>CM076679.1:111433177-112042463 GCA_038501925.1 Xenopus petersii | reverse complement strand
ATAACCCTGTATTCCCTCACTTGCTAAAAAGCCATCCAACCCCTTCTTAAAGCTATCTAATGTATCAGCCTGTACAACTGATTCAGGGAGAGAATTCCACATCTTCACAGCTCTCACTGAAAAAAAAACCTCTTCCGAATATTTAGGCGGAACCTCTTTTCTTCTAATCGGAATGGGTGACCTTGTGTAAGACCTACTGGTATTTAAAGCATTAGAGAGATTATTATATGATCCCCTTATATATTTATACATAGTCATCATATCACCCCTTAAGCGCCTCTTCTCCAGCTTGAACATCCCCAATTTGGCCAGTCTTCCCTCATAGCTAAGATTTTGCACACCTTTTACCAGCTTAGTTGCTCTTCTCTGTACCCTCTCTAATACAATAATGTCCTGTTTGAGTGATGGAGACCAAAACTGTACGGCATATTCTAGATGGGGCCTTACCAGTGCTCTATACAGTGGAAGAATGACCCCCTCCTCCCGTGACTCTATGCCCCTTTTAATACAGCTCAAGACCTTATTTGCCCTTGATGCTGCTGACTGGCATTGCTTGCTACAGCCAAGTTTATCATCTACAAGGACTCCAAGGTCTTTTTCCACAATGGATTTGTCTAGTGAAGTCCCAATAAGGGTAAAAGTGGCTTGGATATTCTTACATCCCAGGTGCATGACTTTACTTTTATCAACATTGAATCTCATTTGCCACTTAGCTGCCCACATTGCCAGTTTGTCAAGATCATGTTGCAAGGATGCCACATCCTGGATGGAATTAATTGGGCTGGATAGTTTTGTGTCATCTGCAAACATTCATACATTACTTACAACACCCTCCCCTAAGTCATTAATGAACAAGTTAAATAAAAGTAGACCCAATACCGAGCCCTGAGGGACCCCACTAAGAACCTTACTCCAAGTAGAGAATGTCCCATTAACAACCACCCTCTGTACCCGACCTTGTAGCCAGTTTCCTATCCATGTGCAAACGACTTCATTAAGCCCAACAGACCTTAGTTTAGAAAGCAGTCGTTTGTGTGGCACAGTATCAAACGCTTTGGCAAAATCCAAATATATCACATCTACTGCCCCCCCACTGTCCAGCATCTTACTTACCTCATCATAAAAAGCAATCAAATTTGTCTGACATGACCTATCCTATATAAAGCCATGCTGATTGCTGATCATAATGCCATTCACTAGGACAAAATTTTGAATGTGATCCCTTAACAAGCCTTCAAATAATTTGCCCACCACAGATGTCAAACTTACTGGCCTATAATTGCCAGGCTGAGATCATAATCCCTTTTTAAATATTGGAATAACATCAGCTTTTCTCCAATCCATAGGCACCATACCAGATGAAAGTGAATCTGAGAAAATCAGAAATAGGGGCTGGTCTAAAACTGAACTCAGCTCTCTTAGAACCCCAGGTGTAGCGGGGAAATCCCCTGCACATTTAGTCATGTGATGTAACGTTTTGGGGGCGTGCCCCTTCTTCAGAAGAAGGTGCACGCCCCCGAAATGTTACATCACATTACTAAATAAACATGTAGGGGATTTCCCCACTACACCTGCCTCTTGTGTTTGGCAAATTTTGTGTATTCCGAATATGTGGTAAGCCAGGTTACAGTAAAGTGGAAGTTCACCTTCTAATTTCAAACCACTTTTTCAGCAATGTTTGCTTTTATTTTTTATGGTTGATTTTATATCCTTATTTATTGTTTTTAATATTTGGGGTTCCTGCCTGCCAGTAAAAAAACTCCCCAACCCTCATTATGTAAGAAAGACACATCACATTATGAAGTTGCAGATTTGTTTTTTGACATACCTATTCCATAGACTAAAGACCACCATGAGAGTCTGTATTTGCTCCCTTGGACTGGCCCCCTTCCGTTGTAAGTTCATAGTTTACTGTGAGTCCTTCTCACCATTTTCTGTTGTGAAATGGAGCATTATGACTTGAAGTCTCTCTGCTTCAAATATTGGGTAATGAGCAGATTCTATGGAAAGCAGAGGGACTTCAAGTCCTAGACTCCATCATGTCACAATGGAACAAGGTGAGGAAGGGTTTTCATAAAACTTTGAGCCTTAATGGGAGGTCAAAATGGTTTGGTAGGATATCATGTTTCTTTTGATTAATATATTGATCTGATATGTCTGTAAAAAGAAAAGAAAACCCTGCATCTGATTACTGTGTAAAGTTATATGGCTATCTTTCTGCCTAAAATGCGTAATGTAAGTATCTGTCAACCATATCAAGAGCTGTGCATGCTACTGACCTCTATGGGATTTGGTATTCCGTAAAATGAAGAATTAGTCAAGGTTCTATATATTTTTTCAATGCATAGAATCACAATAAATGCAAACTGAATGATTAATAAAAATCAGTATGTTTTATTCTTATGTACATATTCACGCCTGTCTGATGAGCTGTAATAATGACTGAATTTCCCAAGTACCTGTTTTAAACATGTTATTTGTGTCCCTTTCTTGCAGGGAAGGAGGCAAGGAAGAGGGAGCTGAAAAAAGTAGGTGGCTATTCTATAAGTTAAAGTAATGCACATTATATTATATTTCAGTTTTGTACGTATCTCTAGAAAACAGATGGTTGACTGTAACAGCAGTTGTGTCTCCATTTTGCCCCGCCTGTTACCTCTTCTCATACAAATGGCAGTGGCAGTTTAGAACCTTTACCAGTTTTGACCATTCACTGCTCTCAGGAAAAAGCTGTGTAACATTGCCCTGTATTAATCAGTGCTAAACACTGATTAACCTGTATGATATGAAGGACTCAAATGCGCAGGTGCCTTTTCCTTCACCAATTAGCAGCTGCAGGACTACTACAATTCTTTTACACTGTAAGAAATGTGGATAGACAATATTACCTTTAAGGTATGTACCTTTAAATTATAGTTATCATATTCACAAGCATTTTTCATAAACTAAAGAACAGAAACCTTTTATTGTATTCCAATGAAATGATGGGTAATTTAGGTGCAGAGTCCTGTACATGCATTAAATGTATAACAGTGAATTTAATACAAGTGCAACCAAAGTTTTAATCATATCCAGTAAGCATAACGTTCTTTAAGAGCCAAGCAAGGTGCAGCAGCTCTGCCAAACCAATCCATGTGGTTTGCTGAAGCTCCGTATAGTCAATCGCTATGGACATGCTCATTGTGTTACTTCAAGTTCCTAACTTGTCAGTTAGAGTTTCTAATGCTAAACAACTGGCAGCCCCCTCATAGGGAAAAAAGGGGGTAAGAAAGCTAATGTAAAAGCATCAGGTAGATACTTTTATGGCAACATTATAAATAGCATTCAAAGATAATGTTATGATAGATATTTTAAAAGTTAATTTTCTTCTGTCAGTATCACTTTAAGGTGCTGGGAATTCTTGAGTGCTAATCTGTACTCAAAGGGGCAGATTTATCAAAATGCGAGATTAGAGCACATTGCAGAAAAACTCACCCATTTTTTCCATTTGATAAATGTGCTTTTAAAAAATCCCACAGGAATGGATAGAAAGGTAGTGAATTTTATTGTGGTGAGCTCTAAATTCACACTTTGATAAATCTGCCCCCAAATTCTATGTCTGGTAAGTTTCTCTGGTGGGGCCACACATACTCCATATACTGGGTCTGAATAATATAGGTGCTAAGTTGCACCAGTGCAGTTAACAATATCAGCCAACATCAACAGTGAGTATTGATCAACATTCTGAGATTCAGACACAAAAATATGGTTGATTGATATAGGCAGATGCATTGCTGCAGTTAAGTGATGTTCTGTACCTATTCGGAACAAATAACCAAATTCTGACCGTTGTAGTTTGTTCATTGTTTAATAACTCTTTCTCTACATTTCTAAAGAACAAGAAGCAAAGGATGATGGTTCGAGCTGCTGTTTTAAAAATGAAAGACCCAAAGCAGATAGTCCGTGATATGGAGAAACTTGATGAGATGGGTGAGTAGGCAAAAGAATGTCTCAGATCTGTTCTCTAAACTTTGGATTTCTTTTTCAAGTCTCTATACAATTGTCAGTAAAAAGCCAACGCAATTCTTTAGCAAAGTCATTGCTCTATAAGTGCACGATTTCAAGTGTGTTAGTGAAAAATGCATGTTGCTTATATTGCCCCAAAATGTTTACTGTATTCTGATTAATATATAATTTATACTGCTAAATTTTTAAACCTTCAAACAGAATATATTCTATCATGATTTTGATCTTCATTACTCATTGAATGAAAACTACACTCGGTTAAATTATTAATGTTTGCAAACAAGTTTGCCCCCTTTTGGTCCCCCTTAAGGGAATAGTTCAGTATAAAAATAAAAACTGGGTTAATAGGCTGTGCAAGAAAAAAAAATGTTTCTAATATAGTTAGTTAGCCAAAAATGTAATGTTTAAAGGCTGAGTGACTGGTTGTCTAACATAACAGAACACTACTTTCTGCTTTTCAGCTCTCTAACTCTGAGTTAGTCCGCAACTTGAAGGGGGGCCATATGGGAAATAATTGTTTAGTGAGTTTGCAATTGATCCTTAGCATTCAGCTCACATTTAAAACCAACAGTTATTGCCCATGTGCCCCCCCCCCCAAGTCACTGGGGGTCATTTATCAACACTGGGCAAATTTGCCCCTGGGCAGTTACTCATGGCAACCAATCAGATTGCTGCATTCATTGTTCTACTTGCAGCTGGCTTTAAAAACCTAATCACTGATTGGTTGCTATAGGTAACTGCCCATGGGCAAATTTGCCCAGTGTTGATAAATGAGCCTCACTGATTGGTTACCAGGCAGTAATTAATTAGTGGAAACCAAGAGAGCTGCAAAGCAGGAAGTAGTGTTCGGTTGAGTTAGACATCCAGTCACTCCAGTCTTATATGTAGATTACATTTTTTATTTTGCACAGATTATCTATTAACCCAGTTTTTATTTTTATACAGAACTATTCCTTTAAAAGATTAAAAGTGGGATGTTGGCAGGCTAAGGGTAAAATTTGTAATATAACCGTTTGATGTTTCGGATTTTCCTGGGACTATAGTAAGGTGACTACTTTATTTAGGTGATATATAACTTAGTAATATTTACCTGCTATAAAAAGATAATCATGGTCCCACTTACAGTGCCTTACAAAAGTATTCACCCCCCCTTGGCATTTTTCATGTTTTGTTGCCTCACAAACTGGTATTGAAATGGATTGTTTAAGAGTTTGCACCATTTCATTTACAGAACATGCCTACAACTTTGAAGATGTGTTTTTTTTAATGTGAAGCAAACAACAATTATGACACAATAACAGAAATCTTCAGCGTGCATAACTGCTCACTCCCCTAAAGTCAGTACTTTGTAGAGCCACCTTTTGCGGCAATTACAGCTGCAAGTCTCTTTGGATAAGTCTCTATGAGCTTGTCACATCTTGCCACTGGGATTTTTGCCCATTCCTCAAGACAAAACTGCTCCAGTTCCTTCATGTTGGATGGTTTTCACTTGTGATGGTTTTCGCTTGTGAACCGCAATCTTCAATTCCGACCACAGATTCTCAATTGAATTGAGGTCTGGACTTTGACTAGGCCATTCCAACACATTTAAATGTTTCCCCTTAAACCACTTGAGTGTTGCTTTAGCAGTATGCTTCAGGTCATTCTCCTGCTGGAAGGTGAACCTCCATCCTTGTTTCAAATCACAGGCAGACTGACACAGGTTTTGCTCAAGAATATCCCTGTATTTTAGCACCATCCATCTTCCCTCGACTCGGACCAGTTTCCCAGTCCCGGCTGCAGAAAAACATCCCCACAGCATGATGCTGCCACCACCATGTTACACTGTAGCGATGGTGTTCTTGGGGTGATGGGGTGTGTTGGGTTTCTTGGTGGCTGAAAAGTTAAATTTTAGTCTCATCTCACCTTCCTCCATACATTTGGGGAGTCACCCACGTGCCTTTTGGCAAACTCAAAACGTGCCTTTTTATTTATAACTTTAAGCATTGACTTTTTTCTGGCCAGTCTTCCATAAAGCCCAGCTCTATTGAGTGTACGGCTTATTGTTGTCTTATGGACAGATACTCCAGTCTCTGCTGTGGAACTCTGCAACTCCTGTGCTGCCTCTCCGATTAATGCCCTACTTGCCCGGTCTGTGAGTTTTGGTGGGCGGCCCTCTCTTGGCAGGTTTGCTGTGGTACCCTGTTCTATCCATTTAAAGATGATGGATTTGATGGTGCTCCAGGGGGATCTTTAAAGATATTTTTTTTATAACCCAACCCTGACTTCTCAACAACTTTGTCCCTGACTTGTTTGGAGAGCACCAAGATTTTTTAGGGGCTTCAATGTAAATACATGCCAGTTTTCAGAGTTTTTTCTTTTTTATATATATATAGATTTTTCTCATTTCACTTCACCAACTTAGACTATTTTGTGTAGATCCATCACATAAAATAAGATTAAGAAACATTTGAATTACAGATTGGAATGTAACAAAATAGGTAATACTTTTACAAGGCGTTGGATTATAGTCAATGTAAATGAAATGCTGTATTTTTGTTATTAATAAATGAGCATGTCATCAAAATGCAATAAAAAGAAGATGGAAGATTACATTTTTATTCCATTATCGGTGCAAAGGTTCTGTTCTGCTTGTTTTCAAGAGATATGTTTTTGTTACCAGTAATATTTTAATAAATAGTGTAATATTATTTCTATAAAAACACATTTACACAAAAATGCTGCACTCACTGAACTGCAGTTTGAACTGAGTATCTAGTGTAGAGTGGGCAACTGGCTTTTTTTTTTTTTATTTATTATGATTATTATTATGATGTGAACACAACTGAAAATAGTATTGATGTAATGTCACAGGGGCAAATTCCCTATCTGGTGAAAATATCCAGCGACGGCTTCGCAGCCATCACAAGACTTGTCCTCGTGAATTTACGCCTGGCTAACGCCAATTCCCTAAAATGTGAAGTTGCGTCCAGGGTGCCGAACGCTGGTGAATTTTCACTAGCGCTATTTCGTCAATCAAATCGAAAAAGCGCTAGCGTTGCCTAATTTGCATACAGAGGGAAATTATAAAGTTACAGGGATGTATATGTTGCTGCAAATAAATTACACTACACAAGCCCAGGGAACCTTAATAAATAAAATAGAGTTGTTATAATGCCCTACACATCACCCACTGTATATTTTATGTTCCATATGTAAGAATATGGATGGGGGAACCCGTTTACACACAAAATTTACGGACCTTTGCAGGCTATCACTCTAAAAAAAAAGGAAAAGACGCCAGCATTTTTTGGGACTTAGAAAAATTTTGCACTTAAAATTGAGGTAGTCCTATTGCACTTTGCCTGATCTGAGTTGGCGAATGAGGTAATGTTTAGTAAAAATCTGAATCTGCGGATTTACATCCGTCGCCAGAGCGAACATTCGCCTGGCGTTAGAGTTGAAAGCAACGCTAGCATCTATCTCCTTCGCTAGCGAAGCGACGCCTGCGCCCCTTAGGAATTGGCAAAGTTCCAAAATTACGTCACGCTGGCGAATTTTCACTAGTGTTTGTCACTTCGCTTGAAGTTTAGTCAAATTAACAGATGTCTGTAGCAATTTATGTAAATGCAGTTCAGTTTCTGGGCCATGTGTTCAACATATTAACAATAGTCTGCCTTGGTCACCACATTTACTGGGCTCCTGTCAATCTGCAGTTGTATGTAGGGGAATGTAAGTGTAGTGGCCAGTATAGAAACAGTAGCACAGTAAGGTAACAGTAACCTTAAAGGGCATGTAAAGTCTAAAATAGAATAATGTTAGAAATGCTGTATTTTGTATACTAAATATAAAGATGAACTTACTGCACGAGCAGCCTAATAAAACAAATGATTTATGCTTTCAAAGTTGGCGCAGGGGGCTGTCATCTTGTAACTTTGTTAGACATTTCTGCAATATCAAGACTCGCACATGCTCAGTGTGGTCTGGGCTTCAGTTGGAAGGTTAAGCTTAGAGATCGTCATACATTATCAAAACAGCACAAGTCAAATAATATCTGCCATAGAAGCCAATACAGCAAGACTGAGTAATAATCAGAATATAAAGACTGCACTGAGTCTCTGGATACAAATCTCTACAGGGAATCCAACAATGCTGCTCGAGTTCTGGGAAGTAAGGTGGGGGGGGCTCCCCCTGCCATTTGAAAGTATGATCGTTTACCTGCACAGCAGTTAGGGACCGTCTGACAATTCCTATCCACAGCAGTAAAAGAACGGGGAATTTCACTGCATACAGTCAGGTTTCTTATAAAAACAGTAGACATTTATTAACTAAAGTATATTGGAGATAGATTTCTTTTTCATTAAAGAAAGTAAAAATGGGATTTTACATTTTTGCCTTTACAGCCCCTTTAATATCAGCACTGCCAAACCTATATCCCTCCAGTTGCTCTGTAAGTCCACATTCCCACACACACTGAAGGCAATATACTATCTTGGGCCCCAAGCCCATTAAAGATGACTCCAATTCCATGGGTATTTTAGGTCAACTCAATGTTTTATTATTTATCTTCTTTCCTGATTTCCTTTTCCAGTTCAAATAGCCCATTTGTGTTTTGTTGATAAAGAGGATAAAGACAAGTAAGCCAATAAAGTGAATTTTAAAAAAATAAATTGTTTTAAAGTAATGAAAATAGTGTTGCCCAGCACTGGTAAAACTGATGTGCTTGCTTTAGAAACACTACTATAGTTCATATAAACAAGCTGCTGTGTAGTAGTGGAGTAAAATTGGAAAAAGGCTATATATCACAGACTACATAGAGGATAACAGATAACATCATTATCTTCTACAGAGCTTATCTGTTATCTGCTGCTGCCTTTTCTCCTTTGAATGGCTGCCCCATTGCTACACAGCAGATTATTTATATAAACAATAGTAGTGTTTCTGAAGCAAACACACCAGTTTTACCAGTGCAGGGCAACACTGCATTATATTTCTATTACATTAAAACACTTTAATTTTTTTATTTTACTGTTCCTTTAAGCACCACTGGATTCACCATTAAAGGCTTATCTAGAGAAGTCAGGATGAAACTACATTTTAAATGGGTTGTTCATTTTTTTTTTTCATTTTTTATTATTTACGGTTTTGATTTATTCAGCAGCTCTCCAGTTTGCAAATATTCTGATTGCTAGGGTCCCAATTACCCTAGCAACCATGTATTGATTTGAATAAGAGACTGGAGTATGAATAGAACTGGGCCTGAAATAGAAAGATGCAGAATAAAAAAGCACTATTAAAACATTTGTAGTACAGGTATAGGATGTGTTATCCGGAAACCCGTTATCCAGAAAGCTCCTAATTCAGGAAAGGCTATCTCCCATAGACTCCATTATAATCAAATAATACAAATTTCTCAAAATTAACTTTTTCTCTGTAATAATAAAACCGTCCCTTGTACTTGATCCCAACTAAGATATAACCTTTATTGAAAGCAAAACCAGCCTATTGGGTTTATTTAATTATTTTCTAGTAGACTTAATGAAGATCCAAATTATGGAAAGATCAGTTACCCCAGGTTCCGAGCATTCTGGATAACAGGTCCCATACCTGTATCTGTTTTTTAGAGGGAGTCAGTGACTCTTTTGAAAGCTGGAAAAGAGTCCAAAGAAAAAGTCAAATTATTAAAAAAAAAATACAAATGAAGGATAATTGAAAAGTTGCTTAGAATTAGCCATACTATAACATACATGCCATCAGTGGCAGTTAGAGCATGTAGCGAGCATAAGCTTTGAATATGAAAACCCACCAAAGTACAGTCATGTGAAAAAGTTTGGGAACACCTCTCAGCCTGCATAATAATTTACTCCACTTTCAACAAAAAAGATAACAGTGGTATGTATTTCATTTTCCAGGAACATCTGAGTACTGGGGTGTTTTCTGAACAAAGTTTTTTAGTGAAGCCGTATTCATTTGTATGAAATTAAATCAAATGTGAAAAACTGGCTGTGCAAAAATGTGGGTACCCATCCACATTTTGCATGTAACTGCTTAATACTGATTATTGGCAACACCAAAATGGTTGCATTAGCTCATAAGCCTTGAACTTCATAGGCAGGTGTGTCCAATCATGAGAAAAGGTATTTAAAGGACAAGGAAAGGCAAAAAAATAAAATCCCATTTTTACATTCTTTAATGAAAAATAAACCTTTCTCCAATATACTTTAATTAAAAAATGTGTACAGTTTTTATAAGAAACCTGACTGTATGCAGTGAAATTCTCCCTTCATTTACTGCTGTGGATAGGAATTGTCAGATGGTCCCTAACTGCTGAGCAGGGAAACAATCATACTTATGAACAGCAGGGGGAGCTCCCGCCTTACTTACCAGCCATGCAGAACTCAAGCAGCTTTGTTTATGACGATCCCTAAGCAGCCCAGACCACACTGAGCATGTGCAGGGTCAGGGTCAGGCCAAGATGTTTAACAAAGTTACAAGATGAAAGCCCCCGGTGGCCAACTTTAAAAGCATAAATCATTTGTTTGATTAGGCTTTGTGGTGCAGTAAGTTCATGCTTATGTTTAGCATACAAAATACAGCATTTCTAGCTTCTAGCTTATTCTATTTTAGACTTTCCTTGTCCTTTAAGGTGGCGGATTGCAAGTTGTGCTTCTGTGTGACTCTCCTCTGAGGATTGACATGGCATGGGATCCTCAAAGCCACTCTCAAAAGATCTAAAAACAAAGATTGTTCAGTATCATGGTTTAGGGGAAGGCCACAAAAAGCTTATCTCAGAGGTTTAAACTGTCTGTTTCAAGTGTAAGGTATGTAATGAGGAAATGGAAGGCCACAGGCACAGTTGCTGAAAAAAAAAACAGGTCTGGCAGGCCAAGAAAAATACAGGAGTGGCATGTTCAGAAGATCGTGAGAATTGTTACAGACAACCCAACGATCACCTCCAAAGACCTGCAAGAACATCTTGCTGCAGATGGTGTATCTGTACATCGTTCTACAATTCAGTGCAATTTGCACAAAGAACATCTGTATGGCAGGGTGATGAGAAAGAAGCTCTTTCTGCATTCACGCCACAAACAGATTCACTTGTTGTATGCAAAAGCTCATTTAGACAAGCCACAGTCATTTTGAAACAAAGTGCTTTGGACTGATGAGACAAAAATTTAGTTATTTGGTCATAACAAAAAGCGTTTTGCATGGCGGAAGAAGAACACCGCATTCCAAGAAAAAACACCTGCTACCTACTGTTAAATTTGGTGGAGGTTCCATCATGCTGTGGGGCTGTGTGACTAGTTCAGGGACTGGGGCCCATGTTAAAGTCGAGGTTCGGATGGATTCAATCCAATATCAACAAATTCTTCAGGATAATGTTCAAGCATCAGTCACAAAGTTGAAGTTTTGCAGAGGTTGGATATTCCAACAAGACAATGACCCTAAACACACTTCAAAATCTACAAAGGCATTTATACAAGAGGAGAAGTACAATATTCTGGAATGGCCGTCACAGTCCCCCGACTTGAAAATCATGGAAAATCTATGGGATGATTTGAAGCAGGCTGTCTATGCTCGACAGCCATCAAATTTAACTGAACTTAAATTTTGTATGGATGAATGTCTGGATTCTGGATGGTGGTATTTTTGACCATTCATCAAAGGCTATAGGAGGAGGAGTCTAGAGGCTGTTACATTTGCAAAAGGAGGCTCAACTAAGTATTTATGTAATATCTCTGTTGGGGTGACCAAATTTATGCACCTGTCTAATTTAGTTATGATGCATATTGCTTATTTTCTGTTAATCCAATAAACTTTGTCACTGCTGAAATACTACTGTTTCCATAAGGCATATTATAAATTAAAAAGAAGTTGCTACTTTGAAAGCGCAGCCAATGATAAACAAAACTCCAAAGAATTTAGAGGGGTTCTCAAACTTTTTCATATGACTGTACATTGGAAAAAAATGCCCTGCTTATCTCTTTCTCAATATTTTTTGGTGTCCAATTATCCTATAACTTTGCTGGCTGACTTAAAGGGGTGGTTCAACATAGAACTTTTTTTCCAGCTTCAAAAAGGGGTCCCTGATCCCAGTAGCCAAGAACTGTTGCTCTGTGAGACTACATCTGTATTGCTATTGTTACCTTCTGTTAAAATACTCAACTATTAATTTTATCGTCATTGACAGCTAATGAAATTCCAAACTGAACTAAATTTAAAAAAAAAAAAAAAAACTGTAAAAAATGAAAACCAGTGACAAGTTGTCTCTCAAAATACTTAAAGGGATCCTGTCATGGGAACTCGTTTTTTTTTTTTTTTTTCTCCAAAACGCATCAGTTAATAGTGCTGCTCCAGCAGACTTCTGCACTGAAATACATTTCTCAAAAGAGCAGATTTTTTTTTTAATGTTTAATTTTGAAATCTGACATGAGTAATAGAAATTTTTTTTTATTTCTGGTGAACTATTTAAAACCAACTGAACTGAAAAAAAAGTGTTTGGAAGGTGAACAACCCCTTTAAATCAAATTGTTTTTTTTCTGCAGAGTTCAATCCTGTTCAGCAGCCCCAGCTCAATGAAAAAGTCCTGAAAGATAAACGTAAGAAACTCAAAGAGACTTTTGAGCGAATTCTCCATCTGTATGAGAAGGAGAACCCCGAAACATACAAGGAGCTTCGCAAAATAGAAATTGATTATGAGCACAAGCGATCTCAACTCAGCCAGTATTTTGATGCTGTCAAGGTAAGTGTTAAAGGCAGAATACAATTCTGTAGAGATAGATATAGATAGAGAGAGATTATGTATTTGATGTTCGCATTCCTATACTGCCTATTTCAAGTCTTCAACTACAAATGCCATCTGGTTGTCAAAACTGCTGATGGGAATCATCATCTGCTATCCGTCTACTATTCTGAAACAAAGACTGATTTTAAATTGTATTCTATTTCAAGGTGAACTTCCCGTTTAATATGTAGCCCAATGCGATCTAGCTGTTTTTTGTAAGAGGCCAGTTAAAGGAAAATTATACCCCCCAAACAATGTAGGTCTCTATTAAAAGATACTGAGTAAAACAGCTCATGTGTAAAACCCTGCTTCATGTAAATGAACCATTATCATAATAATATACTTTTTTAGTAGTATGTGCCATTGGGTAATCATAAATAGAAAATTGCCATTTTAAAAAATAAGGGCCGCCCCCTGAGATCGTAAGATTCACTGTGCACACATACAAACCACATGTAAGGTCACATGAGCCAATTAACAGACAGAGTTCTGCCTTTTGCTTCCTCACTTCTTCCTGTTACAGTTAGTGTTGTAGTATTTCTGGTCAGGTGATCTCTGAGGCAGCACAGATAGAGTCACGAAATGGTGGTTCAAGGCAAGAGATGTAAAAGGGCAATGTTTACGTAAATATATATTCCAGTTTGGTAAGATTCTTTAATATGTCATTCAATTTGATATAAACTATCTGTTGCTTAAGTATTCATTTTGGGGGTGTAGTTTTCCTTTAAACATAAGTTGGGTCAAAACTTTTGAAACTTACATAAAATTTACTCTTTATAGAGCACAATAACATAGTGTAAGTGTCTGTAAATAAGAAACATTGGTAAACTTCAGAATGTGTTGCAAGATGTCCATGTAATGCTCTGAAATTGCCTGCCAGAACTCACTTTAAAGCCCCCGCGACGATTCTTCTTGCAGAAAACGACCAATTTTAGGGAAGTCCGACCAATCCTTCGAAATTATCGTGCCATTAGTGGGATTCGAACGATAGTACATATTACGAGTTTTTCAGCCGACATCTGTCAGGAAATTGATCGGCCAGGTCAAAAAATCTGTGTCGGTCCCAGTGCAATCTATCTATGTTTGCAGGGCCAAGCAGGCAGCTCCCCTTTGTTTTCCTGGCAAATTGGTGTTTTTTCGTTAATGGTAAATTCGTACGATCTTTCTGAGAAAATCGTGGTCTCACGATGAGGATCTGATCTTTTAAAAATCTCAACATCTATGGCCAGCTTTATAGTATTCTTTTGTGTTACCCAGAAACAGTTCTCAATTGCTGAAAACAAGAGTTTCAACTCTGGTTGTGTATTATGTTTGCTGCATACACTGATTTACTCTTATAATAAGCTGAACTTTCTTTCGTTTAGAATGCTCAACACGTGGAGGTGGAAAGTATTCCATTGCCAGATCTGCCCCACGCTCCCTCCAATATTCTCATTCAGGACATCCCACTGCCAGGAGCTCAGCCGCCCTCTATTCTTAAGAAGACCTCTGCCTATGGGTAGGAACAGTTTAATGAGCCTTTATAGAATGGCAATAAAGGGTTTCTGTCACAGGAAAAGTTTTTTTTTTTTTTTTTGGTTTTTCAAAACGCATCCGTTAATAGTGCTGCACTGCACTGAAATCCATTTTTTTCAAAAGAACAAACAGATTGTTTTTATTTATTTATTTCGAAATTTGACATTGGGCTAGATATATTGTCAGTTTCCCAGGTTCTCCCAGTCATGTGACTTGTGCTCTGATAAACTTCAGTCGCTTTTTATTACTGCACTGCAAGTTGGAGTGATATCCCCCCCCCACCCAGGAGCGCATCAGTAGAACAATGGGAAGGTAACCAGATAAAAGCTCCCAGGTAGATATGAGAGAGACTCAGAGGGCTGGGCTGCAACTACTAATTCACAGGCAATGTAATTGCCGGTATATTTCTAACACCTCACACACACACACGTGTGTCTCCCTTCCCCTACCCCTATACTGTTATCTTTTGGACTCTTATTAAAGACAACAATACAAGTGTGTGCTTCTCTCATTGAAAACCAAGCCAACCCATAGATACAAATAAGATAGATAGACATCGCTGTATTAAATAAGAGCTAGTATTCTAATTGATTTAATGCTCTACTATCAAGCAAAACATCCATTTGTACAATTTCTAACTGCTTTGATGTTTATTATTTGTAGTCATTATTAGGGATGCACCGAATCCAGGATTCGGTTCGGGATTCAGCCAGGATTCGGCCGAATCCTTCTGCCCGGCCGAACCGAATCCTAATTTGCATATGTAAATTAGGGACGGGGAGGGAAATCACGTGACTTTTTGTCACAAAACAAGGAAGTAAAAAATGTTTTCCCCTTCCCATCCCTAATTTGCATATGCAAATTAGGGTTCAGTATTCGGCCGAATCTTTTGCAAAGGATTCGGGGGTTCGGGCCGAATCCAAAAAAGTGGATTCGGTGCATCCCTAGTCATTATGCATTTAAATGTATTATTCATAATCTGCTTTCCATTTTTTCCTACCAGTCCTCCAGGCAGAGGAGTTTCCATGCCTTTTCCCACAGGACATGGAGTTCCACGTTTACCCCCTGGGAAAAAACCTCCAGGACCACCCCCTGGACCACCTCCCCCGCAAGTTCTACAAATGTATGGGCGAAAGGTTGGCTTTGCACTGGAAAATATTAGAAGAAGGGATGAGGAGGCAAGGTACAGCCCTGAATCAGGTGAGGTTTTGCTTTTTACTATTCATTACACAAAGGGAGTTATTTACTAAACTCCGAATGCCAAAAACCGAAAAATAGAGTATTTTTTAAGTATAAAATCCAAATTTTTAGTGGAAAAGAAAAAACACGAATTTTTCGAGATTTATTATACCCCGAGGATGGAAAAAGTCAGAATCTGAATCTGATCTCAGACCTGCCGAGGCTGAGGGAGACATCCCAAAGATATCTTGATCTGCGCTGGGTTTCATGCAATAATCAAAATATTTTGTGGTTTTCCGGAGCAAAAATAATAATAAAAAAAAAAAACGGAGTTTTTGGGGTGGAAAATCTGAAAAATTTGTACTTTTTTATTTTTTGGTTTTTTTTACCGCTTTTTCCCCACTCAGCAACATTTTTGGGAAAGTGTATTGATAAATAAGGAGAAAAAACCTGCACGGATTTGGTCGGTGTCGTTTTCAGAAAATATTGATATAAATTCTGACTTTTTTGTAATTTGATTTAGCAGGTATGTTTTAGGGAGATTCCCCTTAAATATTTATTTAATAATTGTTAAACAGATTTTTTTTTTTTTTTTTTTTTGCTCCTCATTTTTCAGGTATCTTTACTTACTTCTTTTATCAATTCAGGTCAAAGAGGCCATCATGATGGATCTAGCTCAAGTGAAGATGAGGGCTATCCAGTTGAGATGGAGCAGGATAAAGATGAAGGCAGCACAGATGATGAGAGTGACAGTAACCAATCAGATGGCAGAGACAGCGAGGAAGAGCAATATGCTCCGGAGGAAGAGAGAAGGGGTAGTGGGGATATGAAAGGTGAGTTCTATGTTCTGTTGAACAGAGAAAAGTAAATAAGAACAACATTTTCTTAGTGTTTTTGACATTTTCACAAATGCATTAATACCTTATATAAAATGAAATGGCCAGTGCAGTGGGCTGAAAAAAGTTGATTTTCTTTAAGAAACATTGAAAACCAAGGTAAAACTGCCGTGCTGATAATCCAAAGCAGGATGGCACACTCATTCTCATCATTATCATTCTCCAGCTAAAAACAGCATTTCAAAAAGAAGAAGAAATGTTCTTTGATTTGAGGCACCGTATCTGAACAGTATACAGCAGTTCCCTTGAATGATTATTTTTCACCTCTCCATTAACCAACTTTTGCCTCCCCAGGTCATAATGTGAGGTTTGCTGATGCCCCCGAAAAGTCTCGCAAAAAGAGAAAGAAGAATGTCAAGGATCTGACTCCACTGCAGGCAATGATGTTGCGTATGGCTGGTAAGTTAACACTTATTTGCAATTTCTTTGAACATCACATTTTAAAAGACAGTAATAAATACTTGTACTACAACCCTGTCTCTCCTCCCAAACAAATACCTGGCCTATGCTTTTCTCATGGACATATTTTGCAGCCATCTCTAATTCTTTTTACCAGAGATAAATGCAAACATTCCTCATGTTTATATGGATTTTTTTTGTGTAATTTTCCTAATGGCTTTTTTTTCCAATAATCTATAAAGATTTAAATCACTGTTCTTAACCCATTATTGGCAATGTCTCACGTTAGGCAAAATTAATTTGACTACTAAGTTTTTTTCCACGGCCAGTAGTTCTTTATCACAAAAAATGCACAAGTCTTTGGAATAAAGTACAGATTGTGCCAATTCAACATCTTTCTTACGTAACCCAGACATTCCCAGTGTTTGTCTACACCAGGGGTCGGCAACCTTTAATCAAAAGAGCCATTTTGCCCCCTCTTTCACTAAAGAAAAATAGTCTGGAGCCGCAAAACATAACACAGCTTATAATGCTTTAAAAGTTTTAACCTTTTTTTAATTTTAACTGTTACAGAATACAACGAATAGAAGTGCAGTGTGTATATGTAGGCCTACTTTGAAATAAATTAAACACTGAATAGCCCTATTAAATGCTAGTGTTCTCATCTGTTTAATGTGAATTCTGTTTCTGAAGCTCCATGCTGATCTTCCTTCTCTTGAGTGTGTGACCGCGGTAAGGCCCATGATGAATCATCTTGCTGCGGCTCGGTCTTGCCTGTCACTCCTGGGACATCTATACAGCCCTCACACCTGCTGGCGGCTTCCTGAGTGTGCGACCGTGGTAAGATAACCATTAGCTTACCGCGGTCACACACTCAAGAAGCCGCCAGCAGGTGTGAGGGCTGTATAGACGACGTCCCAGGCAAAGCCGCAAGACGAGCCGCTGCAAGCAGGATGAAGAGCCGCATGAGGCTTCAGAGCCGCAGGTTGCCTACCCCTGGTCTACACACATGTGAGCCTGCAGAGGAACGCATGTAAAAGATAAGGGGGCATGACACTACTCCACAGGCTGGTGCATTTATATTTTTTAGAAGGATTCATTTTTTTTTATTTCTTGCAGGCCAGGAGTTAGCAGAAGAAGAGGAAGATCATGATGCGGAAGAATACTCAAGCTCATCATCCTCCGAAGAGGATTCAGACTCAGAAGAGACTCAGCATGCTGAAGATGCTATGGCTGAAAGCACTGAAAATAGCACTTCAGCACCAATGACTGTACCCCCACCTGTTACTGTACCACCACCTCCACTGTCCATGCCTCCTACTATGATGACAGGACCTCCACCACTTGGCCTTCCTCCAGTTCCACCCCTCAGGCCACCTGGACCACCATCTGGAATGCCTCCAGGTCCACCTCCAGGTATTAAAACCAAGAACTGTAAAGTTTAAAATGTTAACATATTTCCTTAATATTTGTATTTACCATTGTGCAAGCTACCTGTCAGACTGTGCTCATTATGAATGCAGCATAGCAACTTCTTAGTGATATATATCAGAGAAATGTTTCTCAAACCTGTTTGGTGAACTTGGCTTCCTTTGTCTCTCCATTAGGTGCACCTCCATTCCTAAGGCCTCCTGGACTCCGTGGCCCACCACCACGTCTGCTACCTCCTGGACCACCCCCTGGCCGACCTCCTGGCCCTCCTCCAGGTCCTCCACCAGGTTTGCCCCCAGGACCACCCCCTCGAGGCCCGCCTCCTCGTCTACCTCCACCAGCACCTCCAGGTAACTTCTATCCACATGCATTTTGTTTTTGAACAGTTTTCATTTTACACTTGGATTGCTGCATATAGTGTAAGGATTCAACTACAAAAAGTGTATCACTCTTATATTTATGTCCAAACCTAGGTTTAGAGTTTCCTGCAGGAAAACCTACATAGATAACATCTCACATCAGGCCAGTTATTCAGCATTCACAGGAAAAACATCTACCCCTCTATACACACATGTAGTTTGTATTTTGACCTGAAAACAGTCAATTTTACAGCCAGTCCGGCACAATGTATGCATTTACAGGCACTTGATGTGGCATTAGCCTTAAAGGAGAACTAACCCCCGCCCCCGTACCAAAAGCCCCCTAAACTTCCTGCCATTGCACCCCCTCCCTCCCCGCAATGTGCATTACTCAAAAAACACCCCTTTAAAAAAAAATCTGACCCTTAAATGCAGAGAAGCACATCAGAGCTCCTGGTCACCATCTTCCATTGCTTTGTATTGTCTTCAGGTCTCAACACCAACTTGCACATGCAAAGTTGTAGCCGATTCCTGACTTGGCCCAACTGCGCATGCTCCTGCAGACAGAAGTGACCCGAAGACAATATAAAGCAATAGAAGATGGTGACAGGGAGCTCCACTGTGCATCTCTGCATTTAAGGGGCAGATTTTTTTTAAAGGGGGCTTTTTTTGACTAATGCACATCAGGGGAAGGGGGCAATGCCAGGAAGTTTAGGGGGGCTTTTGGTATGGGGAGGGTTTAGTTCTCCTTTAGCAGACTTTTAATAAGCAAGCAGTTGTGCAGGGAAATTTATCTTATATTTTGGTTTTCTGGCCAGCTGAGTTTTTATTTACATGCACATGTGCACAAATATTCAGTTTGTTTTAATATTAAAATTGGATTATTATGAATGTTGCATTTCACAAGATTATACTCAAGGCACTCCTTTAAATACAAATAATTTTATGTGCGGTGTCTTAACATGATGTTTAAAGTCTACGCCTATCTTTTTTTCTGTAGGTATGCCGCCACCTCCCCGTCCAATGATGCGTCCTCCATTGGGACCCCCTCCAGGCACTGCTCCCCCAGGGCTTTTCCCTCCAGCAGCTCTTGCAAACCCAGGTGTGCTTAGTGCCCCTCCAAGCTTAATACAGCGTCCCAAATCAGATGAAAGTGGGGCTACTATTGAAAAGAAAGCGACCGCCACCATCAGCGCAAAACCACAGATCACTAATCTCAAAGCCGAGGTTATGCGGTTTGTGCCCACTGCCCTCCGTGTTCGCAGAGAGAATAAGGGCACAGTAGCAGCTTCAGCACCGAAGAAACCAGAAGAGGATGTTGCAAGGCCTGTGTCTAAAGCAGGTCCTAAAACTGGAGCACAAATGCAAGTGAAGACCAAGGACGATATGTATGAAGCGTTTATGAAAGAAATGGAAGGTCTCCTTTAGACTTCTTTCATCAGTCCATCCCACTGTTTTTTGTTTACATGTTCCACCGTAAAAAATTAGTCCAGTCAGTAAACATATGACTAGATCCAAGGAGCACAAAATAGCATGAATTAATCTCTCCCTTGCTGTGGTCTGTGTGAATACAGGTAGACTCCGCAAAACCAACTTATCCATATAAATCCACCTTCTTTTCTCAGTGAAACTAGAATATGGAAGGCGCACACCCAATTTGATGATACTGAGGTGTTAATCTCAAAGAGACTGCCCATTTGAAGCCTCCTAAACAAATTGCTACAAAACAAGCATAAAGATTGCACACTCCATTACTAAAAAGTCAAAATTTATTGTATCATAACTTAAATCAATCAGCAATTTGGCCCTACGCATTTTGACCACAAAGGCAGGCCTTTTTATCCTTTTTGTACTTTTGATGTATTTTTCCCCTGATGAAGACCACCCATGTGGTCGAAATGCGTAGGGCCAATTGCTGATTGATGTATGTTTGGTTAAAATAAATTTGGACTTTTTATAGTAATTGAGTGTGCAATCCTTATGCTTGTTTTGTATTTTTTTCTCAGTTACTGGAATTTTAGAGTATATCACGATTGTGTTCCAATTATTACTATATGAAGCCAAACATTGTTTTGTATTTTTTTTGTTTGAAGGTTTTTTTGGTGGGGGTGGATTTTGATTTGTCGGCATTTGACTGCTTTGATTGGCAATAGCACTCTCTTATTCCTCATATCCGGTCTCTAGTTCTGTACGATGATTGTGAGTTGTTGCTTGAAAGGGAAGCTGTAATTGTGCTTGTTTCCCTGTTTTAAAAAAACCATCACATCAGACTTGTGGCTCTCTAGCTGTTTACCTGAGGATGTGAGACATTCTAGTTAACCAGAGCTGCAGTATCATGACTTGGAGCATGTCAAAATGTTTGTGCAATTTCAAAATTTTATATCATATCCTAAGGTTATTAAACATCACATACCAATAATGGTATGATATTCCTGACAGACTTTGCCAGTCCCAAATATATATAAGTGTGTGTAATTTCTTCATGGTTTTGTTTTTTTTTAAGAATAAAGTTTTAGTAGGCCTTTTCCAAAGCCTAAACTATTTGAAAAGTATTAGGAAATTCTTGTTTTAGGAACTGCTTGCCTGTATCACAGTAAAGTTGGCGAGCAAGTATTTAGTGTCATCATCAAAGGAGCCATGTGGGTTCAGAGTAAGAGCATTGGAGTATCCACCCAACGGGTAGATTTGCAGCGTAACTGCTAGAAGGCTGCAGGGTCGTCCTTCCTGAAGAATATGTTAAAAATATCAAATTCCCTCTGTGTTTTTAGTTTTAAGCCTGAGATAGGAGGGCAGTGCAAATGACTTCTCTGCTTTACCCAAAAGAAGCCTCTTTTTTTAAACCAATATCTGCATTCCATCCTCCATATACTAATTACAGCATGTATGTTTACAAAGCACACTGTCTGGTTGTGCCTGCTGCATTTCGTGTATTATAAGTGTTGGCTCATTTTTTGTGCATACTTAGATTATTCAAGAGGCAAGCTCATCACTAGGACTCTGATTGCCTGTTGTATGTCACATAAATAGTGTCAAGTTATATCAGGCAGTAATTAAATTGGAGTAAATATCAACGTGTCATATGTATTTTGTTTTTCAATACAAAGAGCCCTTGATAGTGAGTTTTTTTTTTTTTTTTTTTAAAAAAAAAATCTGATTTTATTACAGATACTGTATATAGGAACACTGGTGCAACACTCAACCTACTCTTGTTTCCAGGAGCACAGAGGACAGCAGAAAAGTCCTAATGTTGCTTATAACAAGGCTACTCAGACACCCTCTCTTACCACATTTTCGCCCACCTTGATACGTTGGCCAAAGAGCTGGTAATATAGCAGGCCAAGGTGCACTGTGCTCTTGCAGAAGCAACCTGAGTTGGACTGGTGTTATTTACAGCTACAAACATGCTTGTAGTTTTTTACGCACAAGTCTGCACTGCCTTTGAAGCACATCAAAATGGGATCCCTGAAATTACTGTGACCTTGTAGGTGATGGTAGCTCCCCAGCTTCGCTGTGCAATTGAACAGGAGGTGGAACAGATACACTGGTGGTGCAGAGTTCAGGTTTTGGAGAGCACAAAGAGAGTCTGGACAAATGTACATTTGAATAAATGACATCAAATGAATGGTGCCTTTGGTTTGTTCTATAGACCTCCTACAAAGGGTTTTCCATGGCTTCTGTTGGATTGTGGAGCTGGAACTTAAGATGTCATTAAAAAAAATATTCAGTGTCACTCCCACTTCTCTCAGCTAAGAAAACAAGCTGTCCATCAACACTGTTAAGTTAAGCAGATTCCCATAGTTTTCCTTCAATGTAATCACATTAATAGGAATTCAATATTCTTTCCAATGACGATAAAGAATGATTTACAGAACTAACCAGTATTGTCAGTGGTTTAAAGCTAGATTGGTCAATCGTTTTGTGTGTTTTGTAAACGTTCCCTTGAACATTGAACGGGAAAATAAGCCAATGCTTTAGGAACTGTGGGTGGATAAACTCAGTTTTATGAACTGATAAAATGAAGAATTAAAGTCATGTCATCATATTGCGCTAATACCAGAGTCTGGGATGAATTCAATAAGGGCCAAAAACATATTCCAATACTGTCAGAGAATTTTCAAATGGCCCTGTTCAGTTGCCTGTGCCCGTGTTTAACTGTATTTACTATTTCTGGTCATTGGTTATTGAATGAGAAACCTGTTTGATGCTATGGGGTCAATGAATCCTCATTCAGACATATGATATATTGCTCTTAACTATTCTACTAGTCAACAGGTGATGTGATCTAAACGTAGAGCCTAAAAAGCCTAGTGAACGTGGAAGATACATGTCAATGGAGGTGTGAGGAGCTCTCAGCGAGATTTGTCATACCAAGGGCTGAGGAGGTAGGAACAACAAATGCTTACAATGAATTTTCTGCACATAAGAAACAAAAGTATAGTGTTGCTCTCATTGTGTATGCAATGATATAATGCCCTCTTCTGACAATCCCCGATATGGTATATATCACTGAGGTAGCGTCCTGCAGTGTGTCAGGTACCTGTGGATTGTGGGTAGGACTTTTGGGTGCTTGTATAGATATGGGTTGGCCGTAGGGTTGCCACCTGTCTGGTTTTTGAAGGGCTGTTTGGGTCAAAACTGGCTGGCCAGTTTTCCAAATTAGGAAAACCGGGCAGAATTTCCTGGGATTGACACAGCAATCAGCTGATCGTCATGTCATAGCCCCACTCCCGATGTCATTAGCACGTCCCCACAATGTCATGCCATGCCCCACTACATCACAGTCCCGTTCCCCCCGGTGTGCGTCAGGGGGAAAGGTGGAAACCCTAGTTGGCCAGTGTTCTCATTGGCAAGTACTCCTTTACACATTTTTAAATGTTGTTCTGCCCTGTCCACTTCTGATGATGCCACTTCAGGTTTATAGCAACAGCACTTCCTGTTGGTGGAACTCATGGTGGTCAGCAGATTTTAGTGAGTCCAGCGACACATATTGCATTACTAATCATGGTTTATGAGGATATGTTTTACAGCATAACCATTGCTCTTGAGTATTATAGAAAAATGTACCTCTTATTGTAAAATATAAAAATATCATATGTCACCAAGGGGTTCCATGACCTTTTGAGCTTTTGTACAGACAATGAAACTGAGGTGAATTTGATACATACGTAGAAGTTATTAAGATGGAGGACTAAGGTGGCTTCTAAAGATTCTGGCAACCCTTTAATTTAAAAGAGGATGTCTGTGGCTTTGTGCTCAATACCAGTCGAATGACTCTTGAAATGTAGAAGAGACCAACTAACTCCCTGCAAATATTCCATATCCCACAATTCCATGCATACTTCTTCACATGCATGTTGAACTATGAAGTGGGACACCTGTAACCAAGTTTATGCAGGGTAGCCTTGATTAGAAGCAATCAGGGTAAGATATAAGAAATAGTAGTATCTGCATAAATGCCTCTCTCAGACTGAGGTGGAGCGTCCATAATGCTGCAAATAACTTCTATCCTACATGTCCTTGAGAAGTACATCTTTGTCTTACTGTTACAATCTACATTTTAAAGGAAAACTAAACCCTAAAAATGAATATGGTTAAAAATGCCATATTTTATATACTGCACTTATTGCACCAGCCTAAAGTTTCAGCTTGTCAATAGCAGCAATGATCCAGGACTTCAAACTTGTCACAGGGGGTCACCATCTTGGAAAGTGTCTGTGACACTCACATGCTCAGTGGGCTCTGAGCAGCTGTTGAGAAGCTAAGCTTAGGGGTCGTCAAATTATCCAGCAGAAAATGAGGTTGGTCTGTAATATAAGCTGATGCTACAGGTCTGATTATTATATTTTGATGCTAGTTGCACTGGTTTCTGAGCTGCCATGTAGTAGTTATCTGTATTAATTTCTAACCAACCTTATATGGTGACATTTATATTCTATGTGTACTGTATATTGTGAGTGGGTCCGTAAGCTCAGTAAGTGACAGCAGCACAGAGCATGTGCAGTGAAAGAAGAAGACGGGGAGCTACTGGGGCATCTTTGGAGACACATATCTATCCTGCTAAAGGGCTGTGGTTGCCTTGGTCTGGTACAGAAGCCTAAAACATAATATACAACATTTACATTTTCCACCATATAAGGGTTTTTAACGTTATTCTTATTAAGTGTACTCCAAAGAGTTTCGTTAACTATAGTGAACAGTGAGAAAGCACATCAAACGTGTATTTCTTTATTGGTGGAAGATGGGATCTACCCACACTATGATCCTAATGGTTTCAGGTGGTATATTATACTCACAAACTGCAAGTACTTTAAAACCAAGTTTACTGCTGATAGCGCTACAGTGTCTCTTTCGTATCCGGCGTGTCTGTTCAGCGTTCACCTGAGTTCATTGCGCCTGTTCCAGCTTCACAGTCTGTACGTTTCTGCCCCTGTTTCGTCACCACTGACGCGTTTCGCCGTTCGGGCTTCCTCCAAGAGCAGTCTGAACGGCGAAACGCGTCCGTGGTGACGAAATGATTTTGGAGGCGGCAGAGAGCCTGACGATTGCTGTATTGGGAGCACGCTGTTTTTGGGAGTCACGTTGTATTTACTAATCTATTGAAATTAACACAGAACGTTGACGAGAGGACATAAAGGCATATAAATTAATTTTACTTACTACTCCTACTCCCAAACGTTTAGTATTTGCCTTAGAGCACTGCCTCAGGAACATTGCGTTAACAGCAGAGTTGTTTGCACACAAAAAAGGAAAGCTGCCAATTCGTATGTACAAATAACTGTTAGCTTGATCCCTTTCTGCTCCTGGATGGGTGCCATGAAATATATAAACACACAGGTGTCCTTTCTTCCACCAGAGCTACTGGGACATCCAGTCTATGCAACAGAGCTCTCCAGTATGGCATCTTCCATATTTTGTATACTCTTGTATTTAGGCATTATTTGTGGACAACACATTGGAGTTGGTAAGTTTATGGTAGTCAAAAATCAATAAAGGCAGGATTGATAAGAGCTGTCACTTATGTAAACGTTGTGTTGCTAGATAGATTCAGCCAAAAAGTGAAATGAATACCAAAATGGCTTCTAGAGAAGAAAACCACTGGGTTGCATAGCATTGTTGATTTAGTAACATTTATATGACTACAAGGAACGCTGTATGTGATGTCCTTTTCTTTCAGATGCCTGGACTCCTCCTAAAGATGGACCATATGTTAAGCCAGGTAAGAATAGACCCAAACTGGAGATTGGCTTTTACTCAATGTAAAATGGAACTGTGAATGCACAAGTTGTGGGGTTTCCTATTTTGAGTCTTCTCTCCTCCTGTTGATGGTTCTTATAACACATAGGAACAGCTTTATACCTAGGTCTAGTTTACGTTTTGTTCTCACACAGACCAATCTTTTCTTTTTGAATTTCACTCTCTGTTACTATCAGAACTCAGGCATTTGGGATATTCCCTGACACCTTCTGCCTAAGACAATGCTTAGAAGAATGGATTATAACACCCCTAGCATTCTACCCCCCACCCACTTTCCCTAAATGTGAATTACTGCACCCGAAGGCTCAATATATGGGTCAACATTTTCAGTGCAAAAAAAAAAATGTTTTTACTTACTCGTTCCCCCTCACACTGTGAATTAGCCATTAAAAACCCCTAATTGTTTCTTTCACTTTCCAAGTTAACATTTTGAATTTTTACATTCAATGCCAGTTTCTTTTTAATTTCATTGATGAAATCTTTATTTTTAAAAGTTAAAATTTTTGCATTGACTGGGTAAAAAAATATCTTTTGTGGTTTCATGTTATTCGCCTTGTAACTCCAGTACATTCTGAGGGAAAGAGCAAGGGATGTAATTAAGTAAGGAATTTACAGTCAGTATGGGTACAAAATGTATGGATAACAGCACCTAATAACTGTTCTAGCACTAACACTGGAACATATATTAAAAAGGCCATGTGCACCACATTAGGCCCAAAATTATTAGTGTGTACCTGGACTTGAATCTTAGGAATGATCTGCAAGCCAGATGTGACCGGTAATGCCTGCAGAACCCTCAAAATCGAAGAGTACAAAGTAGAACTCCAGCAGGTTAAAGGGGCTGTTCACCTTCGAATTAACTTTTAGTATGATGTAGAGAGTGAAATTATGACAATTTGCAATTGCTTTCCATTTTTTATTTGTTTTTTTTTGTGATTCAGATGTGTATTCAGCAGCTCTCCAGTTTTAAATTTTAGCAATCTGGTTGCTATGGTCCAAATTCCCCTAGCAACCATACATTGATTAGAATATGAGATTGGAATATGAATAGGAGAGTCTGAAAAGTCTTTGGAGCAGGCACTCAAAGAAGGCAAACTTACACCAGGCAATAAGTTCAAAGTGAAAACAGTTCATTGTGTCCACAGCCTTACGCGTTTCGTGTCATAAACACTTAAACATAAGCCTAAGGCTGTGAACACAAACTGTTTTCACTTTGAACTTATTGCCTGGTGGAAGTTTGCCTTCTTTGAGTGCCTGCTCCAAAGACTTTTCGGATTGTCCGCTCCCCGTGCTGAGGGCTCAGGGCAGTGCACCTGGGCCTCTTCCCTCTTGTGAGTTCTCACTTTCTACCTGGAGACCGTAACTTCAGATTTATGATTGATATGAATAGGTGAGGGCCTGAATAGAAAGATGAGTAATAAAAACTAGCAATAACAATAAATTTGTAGCCTTACAGAGCATTTTTTGATGGGGTCAGAAGAAGAAGAGGATTTAAAAACTATATATATAAAAAAAAAAAAAAAAAGACCAATTGAAAGTTGCCTAGAATTGGCCATTCTATAACCTACTAAAAGTTTAAATAAAGGTGAACCATTCCTTTGACTGCGAAACATTTATTTTAGGATGTAATTATACAACATGTTTCCACCTTTATTAAATGTACAAGGACCACGGCCATGTGTTCCTATTTAAACCCGATGTGTCCTTTGATCCACTGAACAAATAGCACTTTGGGTGGGTATTTAATACATCAATAGAAGAGCATTTTAACATTTAAAGTGACAATGTATATCAAAGTTCACCCAAAAAAATCTAAAACATACCAGAAGTGGGAAATTTTGAAGAAAATGTCTTTAGAGTTCATCTTTTACTGCCCAAAGTCATTATGCAAATTATTTAAAATGTCCAAAGAATTGTGCAGATTAATCAGGTCCACAGAAAACACATTCTTCAGGGGGCCACTGTATGAATGTGGTCTTGCTGCTGATAAGAAATTGCAACTAAGGCCTATCCAGGGTGAAGTAATCCTTCACATGATGAACAGGATAAACATTAGCATCAATTGCATTGCTATTTACAACTATATATGCCAATAAACTATACATATACTGTACATCTCCTGTAAAAGGTAACACACCCATGCATAAATCAAGGTAGAAGATCTGTAGCTGCCTCATTTCTAATTACCTGAAAAATAGAATAAAAAGGTCAGACCTGCAGGAAGCAAAGTATACCACAATACATGCGTCCAATCCACCTGGCTTCCCTTTATTATCATTAATAATAATAATTAATTGGGCTCAATCAAGAATTATGTTGTTCCTGTGTGGATTATGTTGTTCCATGTGGGTTTCTTCCTAGTGATTTCAGCTCTTTCCACCCTCCCAAAATATACGGACAGGTTAAAATGATACTGATACCCTCCTTGTGTCGATATAAATAAGGGAGTGCACTATTCCCTCAATATCACCAAGCTGAGCATTATTGGTCAACTCCATTACTCTGCTTAATTAAGGACCCATTGAGCTGCAACAGGCTGGGGGTCCATTTTTGTGTGTATGTGTTTGTGACAGACACTTTACACTGTAATCTCCTCAAGGTCATGGACTGATTTGAATGATAGTATGTGGACACCACCTATAGCTCCAGTAGCTTACCCATTTGCACAAACCTTTAGGAGATACTTGTTATGCCCATTTAATCCTTATCTTTCAGCCCCTAATGTGGCACTTGATGGAATTACTTCACAGTCCAGTACCATGGCCTATTATGGAAACTCAAGACATGCCAACGATGGTTCTTTGGCCAACAACTATCTGAGATCTCAGTGCTCCTACACAAAAAAAGAAGCAGACCCTTGGTGGATGGTGGACCTACAGAAACCTTATCAAATTTTATCTGTGGCTGTCACCAACAGAGTGTTGGAATGCTGCAAAGAAAGGCTTTTTAATGCTGAAATCCACATTGGAAATGACCCTGAGCAAGGTGGAAAATTAAATCCCAGGTATCCGACATGATAAAATATTATTAAAGAACTTCTTTACTGTGTATTCTTTTACAAAAAAGTTGATACCTTTTAAGTTGTAACATACTTTTTCCATTTACATGCAGATGCTGGAAGCAAGACATGTCCCAATTTACATGTCTAGTCTTGTTCTGGCCCTGCTTTCTCCTCTTTGCTCCTTAAAAGAGAAGGAATGCTACCAAAGCAGTTTATTGCCAATAGATTAGCCATATACTAATATATATAATATATACATATACTAATAATACTATATTTATTCTGCAAAATGCTTTACCATACCTGAATAAACAACTCTAGAAGCTCTCTCTGTTTGTTTAGGATAGCAGCTGCCATATTAGCTTGGTGTGACATCACTTCCTGCCTGAGTCTCTCCCTGCTCACTCATAACTCTGGGCTCATATATCAGCAGGGAGGGGGGACGTGGGGGAGAGAAGAAAACTGAGCATGCTCAAGCCCTAGCCCTGGATGTTTCAGCTTAAAACAGGAAGTCTGATACAGAAGCCCATGTGTACACAATAGAAGGCAAGAAATGCTTTTGGCAGAAGAGCAGCATTACTTTGCGGTTTTACCGGTGTATTTTTATAGACCTTTCTGATAAAGCTTACTTAATTTTAGCCTTTCCTTCTCCTTTAAATCTAAATCCAACGTCTACTGGTCTTTCCAAAAGTTTTTATATGCATTTGTGTTTTTGGAAGCCAAAGGCAAGTAGCTGGGTAAAACTGGGTACCTCTATCTATATTCATATCACTTTGCATTTGAATAAATATAATTACTGGTTCTTTCGAGAATGAATAGTTGAGCCAATCACTTACTATTGCTCTTGTTTGTTTTAGATGTGGTGTTATCTCATCTATAGAATCTGGGGAGACCCTTTCATTCTCATGCCAAGGAATGGTTGGGCAGTATGTGACCATTACTATACCAGGGAAGGAGGAGCATCTTATTCTGTGTGAAGTTCAAGTGTTTGGTCTGCCTGTCAGCAGTTCTGGTATGAGACCACATTATGCAAGAACACAGCAGATTTAGGCGGGGAATAATAATGAGAACGCTGAAAAAATTATTTTTTATCCCTTATGTTTAGATGATGTTGAAGTGACGGCACCAAAAGATCTGAAAACACCAAATGGAGGTATAGTGATATTAAACATATGACAAAATCAAATATGTTTATGTGTAATCACATTTCCAATTCGACGTGTTACTAAACATAAAATGTATGCGTATATACAAAACTGTCATCTATACAATAAGCTGAAACCTTTTATACCAGTGAATTTCATTAGGAATATGCAGGAGAATAAAATTAATTTAATTCCAAGACAATTAATACATAAATGAAATGATCTAATGGTAACTAAGTACTGGTACCTAACTTTAAATTACTTTTTTGGACCCAGTTCCAACTATAATTGGGCTGTAAGAGAGTGAGGGCCCTTTGAATATCTCCCAACTTTTTCGCGAGCCACTCACGGTTTTGACCCGCAGTCCCGGGTTATGTCCCGACTTTCTCTTTGTTCTCCTTCACTGAACAGACAGAAAAAGTTACAAAGTTTCTAACTTAATTGGCTTTGGCAGAGAGCCCAGAATAGATACTTCTGTAACAATTTGGTCTCTTGGGGAAACTGTGACTTGCAGCTTAAAGGGCAATTCACCTTCATTAGCAAAGCTGCTATATCACATAGCAACCACAGAAATGTGTTCAAACTTTCATAACATGACAAATTTTGTAAAATGAACATGGTAATTAGGGCATGGTCCAAACAATCTTTTTGTCCCTCTTTCTATTTCCAAAATGTTGGGAGGTATGCCTTTGCACAAAAGAGAAAAAAAATAGCTTTTAGCTTTTTCATAACAAGGTTACAGCCTTGTCTTTGTAGGCCCCAAACAAAAGTTCAAGGGGTGCAAAACAGTGTTCCTCCAAAAAGCACTTGTGTCTGTGGCATATCTGCTCTCTGCAGCTCATCCAGGATTAAAAATCCAGTGCGCGGTACAAAGTGCAGCCTTAGCAGGCACAACGCAGCTCTACTTACTACCTGCCATAAGGCAGTGCATAGTGCTCCCTTGCACCCAACGGTGCTCCCTAACTTGTGCATCTTTGTGGGATAGGTAAGCCTATGTGCTTGGTAACTTGCGGCCGGCGCTGCCTGAGTCAAGTTTTTGAACTCCCATCATGGCAGCAGCACCCCTGTTGTTTTATCTGGAAACATATGCCAATATTTTGTGCCACATCCAAGCTGGTGTAACCCATTAAAGGAAAACTATACCCCCAAACAATGTAGGTCTCTATTAAAAGATACTGAGTAAAACAGCTCATGTGTAAAACCCTGCTTCATGTAAATGAACCATTATCATAATAATATACTTTTTTAGTAGTATGTGCCATTGGGTAATCATAAATAGAAAATTGCCATTTTAAAAAATAAGGGCCGTCCCCTGAGATCGTAAGATTCACTGTGCACACATACAAACCACATGTAAGGTCACATGAGCCAATTAACAGACAGAGTTCTGCCTTTTGCTTCAACACTTCTTCCTGTTACAGTTAGTGTTGTAGTATTTCTGGTCAGGTGATCTCTGAGGCACACAGATAGAGTCACAAAATGGTGGCTCAAGGCAAGAGATGTAAAAGGGCAATATTTATGTAAATATATATTCCAGTTTGGTAAGATTCTTTAATATGTCATTCAATTTGATATAAACTATCTGTTGCTTAAGTATTCATTTTGGGAGTATAGTTTTCCGTTAAGGTCAGTAGGGCTGAGGAGAAATGTATTGGGGTGTGTATTTAAATTCTGTACTGAACTGTACACCATAAAAAAACTCCACCTCAGGTTAAAGTCAATAAAACAACTTCTGGCAGAGAAAATATTATTACAAAAGCTTTTATACAGGTTTTACACCATCATTTTACACTCAGCTTCACATTTAGAGGCCCATTTATCAAAGTATGAATTTTTTTAATTCGAATATATTCACAATTCGACTGGGAGGTTATTTAAGAAAAAAATTGAATGTCTAATATTCAACGAATGGTTCAGACCAGATAATTCTAATCGTATTCGATTCGGATGGAAAAAAAAAACTTGAATGTCAGGAAGGCTATTAACATCTCCAAATGGCTCAACAGACCTCTGCCATTGACTTTTACATGAACTCGGCAGGTTTTAGGTGGCAAATATTCGAATTAGGACTGTTTCCATGGTCGTGATGTAATAAATCTCACATTCGAATACGGGATTCAAATTCGAATGTGGGAATTTTGAAACTCGAAAATTTGAATTCTAATTTACTATTCGAACTTTGATAAATCTACACCTTAATTTATAAAGCAAACATTTATACACAGTGTAGAATATGGTGTTAACGTGGTGATCTGTCATATGTTTCAATATCTTTCAGCTCCAAACTTGGCTGTGAAAGGGCTAGCCCAGCAATCCAGTCTCTACAACATGTATGGAGAACCAAAGAACGCCAATGATGGGTCTCTAGCCAGTAATTATTTATTCCTTGAGTGTGCCGGCACTAGTGAGCAGGAGGATCCATGGTGGATGGTTGATCTCAAAGCAAGGCACAGAGTTTACACTGTAGCTGTGACCAACAGAGGTGACTGCTGTGCTGAGAAAATTAACAATGCTGAAATAAGAATTGGAGATTCCAACGATGCAGGAGGAAAACAAAATCCAGTGTAAGTCACAGTTTGTTTAATTCTTTGTTTTTGAAAGCATCATCAATGGTTGGTCATGCTTTTGGCTTGGAAGCAGCCTCTGTATAAGCAGACCTGTATACTGAAATTTGTTTGTGGTTACCTTTAGATGTGGCATTATCAAGTCAATGGCCAATGGGGAGACACTTGCCTTTGAGTGCAATGGCATGGAAGGTCAGTATGTGACTGTCTTTATCCCTGGAAATAAAATATCACTCACCATCTGTGAAGTGCAAGTGTTTGGCCTCCCTAGTGAAGCTCCTGGTAAGTTATATTTCCATATCAGTTCATTAATACATGAATAAACTATGTGTGCTCTTCACTGCTGTATGCACAGAAAAAATGTATATGATTTTAGGGATTTGGGAAGCCTTGTGCTATGTCCCTAGTGAGAGGGGAATAGGAACCTGCCTAAATTGCTAGTTTCCTAGGTAGGATATTTGATTGAACGGTTTAGGGTATCCCCTGTATGTTATGATTTCAGCACCACTTCAGTAGAATATATAATGAATGGAGTTGTCTGAAGTTGGTGTCGTTTAGGGAAAAGAGTCAGCATGAGTCCAGGACCTAAGGCCCCAAGAAAAAGTGAAGGATAGGAACCTTGTGACTGAGATAACAGGGCAACAGTTTTGCATATGGCAAACAGGTATAATCTCCAGCAGCATTTTTTCATAGGTGAAGAAGCACCCATATCTCTCTGTGCCACCTGCCAAAAGTGTCATCATAGATTACAGGCAGTTTTCATCCCAAAATGTGCATTTTCAGATCCAGACTAAAACCAACAATATATATGTAGAACAGGCACTCAAAGAACAGTCTTCCAAAATGTAAAAACCAAGAGACTTGAGGGGGGGCCACATGGGTCATATCTGTTGCTTTTGAATCTGAGCTGAATGCTGAGGATCAATTGAAAACTCACTGAACAGTTATGTCCCATGTGGCTCCTCTTAAAGTTGCTGACTAACTCAGAGTTTGAGAGCTGAAAAGCAGGAAGTAATGTTCTGTTCTATGTTAAACATCCAGTCACTCCAGACTTTATACATTACATTTTTGGCTAACTATATTAGAAACATTTTTTATTTTGCACAGCCTATTTACACAGTTTTTATTTACACACTGAGCTGTTCCTTTAAAACACAATCTTTGAGTGCCTGTTCTACATCTATACTGTTGGATCTGCTCCCTTAGCTGACGGCTCAGGGTGGTGTACCTGGGCATCTTCCCGTATGTGTTGTCCTCCGATTTACTTATGTACCTTTCCTATGGTACAGAATGCTTCCTGCGTGCCATCAATCTTGAGTTAAAGGAGCAGGAAAGTCGTTTATCACTTGGGGTTGCCAAATGTTGGACACCAGGGAGCGATCCTCTTCCGGCTTCTTCTTTTTTCCTGCGGCTGCGCATGCGCATTAGAGTGAAAAGCCAACTTTAACTAAAAAGTCAGCTTTTTCATTCTACTGCGCATGCTTCTCCCCCAGGAAATTTGAAGAAAGAAGAAGCCAGAGGAGAAGCGTTCCGTGGTGCTCGCTGGAATAACCCAAGGCCCGTGCAGTTTTCTGCTGATAGGAGCACCGGCCCGGGGTTTCAGGTAAGTAAATACATTCACTTGGGGGTGCCCAACATTTGGCACCCCCAAATGGTAAATGACTTTCCTTCTCCTTTAAGATATCTTAGAAGCACAAGACAGAGTTAGTCAGCTGAACAACCTCAAACTACCCAGAGGAATTGTTAGTGGGTTAATCCCCTAATAATTATGACCAAAGTGACCAAGTGTTTAGTAACCCCTAAATGACATTAGCTGCATTTAGATAGTCATGAAGATTATTAGAGTTGTTTGCTCATTTTCTGCACTAAAAGGGAAAGATCAACTAACACATTTAAAGCTTTTTCTGTATAAGCAATTTAAAGTTTGCTAGGATTCCCAATGCATACCATTATGTTAAGCTGAAGGTGAGATGATTCTGGCCTATTAGAATATGTAAACTGATGTACTCAGGCCCGGACTGGCAACCTGTGGGTTCTGGTAAATACCAGAGGTCTTTAAGATTAGATATGTATTGGGCTGGTGGGGGATGTTTTTGGCCTCTTTTTATTAAAATGCCAGGGCTTAAGCTGGCCATAGACGCAAAGATCCGATCGTTCAAATCCTCGAACGATTGGACTTCTCCCGACCTGCCACTAGCCATTCAGATCAAATAAAATAGTAAAAGAACAGATCAGCCGATGTTCTGCCCCTACAGCAATCCTACGAAAGTTATGTCCGAGAAAATCTCGTGACAGTATCCCACTGAAAATCGTCCAATCGGCAATACATGCAGCGATATTATCGGCAGCCGACAGAAATCTGTTAACCTGTCCGATCGACCAAACGACCGATCTCTGTAGGACGAAAAATGTCGGGACTCCACACACGGTCTGAAAATCGTACAAATCCTCGATTCGTACAATTGTTTCTTTGCGTCTATGGCCAGCTTTATTTCATATCCCCGTCCAGGACTGCTTGGCACGTGAACTGACTGTTTGCAGTGAACTGTGATCTTTTGATCTGTTTGCACAAAGACAAGTGCGGGTTCTCTATCAGTTTTAAAGGTTGAATGGCCTACAATTCCTGTCTAAACTGGTACGAGAAAGTTGAAATCAGGTCATTTTTGCTATTTGAACTGGCAAGATACTATACTACTATACTATATTGCATGCTAGCAGTGTTCATACTTCACTGAACAGTTTGTTATCCCTAAAAAATCCCTGTCCCAAATGACTTCACTGAATAACATGTTGCCCCAGTTTATAAAGTAAACTGGGGCAACAGTAAATAAAGTAAAAAGTAAAGTGGTTTATTTGTCAACCAACTAATTTTTTCTTTACCATTTTTTTTTCAAGATAATACTGGAATATCAGTGGTTTCTAAAGGTAAAGTGATACATATTTGTTCTAATCAAACTACTTTTGTATAAGGAAAGATTAAAAAGTATGCACTTCCAAGTGATTCTAGTGGCTTACCTGTTACACAATTTAATTTAATTTCGGTTGGTCTTCAATTTAATTTCGGTTGGTCTTTTGGAATTCGAATTTTAAAGTTTTTCAAATTCGAAACTCGACCCTTGATAAATCTGCCCCTATATGGTGCCTTGGGAATCGTGCACGCCCATGCTACCCTGCTACCTTTTTGGACTGATAGCACAGACTCCCCCATCTCTTTAAGAATACTGTCATGCAAACTGAGACAAGAATAACAAAGGACAGAAAGAAATTGGTTCAGTTGCAATTTTAATTTACAAATAACTTTAAAATGATTGAAGATTTTTTTATTATGGTATTTTGAGAAATGGCTTTGAAATACATGTACTGTGACTGAAATACCAAGTTTTTGACTTAAATAGTAAAAAATCAAATGATAATTTTTATACATATGAACAGATATATAGAATAAAATGTTATTCTTGCACTGGATTAGGAAAGGTTAAAAGATATATATATATAGGCATGTATTTATTTAAAGCTGTAATGTAAACATTCCTGGTACTGAATGCAATTTTCCGACTATTTACAGATGACTCATTTGACCTGTCCGGTAAGTGACATGTTTTTTTTTTTTACTTCTCTTTTAAATGCCTCCTGGTATCCAGTCACAGGATATATAATAATATAAAAGTGATAGATCACTTATCAACCCTTCAAGCTATACTTTTGAGGGTGTTATACAAATGTATAGGCAAGGTGTTAAAACCACTGAGGGAAGGAGATCTGATGAGTCTTATTTATTATTACCTTTAAGGAGGAGAGACTTAAAGGGGACCTGTCACCCAAAAAAAATATTCAAAATCCTATTTTATCACATTAGTCAAGCAAAATTAGCTTTAATTACACTATATAAATTACTTAAATCTTGTTTCTTTCAGTCTGGGAATTCATAATTATAGCAAGCAGGCAGGAGCCATATTGTGGACACTGTTATTAAGGCAAGCCTTGTATCATCTCAAAATCTTGTTTATGAACCAGAATGGGGGACCTGATGTCCATCCCCATGCCCTGGCTACACAATTAAACGGTGAAGAGAACATGGGAAATGTGGGGAGAGCAGTTACATCTAGGAAGTGCTGAATGGAAAGTGCCTAAGGCATAGAGGGGGGTGGACAATATTTGATTGACAGCTCAGATGTTTAAATGAGCTTACAACAGCTATGAAAGCTTTAATAAAAAATAGACATTGGATTTCATGTTTCATTTGAAAAGGACTTTTATTATACAGATTTTTGTATCTGGGTGACAGGTCCACTTTAAAGTAGCAATATTGGTACAGGGAACAGAGTACATAAGTGTTATTATGCCTATGATTTTGTAATCTCCTGCAGTAATTGCAGCAAAACCCAAAACTGGAAATAATGTCCAGTTCCTGAGCACAATTGGGAAACAAAACCCTCCCCTTCCCCAGCTGCAGCCTGTTAGGCTGTGAGATAAAGAACAGCTCTTTACACAGATGTATCTCTGTGGACTCCTAATCTGGTTTGGTTTTGTTTCGAATAACCAAAAGTAGAAAACGACTATAGTATGAGTATTAAAGTAGAAGGAAAGCTGCAAGAAATGCTGAGATTTGGTGAAATCCCAAAAAGTATCACCCTATAAACCCCCCCCGCTTCTTTGTTAAGGTCATTCTATTTTCTAAAGTGAATTTTTTTAGTATACTCTGTAGCTAGGTTACTTGGAAATAGATCTATGTAAACCAAAAAATGGCATGCTGGGGTCCTATAGTGACCAAACAGAGGAACAGAGGTCTTACAGCACATGCATGCTTATAAGATAAAAAAATAACATTTTATTGAATCATTTTAAAATATCAAATACTCCCCACATGGAGCCTAAGTTGCAGCGAAGGGATATGATATGTACATAATAAAGGAAATTGAATAGAAAAGAAAATCTGGAGTTGGTTAGAGTTTCACTTTCAAGGACATTCCATCGTTTGAGTGTCTAACTCATTTGTGTTTGTTTTTAACTGCAGACATATTTATAAATGTTTTTGATCTATGGAGCAGTGACGAAGAACACGATTGTAAGTACTGTAGTGGGCTATGGAATGTACATTAAGACTATGTTATACATAAACTGCTGTGTATTTAAAATATTACGTGGTATCTATATTGTTATTTTAAATGAATTTGAAAAAAAAGAGGGCAAATAAAACTCTATAAAAATATTAAAATATCATATACTGTGTAACTACTAATTTGCACAGAATTTGTTAAAAAAAAATCTGACCATAAAATAAAATATGCTCTAATATATATTTTCATTCTTTCTAGATGATTTACCTACAGTAGCTACACAAACTGGTAAGTAGAGATAGTAGCAAAAGTTATAAAGTATACAGGTATGAGACCTTTTATCCAGAATGCTCGGGTCCTTGTAAGGGATCTTTCAGTAAATTGGATTACTATACATCTATTAAAAATAATTTAAACATGAATGAACCCCAATAGGATTGTTTTCTTTTCAGAAAGGATTAATTATACCTTAGTTACCACCAAGTACAACGTACTGTTTAATTATAAGAGAAAAAAAGAAAGTCGTTTTTTAAACTTTGAATTATTTGATTAAAATGGAGTCTATAGGAGATGGTCGTCACATAATTTGGCGCTTTCTGGGAAATGGGTTTCCAGATAATGGATCTTATTCCTGTATTAATGTATTAACCTAATGGGCAGGTTTTGCAACTATCTATAACACAAAGGGGTACATTGTTTCACGGGAGAAGAAACAAGAAGAAGCACTGGTAAGGCCCCCTTTAGAATGTGCAGTGCTGTTTGAAAGCTGAATTCGTTTTGAAGATTCAAAAGTTACATATCTTAAAAAAAGAGAGAGTCTAAGACACCAAGGGGTACAGTATGTCAGGTCGAAGTTGTGAAGAAATGCTAGCAAATTAAGGTTTGCTTACATAGTAAAGCACTTAATGGAGGATATGTCACTATGTTTAAATATATAAGGGTACCATACAATTTTACAAGGCCCTTTTCATCAGTAGAGACTTCCAAAGAATGTTGAGATTAAAAGAAAAACATTTTTATCTTGAAATTTGAAAAGAGTTTTTTTTCAGTGAGAGCTGAGAGCAGGCCTGGATTTGTGTAAAGTCCACCTAGGCTCGGGCCAAGGGGGGCAGGTTTTTAGGGGGACGGCATGCTGCCCAACCACACCAACATTGGTTCAAAAACACTGAGGATGCGCTGGAGATATAATCATTTTTTAAATTTCCCATGCGCCAATCCCCATGATGATGATGAAAATTTGCATGAATAAAGGGGGGGGGGGGGCAACGAACAGCAGTGGGCCTAGGGGCACCCACTATGTAAATCCAGCCCTGGCTGATAGTTTTGGAATTCTCTCCCTAAAGCAATTGTAGAAGGTACTGTAAGCATCATACTTTTAAGAAAGGGTTGGGTATCCGAAAATTCAGCATCTCAGATCAAACAAGATTGTATATAGGTCAATGTGAGAGGTCCCTACCTATTTGAAAGTTTATGTGGTCTGTGCTGGAATTAGCCCAAAAATCCGACTATTTTGGACTTTTCCAGCAAAAATTTCGAAAAATTCTGGCTTTTTGGGGAAAAGACTTGAAAAATCGAGCAATTTTGGGAAAAAGCTCTGCAAAAATAGTACGATTCAGATTTTCGCTAACTTTTTTCTTGTTTGTCCCCAATCCAATTAAATTGTGCTTTTTTTTAATTATACTGTAAATAATGTCTAATGTATTCTAGTTTAGTTGGACTCTTTTTAATTTAAATAGTCTGAAAATTTTTGATAAATAATGCCCCCCATCTTTCACTCAATATGGGCACAGCTGAGCAAGGGAAGGGAGTGGCCAAGAGTTCATTCTGATAGAGATGGCTGGATAAATGCTGAGAGTTTTTTGCCTTCTTCTAGATCAACTATAAGTTAGGTACTGTTTATTTGGGCAAAAGACTGAACCTGAAGATGACATGTTTATTTTTCCAAACTCAACTACTGAGTATAAAATGTAAAGGGTTCATGTCAGTATACATATCCACTGTACTCTGAGTGCTCAATAAATTGTTTTTGATAGATTTTTTATCTGATGGACTTCAAAATATAAATGGTTTATGAGTGTGCTTCCTCAACCCCACCTTTTTCCTACCAGTAGTCAGTAGTGGATGTGTTGGTATGATTAAGCTTGTGTACCTGGGTTCAACGCCCTGGGCCTCATGTTTAGCTCAGCAGTAAAGTTCAGATTTTTAAGTGATATTTTTTTATATGGAATTTAATTTTCCAGATGAAAATCTTGCCTTCAGGGGAATCAGCTCCCAGTCCAGCACATATGATTACCTTGGAAATGCAGAAAATGCCATTGATGGTTCCACCAGTACAAAATATATGTCAGCGCACTGTTCTCACACTGACCTAGACATAGAGCCATGGTGGAAGGTGGACCTTACCAATACCTATAATGTCACCGAAGTACAAATAACTAACAGGGGCGACTGCTGTAACAATCGTATTAATGGTGCAGAAATTAGAATAGGCACTGCTCCTGAAAAGGGTGGAACAAAAAATCCCAGGTAAGACATCATTTTCATTGGCTCATGAGCAGTTGTTTGTTGGACTTAAAACTGTAAGAACATGTGACTGATAAAGATATATATTACCTTAAAATTAATATTCTACAGTATGTTAATTTGCAACTGATCTTTATTTTTAATTCTTTATAGTTTTATCAAACTATTTGCTATTTTATTTTGGCCAAGATTTAATGATTATGTGTGACGATGTCAAACAAAGTTCCATACGATATACGGTGCGTCTATGGCGGGAGACGAGCCGTCCGATAGCAGAAAACTTGGATATCGGTCGGCTCGTCAATTGGTTTGGCCAGGAAATTTTGATCTGGCACCTTTGAAGGCACCCGAACGTCGGCCAGTGCTGAATCGTCAGATACAGGTAGAATTCTACTGTTTCTACCTGTATATCTGACAATTAAGCTCCAACAGTAAGTAGGAAAGATTGTAATTGTAACATCTATTGCCACCATAACAGACAATGACCTGGACCACAAAAGTTTTTTCTTTGGTGTATTACGTGGCAGTGTGTTCAGTGTCCCCTAGATAGAATCCTTTCTGTGAGCATTAAACCTGGTCATACATTTAGGGGGTTATTTACTAAAATCTAGGGATGCACCGAATCCAGGATTCGGTTCGGGATTCGGCCAGGATTCGGCCTTTTTCAGCAGGATTCGGATTCGGCCGAATCCTTCTGCCCGGCCGAACCGAATCCGAATCCTAATTTGCATATGTAAATTAAGGGCGGGGATGGAAATCACGTGACTTTTTGTCACAAAACAAGGAAGTAAAAAATGTTTTCCCCTTCCCATCCCTAATTTGCATATGCAAATTAGGGTTCGGGTTCGGTATTCGGCCGAATCTTTTGCAAAGGATTCGGGGGTTCGGCCGAATCCAAAAAAGTGGATTCGGTGCATCCCTACTAAAATCCAAATGCAAAATTCACGAAAAATGTGAGATTTTTTTTTTTTTTTATAAAGTCAGACTTTTAAAAAAAAATCTTGAATTTTTCAGAATTTATTAAACCTCGAGGATGGAAAAGTTAGAATCTGAAAATTCCGGCATCTCAGACCTGTCGAGGTTGCATATAAGTCAATGGGAGAAGTCCCAATGATTTTTTGATGTGCGCTGGGTGAAAATTCTGAAAAAATCTGGAAAATCGGACGAAAAAAACGGAAAAAAACGTGAAAACATGATTTTTTTCCATCAAAGCAAATTTTCAGGAATATCTAATAGTAAATAAGCGTAAAAAACTAGAGCGGATTTGATCTGATTTTGTAGCAGAAAATATTGAGATAAATTCAGACTTAAATAACCCACAAAAGATCTGCACATTTTTCAGGGTTACCAAAGGGGCAGATCTTTGCCCAGTTTACCCATAGATGGGACCAAAAAGGCACAGTGATTGGATCATATAGCAGGCCTATGGGGAGCCACCGGCAAGGATGTGCCAGTGCAGTCCTATAGCTATCTGGATGATTTTCAGCCAGACATCAAAATCTAAGGGGTTATTTACTAAAGTCCATCATTTTTTTGTGGGAAAAAAAACTTGTATTTTTCAAGATTTATTTTACCCCGAGGCTGCTAAAAGTCAGAATCTAAATATACTCCATCTCAAACCTACCAAGGTCATGTAGAAGTCAATGGCAGATGTCCCTTATATAATTTATTGATAAATAAGGTAAAAATGTGGATGGGAGTTTTAATAAAATAATGAGCAAAATTTGGATTTCAGTAAATAACCCCCTAATAAAGTGCATGCAAAGGTACCTTCAAACCAGCCGTTTACCCATCACAGTAAAAAAAGATAAATCGTTTTGAACATAAAGGGCATTATTACTATGGGTTGGGTATAATAATTCAAATATCCATTAATGTGAAGATCATTTTATATAAACATACCTATGTAGATACAGCGACTTTTCTTTTTTGTATTATTATTAATTCAGATGTGCTAAAATTGCAACCATGGCCCTTGGAGAGACAGCAACATTCAGCTGTGGAATGGTGGGGCGATATGTGACTGTTACAATACCAGGCAGAGCTGCCTATCTCACTCTCTGTGAAGTAAAGGCCTTCGGCCATGAAATTTCTGGAAACTACACTAGTAAGTAGTATTATATGTATTTGTAATATTATTGTATAGTGTAATATGTATTTATTTATTTTTTATAGGTGTTAGTGGAGTGCCTTTAATCCCTAGGTCTAGGTGAGGTTGAAATCTCTTTAACCTCCTTGGTTTACAATTGTGAGTGTATCTACCTACTCAAACTACGTTCTCTTTCATGTGCTTTTGAACTACAATCTGTCCTCTGCCTAAACAGTTCATCCTCAAATTTAATTTACTTATATTTGATTTGACTTAAACTCGAATACAAAACTGTGCCAAGTAAAAGTTGTCAAGGTCCCATAGAAGTCAATGGGAATTGTGCTGATACTATTGGACTTTTTTTAAGCCTTTCAGATTTTTAAAAGCTTTCTGATTTTTTTCACTTGAATTTTTCATTTTTTTCTTCACACTTTTTAAATTCAGAATTTTTAATAACTTTCATGGCGTTCATGATGTTAGAGAAATAGAATTTAGTCGCTGCTTTAAAAATCTCTAATAGACCTCCATGTGGCTGCTGATGTTTTAACCATCACTCTTGTTAGACCCTTCCCAATACTCCACATTCACATTTCAAGAGCTGCTCACTAGAGATGCAAGATGCACCCCCGACCACGACAAAGGGGAGAACAACGGAGGGGAGAGCAATGGAGAGGAGGGAGGGGTGAGCGACAGAAGGGAGGGAGGGGAGAGCGATGGAGGGGTGGGTGACAGAGAGAAGGAAGGGGAGTAAGACTGAGGGGTGCGAATATGGACTAGGGATAGGCAGAAGACAATTTTAGAGGTAGCTGCCCAGCGCCCCCTATCATTGGGCCCTAGGCAGCTGCCTCTTCTGCCTACCCCTAGTTCCAGCCCTGCTCCCTACACCTATTTTACCCTAATAGAATCAATTGCTTCTGTTGTCAGTTTGGAACTCACAGCATGGGCATTTTTTTATCAATCTTCCATTTTTAGTTCTATTGGCTCACAATCATTAGTGTAATCAAACAGCATACCGCCACACTAGTATGAAAAACCTGATCATAACCAACTTTTTTCATTGTGAAAGTACTTAAGTGTGGAAAGTCTAAATATTCTCAGCTATAGGAAGACAAAACATCCAAGGACTAGTTTCTATTGTATAATACTAGATGCTGGTGCAAACCAACATGTCTTTTGCATTTGGCATCCTGCCTATATTTAGTTCCTATAGGCTGACTCTTCAGCAGGGCTTTAATAATGAATTTTGCTAGGGGAGGTATGTGGGCATTACCTTAAAGGGAAACTGTCATGGGAAAAATTTTTTTTTTTTCAAAATGAATCAGTTAATAGTGCTGCTCCAGCAGAATTCTGCACTGAAATCCATTTCTCAAAAGAGCAAACAAATATTTTTATATTCAATTTTAAAATCTGACATGGGGCTAGACATATTGTCAGTTTCCCAGCTGCCCCAAGCAGGGCCGCCATCGGGGGGACAGGGGGGACAAGTGTACCGGGCCCGGGCATGAAGGGGGGCCCGGCAGCGCTGCATTTTTTGAAGATCCGGGCCCCCCTTACGAGCGCCCGAGCCGTACGTCTTGCCTCTGTGCTGCCGAATGCGGAAGTGCCGAGAAGCCGATGCGCCGAAAAGACCCGAAGTCACGGAAAAAGCCGAAGTCACGAAGCGCCGAAAAGACCCGAAGTCACGAAAACAGCCGAAGCCGAAGTCCTGAAGCAGCGCAAAGACCCGAAGTCACGAAAACAGCCGAAGCCGAAGTCCTGAAGCAGTGAAAAGACCCGAAGTCACGAAAGGAGGTGAAGTTGAAGTACTGAAGCCGTGAGTTCAATTCTACTGAACACCAGTTTGTGTATTTATGTTTTTTTTAATCTCCTGGCCACCAATGTATTATTTTAATATTCTATAGGCCCCTGCAACCAATCTTTTTTTTTAAAACATGTTTTTTGGGGCCCCAATTTTTTTTTTAACTCGTAAGGGGCCCCTTGCCACCATTGTTTTTTTTTAAAAAAAAAAAAAATAATAATTTTCTTTTTGGTGGCCCTAAATTTTTTTAACTTGTAAGGGGGCCCCTGACGCCAATGTTTTTTTTTTTTTCAAAAAAAAAAATATTTTTTTTTAAATTTTTTTTTGGGGCCCCAATTTGTTTTTAACTTATAAGGGGGCCCCTGCCGCCAATGTTTTTTTTTTTTTCAAAAAAAAAATTATTTTTTTTAAAATTTTTTTTTGGGGCCCCAATTTTTTTTAACTTATAAGGGGGCCCCTGCCGCCAATGTTTTTTTTTTTTCAAATTTTTTTTTATTTTTTTTTGGGGCCCCAATTTGTTTTTAACTTGTAAGGGGGCCCCTGCCACCAGTTTTTTTTTTTTCAAATTTTTTTTTGGGGCCCCAATTTGTTTTTAACTTATAAGGGGGCCCCTGCCACCAATGTTTGTTTATTTTTTAGTTTTTTTTACATTTTTTTTGTTGGGGCCCCAAGTTTTTTTTAACTTATAAGGGGGCCCCTGCCACCAATGTTTTTTTTTAAAAAAAAAAATTGTTTTTTTTTTTTTGGGGGCCCCAATTTTTTATAAGGGGGCCCTGACCATCAATAGCTTTTTACAACTTGTGTGGGGGGGGTTACTTTTTTAGCGCTGATGTCTGTGTGGTCTTTTAACTGCGATGTGGAGTGGGCGGGAAATGGGGTGGAGCTTGGTCAACAGTGTGGGCGGGGCCCAGGGGGCCCCAAAAATTTTGTTGTACGGGGCCCCGTGATTTCTAATGGCGGCCCTGGCCCCAAGTCATGTGACTTGTGCGCTGATAAACTTCAATCACTCTTTACTGCTGTACTGCAAGTTAGAGTGATATCACCCCTCCCTTTTCCCCCCCAGCAGCCAAACAAAAGAATAATGGGAAGTTAACCAGATAGCAGCTCCCTAACACAAGATAACAGCTGCCTGGTAGATCTAAGAACAACACTCAATAGTAAAAACCCATGTCTCACTGAGACACATTCAGTTATATTGAGAAGGAAAAACAGCAGCCTGCCAGAAAGCATTTCTCCCCTAAAGTGCAGGCACAAGTCACAAGACCAGGGGCAGCTGGGAAATTGACAAAATGTCTAGCCCCATGTCAGATTTCAAAATTGAATATAAAAAAATCTGTTTGCTCTTTTGAGAAATGGATTTCAGTGCAGAATTCTGCTGGAGTAGCACTATTAACTGATGTGTTTTGAAAAAAACATGTTTTCCGATGACAGGATCCCTTTAAGTGCCCCCTACTTTGGGAGTCATTCTGACACACAAGTCAAGGAGCACCAATAGTGCATGGTGCTATGGAGCCCTGTGCTTTCCTCCTGCTATAGAGTAAAGGGATGAGTGGTACTTAAAGTGGAGGGTGCAAGACACAGACTGCAAGGAAACACTTTCCTCAAGTGCTTTGTAAGCAATAAGGGCCACAATATCTCTACATCAGAAGGGATTTTGATGCCTTAAGGTCACAAAAGGTATATAAACATCAAATACCAATACTGCTAAATATGCTACTAAAGGAATTTCCTATTCCCCACCATTGAATGGATAGAACTTTCTAAAAATATTGTTTGTCACATACTTATACAAATGATATGCCTTTCAGATATTCCCAGTTCTCCTGATTCGGAGGAAATTGAAGAACAGCAAGGTAAGGACTTTAGTGACCACCGTTTCCATTCATTTCATCATATATTATTGGACTATTATTCCATTAGATAGATGGTTTACATAGGGCCCTACTCACAAAAGCTCAAAATCCAAGAAAGCATAGACTAAAACTGAAATATATTGCATTAGTATTTAACTATTATAAATACATTCGGTGTGATTTTTCTTTTTTACACAGCTGCCACTGAACTCAGAAATATTTTAAAGCACTCTGATGCCGGTAAGTATAACGTGAAACTGAAACGTGTCTGAAAGACTAAAGGGTTATACCAACATCTGTCCCTGACAACTTTCTTCTAAGGAGACATTTCCAATAAAAAAATTTGATTTTACACACCACACATGCTCATTAACTGAATGAGATATAGCTGATATACTGCATAGGAAACACCTGAAAATGGTTTATTTAAAGGGCATGTAAAGGCAAAAAAATGAAATCCCATTTTTACTTTATTTAATGAAAAAGAAACCTATTTCCAATATACTTTAATTTAAAAAAATGTGTACCATTTTCATAAGAAACCTGACTGTATGCAGTGAAAGTCTTCCTTCATTTACTTCTGTGGATAGGGATTGTCAGACGGTCCCTAACGGCTCTGCAGGGAAACAATCATATATATGAACAGCAGGGGGAGCCCCCGCTTTACTTCCCTGCCATGCAGAACTCAAGCAGCTTTGTTTGTTTCCCTGTAGAGCAGTCGGCGACTGTGTATTGGATTTTATTTTTGCCTTTACTGTTTCCAACTCCAGCTGCAGGGACAAAGATCATGGAGCCAGATTTAAACAGATAAACAGGGATTCTATTTGGAGGATTATTTTGCTGCCACTGGTTCTGCAGAGTTGGAGAAAGTTTGTATTAAACAATACAAAAACTATAAAACCCACATTAGATTACATGACAACACAGGACCCAGTGCAGTCTGCCTATTCTGATTATTAATCAGTTTTGCTTTATTGGCTTCTGGCAGATATTATTTGACTTGTGCTGTTTTGATCATTTCTGACGATCCCTTAGCAGCCCAGACCACACTGAGCATGTGCACAGTCTTGGTCTTGCAAAAATGTTTAACAAAGTTACAAGATGGTGACCCCCTGTGGCCAACTTTGAAGGCATAAATCATTTGTTTGATTAGGCTTGTGATGCAGTAAGTTCATGTTTATGTTTAGTATACAAAATACAGTATTACTAGCCTTATTCTATTTTAGACTTTACTTCCCCTTTAACTAGTAGAAAGGCTCAGCATTCAAAGAAATATATTGACATTAATAGAATCTACTACAGCCTATAGTGGGATCTGATACCTCAGCAAAGTCAATCTTTTAGGGACCCGAGGGTTCGATTCCAAGGATAGCAACTGTTAAATAGCACTTTCATTGAATTGACCAAATTTTCCTATCAATTAGATTTTTTTACATTTGCCCATTTCTGCAATCATTTTTACAATTTTTAATGTTATGTCCCAGTTGCTCAAAAATAATTTTACATTTACCCTTGCCCTTGGAAAGCCTCGGATCTACTGATTTCCTTCTTTTTTTCTCTGTAGCATTATTTTATTAGTCCTCTCTGTGCCCAACTTGACATTAAAAGAGTTATTTACCAAAATTCAAATTTTTCCGATTTTTTAAATAAAAAAGTACGACCAAACAAGAATCTTCGATTTGACTTTATTTAATATTATTCCTTTAATTAAAAAGCACGACTTAATCGGATCGGGGGAAAACTCGATGAAATCTAGTGAAAATCCCAAATCGTATAATTTTTTCAAATGTTTTTCCCGAATCGTACAATTTTTTTGGCTTATTCTCTAAAAGCCGAATTTTTGGGCTAATTCCACCGCAAGACCACAGAAACTTCCAAATAGAATAGGGACCGCTCGTATTGACTTATATACAACCTCTGCAGGTCTGAGATGGTGGAAAAAAATTCAGATTTTATTGTAAAAAAAAAAAAAAAAAAACCTTTTTTTTTTAATGTTTTTAGCATTCAGACTTTAATAAATAACCCCCTTAAATTGCATTTACAAACTGGTTTGGTTGTCACAGGTCCATTTTTGTCATTTATTTTACTCTTACACTCTGAGGCCACTCTATCTGCTAAAAATTGTAATCTATAAATGTTTTTTTAAATTCAAAAATACATTTTCTCACCACATTTTCTTGACAAAAAGGCTGCTATTCACACAACATATTTTGCTTTTTAGCATCTAATGTAGCTCTGCATGGGGCTGCATATCAGTCCAGCACAGCTGGTGAAGCTAATGCAAAGAATGCTGTAGATGGCAAGCTACAGAATCAGAATCCAGCTAAACAATGTGCTCAAACAACAGTGGAAACTGATCCCTGGTGGACAGTTGACTTAACATCAATCCATAAGGTCTTCTCAATTGCGGTGACAAACAAAGGAGACTGCTGCAGTGAAGGGCTTGATGGAGCAGAGATTCGCTTAGGAGATTCAGCCTTCAGCTGGAAGAAGAACCCTGTGTAAGCATTACATTTTGCTAGGTATTAGTTTAAACATACCTCCCAACATTTTGGAAATGAAAAAAGGGACAATAAGTTGGCGTGCTTATCGCAGTGAATTTCTACCATGTTAATTTTACAAAATTTGGCAGGTTATGAAAGTTTGAACATATTTCTGTGTTTTTTTTTTCAGTTATTATAGTTTTGCTAATGAAGGTGAATTGCCCTTTAAGCTGTGAGTCTAACTTTTCCCAAGGGACCTGTTATCTTATATTGTTACAATTACTTATTTTCTTATCTTGAAATTGTTACAAAAGTATCTTATAATCAGCTGTGGGCCTGTGGCTGTTCTGGGCTTTCTACCAAAAGCCAATTAAGTTAGAAAAATTTTTCATTTTCTGGCTGTTCGGTGCAGAGAAAAACTAGACTTTCCTTACAAATAAGGGACTGCAGGTTGAGCTGTCAAAAGAGGGGCTGTCCCTCTAAAAACGGGACAGTTGGGAGGTATGGTTTAAAGATTTCAGGAAAGGAAATATATTCTATCTATATAGTATTTGCAACGGCTGCTTCACGCTAGTTATCAGTTGTATTTACAAAGAATCAAAATCACATGTGTAACACAAATAAATACAAATCATCCTATCGTTTTAATGAGTTAAGTTCAGATAAATGCATTTAGTACAATATGGCATGGATACCATAAGGGCAACTAAACCAGTAAAAAGAGTACTTTAAGAAATGCATTTAAAAAAATATGCATGATTATAGTGAGAGTGGAATATAAATATGAGAGGGAGGCAATAGAATGATAACAAAATGTAACAATAAAAATGTTGCCTTGGTGGAAATTAGTATTATTTTTAATTGAAAAGAGCATGTCAATATCAATTTGAAGCCTTGTTTTCTTAAAAAATGGTTCATTTATTAAAAATGTGTTTACGTGTAAAAATGTAACTAAAAAACGAGAAGCACAAGAGTGTTCACTTGAGCATTTATGCACATTTTTTTTAGCTCTGTTTTGAACAAAGATAGCATGTGCCCAGTTATTATCACTGATAATAATCCTATATCTGTGATTTTTCTTTGTGCAGGTGTGGAACTGTATCCAAAATTGGTCCTGGAGAAACATTTTCTTTTAAGTGCAATGGAATGGAAGGACGTTATGTAACCATTGTTCTACCAGGCAATGAGAAGTCTCTTACACTTTGTGAAGTACAGGTCTTTGGCTTAACAGTGGAAACACCAAGTAAGTAGGCCAAACTTTTCATTACATGTATGGGATCTGTTATCTGAAATTGTTGGAACCTGGGGTTTTCTGGATAAGGGATTTTTTTTTTCATAATTGGGATCACCATTGCTTAAGGTTATTAAAAACATTTAAACATAAAAAACCCTAATAAGATAATTTTGCCACTAATATGGATTCATGCAGCTTAGTTATCATCAAGTAAAAGCTACTGTTTTATTAATGCAATAATAAGTAAAAATAAAACAGTACTTTTACTTGATCCCAACTAACATATTACTTACTGGAGGAAAAACAACCCTATTGGATTTAATTAATGTTCAAATGATTTTTTAGTAGATTTAAGGGCAGACTTCAAAATGTGAAATTAGAGCTCACATTAGAAAACATCATCCACTTTCTATTGATTCCTATGGGATTTTTAGAAGTGGATTTATCAAATGGTGAATTCTAACTTTCACCCATTAATAAATATGCTTCTAAAAATCCCCAAGGAATATATAACGAGCCCCGTTATCTGGAAACCTGTTATTCAGTAAGCTCCAAATTACGGAAAGGCCGTCTCCCATAGACTCAATTTTATTTAAATAATCCAAATTTTTTAAAATAGTTTTCCTTTTCTCTGTAATAATAAAACAGCACCTTGCACTTGATCCTTATTGGAAGCAAAACCAGCCTATTGGGTTTTTTTATGTTTACATTATTATATACCTATATATATACATATATATATATATATTTACACCTATATATATATATATATATATATATATACACATATATATATATATATATATATATATATATATATATATATATAATTTAAATTAATTATATATATATATACATTTTAATATATATAATTTAAATTAATTATATATATATATAAGAAACAGATCTGGTGCATAACGATAAAAAGAAACGCCTGTGTGCTGGTTCAATGTCCATGGTAAGTGTATCCAAAAAAAACAGCCGCACCAACAGGACTTTTATGAAAACAAAAAGTGCTTTTATTCAACGTTTCAGCTCCGTACTTGGGCCTTCCTCACTTCCTGAGGGCGGCCCAAGTACGGGGCTGAAACGTTGAATAAAAGCACTTTTTGTTTTCATAAAAGTCCTGTTGGTGCGGCTGTTTTTTTTTGGATATATATATATAAATATATATATATATATATATATATATATATATATTTAAAATTATATATATATATATATATATATAATTAATTAAAATTTTATTTATATATATATATATATATATATATATATCATTTTTTTTGCACCTGCTGCACCAGTAGTAGTTCTGTGCCTGAATGCATAATTTTATCAATTCTTATTCTTAGGTGGCGAGAGGAATGATGATTTTGAGCAACAAAAAGAGAATCATGGAGGTAAGGTGTCTAAGTATTATTATATTATCATACTTAACCACCCTGTAGGTATTTGAATTGTGGTAAGAAACTACACAGACATATATTTAGTTTGATATCTTCAATATAACTATCTACATTAGATCTTAGACTATCTTGGAGTGTTATGACCTTGGATCCGTATCAGACTTAAAGGCGTTGTTCACCTTTGAGCTAACTTTTAGTATAATGTAGAGAGTGGAATTCTGACACAATTCCACTAATATTGATACCAATTTCTTTTGGCAAAAGACGACTACAAGTCTCTCTTCAACCCAAACCCCTAACCTTACACCACAGGTATCAAAATATCCTTCTAATAATTATGAAAGGAAATAAAACCCAATATCATTAGGGGATGGCAGGATGTTGGGCACTGGCTAGTGATTCTGACCATTAGCATGGGACCATTAGCTAGCACTCTTTAGGTTTAAAAAAACTTGGGATGCACCAAATCCACTATTTTGAACCCCTGAATCCTTCGCGAAAGATTCGCCCAAATACCGAATCCGAATTTGAATATGCAAATTAGGGATGGGAAGGGGAAAACATTTTTTACTTCCTTGTTTTGTGACAAAAAGTCATGCGCTTTCCCTCCCCACCCCTAATTTGCATATAGGATTCGTTCCGCCGGGCAGAAGGATTCGGTCGAATCCGAATCCAGCTGAAAAAGGCTGAATCCTTGCCGAATCCTGAACCGAATCCTGGATTCGCTGCATCCCTAAAAAAAAACACAAGCCTGGGGTTTTGCTAGTCCACAGTCAGTTTTACCTCAATGCAGACTTTTAGAGGTTTTCATATTTTTGTAAACCTAATTTGGCTTAAAAAGGCAAATATCAACTAGAGGGGTAGAGCATGGGCTACATTGGACCCTCTTTCCACAGGATGGGTTTTCGCTAAGTGGAAAGAGTATGTGAGGGTGTTGTGCACCTCTCTCTCTATACTAACAAGTACCTTATTCAACAGCAGGGATGGTACTACTTACAGCAAAGAGGTATACAGGACCGACATCAGAAATTACAGGGCCCAGTACGACAAAATTTCCTGGGCCCCCTGGGCTGCGCCCACCACAAGCCCCGCCTACAGGTCCGCCCTCCCCACCGCATAGTAAAAAAAACAAAAAAAATATTGGTGGCTAGGGTTCCCACATGTTAATAAAAAATAAAAAGATATTGGTGGTCAGGGCCCCCCATAAAAAAAACATTTGTGGCCAGGGCCCCACATTAATAAATATTGGTGGCTAGGACCCCACATGAGAAAAAAAATTGGTGGCCAGGCCCCCCCCCCCACATTATAAGAAAATTGGTGGCCAGGGCCCCTTACATGTCCATGCCTTCCCGAAGTCAGCAGCTCTCAGAAAGATGGGGGGGCCCGGATAATCAAGTAAGTGTGGCGTGCCCCCCCTTATTCTCGGGCCCCCTACACCTCTCCCCCCCTGTTGGCTGCCCTGGTAGTATATGCAACACAGAATGGCACCAATGAAGGAATAGCAGGGGGAGTTGAAAGTAAACCCTCCAGGGTTTCAGTACCTCATGTGGTCCCGATCCCCTACAACAGACGTGGAGTTGAGATAGAACAATAACCTGATTCCCTTGTCAGTACTGCGGTCTCTTCACTAGAGGCAGAGCCTGGGGGAGAGATACACCCTTCTATCCTCCTGGTTGAAGCGCAAAACTCCTGTTGCTAACTAATCTGTCTCGCTCTTCCTAGAGAGTGCTGTAACAGTTTCTATCCTGTGCTTACTAACATCGTTTGCGGGGTCCCTGTTTCCCAACTTCTCTTAAGGGGTTGTCCCTTTAGGTCCTAACACTTCTGGGGCCTTGATGACTCCAGGCTCAATGGAACATCCACCCTAATCAACTGCTGCAGGCCAAAGAGGAAGGACCTCCCCCTGCCAAACACTATGTTACAGTGAGGCAGGATATGGTCATTAACCTAACAGCCAATGAACTGGGTATGCAAAATAAGTAGAATTTGTTACATGGGTAACCCAGCACCAAGAAAATGAGGTACTGGTAGGGAATGAAGACATAGGGACCATGTTCCTATGGGTCCCTACATTTTCTTTTCACTATGAATTGTCTGAAAAACTCAAATTTGTAGAGGTTTTCATCATTCATCGATCAGTGTTTTTTTTTATTTGTACTTGAATCTTTAAATAATTGTAATGACATTTGTGGTTTTAGAGTTTGTGAGTTTAGTTGTAGTTTCAAAAACCTCTAAACCACTAAAATGCGAGTTCTGATAAATAAGCCTCCACATGTTAGCAAAAGAAGTTAACAAAAATATACACCATTGATTTTTCAGCAAAGAATGTAGCTCCCCAAGGTATTCCTTATCAGTCAAGCTATTACGGCCTAAAGGAACAAGCCAAACGCGTCATTGATGGATCTCTAGCAAGCAACTACTTGGAAGGAGACTGCTGCCACACTGAGAAACAGACGCATCCTTGGTGGCAACTAGACATGAAATCCAAAATGCGTGTACATTCCGTGGCCATCACCAACCGAGGAGACTGCTGCCGGGAAAGAATCAATGGGGCTGAAATCCGCATTGGGAATTCTAAAAAAGAAGGGGGAATTAACAGTACCCGGTATATATATATATATATATATATATATATATATATATATATATAGTATATTATACAATGCTGTACAAGTATCTCATAATATTGTACGAAAAATAAGAAAAAATATTGCTACTAAAAAAATATCAATATTTTCTTATGGAACGGCGCCTAAAGCAAACGGAGAAAGCGAAAACAGAAACAAAATATGGTGTAGTATTTCTGGTTATTCTTGTAACACCCTTGTGCTGAAGAAGGAAAAAAAGTAAGTATTTGGTGGTGTAGGTTCCCTTTTAAAAGAGACTTCTTCCTCCTATCTCCAAAGTATGCGCAGTTATAGTTATTATTTTCAGGATTCTTCACCGGATTTTGGTAAAAATGCCTAGGCATTTTTACCAAAATCCGGTGAAGAATCCTGAAAATAATAACTATAACTGCGTACACTTTGGGGATAGGAGGAAGAAGTCTAGTAGGCATTTTTACCAAAATCCGGGGGAAGAATCCTGAAAATAATAACTATAACTGCGCACACTTTGGGGATAGGAGGAAGAAGTCTCTTTTAAAGGGGAACCTACACCACCAAATACTTACCTTTTCTCCTTCTTCAGCACAAGGGTGTTACAAGAATAACCAGAAATACTACACCGTATTTTGTTTCTGTTTTTGCTTTCTCAGTTTGCTTTAGGCGCTGTTCCATAAGAAAATATTGATATTTTTCAGTAGCAATATTTTTTCTTTTTTTTCATTACATTTTTTGTGCAGTCGAGAGACTTAAAAGGAGAGAGACATTTCGAAAGGCTAACTATTTCTACACTTGTACTCTGTTACAAATTGCTATATTGTATATTTCATAATAGTCTCAAAATCTACCAGTGTCAGTAAAGATATCACTTAAATCAAGCATTAATTCATCACCACACACACAGACACAATCTACTCAATGAATTTGTAATAACTGGTACCAGTATAGGATCTAAAGATTAAATAAGCCAATTAGCGTTATGTTGCCACCAGTATGGATTCTTGCAGATCAGAACAAGGTACCATCTTATTATTACAGAAAAAAGTGAATCCTTTATAAAATTTAGAATTATTTGCTTAAAATGTACTCTATGGCAAATGGCCTTCCAGTAATTCAGAGCTCTATGGATAACAGGTTTTAATACCTGTACTAAATATCGGTAGATAAGCAGTTAAACATGGTGCTGTTAGCTTTGTTCAGTAAGCTACAAAGCAGGGAAAGGCTATGAAAAATATAGCTAAACACATCCTGCTTGCAGTTGCCATGATAAGGAATATCATTCAGGAAGGCAAGGTGAAATCACTAGGGAATGCTAGATATTAGGTACCCCTCCCCCCAATGAGTGTAATCACTACCTGTTACCCTGTGCCGATGTTCCTTTTAGCAGAAAACTGCACAGGCCCTGGATACTTCTGAGCGAGCACCGTAGAGCAATTGCGTTCTTGCGTCTTCCTTCTAAACATTGGGTCCACGCACGAATTCCAGGTAAAAGCTGAACTTTAGTACAGGGCCATTGAAGAATGAAGAGGTGGAAAAAGAAGATTACTCCATGGTGCTCACTCAGAGGTAACCTGGGCTGCTTCCATAAGAGTCCTGAATCTCGTCAGGTACCTGTGACAGAATACCTGGAGTAAGGTTCTTAGTGGGGTCCCTCAGGGCTCAGTATTGGGTCCACTTTTATTTAACTTGTTTATTAATAACTTAGGGGAGGATATTGTAAGTAATGTATCAGTGTTTGCAGATGACACAAAACTATACAGTCCAATTAATTCCATCCAGGATGTGGCACCTTGCAACATGATCTTGACAAACTGGCAATCTGGGCAGCTAAGTGGCAAATGAGATTCAATGTTGATAAATGTAAAGTCATGCACCTGGGATGTAAAAATATCCAAGCCACTTATACCCTTATTGGGACTGCACTAGGCAAATCCATTATGGAAAAGGACCTTGGAGTCCTTGTAGATGATAAACTTGGCTGTAGCAAGCAATGCCAGTCAGCAGCATCAAGGGCAAATAAGGTCTTGAGCTGTATTAAAAGGGGCATAGAGTCACGGGAGGAGGGGGTCATTCTTCCACTGTATAGAGCACTTGTAAGGCCCTATCTAGAATATGCCGTACAGTTTTGGTCTCCATCACTCAAACAGGACATTATTGTATTAGAGAGGGTACAGAGAAGGGCAACTAAGCTGGTAAAAGGTATGGAAAATCTTAGCTATGAGGAAAGACTGGCCAAATTGGGGATGTTCACACTGGAGAAGAGGCGCTTAAAGGAACAGTAACGTCAAAAAATAAAAGTATTTTAAAGTAATGAAAATATAATGCAGTGTTGCCCTGCACTGGTAAAACTGCTGTGTTTGCTTAAGAAACACTACTATTGTTTATATAAATAAGCTGCTGTGTAGCAATGGGGGTAGCCATTCAAAGGAGAAAGGCTCAGGTTACACAGCAGATAGCAGATAAGCTCTGTCTGTCTAATGGTGTTATCTTTTATCCATTAGTTAACCTGTGCCATATAGCCGTTTTTCAATTTCCGCCATTGCTCCACAGCAGCTTGTTTATATGAACTATAGTAGTGTTTCTGAAGCAAACACATCAGTTTTACCAGTGCAGGGCAACAGTACATGATATTTTCATTACTTTAAAACACTTACATTTTTTGGTGTTACTGTTCCTTTAAGGGGTGATATGATAACTATGTATAAATATATAAGGGGATCATATAATAATCTCTCTAATGCTTTATTTACCAGTAGGTATTTCCAGCTGACACAAGGTCACCCATTCCGTTTAGTAGAAAAGAGGTTCCGCCTAAATATTCAGAAGGGGGTTGTTACAGTGAGAACTGTGGAGATGTGAATGAATCAGTGGTACAGGCTGATACATTAGATAGCTTTAAGAAGGGGTTGGATGGTGTTTAGCAAGTGAGGGAATACAGGGTTATGGGAAATAGCTCATAGTACAAGTTGATCCAGGGACTAGTCCGATTGCCATTTTGGAGTCTGGAAGGAATTTTTCTCCCTCTGAGGCAAATTGGAGAGGCTTCAGATGGGTTTTTTTGCTTTCCTCTGAATCAGCTAGCAATTAAGCACATTAAAATAGGGTTAAAAGGTTGAACTTGATGGACGTGTGTCTTTTAAGCTAACTTACTATGTTACTATTTCTACTGATGTCATGTTTATTAACCCTTTCAACTTAGCACATTCTTGAGGGCAACTGTTGACTCCTGCTTCCCCTTTCTCAATATATAAATACCTACCTCCCTGTTTTCAGGTGTGGCGTTGTGTTCAAGATGAATTATGAGGAGACGTTATCCTTTAACTGCAAAGAGCTTGAGGGCCGATATGTCACTGTAACAATACCAGACAGAATGGAGTACCTAACACTGTGTGAAGTTCAGGTTTTTGCTGATCCACTCGAAGGTACAGTATTGAATAAGAGAAAGTAATGCTGGACATACCTGAACAAGTAAACATCTGCTTTGTTTCCCAGTTCTATATTTCCTTTTTCTTTTGTTAGTCTGTTTTTTGCCAGTCAGTTTATATCAACCAGGGGCAAAACAGTTGCTTCTACAACATAGAGTAATAGCCATTAAAGGATAACTAAAGCTTAACTACAGAAGTAGCTAGAAATGTTGTACATCATGTTTTGTACTTCTGTACCAGCCCAAGGCAACCACAACCCTTTAGCAGTAAAGATCTGTGTCTCCAAAGATGCCCCAGTAGCTCCCCATCTTCTTTTCTGCTGATTCACTGCACATGCTCTGTGCTGCTGTCACTTACTGAGCTTAGGGACCCACTCACAATATACAGTACACTTAGAATAGAAATGTAAGGCTGATTCAGTGTTGGACTGGGACACCAGGGGCCCACCTTAAAACCTTAGACCAGGGGCCCACCAAAGAACAGTAGACCAGGGGCCAACTCTCAGTACTATTATTATTCTTCTCCTCACTCAGCCTCTATTCTCCAAGTATTTATTCTTTACATTCTATAATCTATTATTTCAACTATTTAGCCTCATTGTTCTCAAAGAAACAGGGAATAGTCATGAAATATGCCAAATATTTAGCAGCACAAGGGCCCCCTGACACGTGGGCCCACCGGGAATTTTCCTGGTATCCCGGTGGGCCAGTCCGACACTGGGCTGATTGGTAATTAATACCATATAACAGCACATAAATCAGTGCAATTAGCATCGGAATTTAGTATTCAGAACTCTAGCATCAGCTTATATTACAGACCAACCTCGTTTTCTGCTTGATAATTAGTGACGAGCTTGTGAGAGTCACAGACTTTTTCCAAGATGGTGACCCCCTGTGACAAGTTTATAGTCCTGGATCATTGCTGCTATTGACAAGCTGAAACTTTAGGCTGGTGCAATAAGGCCATTATATAAAATATGGCATTTTTAGCCATATTCATTTTGAGATATAAGAAATTAATACTCTATATCATACATTGGGAAATGTAATACATTTTATTTATCATCCAATCCATTCTGATTAATGCAAAAAAAATCCATTAATTCATCAAACATAAAATTTAGATCAATTAAGTAAGTACATGTCACAGTACCGTATGAAGGACACATTTTGAATCTGTGCCAAACATCATTTTAATGGCTCTTCTGAGGACACCTAGGCCTGTTGTATTGCATCAAACAAATGAATATTTGGAATGCCATTGCCTCATCTTTTGCCGATTGACTGTCATAGCCCCAACTGGTTGTCATGATCCTTTTGTTCACTTTAAATTGGCCTTCAAATTCTATGGTCGTAGTACTCTTTTTCTTACTCAATGACCAGGGTCTTTTGTGCTAGCCCTGCCCCTCAATGTGATGTTTGCCTAAGCCAATCAGATTTGCGAAACTAAAATATACTTCCCTTTTGTTGTTTTTAGTAGATGGAACAGAAGCACCGGATTCTTCAGAATCTGGTAAGTCAGCAAACTCCCAAACCTGAATCCCCTTAATTTATCGATAATTATTCTAAAGTATAATCATACGACAATTCGAATTGTGCAACTTGATGTTCGAATTGTGCGACTTTTTCGAATTGTCACACGATAAATTGAACAAGGAGCAAAATTTGTGAAGTGCTTGAAGAACAGCTGCTTCGACAACATAGGGTTATAGCCCTTAAGATATTGCCAAATTGGGTTGATACTTGTAGCATCATTTAAAATTGTAATATATAAGAAATGTTTATACTCTATATTGATATCGTACATTGGGAAACGTAGTACGTTTTATTTATCATCCAATCAATTCTGATGGATGCAAAAATAAATTCCAATATTTCATCAAACGTAAGATTTAATCAATTACTGTAAGTAACTACATGTTACAGTTCCGTATGAAGGACACATATGACTGTCCATGCCAAACATAATTTTAATGGCTCTTCCGAGGGCACCCTAGGCCTGTTCTATTGCATTGCCTCATCTGTTGCCAATTGACCCAACTGGTTGTCATGATCCTTTTGTTCACTTTAAATTGGCCTTCAAATTCTATGGTTGTAATACTCTTTTTCTCACTCAATGACCAGGGTCTTTTGTGCTAGCCCTGCCGCTCAATTTGATGTTTGCCTAAGCCAATCAGGTTTTGCAAAACTAAAATATACTTCCCTTTTGTTGTTTGCAGTAGATAGAACAGAAGCACCAGCTGCTTCAGAGTCTGGTAAGACAGCAATTCACATGCATTATAAATATGATTTTATACAGAATAAAAATGTGATCTTGAGCACTTAGAGAAAAGTAATTCATGCTACACATTTGATAATGTTTTACATATTCTACATATCTTATATATACTACCTTGGCATTGTATATTTTATCTAGGGATGCACCGAATCCATTTTTTTGGATTCGGCCGAACCCCCGAATCCTTCACGAAGGATTCGGCCGAATACCGAACCGAATCCGAACCCTAATTTGCATATGCAAATTAGGGGTGGGAAGGGGAAAACATTTTTTACTTCCTTGTTTTCTGACAAAAAGTCACGCAATTTCCCTCCCTGCCCCAAATTTGCATATGCAAATTAGGATTCAGATTCGGTTCGGCCGGGCAGAAGGATTCGGCCGAATCCGAATCCTGCTGAAAAAGGCCGAATCCTAGCCGAATCCCGAACCGAATCCTGGATTCGGTGCATCCCTAATTTTATCAGTCATCTTTACACAGAATTGAGGGTTTTTTTTTTTTTTACAATAACTCAACATTTTCTCAATTTATTAAAAAAAAATTGCCCAATCTCACTAACGTAATCTCCTTAATTTACCAATAATTATTCTCAAATAAAAGCGGTGCAACAAAAAATTGTGACAAAGTCGTCCAACAACTCGAATTGTGCAACTTTTGTTATTTGATGTTCGAATTGTCCCATAATAAACTCAAGCACAAACCAGTGTCAAACACCCCAAAACACCCAAAAATTGTAAGCGAAAACATCTTCAAAGAGACCTCTGCCATTGATTTTTACATGAATTTGACAGGTTTTAGCTGGAGTTTTTGCAGATTATATTTTTTTGCTGCTGTGGTGGGGGGGGTTCTCTAAAAATTCAAGTTTTTTTCACAAAAAAAAACTCTCAGAGAAATTCCACCTTTAATAAATAGACTCTTTAATGTCTAGTTAATGTAGGTGGATTTTACTGCTTCCCTAGGAAAAGTGTACTTTGCTGTCCATAGGTACCTCTCCTGGGTAAGCAGTGATGACTTCCTGCAAGTGATGAGGTCATTCCTATCACTGGTGATGTATTTCCTGTGGCTCTGATAGCCTTCACAAAGAAGTGCTGCAGTGGACATTCATTAGGGTATAAATAGAACAGGTAGGAATAGCAGTGATCTCTTGACTCCTTACCAGCTGACTTTGACAAGTAATGAATTAATGAGGGGGGAGGCACATGGGTGCCTCCCCCATCCCTTTCCAATCTACTAATATGTATTTGTATGCATATACATATCTTTTTATTAAGCCGGTACTGTATCAAATAATGCAATACTATAATAGTGGCAGCATTTAAAATTGTAAAATATAAAAAAAGGGTTATACTCAATATTAATATGAATGGCAATGGTAATATGTTTTATTATATCATTTATACAAGAATGGCGAGAAAAAACTATAATTCACTAATGGGCAGATTTAGTAAGGGGTAGAGTACTAAATTAGAATTTTCAAATTTTTTTTTTTTTGGTGTCAAAATTCACAGATTAAAATTTTAATTCCCGTATTCAAATGTAAATTTGAATGTGAGATTTATCACAGCTCAACCATGGAAACAGTCCTAATTCAAATATTTGCCACCTAAGACCTGCTGAGTTCATGTACAAGTCAACAGCAGCAATCCTGACATTCAAGGTCTTTTTTTGGAGAAATATGCTTCGAATACGATTAGAATTTTGGGGTCGGAGCTATTCGAATGAATATTAGACATTCAAAATTTTTCTTAAATAACCTCCCAGTTCAATTGTGAGTTTATTTTATATATATAATATATATATATATATATGTTATATATGGTCTTGATGAAGGTCTCAGGAACAGACCGAAACGTTGACCCATTTTAATATGTATTTAATAAAATTGACTTTTTAAATTAAGCAAAAGTTCCCATTGTGCACCTTACCTTTTAGATTTTTATATATCTATATCTATCTATCTATCTATATATATATATATATATATATATATATATATATATATATATATATATATATATATATATATATAGACAAATACAAGAGTCCTCTGCACTCAATCCATTATCAATATATTTAAGACAGAGACATTTTGTGCATACTGCTACTGAAAAATGCCTTACCCTTTAAACAAAACAGGGATTGTTTGTCCATATATTGCAATATATTTAAGGTTTCCAACTATGTCAAAGTCATCCCATATCTGGCCAGTCCTACACTTAAATTGCATCTGATTCATTAAGAATTCTATTGCTTCATTATACATTTTACAAAGGGACTAAGTTTTACCTGCAACTTACTTGCTGCTTTCAAAGTAAAACTCCCAAACTTGGCTGCCCTTTTATTAGACACCAGTGGGATCACCAGTGAGATCACCTGACTATAGCTGGGAAGGGTGGGAGCTACATATATATATTTATAACCCAAGGCTTTCTTGCTAAAGCCAGATTTCATCCACAGTAACATCGATTTTGCATAGTCTGTATTTTACCTAGAAGTAGAAATCTGTGTACATGATAGAGAAGCAGGGCTGTACCGCCAAGGCATTTTTGTACAGTTATAGGATCCGTTATCCGGAAACCCGTTATCCAGAAAGTTCCGAATTACGGAAAGGCTGTCTCCCATAGACTCCATTATAATCAAATAATACAAATTTTTAAAAACGATTTCCTTTTTCTCTGTAATAATAAAACAGTACTTTGTACTTGATCCCAGCTAAGATATAATTAATCCTTATTGGAAGCAAAACCAGCTTATTGGGTTTACTTAATGTTTATATGATTTTCTAGTAGACTTAAGGTATGAAGTTCTAAATTATGGAAAGACCCATTATCCGGAAAGCCCCAGGTCCCGAGCATTCTGGATAAGTCCCATACCTGTACTGATTTTTCCCCACCAGACCCAGTCCACCTCCGTTTGTGAATGGACTGAGAGCATATGTATACCTGATATAAATCTATTACTAAGCCAGTATTGTATCAGCTAATGCCATATTTTGGTTTCAGATGTGGAACTACCAATTGCTTCTGGTATGAATGTGGGTAAGTAGGAAAAGATCATGTCTGATTGAATATCTTGTGTGTTTTGGATAAACCAAAAACACTGCTACTCTAATTTTAACAACCAAAATAATGTTATTAATAATTATTCTGAGGCTTAAGTGCTTTTTAAAGGGTTTATGTAGCTTTCTCCAAAGCATAATTATTGGTTGGTCTTTTGTGTTCAAGTATGGAGACACTGAGGGGGTAATTTATTAAAGTCTGAATGCCAAAAACTTGAAAAATTCGATTTTATAGTATAAAATCCAAATGTTTAGTGGAAAAACTCAGATTTTTTTTTTATCAAAACAAAAAAGTCCAGACTTCCAATTGCAAGTAAAAAAAGTCCTTTATATGAAAAAATTGCTGCAACGTTTCGAGGCTCCCGCTTCTTTGTCAAGCATTTTTTTAGATTTATTATTCCCCGAGGATAGAAAAAGTCTGAATCCGAAAAACCCCAGAAAAGATAGTACAATTCAGAAAAAACTCTAAAAAAAAAAAAACATTGTACGATTTGGATTTTCACTAGATTTTATTGAGTTTGTTGTCCCCGATCCAATCTTAACAAATAAGGTCACATAATTCTAGTTTGGTCTGACTTTTTTATTTAAAAAAAACGGATTTTGATAAATAACCCCAATTGTCCTCTTGGTTCTGAACCATGAGTATTCTTCACCCAGTGTATATACGGTATTGTATCAGGTTTATTTTCTGTAAACAAATCAACATACATTTTTTGTAAGACCTACCAATGCTAATGGAGCTGACTTTGTTGGAATGCGTATTAGATAATATTACAAAAGAGGATCTTTTTTACCCAACTGGATCAAAAAGGCATTGTGATCATACACTTAGAGGCCGATTCACTATGGGTCGAATATCGAGGGTTAATTAACCCTCGATATTCGACTGTGAACTAAAATCGTACGACTTCGAATATCGAAGTCGAACGGTTTAGCGCAAATTCTGCGATCGAACGATCGAAGGATTTTTCGTTCGATCGAACGATTAAATCCTTCGAATCGTACGATTCGAAGGATTTTAATCCATCGATCGAAGGAAAATCCTTCGATCAAAAAATCACAGCCAAGCCTATGGGGACCTTCCCCATAGGCTAACATTGACTTCGGTAGCTTTTATCTGCCGAAGTAGGGGGTCGAAGTTTTTTTTAAAGGGACAGTACTTTGACTATCGAATGGTCGAATAGTCGAACGATTTTTAGTTCGAATCGTTCGATTCGAAGTCGAAGGTCGAAGTAGCCCATTCGATGGTCGAAGTAGCCCAAAAAAACTTCGAAATTCGAAGTTTTTTTTATTCTAACCCTTTACCCGAATTTAGTGAATCGGCCCCTTAAAAATGTATCAAACATTTCCACTATCCTTTATTTATACAAGATCATTAAAAGCTATTCTACTGACCCTCAAAAACTGACTTTATTCTTTAAAAAACATTCCTCTGTATTGTTTGGAATGAGTCTGGTAGACAACAAACTCACTAAATTGAGAGTGTGCCATTTTACCAATGCATCAAGAAAAGCTAAATTGTCATGATAGTGCTTGACAATAGTGTGCAAGGAAAAAACAGGATTGCGTTAAAAAAAATGCAACAATACATATGACTTTTTTTTTTTTACAAAGTTGCTGTGACAAAATATTTGCAGTTCAGTTTTTCTCTGAAAAACAAAAATCACATTGGTCCAATCATTTATTTTCAATGAGGCTGAAAAACTTGAGTGTTTTAATAAACTAGTATGCAGCTTGTTGAAAACTGCTGTAGTGTTGTGTGTGCCAGCATGAAACCCATTGTTTGAGCGATTTTGGGCCAGCAAAACACTAATTCTTTTTTAAAGCAGAGGTTGTGCTTTCATCACCCTTAAGTACACAGTGCTAAAGTGAAGGTTGCCCTGAGTCCTACCTGAAAGCATGGGCTCCATACTCCTCAGCCCCAGGCCAAAAGGAGCTTAGAGCATCACGAGTCCTTGGGCTCACCTTCGCCAAGGCTAGGATGAGCCCCATCATCCCCAACCCCCAAGCCAAAAGACATAGTCAGGGGGCAAGGGTCTTCAGACTCTTCTTCTCCTCACAGCTAGGGAGAGTTCATTTCCCCCAGGTTCCACCAAAGCTTCCACCCCAATGTACCAAAAGCCTGGGGCAGACCCCGAAAGGGTCAGCTGCACCCCTCCAGTCTACAGAATTGCCAAATATATATAAAAAACAAATAAAAAAGTGCTATAAAAGGTAAGTGCTATAAAATAAGTGCTAAAAGGTGCCAGCGGCCGAATATAAACATTTTATCGCTGGCCAAAAGGTCGGAGCAAAGAATAAAAGCGAGGCTAAAAGCTAAAAAGTGCAAGTGCATAGTGACGTTTCACCATTGTGAGTTCGGCACTCTCCATAGGGGGCACAACACCTCGGCTTCCACCAAGCTTAGGCCCCTGGCCAGAGGATCAAGTGTTTCTCCATATCACCAAAAGATATTTTTACACCCCTCCTGATAAGAACAGATACTATACTTGATCTAAAACACTCATGGCCCATCCGATCATGTCAGCATGCCACCAGTTGCTCATCTATATACTTACACCTGCCCCACCCTGTCCCTGTTGTCAGAGATGGGTGGATAGGGTATTCCTTTGGTTTGGTGAAATTATATCAGAGCACTTTCATTATGCCTCCTGTTGTCTGCTGTCATTCATTTAAATACTATCACCTGCCAAGTTCCATCTGGTGACATCAGAGATGAGTGGGTCGTGCGGGAGTTTATATGAAATAGCAGAACAGCGGGTTGGGTTGGGTGAGGGCGGGTTAGGGTCGGACACTTTTGTTCCCATTGCCAAAACAAAGCACAGTTGATGCAATGAATTAGTATGATATAGTATTGCACTGCATTACTTAAAAGAGAAGGAAAGGCTTGCAGCACTTGGGGATGCCAAATGTTAGGCACCCCCAAGTCATTGTAGTTACTTACCTGAAATCCCGGGGCGGTGCTCCTATCAGCAGAAAACTGCACTGACTCAGGGTTATTCCAGTGAGCACCACGGAGAGATCCACTTCTGTCTTCAAATTTCCCGGGGCAAACACATGCAGAGTTGAACAAAATAGCCGACTTTTTAGTTAAAATTCAGATTTTCGTTCTACTGCGCATGCGCAGCCGCACGAAGAAGGAATAAGACGGAAGAAGATCACTCCATGGTGCTCACTGGAATAACCCCGGGCCAGTGCAGTTTTCTGCTGATAGGAGCAACGCCCCAGGGTTTCAGGTAAGTAACTACAATCACTTGGGGTTGCCTAACATTTGCCACCCCAAAGTGCTGAAGCCTTTCCTTCTCCTTTGAACACATTTGTGTGCAATCATACTATAAATTAACAAGGCACACATTTACTATCTTTTTTTATTTTTTTTAGATTTAACAAACAAATCTTTCATGTTCCCAAAAGAAAGTGACATCAACCATGTAAAGCTATTACCTGAAAAAGCAATGAGTCTCAAAGCCTTTACACTCTGCATGAAGATGCTTTTGAATGTCCCTGAAAATCGAGAAACCATTTTATTTTCATACCGTACAATGTTTTACGATGAGCTAAACCTTTGGATTGAGCGTGATGGCAGAATAGGCCTATACATGAGTGGAGATGGCCTTATATTCCCGCGAATGAAATTTAAAAGTGAATGGAACCATCTCTGTGTGACTTGGGAGTCTAAGTACGGTCGCACAGAATTCTGGTTGAATGGCAGACGATCAGCTACAAAAGTGTATCACCAAAAGAACACTGTGCGTTCAGGTGGCATCCTCTTGTTGGGTCAAGATCAAGATTCTTATGGGGGAGATTTTGATAAGACCCAAAGCTTTGTGGGACAAATCAAAGATCTTCAGATGTGGAACAAAGTCCTGCCCCTGAGGTCTCTCAAATCTTTGTTCAAGGGTAGAGAAATTGGAAATGGCAATATTTTTGATTGGAGTTCATTATCTTACTCAATGATAGGAAATGTTGCAGTAGTCTAAAATGAAGTCTAAAATGAAATCAGCTCAAATTAGTAACACAATGGGTTCTTTCTCTGTGCAGTTCTTGATTAGTAACTAACAGTCAAACTATCACAGTCCAGAAGCTTACTCTGTGTATATTCTGTAGAGCTGACAATTAAAATAAAATCCATGGTACACTTGTACGGCTTTGAGTGGCCATATATAGCTTTATATTGTGGTTGATATGTTATCACTCTGCATCTTGGAATATATTAGTTAAAGTTAAAAAGATGCTTGTATCTAATTTAGGAAAATAGAGAACATGGTCAGTTGTCTGGTCAGATCCTGTGCTTGAAAACGGTTTAGGATTCTGGACTCTGTTTAAACTGATTTTACTTTATAACATATCCATTCTGATTGTAAAAATGAAAGTTAAATGTCAAATGTTAAATGTCAAACTACAATGTATTAAAAAATAAAGATAATACAGTGATTTCACACATTGGCTCTAAATGTTCTGGTTTTGTTAAAACCAAACCTGAAATGTGACCAGTTTGATATAGCCCATTGTAACCTAATTAATTTGTCATCTTCACCCCAAACCCATTCCCATTCAATTAAACATCTGATACTACTTTCACTGATAAATCTGATTAATCAATTACTTATTTAGGGCTGTTTACAAACCATTAAATTCCAACTGGATTCAGTTTCTCCAAACATCACAATTTTGAGACGAAACAGAAATATCTATAAATGAATCATCAAAAAACATTTGGTTGATCCATCTTGGAATGGAAAATGGAAAAATAATGCCATAGTTCGGTACACTATTTTCTACAGGTATTAGATCCGTTATCCGTAAACCCATTATCTAGAAAGCTCCGAATTACAGAATGGTCGTATCCCATGGACTTTATTTTATCCAAATAATCCAAAATGTTCAATATGATTTCCTTTTTCTCTGCAATAATAAAACAGTACCTTGTACTTGATCCCAACTAAGATATAATTAATCCTTATTGGAAGCAAAACCAGCCTATTGGGTTAATTTAATGTTTACATGATTTCCTAGTAGACTTAAGGGATGAAGATGCAAATTACATAAAGATCCATTACCTGGAAAACCCCAGGTCCCATACTGTATACATTTTAAATGAGTAGGAATGTTTTTTGGTTTTGTAAAAAATGAATTCTCAGTACATGTATGTTGGATAGGTGATGCCAACCAATAACTACTGTAAGTTCCATGCATATTGTTGTTTTGCTGATCAGTTTAAAAAAAAATTTATTGGCCAGTGTCGCCAGTGCATGGAGGAGTAGAGTCATAACTTTACTTCCTGCTTCGATTCTGTTTCACTTCCTGTTTCAATTGTTTGGGCTGGTGGCCTGAAGGAACAGAACAATAGATAGTTATGGCCCCTTGTACAGTATGCATCTCTTCTATTGGATTAAGTCTGAAATTCATTACAGCCATGAGAGATTAGCCTTATACTTTAACAAATGCATATATAGGTTGATAGTTTGTGTGATGCACACCCCTAGTTCACATATACATTATTGATACTCCAACCCTGTCCCTGTCAATAGATTTTTCAAAATTGTTTGGACTTTTCAGTACAACAACTTCTATTTGCCTTCATAGATTGAGTCAATGTATTTGTTATGAAACCTGTCCTTATGAGCCCAAGTAAGTTTTCTAGAGAATGTAATATTTAATTGGCAGAATTAGACTATTACCGGTTCTCTATATATTGCTGTTTTTGCTGAATGCAGGGCCAGATTGACATAGAGGGCACCCCTAGGCCCGCTGCCGTTCATCGCCCGTGTCCCTTCCCCTTCATTTGTACAAATTTTCATCATCAGGACCGGAGCAATTGGGAAATGATGCAAATAAGTTGAATAAGCACCTTCCACCATAGAGAAATGCCCAATGGTGTGCAAGGTCAAATAAATGTAAAGTTTCTAAAGAAAAGTTGACATTTAAAACTGCACCACCCCATTCAATGTTCAATGATTCCCTTGAACAAAACCAAAGCAAAACATTATAAGCAGCATAAAAATTTATGTCCAGAGTAATAGTGAAGTTTACAATTACAATTAGGACATAGGGTAATATGGGCTCACTATCGCAGTTCAGCCCGGAACTAAAGGGTTAACCTAAAAGGTATTAGCAAACTGCATGAAAAAGGGAGCAATGGGGATTGGTGCACAGGAATTGTAAAAACCTATCATATCTCCTGTGCCTCCCCAGTGTTTCTGAATCAATGTGGGTGTGGTTGGACAGCATGCCGCCCCCTAAAATCCTGCTGCCCAAGCCGGGACTGGCAATCTGTGGGTTCTGGCAAATGCCAGAGGCGCTGCTGTAAGTTGCCATTGACAATCACTATTTATTGGGCTGGCGGGGAGCTGTTTGGGCCTCTGTGTAACTGAAAGTCCAGGGCCTTTTTTGATTCTCAATCCAGGCCTGCAGTTGCCCTAGGCTGGGGCCTTTGTGTCCTCTCCACAAATCCGGGCCTGGCTGAATGTGGAAATTTATATATTCCAGGCAAAAAAGTAAATATCCCCTTTATGTACAAAACAAGATATATTAGGAGAAAACTCGCCAACCCCCAAACCACATCTTGTTATGCTCAGAAGGGTGACAATGTAGTCTTTGTGCCGGGCCTTTCTAGAGACCAGTCCTAAGCTTGTGTGATGAGGACACTCAAAAAAACACTGCTCAGGGTTTCCAGGTCTAATTTTCAAAACTAGCCAAAGTCCGCTACAAAACCAGCCCAAAACTAGCCAAGAGGCACTTCAAAAGTAGCCCAAAAATAGCACATGTGCAGTGAAAAAAAAGTCTAAAAAATAAATTACTAAAATTTCTATTCTGCAATTTTTTCCATGAAGCTAAATAGGACAGATGTCACCAGGGGCGTAACTACAGACAGGTGGTATAGAGGCCTCATAAGGCTCTAATTCATATACAATTTCAATAAATATTGGTAAAAAATGTCAACCTCTAGACATTTTGGTGGCCAGCAGATTTTTGCCCCAAAATTGTCTGAAATTGAGGAAAGTCACCGGAAAATGCGGGAATGCTTTTGGTACAGAACAGAGCCCAAAATCTGGTAACACCTGACAGTCCCATTGCATGCTGGGTACTGTAGTCTTCCAATGAACTTGGCAGTTGGAAAATTGTTAAACAAAAACTACATTACCCAGCATGCATTGGGAGACACACGCTTGGCACAATAAGGCAAGACAAAACTTTGTCTGGTTTCCAAAGTACAAACCAGGCCCAAAGAGTAGACCAAATCCGTACCTCAGTTAGTTGTACTTTCAAAACCCGCCTGGACTTTAAATTAGTAGCCCAATTAGGCTGGAAACCTGGCACTGCTGGCTATACAAGGGGGTAAAAGGCTAGAGGGAGGGGCCACAACTCTGACATCACTGCAGTGTCCTGGTGGGAGGGGCCCTTTACTCCACTGGTCCTTTGCCCCCCATAACTAAGGGCTAGTCCACACGTGGAGATTTGGGGAGATTTTGTCGCCTGGCGACTAATCACCTCGTCTTTTGCCTCAGGCAACTTTGGGCGACTATTGAAAACGCATCGCCGCGTGTGCATTAGCGCAGGCGACTTTTTATTGTAGCCTATGGGGAAAAACGCTTAGGCAGTTTGGGGAGATAGTAGCTCAAAAGACGAGGATATTAGTCAACAGGTGACAAAATCTCCCCGAATCTCCTCTTGTGGACTAGCCCTAAAGAGAAATGTATTGTTATTGCTACTTTCCTTCCGCTACCACACTTGTCTACAAGCTATGACTTCATATTCCGTCACTCAAGCCGATACGCACCGCCCCTTTTACGGGTAGCCACGTGACGCGTTCCTCCCCGTCACATGACCAGATAGTAGTACAATGTGCAGCGGTAGCATCTGTCTGTCAGCCCTTTCGGTACTGGAATGACAGAGACAGCAGTGGCTGGAGCTGTGCGCGGTACACGCTCTCAATAACCTTCTGCAGAAGCCGGAGTTCAGCCACCAGCGGGCTGAGGAGATCTGCCGGGGGTGAGAGACAAATGGGTGCTGCTGAGATGTATGGGAGATATGTAAATAAAGGATAATACTACTATTCTGGCCGGGGGGGATACACTGTTGTTATGGTGAATGAGAAGAGTTGGGGTCATGTTCATGTTAACTGGTTATGTCATTTCAGAAACCACTAGTCTAGTACAGGAGCTTGTGCTGTATTATATGTTGTTATGGCATTGAGTATATGTCTGTAGGTCACAGGCAACATGAGGCCCCAGAAACCTTGTAACTCTATAGAAGAAGCTGCGCTTTACCCCGTTCACTTATTGCATTTGATTTGAGCAATGTCCCCTCTAATTTCTTCTTGCCTGCGTGAGTTAATTTTGTACGTACTTTTTAGAATTGTGTGCGCACTTTAAAATGATGTATTTTCACACAAATGTTTTGGTGCACACCACAATTTATTATGTGCGCTCTTCTCCCGATTTGTCTTAGAGGGAACAGTGGATTTGAACTGTGTGTTTGATGTATACCCCTATCTACTGTACATTGCTTCAGAGTATGTTTGCTTCAGAGTATGTTTGGCACTATAAATATGGCATAAATAGTAAAGGGGATGAGTTATAACTCCCAGTGCCTTATAGGAGAAGTAAACCCTTTATTAAAAAAAACCCTACTCCCTACCCTACACAGACCCTCCTCCCCCCAAGCCTAACTGCTACCCCAGGCAAATGTCCCTAACATTTTACCTACCCCTCGTGCAGATTCATGGCATCGGAGTTCCCAAGCATGATAACCGGTGCGTGTGTGGTAGGAGACAAGGCAACCGATATCAGTATAAAGCCTTGGATATTGGTCGTCTTGTTGATCAGGTAGGACTGAAAATTTTGATCGGACATCTCTGAACGATCCCAGACATTGTTAGTGCTGAATCATCAGATAGAGCTAAAGAATTATTTTGATTTCACCTGCATATCTGACAATTCAGCTCTTAAAGGAATTGTTCAGTGTAAAAATAAAAACTGGGTAAATAGATAGGCTGTACAAAATAAAAAACGTTTTCAATATAGTTAGTTAGGCAAAAATTTAATATATAAAGGCTGGATTGACTGGATGTGTAACATAATAGCCAGAACACTACTTCCTGCTTTTCAGCTCTCTTGGTTTCCACTGATTACCAGGCAGTAACCAATCAGTGACTTAAGGGGGGGGGGCACATGAGTCATATCTGTTGCTTTTGAGCTGAATGCTGAGGATCAATTGCAAACTCGCTGAACAGTTATGTCCCATGTGGCCCCCCTTATAGTCACTGATTAACTCAGAGTTATAGAGCTGAAAAGCAGGAAGTAGTGTTCTGGCCATTATGTTACACATCCAGTCACTCCAGCCTGTATACATTACATTTTTGGCGAACTAAATATATCAGAAACATTTTTTATATTAGAAACGTATTTATTTTGCACAGACTATCTATTTACCCAGTTTTTATTTTTACACTGAACTGTTCCTTTAATTAACATTATTATTAACATTTATTTATATTAGTGCCAGTATATTTCGCAGCACTGTAATCTACTGACTGCTCCTTTATAGTTATATATGAGTATATAATAGTTATATATAGTTGGAGAGTGGATGAAAGATCGTTCGTATGACCAGTGATCGTGTTAATGATTGTAATTGTAGCGTGTAGGGCCACCTTTACCCATTGTTGCTCTAAAATCTGCGTGGTTCTGGTAAGGGCACAGCTTTCCCCTTTTCAGCTGAAGGCAGAGGGAGGTCCTCCTCCATATGTGATTGGGTTACAACTCTAAACATTTCACTGTCCTTGGTAACATAGTAAGTAAGGTTGAAAAAAGACACACGTCCATCAAGTTCAACTTTTTTTCTTTAAATCTGCCTAACTGCTAGTTGATCCAGAGGAAGGCAAAAAAACGATCTGAAGCCTCTCCAATTTGCCTCAGAGGGGGAAAAAATTCCTTCCTGACTCCAAAATGGCAATCGGACCAGTCCCTGGATCAACTTGGACTATGAGCTATCTCCCATAACCCTGTATTCCCTCACTTGCTAAACACCATCCAACCCCTTCTTAAAGCTATCTAATGTATCAGCCTGTACAACTGATTCAGGGAGAGAATTCGACATCTTCACGGCTCTCACTGTAAAAAACCCCTTCCGAATATTTAGGCGGAACATCTTTTCTTCTAATTGGAATGGGTGACCTTGTGTCAGCTGGAAAGACCTACTGGTAAATAAAGCATTAGAGAGATTATTATATGATCCCCCTTATATATTTATACATAGTTATCATATCAGCCCTTAAGCGCCTCTTCTCCAGCGTGAACATCCCCAATTTGGCCAGTCTTTCCTCATAGCTAAGATTTTCCATACCTTTTACCAGCTTAGTTGCCCTTCTCTGTACCCTCTCTAATACAATAATGTCCTGTTTGAGTGATGGAGACCAAAACTGTACGGCATATTCTAGATGGGGCCTTACAAGTGCTCTATACAGTGGAAGAATGACCCCCAACTCCTGCCGTTAATCTATGCCCCTTTTAATACAGCTCAAGACCTTATTTGCCCTTGATGCTGCTGACTGGCATTGCTTGCTACAGCCAAGTTTATCATCTACAAGGACTCCAAGGTCCTTTTCCATAATGGATTTGCCTAGTGCAGTCCCATTAAGGGTACAAGTGGCTTGGATATTTTTACATCCCAGGTGTACATTAAACAACATTGAATCTCATTTGCCATTTAGCTGCCCAAATTGCCAGTTTGTCAAGATCGTGTTGCAAGGATGCCACATCCTGGATGGAATTAATTGGGCTGGATAGTTTTGTGTCATCTGCAAACACTGATACATTACTTACAACACCCTCCCCTAAGTCATTAATGAACAAGTTGAATAAAAGTAGACCCAATACTGAGCCCTGGGGGACCCCACTAAGAACCTTACTCCAACTAGAGAATGTCCCATTAACAACCACCCTCTGTACCCGATCCTGTAGCCAGTTTCCTATCCATGTGCAAACGGCTTCATTAAGCCCAACAGACCTTAGTTTAGAAAGCAGTCGTTTGTGGGGCACAGTATCAAACGCTTTGGCAAAATCCAAATAGATCACATCTACTGCTCCCCAGTGTCCAGCATCTTACTTACCTCATCATAAAAAGCAATCAAATTTGTCTGACATGACCTATCCTATATAAAGCCATGCTGATTGCTGATCATAATGCCATTCACTAGGACAAAATTTTGAATGTGATCCCTTAACAATCTTTCCAATAATTTGCCCACCACAGATGTCAAGATTACTGGCCTATAATTGCCAGGCTGAGATCGTAATCCCTTTTTAAATATTGGAATAACATCAGCTTTTCTCCAATCCATGGGCACCATACCAGATGTAAGAAATCTGAGAAAATCAGAAATAGGCGCTGGTCTAAAACTGAACTAAGGTCTCATCGAACCTGGGGGTGTATGCCATCAGGCCCTGGAGCCTTGTTTACATTAATTTTTATTAAAGCTTTATGAATCATATCCTGAGTCAGCCACTGACTAGATTGAGCTGAACCATTCGTGCAGTTATTTAGTGAGCCTGTGAACTCTGACTCCTCTATTGTATACATTGAAGAAAAGAACTGATTTACCGGTAACACATTTGCCTTATCTGTATCTGTTACAACCATACTGGTACCATTATTTAATGGAGCAACACTCTCAACCTGCATCTTCTTACTATAAATATATTTGGAAAACTTTTTAGGGTTAGTTTTCACCTCCATCGCAATTAACTCTTCATTTCCTTTCTTTGCCTTCTGGATTGCTGATTTACAACATTTATTACAGTGTTTATATTCATTAAATGCAGCTTCTGTCCCAACAGATTTGTAGTTTTTAAATGCCTTTCTCTTCTGTCCCATTAACTTCTTTACTTCTGTATTAAGCCACACTGGATGATTCTTAGAGCTTCTACATTTACTCCTTAAGGGAATAAATTGAGAACAGTAATGATTTCGTATCATTTTTAGGGATGCACCGATCCAGGATTTGGTTCGGGATTCGGCCTTTTTCAGCAGGATTCGTATTCGGCCGAATCCTTCTACCCGGCCGAACCGAATCTGAATCCTAATTTGCATATGCAAATTAGGGGTGGGGAGGGAAATTGCGTTACTTTTTGCCACAAAACAAGGAAGTAAAAAATGTTTTTCCTTCCCACCCCTAATTTGCATATGCAGGATTCGGGAGTTCGGCCGAATCCAAAATAGTGGATTAGGTGCATCCCTAATCATTTTAAATGACAACCATTTCTGTTCTGTGTTTTTAGCTGAAAACCTAATGCCCCGATCAATCTTTGTAGGGCAGCCCTCAAGGCACTAAAATTAGCTTTTCCAAAATTCATGGTTTTTGTTTCCCCAGTATATTTTTGTTTTTTGCACCAGACATTAAAAGATATAACATTATGGTCACTATTACCCAGGGGTTCAATGACAAAGTACATTTGCTATAAGTTCTGGGTCATTTGAGATCACTAAATCCAGAACAGCATTTTTTCTTGTTGGCTCCTCAACAACCTGTGCAGTTCTCAGTGGCGGAACTACCGGGGGAGCAGGGGGTGCGAGCGGGACAGGGCCGGCACCCCCTCAGGGCCACCTCTTTTGCGGCGCATATTCCCGGCCAGTTTCCGGGTGTACGGAGGGGGGCGGGGCCCGGCTGCGCATCCTGCGCCAGGGCCGGCCCCCCTCTAGTTACGCTTCTGGCAGTACTGTTGCTCCAGTCAATATCTGAGTAATTAAAATCCCCCATTATCACTACTTTATCCAAACTAGCAGCCTTTTCTATTTGCATCAGGAGCTTCGCCTCCTCCTCGTCACTTACATTAGGGGGTCTATAGCATACTCCTACAATTAATTTGCTGGACTCTTTACCATTGGTGAAGAACTCCACCCATAAGACTTCTGCCCCCTCATTTTCTAACATCACCTCCTCCTTTATATGAGTTTTTAAAACCTGGCTAACATTCAGACACACCCCTCCTCCTTTTCTATTGCCTCTGTCCCTTCGAAACAAAGTATAGCCACTGATATTTACTGCCCAGTCATACGACACATTCAGCCATGTTTCGGCCACATGTATGAAGTAGCAATGGGGGCAGCCATTCAAAGGAGAAAAAGCTCAGGTTACACAGCTGATAGCAGATAAGCTCTGTAGAACATAATGGTGTTATCTGTTATCAACTATTTAACCTGTGTCATCTAGACTTTTTTTAAATTTCCTCCACTGCTAATAGGGATGCACCGAATCCACTATTTTGGATTCGGCTGAACTCCTGAATCCTTCGGGACAGAGTCGGCCAAATACCGAACCGAATCCTAATTTGCATATGCAAATTAGGGGTGGGAAGGGGAAAACATTTTTTACTTCCTTGTTTTGTGACAAAAAGTCACGCAATTTTCCCTCCCCACCCCTAATTTGCATATGCAAATTAGGATTCGGATTCGGTTCGGCCGGGTACAAGGATTTGGCTGAATCCGAATCCTGCTGAAAAAGGCCGAATCCTGGCCAAATTCCGAACCGAATCCTGGATTCGGTGCATCCCTAATTGCTACACAGCAGCTTGTTTATATGAACTATAGTAGAGTTTCTGAAGCAAACACATGGACAACACTGAAAATCATCAAACAGGCAATAATTAATAATGACCCAAGTCTCACATTGCTGTTAGAGTGCAAATTTAAAAATGAGGGAATGTTATAAATGTCCTTCAACTCGTGTCTTTTTCTTTTTTATTTGATAGATCTCTGGAGAGTCTTGTTTTGAGTGAAATCTTTGGCTTCATCCTCAATATTCCTTCTCCAGTTTCTCTGGGATTCCTCTCTCTGCCCATCACACACAAACACTGGATTGCTGTGCGACAGATTGACGGCGTTTACTATAATTTGGACTCCAAGCTGAAGGCTCCAGTCAAACTTGGTGGCCCGAAGGAGTTAAAGTAAGGCCATACTAAACCCAGTAACACTTGCAAAAGTTAGGAAATGTGCTAATCCTTTAAGGGCAGAGACGCTGCGATTCGGGGAGATTAGTCGCCCGGTGACAAGTCTCCTCTTCTTCAGGGCGAGTAATCTCCTCAAACTGCCTCCCCTGCCTTCCCACCGGCTGGAATGTAAATCGCTGGTGGTGATTTAGCATTAGCAGGTCAGCACATGCACGTGTATCCGGATTAGCACAATACAGCCCCCCAGTTATTGCTGCATTCATATTCATTTGAAGCATACCAACTTTATTCATTACACTGATGCCATTATTCACTAACACCGATTGACTTGACTTTTCTCAAACTGAATTTCTTTTTTTTATAAATTCATGATACTGTTCTATGAATAGTACAAGAATCTGTTCATGAACTCTTTTCATGCCACCTGCTATTTCATGGCACTAGATTGGATAGTAATAACGTTGTAGATAGAGTTATTTGAAAGTTGAATTGTTAAAAATTCATGTCTGTTTGTTGATGAAGTCCTCAATTCCACTGGTATAGCATCAGTTATGATCCGGTTGTTTGGCCCTCAAGATTGGCATATGGGTGAAAGATCTTATGATGGTTGGCCACCTTTGTTATGCTGTGGATTTGCCAGTTAAAATGGCAGTACATTATAAGATATGCTCATCTGGAGAGGTTGCCAAATGAGCAGGTCTTTTAGCAGTATGCCCGCCTAAAGGTGGGACATAGTGGGCTGAATCCATTATTGGGACAGAAGAACGGATTCTCGTTATGCCAGATATTGGATTGAGGACTGCTTCAATGAACTGAAGTGAAACCAACAAATTATTCTCTCTTGCCTTATAAACATCTGGGCAATTTTTGGCCAGATTTCTGTCATGTTGGCATGTGGATGGCCTCCTACATAGGCAAATAAGCTGCCAAATCGCTCTGCTCTGCTTATACTTATATGGCCACCTTTAGGTTAGCCCTATAAGGGTGTATATATCTATTCCATGGGAGCATCTAACCCACGCTGAGACCATCTTGCTTTGAGAATACAGTCATATGAAAAAGTTTGGGAACCCCTCTCAGCCTGCATAATAATTTACTCCACTTTCAACAAAAAAGATAACAGGGGTATGTCTTTCATTTCCCAGGAACATCTTGAGTACCGGGGCGTTTTCTAAACAAAGCTTTTAAGTGAAACAGTATTCAGTTGTATGTAATTAAATCAAATGTGAAATACTGGCTGTGCAAAAATGTGGGTACCCTTGTAATTTTGCTAATTTGAATGCATGTAACTGCTCAATACTGATTACTGGCAACACCAAATTGGTTGGATTAGCTTGTTAAGCCTTGAACTTCATAGGCAGGTGTGTCCAATCAAGAGAAAAGTTATTTAAGGTGACCAATTTCAAGTTGAGCTTTTGTTTGACAATCCTGGACAGCATGGGATCCTTAAAGCAACGCTCAAAAGATCTGAAAACAAAGACTGTTCAGGATCATGGTTTAGGGGAAGGCTATAAAAAGCTTATCTCAGAGGTTTAAACTGTCAGTTTCGACTGTAAGGAATGTAATCAGGAAATGGAAGGCCACAGGCACAGTTGCTGTAAATCCAGGTCTGACAGGCCAAGAAAAATACAGGAGCAGCATATGTGGAGGATTGTGAGAATGATTACAGACAACCCAAAGATCACCTCCAAAGACCTGCAAGCACAGCTTGCTGCAGATGGTGTATCTGTACATCGTTCTACAATTCAGTGCAATTTGCACAAAGAACATCTGTATATCAGGGTGATGAGAAAGAATCCCTTTCTGCACTCACGCCACAAACAGAGTCACTTGTTTTATGCAAAAGCTCATTTAGACAAGCCACAGTCATTTTGGAATAAAGTACTGATGAGACAAAATGGTTAAATTGAGTTATTTGGTCATAACAAAAAGCACTTTGCATGGCGGAAGAAGAACACCGCATTCCAAGAAAAACACCTGCTACCTACTGTTAAATTTGGTGGAGGTTCCATCATGCTGTGTGGCTGTGTGGCTAGTTCAGGGACTGGGGCCCTTGTTAAAGTCGAGGGTCAGATGAATTCAATCCAATATCAACAAATTCTTCAGGATAATGTTCAAGCAACAGTCACAAAGTTGAAGTTACAATGACAATGACCCTAAATATACTTGGAAATTTACAAAGGCATTTATGCAGAGGGAGAAGAACAATATTCTGGAATGGCCGTCATAGTCCCCCGACTTGAATATCATGGAAAATCAATGGGATACTTTGAAGCAGACTGTCCATGCTCGGCAGCCATCAAATTTATCTGAACTGGTGGAGATTTTGTATGGACGAATTGTCAAAAATATCACCATCCACAATCCAGACACTCATCAAAGGCTATAGGAGGAGTCTAGAGGCTGTTACATTTGCAAAAGGAGGCTCAAGTAAGCATTGATGTAAAATCTCTGTTGGGGTGCCCAAATTTATGCACTTGTCTAATTTAGTTATGATGCATATTGCATATTTTCTGCTAATCCAATAAACTTTATGTCACTGCTGAAATACTACTGTTTCCATAACGCATCTTATATATTAAAAGAAAGTTGCTACTTTGAAAGCTCAGCCAATGATAAACACAACTCCAAAGAATTAAGAGGGGTTCCCAAACTTTTTCATATGACTTTATCTCTCAGCTTGTGAATATTGCATGGCACAGAGACTCCACCATGGTATCTTTGCTTTAGAGAGTTATTGTATTATCATTGTGTATATTTGTCATAATTTTCAGAGCTGAATGTACAGTACTGTTAGCTTTCTGGATTGTTTTGCCTGTAATAATGAATAATCATATCTTAGTTTGGATCAAGTACTGTTTTACTATTACAGAGAAAAGGAAATTCTATTTTAAAAATCCGAATTATTTGATTACAGCGGCGTCTATGGGAGATTGTCTTCCCATCATTTGGAGCTTTCTGGATAACGCGTTTCCGGATAACGGATCCCATACTTGTGTGTGTGCATATATACATAGTCAGACACAAGCAGCGGCTGATTTAGAAATAATGTTGGGGAATTGGCTTCTTTCCCCCCTTTGATTTCTATGTTGATTTGATTGATGTGTATTTTAGAAAGGCTCCCTCATGCCAAATAAATAAAAGAAATCAGTGATGCTCCACTTACAACATTCAAGTCATCTAGTTAAGGTATTTTATGATCTATCCCTAAATCACTTGAAAATAGACATTCGTAAAACAATTGGTTGCATGCTGGGGTCCTCTAGTGCCCAAATAGAGGTATAGCCTCAAAATTTCAAAAAATCCCACAAGCATACTATTATGATAAAAGAATATTTTATTTAAACATTTTTAAAATATCAAACAATCCCCACATGGAGTCTAACGCGTTCCATGCTTACCTAGCACTTAGTCATAGGCAATCTCAGAGATTGCCTATGACTAAGTGCTAGGTAAGCATGAAACGCGTTAGGCTGTAGCAAGCAATGCCAGTCAGCAGCATCAAGGGCAAATAAGGTCTTGAGCTGTATTAAAAGGGGCATTGATTCACGGGAGGAGGGGGTCATTCCTCCACTGTATAGAGCACTTGTAAGGCCCCATCTAGAATATGCCGTACAGTTTTGGTCTCCATCACTCAAACAGGACATTATTGTATTAGAGAGGGTACAGAGAAGGGCAACTAAGCTGGTAAAAGGTATTGAAAATCTTAGCTATGAGGAAAGACTGGTCAAATTGGGGATGTTCACGCTGGAGAAGAGGCGCTTAAGGGGTGATATGATAACTATGTATAAATATATAAGGGGATCATATAATAATCTCTCTAATGCTTTATTTACCAGTAGGTCTTTCCAGCTGACACGAGGTCACCCATTCCGATTAGAAGAAAAGAGGTTCCGCCTAAATATTCGGAAGGGGTTTTTTACAGTGAGAGCTGTGAAGATGTGGAATTCTCTCCCTGAATCAGTTGTACAGGCTGATATATTAGATAGCTTTAAGAAGGGGTTGGGTGGCTTTTTAGCAAGTGAGGGAATACAGGGTTATGGGAGCTAGCTCATAGTCCAAGTTGATCCAGGGACTGGTCTGGTTTTGGCATCAGGAAGGAATTTTTTCCCCCTCTGAGACAAATTAGAGAGGCTTCAAATGGGTTTTTTTTTTGCCTTCCTCTGGATCATCTGGCAGTTAGGCAGGTTAGAATAGAGTTTAAAGGTTGAACTTGATGGACATGTGTATTTTTTCAACCTACGGTAACTTACTTACTATGTTACATGTGTGTGATTGTACATAGGAAAGTCGGCTGATGTTTGCAGGACCAGCATTTTCAAAATGTAATTAAAATTAACTTGTCACTGCTGTCTCAACATCTCTAACTATAGACATGTGTCTGTAAAATACTCAAAGTCTTGTCCATTTTTGCAGGGGATTCCTTCATGGCTGCATCACGAGAGGCTCCTGTGAGTTCCTGTTGGTGGTTGGGAGGGATGTGGAGGAGGCCTGGCTGTGGATAAGCAAAGAGGAGCAGGAGCCACATCAACTCTAATCCAGCGGAGCTTCCCACGTTTACAATGGAGTCAGCTGTGCTGAGTCGCTCTCCCAAAGACTTTAATAATCACCTTTGTAACCAGAAGACTGTTCCCATAGTATTTATTTATGTAAGGTTGGCTCTCCTGCTGAGTCAGGGTTGATTTAGCACAAGTATTATTGTGGTGGATTATAAAACGTTCTATTAATGTCACCTTAATGTATGTCACATGACTCTGACTTTTTACACTAATATGCTGATGCCTTAAATGTTATTTTCTTTCTACCCGGTGATGAAAATTAATATATTTCCATGCACACTGAAAATGTTTTATTTCTAATTTGATTACATTTTTTTTTAAATTAAATCTTTGTAGCTTTGCATTTATTCTGCTCATCGATCCATCATGCAGTAACTGTATTTTGCATTGTCCCTGTTCTCAGCTAAGGCAATTAGACCAGGAGTCTAATTCTGTTCTACATACACTCTTGTGAATTCTAATAAATGAGTGTCACTGTATTCTGCAATGATATCCAATAGGAGAGTGTACAACATGTACAGATTACATACTGACACATACAGAGATGCAGGAGGTAAAAAAGGCTTTGCTCTTAGACCTTGAAATCTCAAGTAATACAAAGATTTATGAAACATAATAAACCACAAATGCTGCATTTTAAAGGGAAAGTAACGTCTAAAATAGTATAAGACTAGATATGCTGTATTTTGTATACTAAACATAAACATGAACTTACTGCACCACAAGCTTAATCAAACAAATGATTTATGCTTTCAAAGTTGGCTACCCCCCTTTTGTATTTGCTACAGGGGGTCACCATCTTGTAACTCTGTTAAACATTTTTGCAAGACTAAGACTGTGCATATGCTCAGTGTGGTCTGGGCTGCTTAGGGATTGTCATAAATTATCAAAACAGGGAAACAAACAAAGCTGATTGAGTTCTGCATGATTGGGAAGTAAGGCGGGGGTTCCTCCTGCTGTTCATAAGTATGATTGTTTCCCTGCAGTTAGGGACCGTCTGACAATTCCTATCCACAGCAGTAAATGAAGGGAGAATTTCACTGCATACAGTCAGGTTCCTTATAAAAATGGTGCACATTTTTTAATTAAAGTATATCGGGGATAGGTTTCATTTTCATTAAAGAAAGTAAAAATGTGATTTTATTTTTTTGCCTTTACATGCCCTTGACTATGAAGATTTTCATTCATCCAGGTCATAGTATATCTAGTATAGGTCAATCTAAAAACAACTGGAATTGCTGAGTAATCAATGAAGACGTTTCACTACTCATCCGAGCAGCTTCTTCAGTTCAACTGACTGGTGTGGGAACTTCTCGGCATATAAACTCTTCCACTAATCCAATCACAATCGCACATTGTAACTCTTCAAAGAGGTGACATCTGAAGAAACTCACAAAGGTGTTGATTCTGTGTAGTTGTGATAGGATTATCCAATGTGTCATGCAACTCCTAGATACAGGTGTTACTTGTGAGAGTTGCATGAATGGATGTGTGAAGTGTTCTGAATCCGCCGGGGTACAGATGTTAGAACAGCATTGTATGTAGCAGACAGGTGGTGTCAAAGGCCCCCACCTCTGTTCAGAGATGGTCTCTCCACCTTGACATGAATCGCCTCTTTCACGCCTCGTTCAAACCAGTGGTCTTCTTTATCCAAGATTTGAACCTTGCTGTCTTCAAAGGAGTGTCCCTTGTCTTTTAAGTGTAGAAAGACAGCTGAGTTTTGCCCTGTAGAGTTCTCCCTCCTGCGCTGAGCCATTCGCTTGGAGAGCAGTTGTTTTGTCTCCCCGATGTATAGATCTGTGCACTCCTCGCTACACTGGACTCCGTATGCCACATTGCTTTGTTTTTCTTTTGGTGTTGGATCCTTTGGGTGTACCAGTTTTGTCTCAGTGTGTTGCTAGGTTTGAAAAACACAGGGACATGGTGTTTGTTGAAAATCCTCCTGAGTTTCTCTGACACTCCAGCTACATATGGGATGACTATGTTTCGCCTACTATGTGTCTCCGGGTGGTTATTTCTATTGGTGTTCCTGTTGGGCTTGGTTGCTGCTGTTTTGACAAAGGCCCAGTCTGGGTAGCCACACGCTTTCAAAGCTCCTCTGAGATGTTTTTGCTCTTTGTCTTTGGACTCTGTATCAGTTGCCACACATTCCGCCCTAAGCAGAAAGTAGAACATCTAAAATGGAGTCTGGCAAAAGAACTGCCTGATGGAACTTTGGAAAGGGTGGTTGTGTTCGTTGAACATGCACAGATTGCCCAACACATTAAGAGTAAGGAGCGAAAAATAAGCAAATTCACCACATTACTGTCAGGAAGCAGCAGTTGGAAAAGGACTGAAGAACTAACCTAGAGGCAGAAAGATGAGACACCAAAGAACACCAAAGACACTTGGGTTAGGAACCTATCAGATAGGGTACTAACCCAGCCTGAAAAGGATGTGTTAGCCAAGGGGTTAAACTATGCAGTGACACCACAACACATACCAGTAGTTGAACTCATCACAGCCACAGAGTCTGCTATCAAAAATAATAACTTGAAAAATGAAGAAGCAGAACAACTCCGGCTAAAAATGTCAGCTGCTTTGTCAAGTGCCAGAACACCTCCCTCTAACCTTACTACAGAAGAGAGGAGAGCACTCAGCTCTCTGAGTAAGGACCCGAACATCACTATCCTGCCAGCAGATAAAGGCAGATGCACAGTTGTGCTCAACACAACTGACTATGACTGCAAGATAACCACTCTGCTCAGTGATAGCAATACATATGAACCCTTAGGGAAAGACCCAACCAGTGGTTACAAGAAAAAGGTGATCAGTTGCCTACAACAACTTGAAAAGGAGAAAGCCATTGATTGAATTTTATACCACCGTCTGTATCCCAGGGAAGCCACACCATGCTTATACGGACTCCCCAAGATACACAAGGAAGGAGCCCCACTAAGACCCATTGTCAGCAGCATAAATTCAGTTACATACAGCATTGCAAAATTCTTGGCTAACATCTTAGCCCCGTTGGTAGGCAATACAGTGCATCATATCCAGAATGCCAAAGAGTTTGTAACCAAGATTCACGGCGTTACACTAGAGGCAGAAGAAACAATGGTATCATATGATGTCACTTCTTTGTTCACATGTATACCTACTACAGAGGCGATTGAGACTGTAAGAAATCGACTGCAACATGATAACACCCTCAGCAGCAGAACGAAGCTCAGTCCCAACCAAGTTTGTTTGTTGCTAGATTTGTGCCTTAACACCACATACTTCAAGTACAAGAACCTTTTTTATAGACAGAAACATGGCTGTGCAATGAGTTCTCCAGTCTCTCCCATTGTAGCAAACTTGTACATGGAGGAAGTGGAAAGGAGGGCCTTACTTACTTTCCAGGGAACTACACCGACTCACTGGTTCAGGTATGTGGATGATTCAGGTATGTGGATGATGTGGTATGGGGTGGCACTCGGAGAGCTTCATTTTCCAGAGTCACCCGAACTTTCCTCGTGGGGCAATTTCGGGCAACTCCGGAAAACGAAGCACACTGATTGCCATTCTGCCGGCGATTTACATTCTAGCCGGCAGAAGGCAGTTTGGGGAGATTAGACGCCCCGATGAAGAGGCAATTTATCGCTGGTCGACTTATCTGCCTGAATCTGAGCGTGTGTCTCTGCCCTTAAAGGAAAACTATACCCCCCAAACAATGTAGGTCTCTATTAAAAGATACTGAGTAAAACAGCTCATGTGTAAAACCCTGCTTCATGTAAATTAACCATTATCATAATAATATACCTTTTTAATAGTATGTGCCATTGGGTAATCATAAATAGAAAACTGCCATTTTAAAAAATAAGGGCCGCCCCCTGAGATCGTAAGATTCACTGTGTACACATACAAACCACATGTAAGGTCACATGAGCCAATTAACAGACAGAGTTCTGCCTTTTGCTTCCTCACTTCTTCCTGTTACAGTTAGTGTTGTAGTATTTCTGGTCAGGTGATCTCTGAGGCAGCACAGATAGAGTCACCAAATGGTGGTTCAAGGCAAGAGATGTAAAAGGGCAATATTTACTTAAATATATATTCCAGTTTGGTAAGATTCTTTAATATGTCATTCAATTTGATATAAACTATCTGTTGCTTAAGTATTCATTTTGGGGGTATAGTTTTCCTTTAAGTGATGATGTGCTAATCAGTTAAATTTGTAAGATCAAATAAATTAAACCTTGTGCCCAAATTCATTGATTGCAGTTTTGAAAAGAAAATTCATTGAGAGTGGAGCTGTCCCAAAATAACTAACTGTAATTGTGGCTGTCTATGGGACACCACACAGTTGGAGCAGTCAGAGAATCAAGGACTGTGGTGTCAAATATACCTTCCCTATCTCCGGTGGAGAAACTATCAATTAATTTATAGCTGATTTATTTCACTTTAATAATTTAAATTCTGAATTAATTAATGAATTGTAAGAAGCTAACAAGTTAAACGGAAAATGGATGAGTAGAGTACAAATTAATTCATGTACAATAATAAATTGAGAAACGTGATTGGTTTTGTAATTTTTTAATAATTAATTCTTATAAATAAGTTCAAATACAAGAATTCATTGGTTAATTTTTTTTTTTTTTGAAAAAATTGGGATAACACAGGGTTCTGTAGTTTCTCTTATCTCAATAATAGTTATACTGACAAAATCAGATTCCTGTTGCAACCCAAGTGTTAATCAAGCCCTCTTGCCAATTGATACAAACTCTCTCCAAAAACAAATATATTTTTATTATCAATGCTTTTTCCCCCAAAATTCTGGAATGGATTATAAATATAACAGGGAGTTTCTTTTGATTCATTTACTGTACAATAAAACTGTTCATTCCCAAAGCTGGCCTCTGGTTATTGCAATCAGGTGACTTGGTTCTTCCTATGTCCTCACCTTCAGTTTGTGCTTAGGTTGCACTTATTTCCTTCAGCTCTGTGAATAACAATCAAAAGAGAAAACGGAGTGTTTATTTAATATTACGTTATAATATGAGAGTGCCCTCAACCTGGAAGTCAAACCTCTGTTTGTCCAAGAACTGAATGGGAACTAACCCTTTCTATTACACATAACTGAGCAGCGCAGAACAAATTAATTTGGAAATAGGACACTAGGCTTTTCTACATAAAAAGATAAACTTAAAATGATCAGGCAGTAACAGGACAGCACAATCAGAGGAGAAATCAAGGACAGTTTGCATAGCAAAAGAAGCCAATCAGCATTAGTCATTAATTCCTAGGCTAAGTTCCCCATTAAAGGGCATGTAAAGGCAAAAAAAAATAAAATCCCATTTTTTCTTTCTTTAATGAAAAAGAAACCAATATACTTTTATTAAAAAATGTCTACCTTTTTATAAGAAACCTGACTGTATGCAGTGAAATTCTCCCTTAATTGACTGCTGTGGATAGGAATCCCAGATAAACTGGGATTCTATTTGGAGGATTATTTTGCTGCAGCCACTGGTTCTGCAGAGTTGGAGAAAGTTTGTATTAAACAATACAAAAACTATAAAACCCACATTAGATTACATGACAACACATGACCCAGTGCAGTCTGCCTATTCTGATTATTAATCAGTCTTGCTGTATCGGCTTCTGGCAGATATTATTTGACAGTTTTGATAATTTATGACGATTCCTAAACAGCCCAGACCACACTGAGCATGTGCACAGTCTTGGTCTTGCAAAGATGTTTAACAAAGTTACAAGATGGTGACCCCCTGTGGCCAACTTTGAAAGCATCAATTATTTGTTTGATTAGGTTTGTGGTGCAGTAAGTTCATGTTTATATTTAGTATACAAAATACAGCATTTCTAGCCTTGTTCTATTTTAGACTTTAGTTCCCCTTTAAATAAACTTTAGGCATGGTCTACACCTAAAAATGCTGTCTGGTTGCTGAAGGTGCAGATTCTTGCAACCAAAAAAAATGTCACTGTGAGGCTTCACTTTTATTGTTATCCTCTAGGACCTATCTTATTGCTTGATTCAGTGTTGGACTGGCCCACCGGGATACCAGGAAAAGTCCCGGTGGGCCCAGGTGTCAGTGGGCCCTCATGCTGCTAAACATTTGGCCTATTTCATGGTCATTCCCTATTTCTATGAGAACAAAGAGGCTAAATATATGGAATAATAGATTATAGTATGTAAAATAAAAGAGACTAAGAGAATAGGAGAGGAGGAATAATAGTACTAGTCTAGAATTAATTGGTGGGCCCCTGGTTAAAGGTTTTTTAGACGGGCCCCTGGTTTCCCAGTCCGACACTGGCTTGATTGCTGGGGTAATTAAGTCCTAGTAACCAGATACCATATAAAGGAAATATAAGACCCAGCTTAATGTCAAATTATTAATTAGTCTGAGCACTTTTGGAATTTAAACAAGTTTTTCAATATATTAAACAAGTAATTTTCAATATATTAGCAGTTTTTTTTCCACTTTGAACTTGGAACAACAGCGCCACCTGCTGGTTCAATAAATAAAGCTTACCCTGGAGAACCTTAAAACCATTGTCTTGTTTTTATTTCAATTCACACAACATGTTTCGAGTCCAAGGACTCTTCATCAGGTGCTTATTACACAATGCAAAAAACCAAAAGAATAAATACATCCTCAAACCCCATCAAGTGGTGTCAGCTCCACCCACCGGCCAGACCAAGGGACCGCGATGGGAAGTAACCTCGCACCTAGCTATGCTAACATTTTTATGCATTATTTGGAGCAGAGTTTGATACTCAATAATGCATTTAAAAACCATATTAAATGTTATTTGAGATTTGTGGACGATGTCTTTATGATCTGGAGTGGAAGTGAAATTGATTTACAAGAATTCCTGCAATTTATAAATACTCAACATAAAACAATTAAATTTACTGCGGAATACAGTGTTGAATCAATACATTACCTTGATGTGAATGTGATTAACAATAAGGGCATAATTGAGACAGATCTTTATACAAAACCCACTGAATGTAATAATCTACTACATAAAAAAAGCTACCATACCCCTGGGACACTTAATGGGATCCCAAAAGGTCAATTTTTAAGAATCAGAAGGATTACATCGGATGACCAAAAATATATTACCAGCACCAATAAACTCATTAAGAAATTTTGTGCGAGGGGCTACAATGAACATGAATTGGTTAAGACAAGGGATAAGGTGTTAGAAATAAATAGAGAGACACTACTTACATCTAAACAAACTACCACTACTAAACATCAAAAAAATAAGCGGATACCATTTGTATTTACATATGGCCCAACAAGTAAAAGTATACAACGTGTGGTAAACAAGTATTGGCCTATACTACTGAGAGATCGAGCATTACATGAAATCTGTAGGGATCAACCTATTTTCTCATATAAACGAGGTACCAATATTGCAGATAAATTAGTGAAATCAGATATTTTGCAGCGAAAATCAGATACTAGATTTCTGGGCCAACCAAAGTATGGGACATTCCCTTGCCTCAACTGTAGTAACTGTAACTCAATTATAAAAGGTCCGTTTGTAACACATCCCTTAAAAGGCAATAAAATTGCTATTAAACATTACAGTACATGTAACACAGAGTCTGTGGTATACGGGCTTAAATGCCCTTGTGGTAAAATTTATGTTGGTCAGACTAAGAGGAAAGTTAGGGTCAGAATTGGAGAGCATAAACGCTCCATTACGAACTACAATCCCACTGATGCCAAAACTCACACCCCAGTGGGTAAACACTTCTATGATTATAGGCATAACAGCGCCAGTTTAAGGTGGCAGGTATTGGAGGAGGTGAAAATACCGATAAGGGGTGGTGATAGAAAAACACTACTCTTACAAACTGAAGCTAAGTGGATAGATACACTTAATGCAATGGAACCATGGGGATTGAATGATGCCTTCAGTATAAAATGTTTTCTGTAATGTGTATATGTGACTAATGTAAACTTGTTTCTTTCTTGTAGAGCTGAACTGCAACATTGTACTAATGTCAGTTAAAGATATTCTATATCTACAAAGGGTAGGAAACCACTACTCCTTCTGAAACAATGTATACATTGTATTGTGATTATTATGTAACTATTTTGTATACTGGTACACCAATATGTTAAAAAGGTGTGTTATTGGAGTAGGCCACAAGATGGCAGTACTCTTTAGGATGTATTTGATATTATTATGGTCTGGCCGGTGGGTGGAGCTGACACCACTTGATGGGGTTTGAGGATGTATTTATTCTTTTGGTTTTTTGCACTGTGTAATAAGCACCTGATGAAGAGTCCTTGGACTCGAAACATGTTGTGTGAATTGAAATAAAAACAAGACAATGGTTTTAAGGTTCTCCAGGGTAAGCTTTATTTATTGATCTTTGAGATTCTATGACTGGACGGAGTCATATACCCTGTTTGAGAGCTAATACATATTTCTACAACGTTGCAAGGATATCACCTAAAGCATTGTGATCCACCTGCTGGTTCATTCGGTGTCCATTGCAGAAATAAAAAGCATCACAAATGGCATTCCAAGGGAATTCACTCACCGTACATTTAAGGCATGACAAGGTGTGACTGCGACTATATCCCAAGCATACTTGGAACAGTAACCATCTAGTGTTCCGTGTGCCAGTGCAGAAGCTGCAATACAGTCGCAATATAGAAGCATCCCATACCCCCAGGAGTGCCCATACTTTACTAATGAGGGGTCTACTTTTAGTGATGTTGTCCCATTATGATCTCCATCCATAATATCACTGTTAGTATTCTGTTCCATGGAAAATATGACTTAAATATTATATTGATTTATAAGAGAATTTATATTACTATATGTAACAAACAACTATTTCTCATGTAACCTTAACATAATAAATATCAGAATGAAACAGGAGGGTGATTTAGTCAAGCTGTTTGTTGACAGTGTTTTGAGATCTACTGATCACCAGCTAAAGGTCTACTGGTAGATCTCGCCCAAAGTAATGAGTGTCCTACTTCATTGTCCCAAATCCCTACCCTTACATTTAAGTTTGGTGACTTCCACTCCAACAATATCCAAACACCTAATTTTGCTTCATGAGTTGCTGCTATGTCTGAAATTATTTTTAAATAATTCTCCATCACCATTGCCCATTGGCTTTCCCAACCAGTCAGAATATGTGCTGGTGAGTATTATTATTCAAGCCACACTATGGGGCAAATTCACTAAGATGCGAAGCGCCGAACGCTAGCGTCAATTCGCTAGCGTTTGGCATTTTCGGTACTTCGCAAATTCACTAACGAACGCTGGCGTAAATTCGCTAGTGTTACTTCGCAGACTTACGCCAGGCGAATTTTCGCTAGCGATGTAACTACGCAAATTCACTAACTTGCGCACTGTACTGAACGCTACCTTTTACGCTAGACTTCCTTCGCCACCTCAGACCTGATAGGGATTGTTTCCAAAAAAGTCAAATTTTTTTCTAAGTCCCAAAAAACGCTGGCGTGTTTTCTACATAATGGGTGATAGGCTGAAAAAGATCGAAAAAATTTTTGGGGCTCCCCTCCTTCCCCCCTACATTTCCTGACTCATGGCAACTTACCTAGACAGTGGGCACATGTGTAGGGCAAAATAAAATGTTTCTTTGCTGATTTGAAGGTTTTCTAGGCATTTGTAGTGCTAATACGTGTTCCTCCATTGAAATTTGAATTTCGCGCCGTATGCAAATTAGCCTTTGCTAGCATAACTTCGCTTTACATAGCGAATCAACGCTAGGGCAACTTCGCAACCTTACGCTACCCCTGTGCGCAACTTTGGATTTTAGTGAATTTGCGGAGCGCTGGCGAAACTACGCCTGGCGAAGTGCGGCGAAGTTGCGCCTGGCGCAACTTCGCATCTTAGTGAATTTGCCCCTATGTTTCTGCTTCCTGTGGCTCCATGTAGGGCTGCCACTAAAGAAATCCTTTATGTACCGGCTGTTCCCTTTTTATGCTGTAACTGCAGTAAAGCCAATGGGAGCACTTTACTGATGTACACTGATAAGCTTGACAGACATTGTTATAAGCAAATCAAGTGTTGGAAGGGAAATAAACCATACACAGGGAATTTCTGACCTAATCAGTGGGACCTAATGGATCTTTCCATAATTCACACCTTAAAGGAGAAGGAAAGCCCCAGGGCGCAAAACCCCTCCCCCCCTCCCCTCCGTTGCCCCCCCTCCCTCCTCCCCCCTGGCCTACCTGTCCCCCTGGGCAAATGCCCCTAACTTGTTACTCACCCCTCTGCGCAGGTCCTGTCCACGGAGTTCGCAGTCGCCATCTTCTCCCACGCGCGTCTTCTTCCTCCTCTGACCGGCGATTTCTGGCACATGCGCAGTAGGAACAGTTACCGGTACGGCTCTACTGCGCATGCGCCGAATGTCACGAAGTTTTCCGATTTCACTTCGTGACATTCGGCACATGCGCAGTAGAGCCGTACCGGTAACTGTTCCTACTGCGCATGCGCCAGAAAACGCCGGTCAGAGGAGGAAGAAGACGCGCGTGGGAGAAGATGGCGACTGCGAACTCCGTGGACAGGACCTGGGCAGAGGGGTGAGCAACAAGTTAGGGGCATTTGCCCAGGGGGACAGGTAGGCCAGGGGGGAGGAGGGAGGGGGGGCAATGGAGGGGAGGGGGGGAGGGGTTTTGCGCCCTGGGGCTTTCCTTCTCCTTTAAATCTACTAGAAAATCATGAAATAAACCCAAAAGACTGATTTTGCTTCAAATACGGATTAATTTTATCTCAATTTGGATCAAGTACAAGATACTGTTTTATTATTACAGTTTTAAAAATTTGGATTATTTGGATAAAATGGAGTCTATGGCATGGCCTTTCCGTAATTCAGAGCTTTCTGGATAATGGATTAAGGACTAGTGTAGTCCGAAACGCGTCAGGCGACGATGCAGTCTTTGATCCCATCAATTTTGATAGACAAACAATAAGGGATACGTTTTTAATGGAAGTGCGGTTTATATTTTTCAAAATAACGGACCCCATACCTGTACTGTTGAGACTATGCCCCAGTAGAAATGTATAATTAAAAATTGACTATTCAGTACAATAGTGACTATACAATATTAACACAATTCCAGTTTCCAGCTTGAAGGGGTCCCTCCTAAATATAATATAAAGGAAAAGGGCTAGTTATAAAATGCCACAAAAATGTGCCTCCATCTTACACTGCTGGATGGTTTTGGGAATAACAGAGGTCTGTGGGGTCAAACATGTGCCAATTAAACAAGGTCTGAGAGGTCACCAAGCAAAGTGGCAATGCCGTGTGCAGCATAGGGGCAGGCATCTGGGCTTCTGTGGTTATTTCTTATTTCGCTAACCAATTAATGTTTTTATTGGAGTTTATTGGTGGCAGATGGAATCAAACCCCGGCACCCTTACCCAGACATTAGCTGAGGATTGTCATGATATTCTGAAAGTAACAGGTGGGATATTTCTAATAGGGATGCACCGAATCCACTTTTTTGGATTCAGCCGAATCCCCGAATCATTTGTGAAAGATTAGGCCGAATACCGAACCGAATCTGAATCCTAATTTGCATATGCAAATTAGGGACGGGAAAGGAGAAGGTGGGAAAAATGTTTTTTACTTCTTTGTTTTGTGACAAAAATTCACATGATTTCCCTTCTCACACCTAATTTACATATGCAAATTAGGATTCAGGTTCGGTTTGGCCATGCACAAATCCTGTCCTGCCGAATCCGAATCCTGTTGAAAAGGCCAAATCCCAAGTCGAATCATGGATTTGGTGCATCCCTAATTTCTAATAAACTGACATTGAACCAAAAGATAATTTAGATATTAAAGTGAACCGGTCACCCAGACACAAAAATCTGTATAATAAAAGTCCTTTTCAAATGAAACATGAAATCCAATTTCTATTTTTTATTAAAGCTTTCATAGCTGTTGTAAGCTCATTTAAACATCTCAGCTTTCAATCAAATATTGTCTGTCCCTCCTCTATGCCATGGGCACTTTCCATTCAGCACTTCCTAGATGTCACTGCTCTCCCCAATATTTCCCAATTCTCTTAACCATTTAATTGTGTAGCCAGGACATGGGGATGGACATCGGGTCCCCCATTTTGGTGCACAAACAAGATTCTGAGATGATACAAGGCTTGTCTTAATAACAGTGTCCACAAAATGGCTTCTGCCTGCTTGTTATAATTATGAATTCCCAGACTGAAGGAAACAAGATTCAAATAATTTATATAGTGTAATTAAAGTTCATTTTGCTTGAGATGTGATAAAATAGGATTTTGAATAATTTTTTTGGGTTACGTGTCCCCTTTTAGGTAACACTTTCAGCTACACTGAACTTGATGCTTTACAACAGGAGGAATGTGGCAAAGTGATCCCATTGGACCTTAGGCTACAAATGAATTACCTATTGGCAGATGACAGGCATAACCTCCACAGCCTGTAGGGCAGCATTTTAGGTGTCCCTCACATTTGCTGTCAGATTTGCAGTTGCCAGTTGTTTCACAGACGGTCTCATTTGAAGGTTTGGGGCAACTTCCTGGTTTCTCTAAAAGAAATAGAATAAAACAAACCTGGATAAAATGTTGTGGAAGAAGCAAGTGCTCCGCAGTAGATTAATCGGCCTCATTTACAGGCCTCCATGAAAAGGTAAATGATATCTGAGAATGCCATACATTAAACGTTAAGAAGACACACGTTGTAGAACTATTCCTACCATCTGGCTCTTGACACTGGAGACCATCACACCCTGTCTTACAGCATTTGAGATTATTCTCACAGTCCATATCTGTTTTGCATTCTTTGCCACATATTCCAAGAGACAGGTTTGTGTCGGGACAAATGCCACGTTTATCTGGAAGAAAACAAAGTTATATTATCGAGAACAGGCTGGGCAGAAAGTGACTCTTAGGGGCAGATTTATCAAGGGTTAAAGTGAAAATTTAAATTTTGAAATTCGAATTTTCGAGTTTTTTGTGAAATTCGACTAGGGAATAGTCAAAATTCGATTTGAGTTTTTTAAAAGAATTCAAAATTTATCATGTACTGGGCCTTTAAGAATTCGAATTTGACTATTCGCCACCTTAAACCTGCCAAATTGCTGTTTTAGCCTATGGGGGAGTTGGAGTTGTTTGCTGGCTTCCTGAAAATTGAGGGGAAATTTTGGATAGGGATGCACCAAATCCAGGATTCGGTTCGGGATTCGGCCAGGATTCGGCCTTTTTCAGCAGGATTCGGATTCGGCTGAATCCTTTTGCCAGGCCAAACCGAATCCGAATTTGCATATGCAAATTAGGGGTGGGGAGGTAAATCGCGTGACTTTTTGTCACAAAACAAGGAAGTAAAAAATATTTTCCCCTTCCCACCGCTAATTTGCATATGCAAATTAGGATTCGGTTCAGTATTCGGCCGAATCTTTCGTCAAGGATTCAGGGGTTCGGCCAAATCCAAAAAAGTGGATTCGGTGCATCCCTAATTTTGGAGAAAAACTTGAATCGAATTCGAATCAAATGCGATTTGAGTTTGCAGGCCAATCCCATTCACCTGAGTTTGAAAAATTCTAATTTTTTAATAGATTTCGTTTGGTCGTTTTTTTTTCTAAATTTGAGTTCATGGAAGTTTATGGGAGTTTTTACAAATAAATTCAACCCTTGATAAATTGACCTTTTTAATCTTTTTTTTCACTCATGTCTTTCATGGTTTTACTTGTACAGGTATGGTTATCCAGAATGCTCTGGACCTGGTGTTTTACAGATAACAGATCTTTCCATTATTTGGATCTTCATACCTTAAGTCTACTAGAAAATCATGTAAACAAATAAATCCGATAGGCTGGTTGTGCCTCCAATACGGATTATTTAAATCTTAGTTGGGGTCAAGTACAAGCTACTGTTTTAATATTATAGAGAAAAAGAAAATTATTTTTAAAAATGTCGATTATTTGGATAAAATGGAGTCTATGGGAGACAGCCTTCCTGAAATTCTGAACTTTCTGGATAATGGGTTTCCAGATAATGGATTCCATACCTGTATTCATTTACATATATAAATAATCACACCCATAACAGAAACAATATACATTAACATTGTACATTAGAGCGCATTCCCTCCATAGACATTTTAAGGCTGCAGGATACCATGATTCAGTCTACGGTTTGAAAATAGCCAAAAGAGAGTGCTAGCTCCTGTGTTTACTACAGGTAGATTACAGCCTAGGCAATGCCATTTCCTTTTAAGAAAGGAAAGTATAGCATTTTAAAACAAAGTGAGGGTAGCTTTATAGTAATAACCTTTATGGTTCCACAATAGCTCATTAGTTCTACCTGGATGACTTCATGAGCCAATGCCTCGGATTTCTCCTTCAAGTTGTGGTCACACAGACAGTTGAGGACTTTGTGCTCGTTGATATTGTTACTCTGTTCTCCCACTTCTCACCTCCCCCTTCCCCAATTCTTTATTTGCTCATACTCTTACAAAATGACAGGCATGGGTAATTCAGCCCCTACAAACTTATCCGAGTGACTTTGCTTTGAAACTGCCCCATTGTCAGTCAACACATAATGGTCTGAGAATAGAGAAGGCTTTCATCACATGTAAAGATTCAGATGTTCTGTACCCACAAAGCCCTCTGCACCCCTAGTCCCCTAAAAGCTGCAATGTCTGGTGAGTTGTGTGTAATTCTAAAAGTGGACCAGGCTGAATATCTGCTTGGTCTCTATGTACAGTGTGTACAAAAATATAGCCAAAATATAGGCACAAACAAGGGGCACAATGATAGTGGAGGTCTGTACTTTGTGCCTGCTTCGGGGTACAGGACCTAGGGATCTAGAACACTAGATGTAAGGTGGGAATCAACATATATTTTTGTTCTCACTGTGCCAGTAAAATACCAGCCAGGTGACAATCCTACACAGGAATTGTTTTAAATTTATAGGAAGGGACATGAAAAATTCTGTTTGTCATGATATAGTATGACCTTGTTAGCATAATCTTTGCTTTAACGGAGCCCAATCGGAAAAATAGATCCTGTAGGGCAGGGGTCCCCAACCTTTTTTACCAGCGAGCCACATTCAAACATAAAAAAAGTTGGAGACCAACATAATCATGCAAAAAGTTGCCAGGAGTGCCAAATATGGGCTGTAATTGGCTTTTGATAGCCCCTATGTGGACTGGCAGCCTACAGGAGGCTCTGGTTGGCACAACACACAGTTTTTATGCAACAAAACTTGCCTCCAATCCTGGAATTCAAAAATTATCACCTGCTTTGAGGTCACTCTGAGCAACATCCAAGGGGGCAGAAAGCAACATGTTGCTCATGAGCCACTGGTTGGGGAACACTGCTGTAGGAAATGAGAGATCATAACATGGTCTTGTAGCATTTTTTTAAAAAACCTTCCTCTAAAAGGGGTGAAATTATCCTAGATAAAGGGCATTAACTCAAGGGATGAAAACATAATTATGCCTCTTTATAGGTCCCTGGTGAGGCCTCATCTGGAGTATGCAGTGCAGTTTTGGACTCCAGTCCTTAAGAGGGATATAAATGAGCTGGAGAGAGTGCAGAGACTAAGTGCAACTAAATTGGTTAGAGGGACGGAAGACTTAAATTATGAGGGTAGACTGTCAAGGTTGGGGTTGTTTTCTCTGGAAAAAAGGCGCTTGTGAGGGGACATGATTACACTTTACAAGTACATTAGAGGACATTATAGACAAATAGCAGGGGACCTTTTTACCCATAAAGTAGATCACCGTACCAGAGGCCACCCCTTTAGACTAGAAGAAAAGAACTTTAATTTGAAGCAACGTAGGGGGTTCTTCACAGTCAGGACAGTGAGGTTGTGGAATGCACTGCCGGGTGATGTTGTGATGCTGATTCAGTTAATGCCTTTAAGAATGGCTTGGATGATTTTTTGGACAGACATAATATCAAAGGCTATTCTGATACTAAGCTCTATAGTTAGTATAGGTATGGGTATATAGAATTTAATTAAAAGTAGGGAGGGGTGTATGTATGGATGCTGGGTTTTCATTTGGAGGGGTTGAACTTGATGGACTTTGTCTTTTTTCAACCCAATTTAACTAAGTAACTATGTAGATGAGTCCTGTTCTGTAAAGGGCTAAACTTCATAAGAGATTTTGTGGCTCAGATTTTATCTGATCTTGCCATGCGACTCCATGCAACACCAACAGCACAAGAATTGAGGGATTCTAGAAAATCGAATCCGCCTATAGCAGTGTTCCCCAACCAGTGGCTCGAGAGTAACATGTTGCTCACCAACCCCTTGAATGTTGCTACAAAATAGCCAATAACAGCCCTTAATTGGTACCACTGGGAACTATATTTTTGCTTGTGTTGCTCCTCGGCTCTTTGTAAATTTGAATGTGGCTCATGGGTAAATAAAGGTTGGGGACCCACACCCTGATAAGTCAGATCAGATGAAGTTAGATGCTATACTTTATTTATACATCTACATCTGATATTCAATGTATTTCAATGGAAAAAAAGTTGATGGGACACCATCAGATTTTATATTGTCAGATGATGACACAACATGCTGCATTTGCATCTGACAGTTGTGTCCATATACTATAGATTCCACATCAGATTTGTGTTTCAGTCCCATTATATTTCAGACCATGAAACTATATCCGACTTGTAGGATACGATCACCTGCCGATCCAACAGAAGAGTTTGTAGAGTTTAGCCCTAAGGAAAGTGATTTAGTATCTGCTTGGCAGTCTGAATATCAGAAGGAGCACAGAATTAGAAATAAAATAAGTAATGTTATAAGATGTGTTTTTAGCTCCAGGTTTCTGGATACTAAGAGCCGTGAGGGTTATACTTTATATTTCTTTACATAAAAGTGAAAGCGAGTACAATTCCCGTTTATATAATATAGTAAAAAAGGAATTTTCATTCTTCAGACTATGCACTCCAAAGGGTAATATTTAGTCAGCAGCAATTGTATAGACAGAACCAGATTTCCTTACAAAGAAGCCTTTGTGAGAGTCTGGAAGATACTATTGGGTGAGTCAATGCTCTCAAGTTCCCTAGAGCCTCTTAAGAAACTACCTGAGAAATATCTACAAGAGTGAAAGGCACATGGAATAAAACAGGAATTTGAAAGTGTTTCTTGTTCTTGTTTTCCTTTTAAATCATTACCAGCCACAAAGGGAAAATATAATGTTCTACACCTTCTGAAGATTTCTAGAAGCTGGACATATTCTTATTGCTTCCTGATATTACGGCTCACAAGGCTTTATTTCAATCTGAGTAACCAGCCCCCCATGTACCAAACCCACTCAGCCTCTTCTAATGTACAGTATATGCCAACTTAGCACAATTAAATAGTTCAAGAGCCTTCCGTCCTACACAGATGTCTGTGCCTCTTACCTCCTTGGGTGACTGTTGTGTTTGTTGATTCCTGGGAACATGCCAGCTTCACCAGAAGGGCTGCAAAAAGACAGGCAGCAATCTTCATTCTGTTCTCTAGTCACAGGTCATTGCCTGCACTCACTCACAATCTATTTAAACCTCATTCTTGGCATGGGTGGAGCAGGCAGGGTGGGATCAACGTAACAGGACCGCCCCAGTCACCTGCTATGCGAATCGCAGCCTGAGGCAGAAGAAAAACTTGTGTTTTCCAGGGTTCATCTTTCATTGTGATTATTATTGCTGGGAACTATGAACACAGAAACTGTACAAATGTTGCAAGCACTGAACCTGAGTTTGATATTACGTAGGTACAGTATGTGTGTGTCATTCTATGAAACATTCCAGTTCTGCAGTTAAGGCAGTAGGCATGGGCACAGATTCCTAATGTATCCCAGGGCCAATTTCATGACAGGATAAACGCATGTAGGAAATACCTCCTAGAACAGGACAAATGTAGTGCCAGATTCATCTGTAATAACTGCAGAACACATTACAAGGTGTAAGGGCTAATTTAAAACACAAAAACCCACCAGCACACCCTGGTCTCTCAAACTCAAGTTGGTCCAGTGCACAGTCTCAGGGATCGGCACCCTCAATTATTAGTGATAAAAAGAAGATGAACCGGCACTGCAGACTCCATGCAAGCGGGACAAGCCCTGCGTGTTTATTCAAAGTAACGTTTGGGAAATATTACTTTGAATAAACACACAGGGCTTGTCCCAGTTGCATGGAGTCCGCAGTGCCGGTTTATCTTCTTTTTATCACTAGTAAGGGTTAATTTCACACATCCCAGAAGACATGGCAGGATAATTACAGTGCCAGTTCCATATAGAATGCCCCCAGAAGACACGGTAGTTTAAATACAGCACCAGTTCCATATAAATTGTCCCCAGAAGAAATAGTAGGTTAACTACAGTGCCAGTTTTATATAGATTGCCCCCCAGAAGACACAACAGGTCAAATACAGCACCAGTTCCATACAGAATGTCCCCAGAAGACATGGCAGGTTAAATATAATGCCAGTTCTATGTAGAATGCCCCCAGAAGACACAACAGGTTAAATACAGCACCAGTTCCATATAGAATGTCCCCAGAAAACATAGCAGGTTAAATACAGCACCAGTTACATATAGAATGTCCCCAGAAGCCATGCAAGGTTAAATACAGTGCCAGTTCCATATAGAATGTCCACAGAAGACATGGCAAGTTAAATACAGTGCCAGTTCCATATAGAAAGTCCCCCAGAAGACTAGGCAGGTTAAATACAGCACCAGTTCCATACAAAATGCCCCCAGAAGTCATGGCATGTTAAATATAGTGCCAGTTCCATATAGAATGTGGGACACACAAGGTTAAATACAGCGCCAGTTCCATATAGAATGTCCCCATAAGACAGGGCAGATTAAATACAGCGTCAGTTCCATATAGAATGCCCCCATAAGACAGGGCAGATTAAATACAGCGCCAGTTCCATATAGAATGTCCCCATAAGACAGGGCAGGTTAAATACAGCGTCAGTTCCACATAGAATGTCCCCAGAAGACTCGGCAGGTTAAATACAGCACCAGTTCCATACAGAATGCCCCATAAGACATGGCAGGTTAAATATAGTGCCAGTTCCATATAGAATGTCCCCAGAAGACATGCAAGGTTAAATACGGCACATAACACATGGTAGGATAAATGCAGTGCCAATTTCTGATTCAACTATGTTTTGGATTGTACACTTGGAACTCCCATTCTTCTTCAAGTACTAGTGTAACATTGATTTCTCATTTACTCTGCAATCAGTTCAGCTACAGTTGGACCCGTCTGTAGTGGGAATAAGTCTTGTTTATATGGGATACACATTATCTAAAGTAATAACTACTGTAGCTTTAAAACCTGCAGCTAAATCCGGCTGTCGAACTAAGGAGGGAACCTGGTTTCTCTGCAATGGTGGTCTAAGGCCTACTTTCAAACAGGTGACCAATAAATAATACTTGGTGAACAGTTACTGTAGGCTACTAGGGCTTTTATCACATTATCATTTAGTGTGATGTACACAAAGCAAAGATATTCTAAGACAATTTTCACTTATTGTTTTATTTATTTCACTACACAGTACTCCACTTTTTAATTTAAAGGAACATTTCAGTGTTAGACTGGATGTTTAACAGAACAGAACACTACTTCCTGCTTTTCAGCTCTCTAACTTTGAGTTAGTCAGTGACTTGAGGGGGGGGGCACATGGGACCTAACTGTTTAGTGAGTTTGCAATTGATCCTTAACATGCAACTCAGATTCAAAGGCAACAGTTATGGTCCATGTTCCCCCCCTCCTCAAGTCTCTGATTGGTTACTGCCTGGTAACCAATCAGGGGAAACCAAGAGAGCTGAAAGCAGGAAGTAGTGTTCTTGCTATTATGTTGCACATCCAATCACTCCAGCCTTTATACATTACATTTTTAGCTAAATAACTACGTTAGAAACATTGTTTATCTTGTACAGTCTATATAGTTACCCAGTTTTATTTTTATACTGAACAATTCCTTTAAAGTATTATCTGGTTGCTAAGGTTTCAATTACCCTAGTTATCAGGCAGTTGTTTGAATGGACAGACTGGGAGATGAATGCTTTCAGATGGTCGTGAATCACTAGCTCACCCAATTTTTTAGGAGCAATTCTGAGTTGCCCTAAACAAATATTTTTGTTTAGGGCAACTATAATATAATATAATTATAATATTTTTTATAATATTTTTATAATATTTTTATATTATAGGCTGTTTATTCCCAGGAAATCTATTCATAGCAATATTTGTATTGTGTGGGTAAGTATACGTGATCTGTTGCCCATCTACTTAGGACTTTTGCCCATGTATCAACATAACAGAAATTGAGAAACCACAAACTTGACATCTTAAAAGAAATATACAGTACAATTGGAATTTACTTTGCAAACAGACACTAATTAATCATTGCTTTGAGGTTTGGCAACTAACACGTTTTACGGTTGTTCTTTCAAAGAGCAATTGGAGTGTAAGGAGTACCATGCAGGGGTCAAACTGTTCTGCCAGCCTGAGAGTTTTATACCAGATTGAACTAAAATGCCTGGTGCAAATAGACTGATCAGAATGATCAGAGTGAAAGAATGATTCTGGTGAAGAAAGCTCTGAAATCTGTTTATGCTAGAAGCTTTGTGATCATTCCCTATAGTTCTAGAGATGGACAAAGTTTTCTATTTAGTAATTTATACTTATTCCCCATTCACACGTTTGGCTAAAGGATCCACTCATTTGGTTTCAGAGCTGAGCAAGGGTAACTGGCCTTAAATGGTCAGCATTAGTTTTTCAAGGGCTGTGGGAAATAGTAATAAAACTAATAAAATATGATAAAATATTCTCTCTTTCTCCTCCTTTTATATCCTCCCTCTTTTTCCATCCCATATCCCCATTCATGCTTTCTATGGAGGGATGGATCCCACCCACTAATTGTGGTCTTAAAGGTGGACTTCCAGCCTCTGTAGATTTCAGGTTTGACATCAAATTTAGTGAGGCCTGTCTTAGTAATTTCTTTGTGAAGCATGTATTTATTTAACTGTGACAAGTCCGCAGACCTTGGATTTATGGCTTCAGGTGAACAGAGTTGGAAACATAAGCTAGTGCACAAGTATTCAACTTTGACACTGGTTGAGATTTCATGGATGTGTTGGGTTGCAGCTGTGGAGGAGTGTGGTAGATTTATGGTAAGTGATTATTCCCATAGTAGGGGAGATTGTCTGGTATTTCCATACAAGTGCTCATAGCTTTCTGTGATGCTGTTGCTTGATGAACTAGAGCAAAGGTAGTTAAAACTGTCTCTAGGACCAGAACCTGCAGTGTACAGACCTTGGTCTAGCGACGCAGCCATGTTGACTGGGAGCTGAAGTTTTGGAGAAACAGCTAAGGGGGCTCTTGCATTAGATGCAACTGAATGTCTTCTGCTTTCATTTACGACATAGTTGGTAATGCATTCAAGATAACCCTTTCTGTCGGTTGGAATGCTATGATTCATTTCACTCTCACTAGCCTCTTGTTGAAGACATTCAACCTTGCTATGGCATCTTCACACTGCTTTTCCATGGCTTCCATTTCTGCTTTTTTGTGTGCAGCTTCTGCTTCCATGCATGTGGCTTCTGCTTCCATTTCTGATTTCCTTTGCACAAAGGCTGTCTGGACCTTAGTGACCAGTATCTGTGCATGCCTGAATAAGCTGGTGACGTAAAATGGAAGATCGCGATTCTAGGGATTTCGTGGAGTGTCTACTAGATACAGAATGAGGAGATCTGGATTCCTGAAGTTGTGCAATTCCCACTTCTGCCTTCTGTTGTTTGCAAAACTAAGCTGTCTAGATTCAGCTCATCAAATTCCTTTACTTCCGTGGACGTCTAGGACTTTTTGCGTTGCAGTGCTTTCTTTCTTTCTTTCTTTCTTTCTTTCTTTCTTTCTTTCTTTCTCAGGATGTACCAAACTGTAGGTTTTGCCACTCCTAATATTGTAGCAATTTCTCGGATGGGCTTTTTGTGTTTTTGCAGCTTAAGGATGGCTTGTTTCACCTGCATGGAGAGCTCCTTTGACCGTATGTTGTCTGTTCAAAGCAAAATCTTCCACATACAAGCACCCCCCCCCCCAAATCAACTCCAGGGCTTTTATCTGCTTCATTGATATAACGAAGGCTCATGTGACCTAAAAAGTATACTTTGTTTGGTTTGCTTGTGTGCCCATATTTTTTAAAATGCCAATTTTCTATTTATGATTACCCAATGGCACATACTACTAAAAAAGTATTTTATTATAAAAATGGTTTATTTACATGAAGCAGGGTTTTACATATGAGCTGTTTAATGCAATATATTTTTATAGAGACCTACATTGTTTGGAGGGGTATAGTTTTGCTTTAATGAAAATCCGCCTATGGGTCAGATCATCCAATACTTTCAACAGTGGGGGCCTTGCAAAACCTATTATGCCCCAGGCCCTGTCACCTGAACCGCAGGTATCCCTTCCAGGAAAGCAGTTGCTCATTTAATCTCTACAATCTTTCAACATGTATCTCATTTAGCCCCAGAGAACACAAAAGCAGCAGCCAGTGGAGCATGATTCAGTCCCTTGGCACAGGTATTTAAGCTCAAACCCATTAAATTATATCTCAGAGAGATCTCAGGCCTCCCCACCCAAACAAACACCTTAGCAGTGGGCTTGTTCTTTACCAAGAACTTTTGGCTGTTTGCAGCAGTTGCTATGAAATCCTTTTCCTGGCTCTTATGGTCAAACTTGAGCAGCAGCCAATAGTACCCTGAATTCTCCCTCTTATTAAACATTCCTTTACTCTGCGCTGGGCTTCTCTTCTGAGCCTTAATCATCACTCACTTCAGATCTAGCCTTAACTGGTTCTACTGAAACTGGCAGCCAACCAGTCTCCGGTGGTGGGGGGCCACAGAGTGACAGTTGCAGTAGGAAAGTACAGAAACACAATAGCACATTGCTCCGTGCACCAACAAAAACAAAATAAATCATTTGTATTTAAAAAAAGTATCACTTTTATTCCCTTTTTTTATTTTTTTTAATATATATTCATAAAAAATTTCGAGCTAAGGGTAAGAATATACTGACAATTTATTTCCCTCCAGGTAGACTATGATCGTTGCTAATGTTTTTGTCTGGAATGTGCATCATCACTCCCAGGGACTAATGTAACAGTATGAGATGTCATAAGAAGGACTGTAATATCTGCCAAGCTAAAGCATGGAGAGCCAACCTTTCTATTCAAGTGCAGTGTTATGTCATTTCAGCACCAAGGAGGAGAAAGGGCAGACCTTTGTTAACCCTTGCTGTTCCCAAGGGGTGTGTAGCCCAGTCTCTCTGTCCCTTGATGTTATTGCACTTTAACATTTGGGTCGAATACATATTAATTAACGCTGGATGATACCTGTTGCCCAGAAATGTAAATTACAGCAACACTGTAACACGGGCAGACCAGCACAGGGCATACTGAGGGCATGTTACTAAACGAACACAACAAAAGTAGGGAAGCCAAGTGACTTGGCCAAGTTGCCTTTGTATATACAGATGGAGTAGGCACTGTAATATCCCCACTGGCATGAAACAGATACAGTAAATATGTATTACGTGTGAAATTGTCCAACTAAATTATGAAATTGGCATATGAAATGTGTATTATAGGCAAGCTCGGGAAGAACGGGTGCTAATGCAGAAGCTTAAAATAAAAAACAACAAAAATAAACACAGTCCGGACCATCTCAATGTAACAAACCTATGTAACTAGAGAAGAAGTAAGCAGGAATCCCCTCCAGGGGCCGCACACCAAGTCCTCTTGTCTCATTGTAGAAAAGCAAATGAACCAAAACACTTCCTGAATATTGTAAAAGGACAATCTGCAATTTTGAAAAACGACCATGTTGATTCCTTGTTTAACTGTCCTCCCCGTTTTCACCCGGACCTTTAATTAAACGCTTTTGTCCACGTTTACCCGCAGGTCCTTTGGGTTTGGCAAAAGCCTGTTTGAAGGCATGCTGCTTAGGATGAACCTCATCGTACAGAAATTCGTCCGTAAGTTCAGCGCCATCTTCAATTTCAATCTGGAAGACAAAAGGAAAAGCTATTGTTATTCTGGAAGGATAGAATTGTCTTTGCACTACCACTCAAAACCTACCCCAACACATTTCTAAATAGTACCCCCTGTCTACAGGTATCCATGGCCCCTTTGGAAGGGGGCTCCTAGAATCTGCCCCTTTTTCTGTACCGCCTTTAAAGGAGAACTAAAGCTGAACTAAAGAAATAGGCTAGAAATGTTGTACATTATGTTTTGGGCTTCTGTTAACAGCCCAAGGCAACCACAGCCCTTTAGCAGTAAATATCTGTTACTCCAAAGATGCCCCAGTAGCTCCCCATCTTCTTTTCTGCTGACTCACTGCACATGCTCTGTGCTGCTGTCACTTACTGAGCTTAGGGACCCACTCACAATATACAGTACACATAGAATAGAAATGTCACAATATAAGGCTGATTAGTAATTAATACAGATAATTACTACATGGCAGCACAGAAACCAGTGCAATTAGCATCAGAATTTAATAATCAGCCCTGTAACATCAGCTTATATTACAGACCAACCTCCTTTTCTGCTTGATAATTTGCGAAGACCCCTAAGCTTAGCTTCTCAACAGCTGCTCAGAGCCCACTGAGCATGTGAGTGTCACAGACACTTTCCAAGATGGTGACCCCCTGTGACAAGTTTGAAGTCCTGGATCATTGCTGCTATCGACAAGCTGAAACTTTAGGCTGGTGCAATAAGTTCAGTATATATAATATGGCATTTTTAGCCACATTCATTTTTAGAGTTTAGTTCTCCTTTATTCACTATTTTTTTATGAATATAGACGGCTAACAAACTCTGTGTTAATGTCTGACATGACCTTACCAAATTTGATTGAAAAAAAGAATTATTCTTTGTCTTTTTGATGTTTACATTTACAGGGCATTTTTAAGGCTATGAAACAAAAAAAACATTGTGCAGTTCTCCATGCTATTTTTATTTCTGTAAATGGAGTTGTCAACTTCATGTTTTAGACTTGCAATCTGACCCAGACCCACGCACCTGAATTTCAACTAAAATGCCTGTTTACATGAACCTGACAAAAGCTGACCCAAGCCCTATCAGCACCCATCTCCCTTTAACTGCAGACCACTAACACAGTCAGGACATCAAAGCTTTTCTACCCAAACCTTTACTATTGCAGGTATTTTGTGGGTACAGGTATGGGAACTGTTACCCAGAATGTTTGGGGTCAGGGGTTTACCGGATAACGGTTCTTTCCATAATTTTGATCTTCATACCATAAGTCTACTATAAAATCATGTAAACATTAAATAAACCCAATAGGCTGGTTTTGCTTCTAATAGGGATTAATTATATCTTAGTTTGGATCAAGTACAAAGTACTGTTTTATTATTACAGAGAAAACATAAATCCTTTTTTAAAATTTTGAATTATTTGGATAAAATGTCATCTATGAGCGATGGCCTTTCTCTAATTTGGTGCTTTTTGGATAATAGGTTTCCGGATAATGGATCCCATACCTGTACTATGTAGGACTCTGATTTGAATTGGAACCTCCCCTTTAATTTTGTTTCAGGGTGTGCACTTTCTAACTCACAGTTGTACCAAGGTTTGATTCCAAAAATGTTAAATGAATTGTGCTACAGTGTTTTGTTCTGCACTATGTATCCTAGCATGTAAGTAATGCTCAGTAATATTGCTGGAATAAAGTGTGTGTGTGTGTAGCTCTTACCTTCTTTGCAATCTCCATTAGAAAATCCTGTTCCACAGAATCCAGAAGTCTATTCTTGCAGCTAGAGTACAGCATTCGCTCTTTAATGCTGCATTTGTAGCCCGGCATGGAGTAGATAAACACTGAAATAAAAGAGACGAGTTAACACTGGTGAAAACTGATACTATAAGAACAGTGCCAGACTAGGAGCCCTATCGTGTTTTCTTCTTGCTGAGAAAAACACTGATATCACCACATTTGAAGATTCATTGTTACGGTAACGGATATAGCCAAGAAGGCAGTTTTTCAAAACAATTTGCCCACTAGATGCAATTTCACTGAAGTCTAAGGAAATTCTAGATTTAGGACCAATGCTTTGTGGACACTGGTGCTCTCCTGTGTGTTCTGTTTGTTGCATTGTGCTCTAATTGAATTATTGCTAGTAGAAGCTGTATAATGGGACCAAGCTTAGCCCAGTATGGCCATGGCCACACACAGGGAGGGGGCTGATTATCGGTCTGTGGCCACGTTAGAGTCTAAATCTTTGGCCAGTGTATCCACTTCCTTTTTGCACTGTAGTGCAAGTATTTACATTTTATTGTTAATTTATTGGTTGACGTATTGTATATACTAAAAACTTTTGTTGAATGAATTACCTTCTTATAAAGAGATTTCTTTATGTAATACCACCTTGTTTGAACTTCTTAAGTGTACATTATTGAAAAATGTTATTTTTTGGGTGATCTATATGGAGGGCGCTTTTGGTTTTATGCACCTGAATTAATTATCAAATATTGTACAACTCTTTGCTATATTAGAGTGCCCTCCATTGGTCTATGTTTCTATTAAACATAAGAGCACCAAGCAATGCAGTGGATACAGACAGACTGCAGAGGGCAGCACAGACAGGCAGTGTGCAGGCCAAATCTATATTGTGGTTTTGTGTATTCTGTTTGCTCTTCCATTTATACTGGGCATGTCTGCCATATACTGTAAAATTAACAGCCTGGATTCTCATGCTAATCTGTGGCAATACATTTGGCATCAGTCTTTTCCTGACCCACAGACTCCAAAAGTAACATTTTGCTATGTTGCATCACTGCTGGGCATAAATGAAAACACAAGAGCAGCCCTGGAAAAGATGGAAAGGGCAAATGGCCCAACTCAGGCCATGAAAAATCCCGGTGCCTCAGCAGGCCAGTCCAGAACTGAAGAAGAATGTAAAAACAGCAAGAAAAGCAATGCTGGATCCTGCTGAACTGCACCAGAACAATACCATCAGGGCTGCAGGTTGTCCATTCCCAGAGTAAAGCCTAATATCATATCTAACAATTGTAGCCTTACCTACAGATTCCAAGTGGTCTCCTTCATGAGAGTGTTTGTAGAGAAAGAAGTGGTAACGAGCTGTGTCTTGTGGTATTCTTCCTGGAAGGTCTTGTATCTCTGTGTGCTTTGTATGGACCAGGTCTACAGTCTCCTTTTCTAGATCCAATCTCTACACAACAGGTTAGCCAAAATACAATGTCAGTCAATAGCGGTAAAAGCACCTGTGAGTTATCATGTACATGAACTGCCAGAAAGCGGGTATTGAAAAGGATTCTACAGACCACAGAGTAATTGACCTAAGTCAGGGCTGTCCAAATGGGGGAACACAAGTAATAGGCCCTGTTAAGAGTTGCTATGGTTTCCAAAACTGTCAAGAGTTTCTAAAATGTCTTTGCATAAGACCACTGTTGTAGTACAATATGGAGCCCATTGTATGACTGCACTGGTCTCAATGGAAGAAGGAGGGCTTGGTCTGAGATTTAAAGCTAGAAGAAATCTGCAGAGAACACATAAGGCAGCCACAAAGTGAAGTTCTTGGAAAAAACAGAGCATTACATACAAAGCTTTCACTTGCAGAGTCGGGAAAGTTTTAGGAATCATGTTGAGTGAAGGCAAGAATTATGTAACGATTTATCAAAGAAGTGAGAACAGAATTACCAGCTGAATATAATTGATTTTCTTCTGTTTTAAGAGCAGGATTGCCTCCTCCGCTTGTGGCCTCAAAGGAAAGGAGAGTCCTTGCAGGGTCTGTTGTTTACTCTCTACGCTGATTTCAGTTTTCACCTTAACAAAGACACAGATAGTTAATGGTGAACTTCATTGTCTAACAGTGTGATTTAGGGTAAGGGCACTCGCTGCAGGATGGCACTCGGAGCAATTCATTTTCTGAAGTCGCCCAAAGTTTCCTTGTGAGGCAACTTCGGAAAACGAAGAGCACCAAATGCTATCCTGCCTGCGATTTACATTCTAGCCAGCGGGAGGCAGTTCGGGGAGATTAGTCTTCCCGAAGAAGAGGAGATTTGTCGCTGGGCGACTAATCTCCCCGAATCTTAGCATGTGTCTCTGCCCTTACAGAAACTGGTACTGAATGCAGATAATAATCTAAGATTTTATGAGTAGGGCCACTAGAATTACAGGTACTGTAAGTAATAAATGCCCAGTTAGCCAATGTAACTCTCAAACTGTAATTAACTGCAGTTCTCAATCCCCTCTGTTGAGCACTGACCAACTGTGGTAAATGCTGGGAGAAGAGTTATAACAAAATGAAAATGAAATAACTGAGAAATCAGTCCAATTTTATTTAGTAGGATGGAAATCCCATTGGGCAAGGACTACATGAAACAGCATTAATGTGGTCCCCTCCTGATGGGTCAAAGTTCAGCTTGGCTGGTCACCTCAACGTGGCCTCATTACATGTAACTTACTCTAGTGAGGACAACACTACATGGAGAAATCTATACTAGTTGCTATAGAACAGCATTCAATCAAGGGCTGCTACATCAAAGACAGGTCTGTGTGACCAGCTGTGGTGCAACCTATTGCTTGGTCTAGTTAAGGGCAGCTTTAAAGAAACAGTAACATCAAAAAATTAAATTGTTTTAAAGTAATTAAATATAAAGTAGTGTTGCCCTGCACTGGTAAAACTGGTGTGTTTGCTTCAGAAACACTACTATTGTTTATATAAATAAGCTGCTGTGTAGCCATGGGGGCAGCCATTCAAAGGAGAAATGGCTCAGGCTGCAAAGAAGATAGCAGATAAGCTCTGTAGAACATAATGGTGTTATCTGTTATCCACTATTTACTCTCTGCCATAAAGCCTTTTTTCAATGTCCACCATTGCTACACAGCAGCTTGTTTATATGAACTATAGTAGTGTTTCTGAAGCAAACACAGCAGTTTAAACAGAGCAGGGCGACAGTATATTTCCATTAATTTAAAACACTTATTTTTTGGTGTTACTGTTCCTTTACGCTTGCTGCGTGCAATTTTTATTATGCAGTGTCTAAGCTGGAGCTTGTAGGCTGGCTGCAGCCATACAGCATTTTATCATCTGCACTTAAAGGAATTGTTCAGTGAAAATAAAAACTGGGTAAATAGATAGAAACATTATTTATTTAGTGAATCCTATTATAGTTAGTTAGACAAAAATGCAATCTATAAAGGCTGGAGCGACTGGACGTGCAACATAATGGCCAGAATACTACTTACTGATTTGCTTTTTTTGGTTTCCACTCTAGTAATGTGTTCTATGTAGAAACAACAGGCAAGTGCTCCAGCAGCTGAATTTGATCCACTGATGTCATAAGCCTATAATTACTTATCAGTGGATACTAAATGTGTCAGGCAATGGCTGTCGTTGGCTGTCATGTATGTATATCTATATAAGGGACTGAATACTTTTCTCAGTAACTCACCTCGTTTATCTTGATTGCCTGTAATTCCCTTTCTGCTGCAGTGAGAGGAGCTGGGGCTGCACACGAGGAGACGTGTTTCTTGTAGCCACTGAGAGCAACATCTTCCTGTAACATTGGATTCCACAGTTACTTCAAAAACATTCTGCATATTATCGGTGTCTTAGACTTTTTTCAACCTGAAGGTTAGATGGATCCAGTCTTGTAACTGCCCTTTAAAAGTCTACATGTAAACTGTGTCTATACTTAGACCGCGTCTTGCAATCAAAATCCAGTCTAAACCAATGACCTGCCCATTAAAGGATAAGTAAACCTTAAAAATAAGTGAATGTAAAATTGACGAGGGTGCTATTCTAAGCACTTTTGCAATGTACATTCATTATTTTATTTTTTTTTAATTCCAAGATATTAAAGGATACATGTACTGTTAATATGAATACATTTGTTACAACAGCACCACCTGCTGGTCATTTTCTGGCGCTGTTGTAACAAATGTATTCATATTAACAGTACATGTATCCTTTAATATCTTGGAATTTAAAAAAAAAAATAATAATGAATGTACATTGCAAAAGTGCTTAGAATAGCACCCTCATCAACTTTACATTCACTTATTTTTAAGATTTACTTAACCTTTAAGCTTGTAACCTGGCTCAGTACAAATTCCAGTGAAGCAATGAGTCCATTGCTAAAGCCTGTAAAAGCCCCAAGACTATATTTTGATTTCAGTTCAAATCCCAGCCACTTAACCTGTACCTAACTCAGTTTAAGTTCAGATCCAAGGCTGTGACTTTTGAATATGCAAATCTGGTCAATAAAAGATGCCGAATTGGTCCCTTAAAGGAGAACTATACACCCAAAATGAATATTTAAAGGGATACTGTCATGGGAATTTTTTTTTTTCAAAATGAATCAGTTTTATATTCAATTTTGAAATCTGACAAGGGGCTAGACATATTGTCAATTTCCCAGCTGCCCCAAGTCATGTGACTTCTGCTCTGATAAACTTCAATCACTCTTTACTGCTGTACTGCAAGTTGGAGTGATATCACCCCCCCCCCAGCAGCCAATCAAAAGAACAATGGGAAGGTAACCAGATAGCAGCTCCCTAACACAAGATAACAGCTGCCTGGTAGATCTAAAAACAACACTCAATAGTAAAAACCCATGTCCCACTGAGACACTTTCAGTTACATTGAGAAGGAAAAACAGAAGCCTGCCAGAAAGGATTTCTCTCCTAAAGTGCAGGCACAAGTCACATGACCAGGGACAGCTGGGAAATTGACAAAATGTCTAGCCCCATGTCAGATTTCAAAATTCAATATAAAAAAATCTGTTTGCTCCTTTGAGAAATGGATTTCAGTGCAGAATTCTGCTGGAGCAGCACTATTAACTGATGTGTTTTGAAAAAAACATGTTATCTGATGACAAGATCCCTTTAAGCAACAGATAGTTTATTTTAAATTAAGTGCCATATTAAATATTAAAGAATCTTATCAAACTGGAATATATATTTAAGTAAATATTGTCCTTTTACATCTCTTGCCTTGAACCACCATTTGGTGATGGTCTGTGTGCTGTCTCAGAGATCACCTGACCAGAAATACTGCTCTAGCTGTAACAGGAAGAAGTGTGGGAAGCAAAAGACAGAACTCTGTCTGTTAATTGGCTCATGTGACCTAACATTTATGGTTTGTGCGCACCGTGAATCCTGTGATCCCATTTAAGTCAATGGGAGACGTCTAGGGATCAATTTAGTGAAGTTTGCAGCCTTCCTGACATTCACGTTTTTTCAGAGAAAAAAAACTCGATTATGTTTTTAAAATTCAAATTCAATACAATTCGAATCGAGTTTTCGGCTCCATCCTAGTCACCCAAGTTTAAAAAATGTGATTTTTCATAAAAAAATTTGATTGGTTGAATTTCGAGTTCATGGGAGTTTTAAAAAACGTACATGAATTCGAAATTCGACCCTTGATAAATGTTCAAAGAAGCAGACGGCACTTCTGAAAACGGGGTTTATTGGAGTACCTGCTGGTGACACCTTACGCGTTTCGGGAGTTATCCCTTAATCATAGGTAAGCAGTACACTTGTTACAGCTGGGTTACTTATACACAGGGTATTAGTGCCCTCTAGTGGGCTTACATAAAAATTACATCTTTATTTAAATCATTAAAATCTGAAACAAGTGAAACATGAGGACATTTAAAAGCTTTTTTCGTTTCCTAAAAACTGTATACATTAATTAAAAACCAAACAAACTATCGGAGCAGTCACTGGGACAGGAGTAGTATTATTATCTTACAACTCTACTCAAAACTTTCTAACCAAAAATACCTTAACAAGAACCAACACAATTTACAATTATCACTGGAACACCACAAGAACACTATCACTTTCCTAGATTTATCTTTAATAGGGAACACGATCACTAAACGTATAGACACTGAAATTTTCAGGAAACCCACTGCGGGTAATACAATTCTAAAATTTGATAGTTGCCATCCTAAACACACTTTGAACAGCATTCCTTACAGCCAGTTTGTGAGATACCGTAGGAATTGTAGCCAAGACGCCACATTCAACCTCCAATCGCAACATTTGGGCCAAAGACTGCAAGAAAGAGGGTACCCTAGACACCTCATAAAAAACGCACACGAGAAAGCCAAAACAGCTCCTGTAATGGGGGAGGGTAGAAACGATACAGGACGACTAATACAGGATCATGTAGACCAAACCAGACCAGATAAACATAAAATGTTTTTTGTCACTGAATTCAGTGAGGAATATGGCCATATCTGTAAGATTATTAAAAAGTATCTACCTATACTCAACGGTGATGCAAAAATGTCGGAAATACTGGCCCAAACTGAGATAAAGTATGTTCCAAGAAAGGCACCTACTCTAGGAAGTATTTTGGCACCAAGCTTGGTTTCATCGGTTCCACCGAAAACAGCAGACAACTGGTTGAAAGTGAAAGGTACATATAAATGTGGGGCCAATGTCTGCAAAACATGCCAAGTGATCTCCACAGGCTCGGACTTTAAATCCAATGTATCAGGGCAATCCTTCAAAAACAGCGGGTTCTACAATTGTAACACCAGGAATGTGGTATACCTACTGGAGTGTGGTCACTGCAATAAGCAATATGTGGGTCGCACATCCCGCATGCTGAAGGATAGGGTAAGGGAGCATATTAGAAGCATCACCAATAGGGAGGAGAATACACCAGTGGGCCGGCATTTCAAAATATGCTCACCCAATGGTCTAAAAGACCTAAAAGTAAAGGTAATTGAGAAAGTACAGAACCCTATTAGAGGCGGTGATACTGTTCACAGACTAAATCTCAGAGAGGCATTCTGGATCCTCAAACTTGATACAAGGATCCCGAATGGTCTAAATTATAGACATGACATTAGCTATCTGCACTAATGAGCGATATAAGGGGCCCCTAACGCATTAAGAAAGCCTATCGGTCTATAGGGGTTTCCATTGGTCACACTCCAGGAGAATTTCTCCCCAGTCCCTCATTGTTAGAAAGTTTTGAGTAGAGTTGTAAGATAATAATACTACTCCTGTCCCAGTGACTGCTCCGATAGTTTGTTTGGTTTTTAATTAATGTATACAGTTTTTAGGAAACGAAAAAAGCTTTTAAATGTCCTCATGTTTCACTTGTTTCAGATTTTAATGATTTAAATAAAGATGTAATTTTTATGTAAGCCCACTAGAGGGCACTAATACCCTGTGTATAAGTAACCCAGCTGTAACAAGTGTACTGCTTACCTATGATTAAGGGATAACTCCCGAAACGCGTAAGGTGTCACCAGCAGGTACTCCAATAAACCCCGTTTTCAGAAGTGCCGTCTGCTTCTTTGAATCTTTGCCGCATCCACAGTGGGGACACTGTGAGACTGAGCACCTGATCCGTGGGGAAAACGGTGAGCTTGTGCGGTCCTTATTCTTTTTTCACATTCCTTGATAAATGTGCCTCTAAAAGTTAACCCAAAGGTGAACAACCCCTTTCAGATTTCTGCCTAACTTGAGATACGCATATTCGGCAGAAATATTAGGATTCGGATGTTTGCCGAGATTGTGTAGATCTGGATCTTAAAATTTCTAACCAACTTAAATGGAAGTTCAGTGAACATCATTGGCAATCAGACCAATAAACTGGCTAATTTAAAAAAAATTAAGTGAACCATGATAATTAATATATAATAGTTATACTTGCCCTTTAATTAGTCTACAGAAAAAAAAGGAAATATATAAAAACCTTTAGTGTTCCAAAGATTTCGTCCTTAATGTGTCCCCCGCCAAATTCTTTCTTGACAGTTGCTCTTGTAGCTGCATAGAGCATCTTCAGCCTCACCTGTAACAAAAGCACAGAGATGTTAGTCCTCTATGAATTGCACACAGGGAATACCAGCAGATAATACTGGATATATAGTGGTGGGACAGAGAGAGACTAAAACGACAGGAGTGGATGCAGATTGATATGGCAAGACATAAATCTATTTCAAACAAAATACGAACAGAGATGAAAACTTGGGGGCTGTTTCTATGATCAGCTATTGCAGGTAAAGTTGTTAGCCAGTAAAAATGTTAAAGGGAAACCCTTTTGAAATAAAAAATAAAGTGGTATAAAGGTGATACCTTTATTGACTAACTAAAATAATCATAGCTAGCTTTCTAAACATGTTAGTTCCTTCTTCAAAGCCGATTACTATGAAACTGTGGTGTTCTCTAGTATATCGGCACTAATTATTTAGATCCCTGGGGGCAGGTTCCAAAAAAAGTTCAATGCATATAGTGAGAAACCCCGCACTGCTCAGATCTTATAAAAAATTCAGTGTATTTTTATTGGCACATACCGACGTTTCGGTTCACTCTCAGTTTGAGTATTTTATGAATGAATAGGGGAGGTACACGTTTTTACACTTTCACTCATGTCGGTGATGTCACTTGAGGTATGCGCCAAGATTTTGTATTTATCATGGAGGATGTATTAGTTATTTGTTCTTTGAGAAAGGCCGCACAATTTTTTATAAGACCTGAGCAGTACGGGTTTTCTCGCTCTATATATATATATATATATATATATATATATATATATATATATATACTGTATATGCTCCAACCTAATTGCATATTTGATAGCTGATCATGTTTCAGGGAAACCCTTTTGATAATAAAAAATAACAAAGTGGTATAAAGGTGATTCCTTTATTGGCTAACTAATATAATCATAGCAAGTTTCAGAACATTTTAGTTCCTTCTTCAACGTGGATTACAACAATGCTCTCTGGTAAATAGATATACAACATACATCTCATAGGTCAAATGACCAACAAAAAAATATCAATCTATGTGTAAGATGTTAAAGTCATTTATGAGTGGATCTGTAAGAGACGAGCAGATAAGGTAAGAGGTAAGATTGTAGAATCAAAGCAATTCCATATGATCTCTCAGTCCAGATCCACATGCTGGTATTTCTGACCTGGTGCAGGCCTTTCTTAGTCCACATAATTAGCCATAAACCCAAGGCTCAGGTTTAGTCCCTTCTCCAGAGAAATGAAAGTTTCCATTAGTTTGTACTCACATTTTTCTTTCATTATCTGTTTTATTTTGTAAAATTGCCCTTAAGAACCAAAATTCTTAAATCCTATTGGTGTGTCCAGTTTTTTATTGGTTACAGTGAATCTGTGGTGTGTATTTCTCTCTCTCCGACTTTGCCCAGTCTCTCCTATATACAGTCCCACTGATTACTTCATAATACAATACATAGTGCATTGTATTAAGTACACCACATTGGAAGAAGAATTTGTAGTGGCCATGGATGCTGTACTTCTCTAATGTGTGGGCAGGTTTTACTTTGGTTTTTGCCACAGGGGTATGTTATGTGGACTAAAAAAGGTCAGAAATACAAACATGTGTTGATCTGGACTAAAGGCCCTCATACACGGGCCGATAAAAGCACCGACAGACCAAGTCGGCAGCTTACGGGCACGTGTGTAGAGCCCTCCGACCAGCTATCCCGGACGATATCTGGCCGAAAGAAGGCTAGATGCCAATCGGGCAGAGTAAGAAATCCCGTTTGATCGCGGCCGCATCTTTTTATCGATGCGGTCCTGTGATCAGACCACCCGTTTGGCCTCCATTCTGATCCGATTGTTGAGCTCTAGGGTCCACGATCAGATCAGCCGGATATCGCCCACTCCAATGTCTGCAATACAGTGGACAGAAATGTGTCCCTGGATGCTGGATGAATGTATGCTGCAGGCAATAAACTGGCTGAGGGATTATGTTCATTACTCAGCTCCTGCAATGACTGAAAGGTGAGAAGCAACTACACAGAAGCCATATATGACAGCTGTTGGAAATGTCTGCTTCTGCTCTATACTGAAACAGGATCTATAAATTACTACAGCAAATTGACTGCTCTGCATTGTATTTATTAACCTGACTGATACAGATTCCCAGTTCCAAATAATGGTAAAGAAACACATGGCAGATAAACATAAGATAAAAGCACTGTTTACTATAAATGGGTCCAGCCACAAGATGCCCAACAAAAGCCTTCCCTTCCCTTGGTGCTGCTAGTTATGTTTAACAACGGCATATGCCTGTGCCCTTATTGACATTAATTATTCTTGTCATTTATTGCTCTAATGCATTTATTGCTGACCACACCAAACAAAGGACTCCCAAGAACAAATGATCCTCCACCATTGCTATGTGCAGCTTGTGTCATAGCTATTTACATACATAAATATATACATATATATCTCCATCTCCACATGGTGGAGAACTGGACATTTACATTTTCCTATTAAAGGAGAACTAAACCCTTAAAATGAATGTGGCTAAAAATGCAATATTTTATATACTGAGCTTATTGCACCAGCCTAAAGTTTCATCTTCTCAATAGCAGCAATGATCCAGGACTTCAAACTTGTCACAGGGGGTCACCATCTTGGAAAGTGTCTGTGACACTCACATGCTCAGTGGGCTCTGAGCAGCTGTTGAGAAGCTAAGCTTAGGGCTCGTCACTAATTATCCAGCAGAAAATGAGTTTGGTTTGTAATAAGGTGATGCTACAGGGCTGATTATTAAATTCTGATGCCAATTGCACTGGTTTCTGTGCTGTCATGTAGTAATTATCTGTATTAATTACTAATCAGCCTTATATTGTGACATTTCTATTCTATGTGTACTGTATATTGTGAGTGGGTCCCTAAGCTCAGTGACAGCAGCACAGAGCATGTGCAGTGAATCAGCAGAAAAGAAGATGGGGAGCTACTGGGGCATCTTTGGAGACACAGATCTTTACCGCTAAAGGGCTGTGGTAGCCTTGGGCTGGTACAGAAACCCAAAACATAATGTACAACATGTCTAGCTACTTCTTTAGTTAAGCTTTAGTTCTCCTTTAAAGGTGGGAAAGGTTTTCACCACTTTAATGATGAATAGAGCTTACTGCAGTTTCTAATCAATATAATAATAAAAATAACGGGCAGTGATTGGTGGTTAAAGAGGTGCATATAGAAAGAGAACAAATCATACCGGGGAATGGTCAGGTGACCAGGAGAGGAAGATCCACTCATACCCCTGAGCATTCTGGCTATCCAGCCGATAGAGAATGTAACATGGCTGAGATTCATCAAGGAGTTGAAGAACGAACGCATCGTAGTCTTGGTCCCAGGCATGTTTCAGTTCTTTGTGTGATCCCAATACCAGCTGCTCTGCAGGCACAAAAGAATAAAAATCAGTAAATCATAAGATCACATAGGATCCCAGTCTCTACCCCTTTTAGTACAAACAGGCAGTTTGCACCCACTGTCACACTACTGAGGTCCATCAGTCTCTTTTCTGTGGATTAATATTAGAAGTGGTGAAAGGCTGACGGAATCCATATTGATTGCCGGTATTACAGCCAGACAGTAGAGGTGGTCAAAAAGTCATGTGTTCCATGAGCCTAAGTCACACGCCACATTTTAGAATAACAAAGCCTGGTCCCAGCCATACGGCCTTTCATTTGACTAGAAAAAAAAAATCCACCTAACAACCCTGGTACAGGCAGATTCCCACCCAAAAATGCATATTTGTATAAAATCTACCAGTGGAGAATGTGTGCCATTTATTTTATTCACTGTAAAACTCACAGTGGTTATGAACTAGAGTTCCTAGTATCCTCGGCCAGCTGACTGGTTCACATTGTTGTTCATACCAGCTCAGAGTTTTCTAACAGTAGAACCTACGTTCTGAGCCCAGTCACTGTCCCTTGTCCCTGTGATTGAATTGGCCAATGTGTTTATCGCTCTCCACTGCTCAGCTATTCTAAACTGGCACATTCTAGTCTTACAAGTATTTTCCATGTGCTGCCTCTTGGCTCTGCTTACTGCCCACTCCAACTCATTGTCTTTTAATTACCCCCCAAGTCACATGTAAACTTCCCAGGTTCAGACTCCTGCCATCATTGTGCCCAGGAACTTCATTTTACAGCATGCGCCTGGAAGTACAGGTGTGGGATCCGTTATCAGGAAACCCATTATCCAGAAAGCTCCAAATTACGGAAAGGCTGTCTCCCATAGACTCCATTTTATCCAAATATTTTAAAATGATTTCCCTTTTCTCTGTAATAATAAAACAGAACATTGAACTTTATCCCAACTATGATATAATTAATCCTTATTGTAAGCAAAACCAGCCTATTGGGTTTATTTAAAGTTTCCATGATTTTCTAGTAGGCAAAGTATGAAGATCAAAATTACAGAAAGATCTGTTATCCAGAAAACCAAAGGCCCCAAGCATTCTGGATAACAGGTCCCATACCTGTACAATAGTCAGTCATATTTCTTGTCATCTCTTCTGCATACAAAAAAAGGGATACAAATTGAGACAAAATTGCAATGTCCCTATCCCGCTCCAGATCACATACATATTACACATACTCCCAAACAAACATATACTGTGTTAAAAAATTTAAAACATATTTAAGTATACACTTTCAAGCCAAGAATATATAAATAAAATACAAAAAAAGAAAACCCATTTTTCTAACTCCCACGTCTTCATTTTAACATAGTATTTTCTTTTATTTGTGCAATTACACCTTATCTAAAATCTACTACCAGCCTTACTATAAAGTGCAATAATTGTGCCTGATTGTACCTAATATAAGGTATGTTCTTTATATTTCAAATTGTGGCGTTCATAAGAAACACAGGTTAATTTTCAGGGCAGACAGAACCCCTCCCTGTGTTGCCCAACCACAACTCCCAGAAACCCGCAGCCAGACATAAGCGGTCAGTGTGCTGTTGAACTTTGTGGTTCAGCATCTGCAGGGAAATTTGTTCTTATAAAGACTAAACTGTAGATTATTTTACAGAGCTGTCAAACTCTTGTCGTTCCATTTGGCAGAAGATAATGAAAGGTTATCTCTGCAGAGATTCAACTGTATATGTGTATTCACAAGTCAACTAATTAAGGAATGTCCCTTTAAAGAAGGAGGAAAGGTTAAAAATAAGTAAGCCTTATCAGAAAGGTCTACCTAAATATACCAGTAAACCCTCAAAATGCTGCTCTGAGTCTTCTGTCAAAAGAAACACCACATTTCTTTTTATTGTGTACACATGGGCTTCTGTATCAGATTTCCTGCCTTCAGCTTAAACCTTCTTGCCCCGGGCGTGAGCATGCTCAGTTTGCTCCCCCCCCCCATTCTCTGCTGTAATCTGAGCCCAGAGCTATAAGTGAGCAGGAAGAGACTCAGGCAGGAAGTGGTGCCACACCAAGCTAATACTGCAGCTGCTATCCTAAACCACTTCTAGAGCTTTTTTACTCAGATATGGTAAAACATTCAACAGAATAAATATAGCATTCTAGCTTGCACCATTGCAGCTAATCTATTGGCAATACAATGCCTTTGCAGCTTTCCTTTAAGGTGGTTTCACCAGATGTACAGTAAGCAGAAGTAAGTACCCACAGTGGAGCTATGGTTAACAAGCGGTGCTTTCCTATTACACTCAAATACTTGGCCACTGATTTTAAAGCTGATCTCATGTGCTTATAGAATAAAGACCAGCCAAGGTGACTGTTTTCCTTCATTAAGTTGTTACATGTACTTACTGGTCATCTAGTGAAACCTTGTAATGAAATAATACTTTCTTCAAGTTAGTCCACACAAGTGTCTAAAGCTGGGCCACACAAGCAGATCTTTAGCCCAACTTGTCTGCCATTGAATTGAGACAAATTGATATGATCCAATCAACAACAATTAGCTCTTAATGGGGGCTCTATGGAGACCCATTGAGGGAGGACTTCAACAATGAATTGATGATGCATTCCCTATCTGACAGAATTTTCTAATAATAGAGATCTGGATGATTTTCAGGCAAATATTGGTTTGCAGGAAGTCAGAAGGAAGACAGATATGCTCACGACTGAATGAAAAACTAATCAAGCACAAAACTGTTCTATACATCTGTGGAACTATAGCTCATCCAAGGGGCGAAGTGACCTGGGTGTAAAAACCCCAGGTCCGACACTTTAGACACTTATTCAATCCAACATGATGTGCTTTTAAAGTCAGCAATAGGCGCACTCACCAAATCCAGTTGCTGGCCTGGGTGCTGTGCCCCGAACCCGTAGCTGGAGGCAATAATCACATCAAAAGAAAGTGCACACACTCCTGCAGGAGTGCGTGCGCTTTCTTTTGATAGGAAGTCAGAAGGGTCCCATACATATGAGGGAGTCTGGAGGGGCTGACACGGCAGGTTTATGGTCTCATTTATAACCACATTTGGTCAGTTCTGTGCTGCATTGAGCTGCATTGTGTGTGTGAATCCAGGACACTTCTTGTGTAGAGGGCTATACTTATTATTAGTGGTGCAAGACATACACAGGTTGGTGCTTTTCTAACAGACCATCAGGAGGGCCCTATATATGGACCAGCAAGTGGACAACTCAGTGTACAGCGGCAGAATCAAAAGCTTTTACCGCCCCATGCATAGCTATCTTTAGTCCATTAGATGCGCACCTAGAAGCTCACCAAGATGCAGGATTAGGCGGGTGTGTAACGTAAAATCCAATTTTATTGATTATTCCATAAAAATCATTATGTAGACACACACATAAAGCAGGCAGGGGAGAGCACGGCTTTACGCGTTTTGTGACTGTGTTAGTCACTTCCTCAGAAGCCAGTGTGCCCTCTGCTGCAATAACACTTACATAGACACATTAATGATTTTAATGGACTAATCAATAAATTTGGATTTTACTATACACACTCGCCTAATTGTGCATCTTGGTGAGCTTCTTGGTGCGCATCTAACGGACGTATGTATTGCACCATAGAGTGGTTGGGGCTCTACCAGCAGTTCATTAAATGCTCCCCAGTCTCTGGGTAATGGACTCTCTTTTAGCGTGTTCTGCTCTTTGACCATAGCTACCTTTAGTCCATTCTTTGTGGCACTGCCTTTTGGTCATAATTTGTGGGGCTGCCTTTTGGTCATAATTCATGAAGAAGTTTATTTTTATTATCAGCAATGGAAGACATACAGTACAATGGCTTAGTGCTATCCTAACAGAGATGGCTGAAAAATGCCCTGTCTTGAACCTTTCCCATCTATCACGCTTACCATATAGGTGCAAAGCTAAGCCACATCTATCCTTTCAAACCTTATTTATATATATTCTGACCATGCTTGAGAACAGCATGAAAAAATGTGATGCAACCATGATGGTGTAATTCAGATGTGTGGACATCCATGTAAAACGTACCAAGTGCTCAGTCATGCCACTGGCTAATGGCTATGAGGAGTTGACAGAGACGGTGAAGTGGATTCACTTAGGAGAAACAGCTACTGAGCTATAAATAAATAAATGCTATGCCCTGTCTGGAGTGACTTCTTGGTTACTTAAGTGGTTTAAATTAGGGATGCCGTTTCTTTTGCCCTCCAAATGCAACTAAACTACCACTTTCTGGCAGTAGCCACTTGTATGACAGCTAAAGAAGATAGGATTTGTAGTCTGAAAACAACTGGCAGGTAACAAGCAGAACTGAACTGAGTTTAAGTGTGAACAGCCATGATAACTTCATCATATTCAGCAATGAAAGACCTGTAATATATAATACATATATATATATATATATATATATATATATATATATATATATATATATATTTACACACACACAATGAATATCCTATCCTATAAATGATATATTTTATTTATATCCCTTTAGGCTAAGGACACATAAAACTGCCCAAGGCATCTATACAATTCACCAAAAGTGACACTACTGTGACAGATCTCGGCCTGAAAATGTGCAATAAAGCATTTCAGCCTGATATCCACATGTATTCGTCATGTCAGGTTGTTTCCATTAAAGGAGAAGGAACGTCATTTAGCACTTAAAGGTGCCAAATGTTAGGCAACCCCAAGTGAATGTATTTATTTACGTGAAACCCTGGGCCGGTGCTCCTATCAGCAGAAAACTGCACCGGCCCGAGGTTATTCCAGTGAGCACCACGGAGCACGCCTCTTCCGGCTGCGTTTGCGCATTAGAGTGAAAATAAGAACTTTAACTAAAAGTTGTTTTTTTCATTCTACTGCGCATGTGTCTGCCGCCGGAAATTTGAAGAAAGAAGAAGACGTAAGAGGATTGCTCCGTGAAGCTCACTGGAATAACCCCGAGCTGGTGCAGTTTTCTGCTGATAGGAGCACCGGCCGGGGTTTCGGGTAAGTAAATACATTCCTAACATTTGGCACCCCAAGGGCTAAATGACTTTCCTTCTCCTTTAAAGTCATAGTAAATAGCACAGGCAATTTTGAGCATTTGTGACAACTTTAATCAACTTTGAAAGACTCCAACTATATATCTACCATGCCTACTTTCTGGAAGGCCAAACACTTGATGAGCTGTAAAAAGATGATGTGAGAAGATGGCCATTCCATGTATATTCCATGTAAACTCCAGGCATATTCTATGTACACTGTCAGGGGTATTCTATTTACACTGTCAGGGGTATTCTATGTACACTGACAGTGTTATTCTATGTACACTACATGGATATTCTATGTACACTCCATGGATATTCTATGTACACTCTAAGGGATATTCTCTGTATACTCTCATAACAGCAAGATACCCATGGCACCAGCTGTTTGGGCATTTTTAAAGCAGCAATGCTGCACACTTACCCCCCATGTGTGCAGTAACTGACATGAATGGTATATCATTGTCACTGCACATGACATCACTCACAGGGTAACACACAGAAAGCCAAGCGTTATTGGAAAGCCTTCATTCCCTCTGGTGTTCCGTCAAGCCACCACTGGAGTTAATTCAATCATGGGATATGGAAATCATAGGCAAACAGCAAAATTTTTTCAAGTGTCACTGCACATGAGCCAAGGGTGATTTCTTCACTAGCAGAGAAAATGCTTGGTCTGAGCATTATTGGTAGAAAGTGCTCAATGTGACAACATTTCTCACGATGATAAAGTTTAATAGTATATCTCTTGAAACATAAGTATACAGAATGTACAATACATATTTCTCCTCAACTTTGTTGAGATGGGTTTTTTTAGGTTTGAAGTTGTCCCACATGGAGGCTTCACCGTTTACCTCACATTAATCATTCTAATTTATTTACATAGGGCCAGCAACAAAGTTAATTATATTTATAAAAGCCATGCCATAAATGTCACCCCATTATATCCAGGACTGAGATCCCTGAAGCCACACAATTACGGTGCTTATGATGCACAATGACTTACACCAGCTGCCTATATTTCTTTCCCTCTCCCTCCATTTTTGAAACATCTTAGTCCCTACAGAACTTACCTTCTTCAATGATGACCTTTATGAGCCGGACAGATCCATTGCGAGCCTTTGCAAAGAACTCCTTCAGCTCCGGGGTAGCTACAAGAGCCAAGAACATATTGTTTAATGTCACAAAGAAAAAAATGGGCTAATAAAGTCCTCTATAAAAACAGCTGAGTGAATCCCTGAGAGCAAAGCAAAGCATCTGTGGGTGCAGAATAATGTATGAGAGCATGTGCTAAACATGAACACTATCCTGACGGCATAACCATCCAAATATAGCTTTAACTTCTTTAGCAGGAGGGGCGGGAGCAAATCTGACAGTGTTTTTTGGACACAGCTTCCCTAGGAGGTGCAGTGCTCTGTATATAGCACTGCCATCACACAGGTATCGCCGGTTATTAAAAGTTCACAAAAATGTGCTTTTTCAAAGCAAGTTTTAAAAGTTCAATGAAGTTTCTGAAATGTAAGTGATTTTTGATAAAATTCCACCTTTAATAGGTAGTTATAATGTGATTATTACCTTCTCTCCTGCCCTTCTCTTAAAGGAAGAGAAAAAGTTTTTTTTGGAATAATCAGTCCTTTAGGTTTTTCCTCCTTGCCGGTCCCTTTACAGCCTCTCCACTCTCCTCTGAAGAAGCCGACAAGATCGGCGAAACGCGTTAGGTGATAAGGAAACTTTTCCAGGGCTGCAGAAAGCACCGCGGAGTGAACAGCAAAAAAAGCTGGCAGAGTCACTCCAGGGAAAGCACAGCGCCCTATATGGACTATATGTTACTGTTTTTATACTGAAAACATGAGTGTAATTGATTTTAAATTATTATTTTAAATAAAATAGGACTACACTATTTTCAATTTCTATCTCTCTCCCTGCCTTGGAGCTAGGAGACGTGTGCAGCTGGAGGGAAACCTGAATGGGAGCCCACATTATATGCGCTACCAAATCTCTTGGTTTGTGAGTAGGAAATTCGGCCATTTGGTGAAGGCTCACTGTGGTTTACGGGACCTAGGACTAGAAAATTCACTACTAACAGTTGTTAACAGTAGTATAAATCCTGCTGAAAAGGGAAATAGTGAATAATAGGCACCCTTAAGTTAAGTGTTATCAAACACCGGGTGTTGCCTTTTTTTATCAAACATACTGCACCATATTAGTTTCTGACTTCTGTTGCTACAGGCGCTGGTCTTACTTATTATATATTTAATCCTTCTCTTAAAGGAGACACTCACCTTAAAATAACGTTCAGTATGCTTTTCATTTTATTTTTTATTGTTTGTGTTCTTTGAATTATTAGCCTTCCTATTACCTCTCTTTCTGACCTGCAACGGAAAATATTTTTTCGGCTTATTTTTATTGCTTACCTTTTTATTCAAGCAATATCCCCCAGGGCTGGAACTAGGGGTAGGCAGAAGAGACACGGGCTTAGGGGGCAACGCAATTGGAGTCGCCGAAAAAGTACCTTTTCTTTCAGCCTACCCCTAGTCCGGACCCTTTCTCTCCCACCGGCACTCTCCAGCATGCTTGTGTGTGCACTCTCTTCCCCCTCCATGAGCTGAAGTATTGGGTGCCTGGCAAAACCGAAAAAATCATGTGACTTTTCGGATTTTCCGGCTAATTCCAGCGCAGACCACAAAAACTTCCAAATAGGATAGGGACCTCTCCTATTGACTTATATACAACCTTGGTAGGTCTCAGACTTCTACCATCCTCGGGGTATAATAAATCTTGAAAAATGTGGAGGTTTTTTTCCCCACTAAAAATTCAGATTTTAAGTTTTTGGAATTTGGACTTTGAAAATAACCCCCCAAATGTCTTTATAGGAAGAATGTGATTTTTGTAAGATTCACAATTTGAATACACAAAGGAAAAGTAAAGTACAAAGGTTGTGGCATCTGTATGAAGTCAGTTGACCTGTCACTTACACTTTATCATCTAGCTCATTGAAATAAGAGCTATGACATTTATAGGAAAAGGCATGTTACAATATAAAGCTGCACAAATAAAATGGGATTTTATGGCACACTATGGGAAAGATTCACCATCAAGCCAAACTGGTAAGGCATGGTACTGCAAGGATCTAAACTATTAATACTATTTTTCAATTGCTATCATCTTCCAATAAATGATCTCCTAGAAACAGTAGGCTAAAATGCAATACTTTCCCTTTAATTGGCACTAACATACTGCCCTAGATGTGGAAATCTTGATTGCCTAACTCTGTTAAGCAAGTGTAACTTTATATATATATATATATATATTCGGGACTGTTCTGTACGAGCATAAGCATGTGATTTGTTTGTGCATGGAACATAGAGAGAAACCTTCTGTCCGAAATAGGAGTATGTGACTTAAAATACCGCATTCCCATTTCCAGATGTATTTGCCCTGTATGTATGAACGGCCATTGTATAGGAAACACAAGTGATACTGACACTAAAAAGCTATTCTTCAAAACATTAGGTCACGTTGACCGTTTGTGCTGATAGGTCTGCTTATGTAAGTAATTGTTACTTGAAGTTCCTAAAACCTGACTGTCACTTCTCAAACTGCCAGTTAGTGTTTTTGATGCTAAAGGACTACTGCTGCACAAATATAGCAGCCCCCTCATCAAAGAACATGGGGAACAGCTATGTAAAAGCATCGGCAAATACCTTTATGGCAAAATTATAAATAGCATTCAAAGACAACCGTATGATAAATGTAAAATAGGTGTCGGTATCTCTTTAAAAGCACATTTGATTCCTTTATTGTATTTGTGCATGAAGGGAAATGGCCACCACAAAAGGAAATTCCTTTCTCCTAATGCAGTAACAGGGTGATTTTGGGGATACACATCAGCCAAGTGGCTCCATACTTGTCCCATCTACTATCCTAGATTTCTGTTTTGGAGGGTCAGCTGTACCTTGCAATTTTCCAAACATTCATTCAAGGTTCCAGTACACACCCAGATGCACTTAGTTCCATTCTATAAGGCTGATACTGTGACTGAGGGGCAGGGGTGCCAACCATAACAACATTTATATGGTATGGGATCCATTATCCGGAAACCCATTATCCAGAAAGCTCAAAATTATGGAAACACTTTTATCCAAATTTTAAAAAATGCTTTTTCCTTCTCTGTTATAATAAAACAATAAGTTGTACTTGATCCATACAACAATATAATTAATCCTTATTGGAAGCATAACCAGCCTATTGGGTTTATTTAATGTTTACATGGTTTTCTAGAAGACTTAATATATGAAGATACAAATTAAGGAAAGATACGTTATCTAGAAAACCCCAGGTCCAAACTGCTGTGCTGAAGAAAACAGGTTGCATTTGCATGGGGTCTGCATTGTGATGGATAAAAATACAGCATAAAATGCAGATGGAATGGTAAGGCCCCATCTAGAATATGCCGTACAGTTTTGATCTCCAGAGCTCATCAGGACATTATTGTATTAGAGAGGTTACAGAGAAGGGCAACTTATCTGGTAAAAGGTATTGAAAATCTTAGCTATGAGGAAAGACTGGCCAAATTGGGGATGTTCACGCTGGAGAAGAGGTGCTTAAGGGGTGATATGATAACTATGTATAAATATATAAGGGGATCATATAATAATCTCTCTAATGCTTAATTTACCAGTAGGTCTTAACTGCTGACGAGAGGTCAGCCATTCTGATTAGAAGAAAAGAGGTTCCGCCTAAATATTCGGAAGGGGTTTTTTACAGTGAGAGCTGTGAAGATGTGGAATTCTCTCCCTTTATCAGTTGTACAGGCTGATACATTAGATAGCTTTAAGAAGGGGTTGGATGGTGTTTAGCAAGTGAGGGAATACAGGGTTATGGGAGATAGCTCATAGTACAAGTTGATCCAGGGATTGGTCCGACTGACATCTTGGAGACAGGAAGGCATTTTTCCCTTCCTCTGGATCAACTAGCAGTTAGGCAGGTTAAAATAGAGTTAAAAGGTTGAACTTGATGGACGTGTGTCTTTTTTCAACCTGACTTACTATGTATGTGCCAGAGATTCCCAGGAGACTTGCTGACTGTAAATCTACTGTACAAATACAAAGCTAAAGAAGGTCTTTGTGATACGTAACTGACTTCCTATATCCTGATTGTATTGTACCTTTTAATTATTTATGAAATATAGATATCTGCTGGGTTTGTCTGGGTTGAACTGTATGTGCTGTACTGAAGGCAGATCAATAGTAATGATGGACTAGATGGATTGTCTGATCATTCATTCATTAGATCTTGCTCGCAGAATTGTTCAGGGGAAAGCCAAGAAGCAGAGCCCCAATATGTCGCCCCAGGGATGCAAAGGCATAGCTTGGGTCTTTTCTCTCTGAATAATGAATAACTACTGCAACACTGAATGGCCTTTTATTAATGAAAATGTATTATAACAATCCAAGATGATCTATTAAAGGAGTAGTTCACCTTTAAATGAACTTTTAGTAGAATGTAGAGACAATTAGTAGTAGTAGTTGGTAATTTCAGCAACCCAGTTGCTAGGGTCCAAATTTCCCTAGCAACCATGCACTGGTTTAAATAAGAGACTGTTATATATATGGGAGAGGACCTAAACAGAAATAGGAGTAATAGGAAAGTAGCAATAGCAATATATATGTGGCCTTACTGAGGATCAGTGACCCCCATTTGAAAGCTGGAAAAAGTCAGAATAAGTGAGAAAATAATTCAAAAATGATAAAAAGAAAAAATGAAGACCAATTGAAAAGTTACTTAAAATGAGCCATTTTATAACATACTAAAAGTTAATGTAAAGATGAACCACCGTTTATCTTTTATTTCTGTATATTACAGAATGGCCTATTCAATTGGTCTTTGCTTTATAGTTTCGCGATAACTATTTTTAACTTTAACTTTTTTCTGACTTTTTACAGTTTTTAGATGTGGGTCACTGACCCCACCAGCTCTGTGAGGCTACAGTTATAGTTACTTATAATTATGTATCTTTCTATTCAGGCCCTCTCTTATTTCATATTCAAGTTTCGCTTTGAAACCATTACCTGGCTGCTAGGGTTATCTAGACCCTAGCAACCAGCTAGCTGCTGAAATTCCATCCTGGAGAGCTGCTGAACAAAATGCTAAATACATTTTAAAATAAATAATTAAATAAAAAACAGTTGCAAATTGTCTCAGATCCACATTATACTGAAAGTAAATGCAAAGGTAAACAACTCCTTCAAGCAGAACCTGCTGCTTATAACTTCCCACGTCTCATTTATTATCGGTTAAGATTTATTTTGCGGTTGCCCAGGGACATCAGTTTTGATTGATAAGGAATGCACTATAACTTGTATGTCTCTGACCAGGTCTTCTCCATTCCTCTCTGCAGGATGGGAACCTACTTCCACCCACCTTACCCCATAGGAATTAAACCTGCCAATTAAAGGGGTTGTTCACCTCCAAACATCTAGTTGTTTTCAGATAGATCACCAGAAATAACGTCTTTTTCCAATTACTTTCTATTTTCAATGTGTCACAGTTTTCTAATATTGAAGTGTAACGTGTCATTTGTCCCCTTCTAAAGCAGCTCGGGGAGAGGGGGTCGCCGACCCTGTAAACTGTTCTAAATTTATATATCTAGTTGATACATTTCTTATCTGAAAACTGTTTGGAAGGTGAACAACTCCTGATCCAGGACTTCAAACTTGTGACAGGGGGTCACCATCTTGGAAAGTGTCTGCGACACTCACATGCTCAGTGGGCTCTGAGCGGCTGTTGAGAAGCTAAGCTTAGGGGTCCTTAAAAATTATCAAGCAGAAAATGAGGTTGGTCTGTAATATAAGCTGATGCTACAGGGCTGATTATTAAATTCTGATGCTAATTGCACTGGTTTCTGTGCTGCCATGTAGTAATGATCTGTATTAATGACATTTCTATTCTATGTGTACTGTATATTGTGAGTGGGTCCCTAAGCTCAGTAAGTGACAGCAGCACAGAGCATGTGCAGTGAATCAGCAGAAAAGAAGATGGCGAGCTACTGGGGCATCTTTGGAAAACAGATCTTTACTGCTAAAGGGCTGTGGTTGCCTTGGGCTGGTACAGAAACCCAAACCATAATATAATGTACAACATTTCTAGCTACTTCTTTAGTTAAGCTTTACTTCTCCTTTAAGAGATGACTGACTTGCTGATGATTTCCTTCCAGCTGACCTCCAGACTAATATTAGCTCCTTGGGCAAAGAAGCGAGTGACTTGCACAATGCAGCAAAAATGACAGACATTCCAGCTCCTTACTGTCACAGAAGAGGAATCCTAGTCTCTTAAGGTTTGCAAGTCTGTACCAATAGCAATCCATTAGGATTCAGAGCTAAACCCAAAGAGATTGCCAGAGTTCGCTAAAGTGAAATTCCGCCACTCTCCATTCATTTCTAAGGGAATTTTAAAAGAGTATTTATCAATGGGTGAAAGTTTTCCCTTTGATAAATACACCTTTCAAAGAAACCGTAGAAATGAATAGAGAGTGGCGGAATTTAAACCTAGCAGACTCTGGGGCATGTTTACTAACATTGGAGATAAATATCTGGAGAGATTTCTGTAGATGTTGCCCATGGCAACCAATCAGCAATTAGATTTAAACAGCCACAGCCAAGTTAGAAAACAAAAGCAAAGATCTGATTGGTTGCTATGGGCAACATCTCCAGAAATCTCTCCAGATATTTATCTCCAATGTTAGTAAACATGCCCCTCTGTCTATCTCGAACTTCACTCTTTGATAAATATGCCCCACTGACTTTGAAAGACAGCTTGCTGAACTGAAAGTCTGGTTTTAATATTATAAAACTGCTAACATCTCGAAAAAATGTATGTTATCAGATGAGCACCCTTTGCATTCATTTTCTATCAGGGTTTAGATAGCTTTAAGATCTTTATCCAGAACAATCATATGCACATGATTCAGTGTTAGAATATAATGGGTGACTAAACGGTAGGATTTGATCAACCAGCTCCACAAACTGCTGGATCAAATTAATGGCTTCATTCTTTTCAAAGCTAAATGATAACCTCATAGAGCCACCTTAAAGCGGTTTCATTCGTGAAAATGAAAATGTAATATAATCATCATACTGAAATACGAAACTTTGCAAATACAATCAATTAAATATTCTGCATGGTTTCTGAAATAATCAAGGTTATGTTTACTATCCCTCTCTCAGCACCTGTTTCTCTTCATTCTCTTTTCATGCAGGAGTTGGGTGTCAGATATTCATTGACAGTTAGATCCAATATATCTTATAGGGGAGGCTTCCTTTCCTAGCAGATGTGTTAGAGCTCACTCAAATAACTGATTCCAGTACAAACAAAACTGCCATTTGCACAAATTACACCCCTATATTATGGAGTATATTGTCCCAAGCCTGCAATCAAACCCCTACTTACTGCACATTTTCCTAAACCTGTATTCACACTCCTACATTATGGAGTATATTGTCCCAACCTGCGATCACACCCCTTCATCCTGCAGTATATTGTCCCAAGCCTGCAGTCACACCCCTGCATTATTGAGTATATTGTCCCAAGCCTGATTACACCCCTACATTCTGCAGCATATTGTCTCTGCAGCATATTGTCTCAAGCCTGCAATCACATATCTACATTATTAAGTATATTGTCCCAGGCCTACAATCACATACCTACATTCTACAGCATACTGCCCCAAGCCTGCAACCACACCCCTACATTATGGAGTATATTGTCCCAAGCCTGCAATCACACCACTACATCCAGTTTACTATACCAAGCCTGATTTCACACCCCTTGTGAATATTTAAAACCGGAAATGGCACCCCAAAATGTTTGCAGCATACTGTCACAAGCCTGCAATAGCAACCCCTACATTATGCAGCATATTGTCCCAAACCTGCAATCACACCTTCAATCTAAATTGTATTTAAAAATGTAAATGAGCAGGGCACCCTTTACTCTCCCTCTATTCCTGCAATCACATACCTACATTCTACAGCATACTGTCCCAAGCCTGCACCCACACCCCAACATTCAGCAGCATATTGTCCCAAGTCTGCAACCACACCCCCTTCGCACCCCAACATTATGGAATATATTGCCCCAAGTCTGCAATCACACCCCTACATTCTACAGTGAACTGAACTAAGTATGACCTCACATCCCCTTGTGACTGTTTAAACCCTGAAATGGGACCTCCAAAATTCTGCAGCTGTAATGGAAAACGAAGTACTCACCTCCCAAGACGTCCAAGATGGCGACTTCCTGCTTCACCATGCGGCCCTTCCTGGTCCTGATATGCCTGCGACGGAAACGTGTCGCCCCAGGATTGGTCGCCGGCGACGAAATGGACGCCGGCGTCAAAACGTGCGTCGGCGTCAGGACGTCAACGTGAGGACGCCGGCGTCAGCGTCATGACGTCACAGCGTCAAGTTTTGGCGCCAACTGTGGACTATTTATTCCCATGTTCCCTTTCCCTCCTTGCCCAATTGTAGGTCTATCTCGTATAGTTCCTGGGTGTGATTTTCCTGTTATTCTATTCCGTGTACCGACTTCTTGCCTGTTTCATCGATTCTGATTCTTGCCGCCTGTATTGACCATTTGCCTGATTACGACTATTCTTCTGATAAACCCTTTGTACTGCGAACTTGGTGTTGTGTCTCCTCCTTGGTCCTCACTACAACAGTGCCTTCGGGCCCTGACAGTACAATTGGGACATGGACCCTTCTGAGGAGCCCCAAGTCCCTTCTGACGTCGGCAGAGCCGTTCGTGGATTGGCTTCCCGGATGCATTCCTATGAAGCCCAGCAGACCCACTTCGGCCAGGCCCTGGAAGCAATTCTGGAGAAGTTGTCTGCTCTGTCTCCTGCGGATCCAGTCCCTATACCAGTTCCGGTTGCTCCACTCCAGGTTTCCGAGCCTCGTATTCCTGCACCTCCTTTGTACAGCGGTGATCCGGATTCATGCCGTGGTTTCATCAACCAGTGTGAAATCCAATTCACCCTGCTTCCTGGTCAGTTTGTCTCGGAACGAGCAAAGGTGGGCTACATCATCACCCGCCTGCAAGGGAAAGCTCTGGAGTGGGCCTCTCCTCTCTGGGAGAAGCAGGATCCGGTAATCGACGATGCCCGGGCCTTCATCCGGGATCTCCGCACTGTATTCGATGCCCCTGGTCGGGCTACATCTGCCTCAGCTCGCTTATTCCAGCTGCAACAAGGTACTCGCTCTGTTCCGGAATACGCTATCGAGTTCCGGACTCTCGTAGCAGAGACGTCGTGGAATAATGACGGTTACCATGCTGCCTTTTACAACGGCTTGGCGATGCGCATTAAGAACGATCTCGTCTCTCGTGAGATTCCTCCTCGTTGGGAGGACCTTGTTGCATTGGCAGTGAAAGTCGACACCCGACAGAGGGAGTTCCAAGTCGAACTTGACAGGGAACGTACTAGGAAGTTTTCCAGGTTCCAACCCACCCTGGCTCCACGCTTCCAAAGACCCTTACTTCCCAATCCGGCCTCCAACCCTCTTTCTTCTTCGCCTGTGCCTCCTGCTACCTCTTCACTACCTCCTGAAGAACCAATGCAGATCGGACGGGCACGCCTATCCGAACAAGAGAAGCTTCGAAGAAGATCCGCTGGGTTATGCCTCTATTGTGGCGGAAGAGCCCATTTCGCCCAAGAATGCCCAGTGAAGCCGGGAAACTCCAGAACCTAGGTAAGCTTGGGGAGACTTACCTGGGTGGAATTTGTTCTCCTCCCCACTCCTCTGATCAACGTTTTCTTCTTCCTGTTCAAATCCAGTTCGGCTCCAAGAAGATTTGTTCTCAGGCCTTCCTCGATTCTGGTGCCGCAGGCAACTTCATGGACCATGCCTTTGCTGTGAAACATTCTATTCCACTTCAGCCCCTGGCAACCCCTCTTCGAGTCCTGGCGATTGATGATCGTCCCCTTTCTTCAGCCATCATCTCACAGTCTACTCAGGAACTTTCCTTCAAGGTGGGCACCATGCATTTGGAAAGACTATCTTTTCTTCTTATCAACTGCCCTTCAACTCCTGTTGTTCTGGGACTGCCCTGGTTGTGTGTGCATAATCCGGTTATTGACTGGTCCTTTTCTCAAATCTCCCGCTGGAGTCCGTTCTGTACACACAATTGCCTGCCGGCTGTTCCTGTTGTCAAAATTTCCTCAGTGTCTTCAAATTCTTCTCTTCCTCCAATGTACCAAGCCTTTTCCAATGTCTTTGATAAGAAGTCCGCTGAAACTCTTCCACCTCATCGTCCTTATGATTGTCCAATTGAACTTTTACCTGGCTCCATTCCTCCCCGGGGTCGCACTTACCCACTCTCCCCCGCAGAAACCTCCGCTATGAAGTCCTATATCCAGGAGAATCTTCTAAGAGGGTTTATTCGTCCTTCCACCTCCCCTGCTGGAGCAGGATTCTTCTTTGTTGAGAAGAAAGACGGTAGCCTCCGACCCTGCATTGACTACAGGGGGTTAAATAAAATCACTATAAAGAACAGATACCCTCTTCCCCTCATCTCTGAACTTTTTGATCAACTCAAGGGGGCTTGTTTCTTTACCAAACTGGATCTACGAGGGGCATATAATCTTATTCGTATCCGTGAGGGGGATGAATGGAAGACCGCTTTTAACACACGTGATGGTCATTACGAGTACCTCGTCATGCCTTTCGGTCTTTGCAATGCACCTGCAGTTTTCCAAGAGCTGGTCAATGATATTTTTCGTGATCTTCTGGGACAATGTGTGGTCGTATATTTGGATGACATCCTTATCTTTTCCAAAGATCTTTCTGTTCACCGTGGCCAAGTACGTGAAGTTCTTTCCAGGCTGAGGAAAAATAATCTTTTTGCCAAATTAGAAAAATGCACCTTTGAAGTTTCTTCCATTCCTTTTCTTGGTTATATCATTTCTCCTCAAGGCTTCAAGATGGATCCCGCCAAAGTCTCTGCAATTTTGGATTGGCCCCTTCCTACCAGTGTCAAGGCAGTTCAAAGATTCATCGGCTTCGCCAACTATTATAGACAGTTTATCAAAAACTTTTCATCCAAGATCCATCCAATCCTTGCCCTGATCCGTAAAGGGAACAAACCTCAGCACTGGCCTCCACAAGCCCTCGAAGCATTCAAGACCCTCAAGGAAGCCTTTTCGTCTGCTCCAATTCTTCGTCATCCTGAACCCCTCCAACCCTTCTTCATCGAAGTTGATGCCTCGGATGTAGGAGCGGGCGCAGTTCTTTCTCAAAGATCTTCTTCCGATGGTAAACTCCACCCTTGTGCTTTTTTCTCTAAAAAATTTTCTTCCCCAGAACAGAACTATGATGTAGGCAATCGAGAACTACTTGCTGTTAAACTGGCCTTGGAAGAATGGAGACATTTGCTTGAAGGTTCCTCTTCCCCTGTGACAATCTTCACCGACCACAAGAATCTTGAATTCATCCAATCCCTCAAACGCCTCAATCCCCGGCAAGCCAGGTGGGCACTCTTCTTTTCTCGTTTTAATTTTATAATCACCTTTCGTCCTGGTTCCAGAAACAGAAAAGCTGATGCCCTTTCCAGAAGTTTCGCTCCTGAAGACACCTGCCCTGAAGTTCCTGTACCCATCGTGCCCTCTACCAAGATCATTGCTGCCTTGTTTCCCTCTTGTGCCTCCCAGTTACTTTCAGCTCAGTCCTTGGCTCCTGAAGAGATTCCTCTTGGTGTTGCTTTTGTCCCTCCAGAATTTCGGCATGCTATCTTATCCCAATCCCACAGTTCCAAACAGGCTGGTCATCCTGGGATTAAGAAAACAACTGAACTTTTATCTCGTTTGGTCTGGTGGCCGACCCTTAGGAAGGATGTTAAAGAATTCGTTTTGTCTTGTTCCACCTGTGCTGTTTCCAAATCCGGACATTCTCCCCCTAAGGGTTTACTCCTGCCTCTCCCCATTCCATCCCGACCATGGACCCACTTGGCGATGGACTTCATTGTCGATCTCCCTGCTTCGTCTGGTCACACTGTCATCTGGGTGGTGATCGACAGATTTAGCAAGATGGCTCACTTCACACCGCTGCGGAAATTGCCTTCTGCTCCAGAACTCTCTGAACTTTTTATCAAACACATATTTCGTCTTCATGGGTTTCCTGCTGAGATTGTGTCTGATCGGGGTTCCCAGTTTATTTCAAAGTTCTGGAGATCTCTTTGCAAAGCCCTTAACATCACCCTTCAATTTTCTTCAGCTTACCACCCTCAGTCCAATGGAGCCGCGGAACGGGTCAATCAGGCTTTGGAGCAGTTTCTTCGTTGCCACGTGTCCCTGTGTCAGGATGACTGGTCGGATCTTCTCCCCTGGGCGGAATTTGCCCACAACAACGCCCTGCATTCCTCTTCCCAAAAGTCTCCTTTTTTCTGCGTTTATGGTCTCAATCCCTTGGCCTTCTCCCAAGACTTTCTCCTTACCAATGTACCGGTGGCCAATGACCAAGCTGCTCACATGTTAGCTATTTGGCATGCTACTGCCGCAAACTTGGAAAAGAGTTCCCTGGTACAGAAAAGGTTTGCCGATAAAAAAAGAATTTCTTCTCCTCCTTACAGTCCTGGTGATAAAGTTTTTCTTTCTACACGCAACATCCGTCTCAAGATTCCTACACCCAAGCTTGGTCCTAAATTCATCGGCCCCTTCCCCATCATCGAAATCATCAACCCTGTGGCTGTTCGCCTTCAACTTCCTCCGGAGATGCGGATACCTAATGTTTTTCATGTTTCCTTGCTTAAACCTGCCATGTCTTGTTCTTCTTCTTCTTCTTCCTCTCCAGCTCCTGTTTTGGTTGACGACCACAAGGAATTTGAAGTCAAAAGGATTTTAGACTCTCGCTTTTCCCGGGGCTCTCTTCAATATCTTATCGAATGGAAGGGGTTCGGTCCTGAAGAGTGTTCCTGGGTGAAAAGCTCAGACGTTTGCGCACCCATCCTGGTTCGTAAGTTCCACAGACTCTTTCCCTCTTCTCCTAGCCCTGGTGGTCCTGAGGCCCCCCCTAAGGAGGGGGGTACTGTAATGGAAAACGAAGTACTCACCTCCCAAGACGTCCAAGATGGCGACTTCCTGCTTCACCATGCGGCCCTTCCTGGTCCTGATATGCCTGCGACGGAAACGTGTCGCCCCAGGATTGGTCGCCGGCGACGAAATGGACGCCGGCGTCAAAACGTGCGTCGGCGTCAGGACGTCAACGTGAGGACGCCGGCGTCAGCGTCATGACGTCACAGCGTCAAGTTTTGGCGCCAACTGTGGACTATTTATTCCCATGTTCCCTTTCCCTCCTTGCCCAATTGTAGGTCTATCTCGTATAGTTCCTGGGTGTGATTTTCCTGTTATTCTATTCCGTGTACCGACTTCTTGCCTGTTTCATCGATTCTGATTCTTGCCGCCTGTATTGACCATTTGCCTGATTACGACTATTCTTCTGATAAACCCTTTGTACTGCGAACTTGGTGTTGTGTCTCCTCCTTGGTCCTCACTACAACAGTGCCTTCGGGCCCTGACAGCAGCATAGTGTCCCAAGCCTGCAGTAACACCCCCTACATTCTGCAGCATATTGTCCCAAGCCTGCAATCAACCCCCCCCACACACACACAATCTAAAGTGTATTTAAGAATGTTAATGAGCAGGGCACCCTTTACTCCCCCTCTATATTAGTATTTCTTTACATATAAATCGGTGTTTTATGTTTATACAATAATCTTACAGTATAGCACTGCAGACAAATTGATGCTTTAACAACACTAAATAATAATACAGGGAATAATTAACAGTTTATTTTAGAAAAAATGTATGTAAGTGGCACATATAATGCTGCAATGCCTTATAGATATGCGACTTCCAATATTTTTAAATTCTGAATGAGGGCTTGTACAATAACAATCCATCCATCACACACACTGTAGTTAAAGTTCTACTAAAGAGCTTTGCCATCATGCTTTATTTAATTTGGATCGATTATGTATTTTATGGTGTGCCACATTGAAGCTCTGTGTGGGAAATGAATGCGGCTCATCTGGCCACTAAGGCATTAAGCCTGAATGTAGCTCTCTTTATAAAACAAGTACATTGTTCTGAATGAAAAAAAGCTGATAAATGGCAATTTTCAGAAGGTACATTGCATTGAACAGATCAGGAACTGCTGCCAGGCCCGGACTGGCAATGTGAGCTCTGGCAAATGCCAGAGTGGCTGCTATAAGGTGCCATAGAAAGTCGTTATTTAGTGGGCTGGTGGGGCTGTTTGGGCCTCTGTGGGGGCTGTTTGGGCCTCTGTGTGGGCTGATTGGATCTCCGTGTACCTGAAATGCCAGGGCCAATTTTATATTCTCAGTCCGGACCTGACTGCTGCTATGCAGAACTGGTAAAATCGCTGGATGAGAATGAGGAGGAGGGGTCTGAAATACTATATTCTATAGAGGAGAATCATGGAGGAGTATGGAGGACAAGTTCTTTATACCTCAGAAAGGAAAATGGCAATGGGGGAGATGTTTTGACATGAGGTTCATTCAAACAGTGTTCATGGGAGAGGCAAAGAGCCGCAATGGTGCAGTGGAAGTATTTGTGGCAGGCCTGTAAAAGTCAGAAATATGTTGTATTCCCATAGAGACTAATTCTAGTGTAGATTCTATAACCAAGCATTTGCATGGTTTCTAGTTGTTCGACTTCCAATGACCAGAGTGGAATATGACAGGTATCACATCTATATCCTTGACCCCAATAATTTCTTCATCGACTGTGCAGATCATGCACATACAACTATATAGCATATATTATAGTATAGAATAATGATGCGTCATGTACAAAACGGGTTCAGTTGGTTTCAGGTTTATAAAGACTTTTTCCAATAACTTTCTATTTTCTATGTGTGACTGTTTCTGTAATATTGAAGTGTAAAGTTGCATTTTTCACCTTCTAAAGCAGCTCTGGGGAGGGGGGTCGCCGACTCTTTAACTGTTCTAAATTAATACATTTAGTTGATACATTTGTTATCTTTGTCCCTGCTAAGCAGAATCCTAGAGTTTCAATAAAGGCAGCTGTTAGAATTGATACAATAGTTGCTAATATTCCACAGATACTGCTGAGAAATGTATCAACTAATTGTATGAAATTGTAACAGTTCAGAATCTACTCCTGAATCAACGGCTGAAACACTAGAGACACAAACTTCAAGGGGCATATTTATCAAAATCCAAGTATTTCAATAAATATAATTTTCGACCAAACTAGAATCCACAATTGGACCTTATTTATTATTAGGCCCAAAATGTATGATGTGTATATAATAAGTCGAGTGTGGGATCCAATTCATGCACTTAAGCTTTCCTTTCTCTTCTTCCTTGTTTTTTTTAGTTTAATTTTACCTGTTTCTTTTATTTTTACTAGTGAATGAGGAGACAACATATTTTGCATTACTACATAAGTAATATAATGATGTAAACAGACATGTTGTACAACTGTTTAATATGCTGAACCAGGACAAAAAATAAAAACATTTTGAGTGGAAAAAAAGCACAATTTCATCAGATTGGGGACAAATGTGATAAAATAAGATTTTTTTTCCCCAATTGCTTGATATTTTCGGGGCTTTTTCCCAAAAAGTCTGAAATAGTTGGATTTTTGGGCTAATTCCAGTGAAGACCACTGAAACTTCCAAATAGGATAGGGACCTCTCCCATTGTCATATAAACAACCTCGGCAGGTCTGAGAAGCTGGATTTTTGGATTTGCACATTTTCCATCATCGGGGTTTAATAAATCTCGAAAAAAGTTAGTATGTTTTTTTATTTCTTAAAATTCGGATTTTATAGTAAAAAAAAAAAACGATGTTTTTGCCATTTGGACTTTAATAAATAAACCCCTAAAGTTTAAAGTTACATTTTTAGAAAACGGTAAAATATAAAAGATGGAAAGCAATTGAAAAAAAAAGTCTTTGTTAATAGTGAACAATCTGAAAACAACTGAACTAAAAAAGTGTTTGACAGGTGAACAATCCCTTTAAATATATGAAGCCCATAAAACGCCGTGTTAAAAGGATAAAGGATGAACTTAATGGACGTGTGTATTTTTTCAATCTAACTTACTATGTTACCACTGCCTGCAACATTATCAACAAGTCTTTATGACAACCTGCTCCTACTTGTTTTCCTTTGCTGTTGAACTGAATCGTGTAAAGCTAGTTTAATTTGTTCCTAACATGTCTTCATTTGATTTTGTATTCGACATTTGACACAATACATGATCAGGGACAAGGCATTCCTTATGTGGAACTTCTTGCCCTCCAGTAAGAACTCTGCATTACTTTGCAGGCTGGGCAAACCATGCCTACCATAAAAATAGGGCTGTGAATTTTACTGAAAGGACATACATAGAATTAAGAAATGACACAGCCATGTGCATTCATCTATCATTTGAACGCTCACTGAACATGTGCAGGAATCATCTCAGATTTCAAGAAAATACATACATTTAAAGGGATACCCTCGCCTACATAAAATGTCTGCTTTGCAAACATGTAACAAAAACATATGCAGATTTGCATTTTTAGAGATGTGTATTAAAGGATCAGTAACATAAATTTTTAAAAAAAGAAAATCGTTAGTATAGAACAAAAAAAAAATACAAGGACAAATTAAACTTTTAAATCGCTGAGTCTTTATTAAGAAATAACTTACCGAAACTCCGCTCGCGCTCCTCTTCAGAAAAGGTGATCCGGCAATCCATCGTGTGGCACTCGATTTCTCCTCCCTGGCTTTCAGAGGAGCGCAAGCGGAGTTTCGTGAGTTATTTCTTAATAAAGACTCAGCAATTTAAAAGTTTAAATTTGTCCTTGTATTTTTTTTTGTTCTATACTAACGAATTGTTTTTTAAATTGATGTTACTGGCCCTTTATTCACATTATGTTGGCAGCATTGATAGTCAGCTTGATGATCAAATCTGCTTAAATTCTGTCAGCTGGACAATAAACATAGGAAACATCTTACTAAAGGGCATGTGCTCATAGTTCTCTCTCTCTCTCTATGCAAATCCTTTAGGAGGAGATACATAATTACCAAACAGTCTGATCTTGAACATAACATGTAATCTGAAGCTGGTCATAGGTGCAAAGATATAATCATACAAATCGAAGTTTCGTACAATTTTCTGACCGTGTGTGAATCGTCCTGACATTTTTCAATCCATGTCAATTAGTCGTTTCGTTGTTCGGACAGGTTAAGCGATTTCTGTCAGCAAATGATAATATGTCTGCATGTATTGCCTAGCTGACGATATCAATGGGCGACTGTCACTAGAATTTGTCAGACATAACTTTCGTATGATTGCTGTCATGGGCAGAACATCATCTGATTTGTTCTTTTACTACTTTATTTAACCTGAATTTAATGGCAGGTCGGAAGATTTCAACGTGTGATCATTCGTCAGATACAAGGGTAAAAAGCTGCACATCTGTGGCCAGCCTAAGAGCAAAACCCATTTTACTATATAAAAACCTATATTACTATAAATCAGGGGTGCCCAAAAGGTAGATTGGGATCCACCAGTAGACCTTTAGCTGGTGATCAGTAGATCTCAAGACACTTTTGGCAAAAAAGCATCTATTTCTTAAAGGAGAAGGAAAGCTACGGAGGCATTTTATTGCCAATAGATTAGCTGCAATAGTGCAAGATAGAATGCTATATTTATTCTGGTGTGACATCACTTCCTGCCTAAGTCTCTCCCTGCTCTGGGCTCAGATTACAGTAGAGAAGGGAGGGGGGTGGGGAAGAGGAGCAAACTGAGCATGCTCTTGCCCAGGGCAATGAGGTTTAAGCTGAAGGCAGGAAGTCTGATACAGAAGCCCATGTGTACACAATAGAAGGAAAGAAATGCAGTGTTTCTTTTACATAGTTACATAGTTACATAGTTAAATTGGGTTGAAAAAAGACCAAGTCCATCAAGTTCAACCCCTCCAAATGAAAACCCAGCATCCATACATACACCCCTCTACTTTTAATTAAATTCTATATACCCATACTAACTATAGAGCTTAGTATCACAATAGCCTTTGATATTATGTCTGTCCAAAAAATCATCCAAGCCATTCTTAAAGGCATTAACTGAATCAGCCATCACAACATCACCCGGCAGTGCATTCCACAACCTCACTGTCCTGACTGTGAAGAACCCCCTACGTTGCTTCAAATGAAAGTTCTTTTCTTCTAGTCTAAACGGGTGGCCTCTGGTACGGTGATCCACTTTATGGGTAAAAAGGTCCCCTGCCATTTGTCTATAATGTCCTCTAATGTACTTGTAAAGTGTAATCATGTCCCCTCGCAAGCGCCTTTTTTCCAGAGAAAACAACCCCAACCTTGACAGTCTACCCTCATAATTTAAGTCTTCCGTCCCTCTAACCAATTTAGTTGCAAGTCTCTGCACTCTCTCCAGCTCATTTATATCCCTCTTAAGGACTGGAGTCCAAAACTGCACTGCATACTCCAGATGAGGCCTTACGAGGGACCTATAAAGAGGCATAATTATGTTTTCATCCCTTGAGTTAATGCCCTTTTTTATGCAAGACAGAACTTTATTTGCTTTAGTAGCCACAGAATGACACTGCCCAGAATTAGACAACGTGTTATCTACAAAGACCCCTAGATCCTTCTCATTTAAGGAAACTCCCAACACACTGCCATTAAGTGTATAACTTGCATTTATATTATTTTTGCCAAAGTGCATAACCTTGCATTTATCAACATTGAACCTCATTTTCCAGTTTTCTGCCCAGTTTTCCAGTTTAGACAAATCACTCTGCAAAGTGGCAGCATCCTGCATGGAACCTATAGTTCTGCACAATTTAGTATCATCTGCAAAAATAGAAACAGTACTTTCAATGCCCACCTCCAGGTCATTAATAAACAAGTTGAAAAGCAAGGGACCTAGTACAGAGCCCTGCGGTACTCCACTAACAACATTGGTCCAATTAGAAAATGTTCCATTTACCACCACTCTTTGTAGTCTATCTTTTAGCCAGTTCTCTATCCAGGTACAAATACTATGTTCCAGGCCAACATTCCTTAATTTAACCAGTAACCTTTTGTGTGGCACTGTATCAAATGCTTTAGCAAAATCTAAGTAAATCACATCCACTGCCATCCCAGAATCGAGGTGTCTACTTACATTCTCATAAAAAGAAATTAGGTTAGTCTGGCAAGATCTATTACGCATAAAACCATGCTGGCACAAACTCATAGTATTATGATTTGCTATGAAGTCCAGTATCTTATCCTTTATTAACCCTTCGAAAAGCTTTCCTACCACTGACGTCAGACTAACTGGCCTATAGTTTTGAGGCTGAGAACGGGATCCTTTTTTGAATAGAGGCACCACATTAGCAATTCGCCAGTCTCTCGGCACAATGCCAGATCTCAATGAATCCTGAAAAATTAAGAAAAGAGGTTTGGCAATCACAGAGCTAAGCTCGCTAATTACCCTGGGATGAATACCATCTGGCCCTGGACCTTTGTTAATCTTAACATGTTCTAGTCTCTTTTGAATTTCATCATGTGTGAACCATGCATCAGTAGTTGTATTACTAGAATTGGGACTGTTAAGAAGGAAACCTTCACTTACTGATTCCTCATTGTTTTGACAGAGGACACAGAGCAGCATTACTTTGGGGGTTTACTGGTATATTTAAATGGACCTTTCTGATTAGACTTACTTGTTTTTAACCTTTCCTTCTCCTTTAAGTAACCTTACATAATAAAAATCTGAATGAAAAGGATGATTCACTCTCCTGTTTCATGTTTTTCATTCAGATTTTTATTGTGTTATGGTTACATAAGAAAGAGGTTTAATATGCAATACGCATTTTCTAATAAATCAATATTTAAGTAATATTTTCCATGGAACAGAATGCTAACTGCTTTTATGGATGTAGATCATAAAAGGACAACATCAATAAAAGCAGACCCCGCACTAGAGTTGAGCTCTCCTGCTATAAATAGTACTTAATCAACTATAACTCCCTTACCCATTTTGTCTTAGTGCTCTCTGCAGAGAGCCTTGCCGGCCACGGCGCTGGCTGAGTGCACGCATTGGTGCTTGTGGACGCATTATCGCTCACAGATGCAGTAGCGCTCGTGCACGCATGCACAAAAACAGAGTGTGCGCATGTTCAGGAGCGCAATAGATGAAGAGAAAGCAGCGACAGTCAGGGAGAGAGGGGACTGGACATGGGGTAGGCGACAGAGGAGGTACGTGCCTGGCGCACCCCCAGCTTTGCCTACCCCTAGTTCCGGCCCTGGCTCTCTGCTATGTAATGTCACACACAGAAACGATTCTGGGCAGTCGTATGAATGTTGAATGCTTCAATGCTGCACAAGCAGATAGTTTATTACACGGAGACCACACTGCCATAAGTGAGAATCCTTTACATCTAAGCAGGCAGAAAGTCACACCGCAAAGTGAAATGGGACAAAACACTATATATGTGAAAATAGAAAGATAGAGACAAGAGTGACTAAAGGGACAATTATGGAGCACTATAAATACAGATACATAAAAATAAAAGATAGGTAAAGCATTAAAGCCAAGATAAGCCATGGAGGAAGTGAAACAAAAATACAAGGTTGAAAGTAAAATAAGAGGAAACTGAAAGCTGGGGACAGACACATAGAAGGAGCCAAAAGAGCCATGTCTGTGAATGTCATAGGAACTTAGATTGCAAGCACCTCTGGGGCAGGGAACTGATGTGATTGATGTATAATATCTTTAAAGAAACATACTTGTAACATGTTGGTGCTTTATAAAAGAATATTGATATTCATAATACTGACATGAAAATAAAGGATACAGGACTGCAGTGTGGAATAGTAGAACTTTGGGCACCATTACATCAACAGCTGGCCTTTTATTTATATAGGGCACATAATATTGGCATTTGTCTTCTAATTTCAAATGGGGGGCCCATCTAAAAACAAATGCCCTGTAAGGCTACACATTTATTGTTATTGCTACTTTTTATTACTCGTCTTTCTATTCAAGTCCTCTCCTATTCACATTCCAGTCTAATTCAAATCAGTGCATGGTTGCTATTGTAATTTGGACCCTAGCAACCAGATTGCTGAAATTGTAAAGTGGAGAGCTGCTGAATAAAAAATTAAATAACTTAAAAAACACATATAATAGAAAATTAAAACCAGTAACATAACTAGCTGGGGGAAAGCTGCCCCAATGGAAGAAACACAGGGTGCGGATCTGGGTCGGTTGGGCCCACAAGAGCCAGGGCCCACCAGGTTTTTTCCCCGGTGTCCCACCGGCCGAGTCCGACCCTGGAGTTATACTGTACCAAGTTTGATGGCTGTATGTACAGTGAATACCCACTGAAGTGCCATGTTTCTGGCGTGCAGTGCATCTGCAGCAGCTGGAAGAGATGCCCAGCCTGAAGAAGAGGAATCTATACCACAACCTGCACCATGATCTCATTTTTAGGGATGCACCGAATTCAGGATTTGGTTTGGGATTTGGCCATCTGCCCGGCTGAACTGAATCATGTGACTTTTTGTCAAAAAACAAGGAAGTAAAAAATACAGAGTATAAGGAATGTCCAGGAGGCAGCTTAACTGCTCAAAGTGTTTATTGTAGGCACAACATGTTTCAAACCTTTCGGTTCTTTCGAAAAGGTTTTAAACATGTTGTGCCTACAATAAACACTTTGAGCAGTTAAGCTGCCTCCTGGCCAACATCAATTGAATACTGTACCCTGGGCGGAGGTACAATAAGGAATAGGCAATTATTACCAGCTGTTGTTCTCAAGTGCCAGTCCAATCTGTGTATCGTAAGGAAGTAAAAAATGTTTCCCCCTTCCCACCCCTAATTTGCATATGCAAATTAGGATTCGGTATTCGGCCGAATCTTTCGCGATAGTGGATTCAGTGCATCCCTAGTTTCTGTATTATGTGGGCCTCTTTATCAAATTTTGGTTTGTAAGCTGGAGTCCCCCTTTAACTGTCATTGCTACAGAAAGCTGTAGGCTTATACTCTCTGCACTGCTGGTTCTGACACATGAAACTGCAGCAAAGAATGATTAGATCCGGGGGGAGAACTGCAGTGTTTGACGCCTCTGTGCCAGAGAACAGGGATACAACAGTCCAAATAAATTTAAAGCCATTAATGGATTTATAATGGATAGTTGCTGAGATTTACTTTCTCTTTCATTATGTGAAAAAAGCAGATTATGGGTGGCGTTCTCCTGTAATGTCCCAGCAAGATGCATTTTGTTCCCACAAGGAAGTGATGGGAGAAGCAAAATCCATTGTTTTTCTCTGAGCCTGGGCCTTTTCCATTATGAGTTCCTAGAATAGAGTGTGTGGCATAGAGTGTGTGGCATTTAGCGGTGGAGCAGCAGTCACATACACAGAGGGATAGAGAGACACACAAGCAGGTATATATGAACAGCACTGTAGCCTCAGGGCACTAGCAGAGCACAGTCACACACAGCGAATACTCCCACCCAGTGACACCCACATTCACCCACAGTACTCGTGTCAGTGAACTGGCGTCTGTAGGAACAAACTGAAAAGGTAATTACCGTGGATTCCGGTCTGATGAGCCATGGTTCGGGGTGCGGCTCGCGGGCCTACGTAGGGGGCGTGCGTCAGTCTTAAGGGCGTGGTCAGTGCTATTTAATAAAAGCCAGTTCTTCCTTTCGTGGGCATAGCAAATATCGATTTCCGCTCTCTGTGAGAGGTGGAGTTTATGCTCTCAACTTGACTCAACGTTGTGCAAGAACTGAAGGAAACCCAGTGCTGAGAATAGGGGGTTGCTCACTCTAAACTGCGCTACAATATGTATTGGTAGGATGCTCCGACAGCAGAGTCAACTGGGATGGATAGTTCTCATGTGACCTGGGGGTAATGCTGTGATTGGTTAGTACTCATAGGGGCGGGAAAATATCAGCCTTTAAAGGAACGGTAACACCAAAAAAATTAAGTGTTTTGAATTCATGAAAATATCATGTCCTGCACTGGTAAAACTGATGTGTTCGCTTCAGAAACACTACTATAGTCCATATAAACAAGCTGCTATGGAGCAATGGCGGAAATTGAAAAACAGCTATATGGCACAGGTTAAATAGTGGATAACAGATAACACCATTATGTTCTACAGAGCTTATCTGTTATCTGCTGTGTAACCTGAGCCTTTTCTCCTTTGAATGGCTGCCCCTATGGCTACACAGCAGCTTATTTATATAAACAATAGTAGTGTTTCTGAAGCAAACACAGCAGTTTAATGCAGTGCAGGGCAACACTGCATTATATTTTCATTACTTTAAAACACTTTTATTTTTTGACGTTACTGTTCCTTAAATAGCTATGGTACTAGGGGTGTAACTACAGAGGAAGCAGACCCTGTGGCTGCAGGGGCCAGGCCCTGACTGGCAATCTGGGGGTTCTGGCAAATTCCAGAGGGGCTGCTGTAGGTTGCCATAGACAGTCACTATTTATTGGGAGCTGTTTGGGCCACGCCAGGGCCTATTTTGATGTCCAAACCTTGCGGGGGGGAGGAATAGTGGCCCCATGAGGCCCATATAATGGGCAAGTTCAAGATATATTGGTAAAATAGGGCAACCTCTGGATATGTTGAGGGCCCTAAAATTAATTTGCAAGTAAATATGAAGAGCTAGCAAAAACCAGACTGCACTACTTGGATTAATGTAGTTAAAAAGTATTTATTTAGGCAAAAAACATAACACCTGTTAATATTTTTTTCGTAAATAAATACTTTTAAACTACATTAATCCAAGGAGTGCGGTCTGGTATGTGATATATTTACTTGTATATCATTTGATTCCCCGAGCTAAAGGTCTGAGGCTTAAAGGTCAAGCAAAGTTAAACAAAAGAAGGAGCTAGAAATGTTGTACATTATGTTTTGGGCTTCTGTAGCAGTCCAAGGCAACCCTTTAGGGTAGGACTCCCCTTAGACAAGTCCTACCCTTAGCAGTAAAGATCTGTGTCTCCAAAGATGCCCCAGTAGCTCCCCATCTTCTTTTCTGCTGATTCACTTAAGCTGGCCATAGATGTTGAGATTTTAAAAAGATCAGATCCTGATCGTGAGACCAAGATCTTCTCAGAACGATCGTACGAATTTACCAGACTAAAAAGACCAATTTACCAGGAAAACAAAGGGGAGCTGCCTGCTTGGCCCTGCAAACATAGATAGATTGCACTGGGAACGACAAAGATTTTTTGACCTGGCTGATCAATTTCCCGACAGATGTCGGCCGAAAAATCATAAGATGTACGATCGTTCGTACACCACTAACCACACGATAATTTCAAAGGATTGGTCAGACTTCCCTAAAATCGGTCGTTCGGCAAGAAGGATTGTCTCGTCTATGGGGAGCTTTAGCTTAGCTCCTCAACTGCTGTTCAGAGCCCACTGAGCATGTGAGTGTCACAGACACTTTCCAAGATGGTGACCCCCTGTGACAAGTCTGAAGTCCTGAATCATTGCTGCTATTGACAAGCTGAAAATTTAGGCTGGTGCAATAGATTCAGTATAAAGCATGGCATTTTTAGCCCTATTCATTTTTAGGGTTTAGTTCTCCTTTGAGCACCTGGACCCCCATATTTTTTGGGTAAGTTAACCCTCATCTTTACTATCATCGACACGGAATTCTTCTCTATCAGCAATTTGTCTAAAATGAATTTGCTGAGGTGCCCAGTCACATCTAGTTACTATACTGTATGGTACCAATGGTTTTGCAAGACCAGTTGGTTTATTCCTAAGGCAGGGGGAGATAGATGTAGGATAGAGGAAAATGGGCCCCTTATGGGGCATTGCAAATACAATTTATGTTCAAATAGTTCTTAGTTATATTCTATGTATGGTGTCTGGCATGCAGTGCTTTATCTGTGGCCTAAAACAGAGGTGTGGCCACTAATTCACCTGGATGTAAAGGAGTCCTGGTTAGCGCCTGAGCTTGAATCTTATTAGTTGTATTTGCACCATTCTAAGTGCCCTCACTATACTACTGAAAGTAACTTTCCCTATCAAACACAGAGCAGTGACTGATGGAGCGGAGTGTTTCGGATATAAGGTCAGCCTATCATGGACTTTGTGCTGTTGTTGTGCAGTTTCAGCAGCAGCCAACAAAATGCCATGTACTAGGGGCATAAAACATACAGGCAAATGGGACTCCGATGTGGCTGATGTGGGTTATTTTAAACAATGGACAGTTTTCATATATATAACTGGGTAATACGTAGGTTAATAAGCAGGGCTTCCATTAGAAATCACGGTTCCCTATACAACAAAATTTTACAGACCCCACACCACAGTTAAACGACCACACAGACATCGGCTCTAAAATCTGTAAACCCCCCCCCCCCCACACAAACATTATATAAAGCCATTGATGATCAGGCCCCCCCCCTATAATTTAAATAAACAGTGGCACCAGGGCGTCATTGGTGGTCAGAGCCTCCCATAAGTTAAAAAAAAGGTTGGTGACAGGGCACCCTTAAAGTAAAAAAACCAACATTAGGGCCCCAGAGAATATATATAAAAAACACATTTAGGTTCATTAGAAATGAAATCGTGGCTTCAGGACTTCAACTTTGGCTCCTTTTGTGACTTTGGCTCTTTTGCGGCTTCAGGACTTTAAGTTTGTCTCTTTTCATGACTTTGGTTCGTATCGCGGCTTTAGGATTTCAAGTTTGGCTCTTTTCGTGACTTCGGGTCATTTCGCAGCTTCGGCAGTTCAGGACTTCCGAAGGGGGGCCGGCTATTTGGAAAACTGCAGCACAGCCAGGCCCCCCTTTAGGCCTGGTACAGGAGTACCCCCTGTGAATAAGGCTTAAAGTAAACCCCCTAAAAAATGTTTTTTTACGTAATACACACAAAAGTCTCTGAAACTTGACTTGAAGTAGCTCAAGCTGTTTGAATCCGCTTCTTTCTTATTAAGTGGCTATAAATCCAGCGACAGAGGACAGGGTTTGTGAGAGCCTAACCACTATTTTGGATGAACCCTTTTAGGTGAACATCATTTGTGGCTGGGGTTTTCTTGTCCTTTAACAGGGAACTTTGTAAACTTTAGCTCATGGAAATAAAACTTTCTGAATATAATCAAGACTTTTGTTAATGTTTCTAACATAATAAAATTACCCTACCCTATCCCCCGCCTAGCAGTGCCTCTCTATATGCAGAAGTCTGAGTTTGATTTCAGAGGACCATTTAGTCAAACATATTAGTGGTCGGTGCTCCCTTTGTTTAGACCAGTAATTCCCAACCAGTGAATTATAAGCAACATGGCCTTAAATCATGTGCTTATTTTTCAATTCCTGGCTTGGAGGCAAGTTTTGGCTAAATAAAAAGCAGCTGTACTGCCAAACAGAACCTCCTTTAGATTGCCAGTCCAAATAGGGGCTACCAAATAGCCAATCACAGCCCTTATTTGGCACTGCGGGAACTTTTTTTCATGCTTATGTTGCTCCCCAACTCTTTATAATGGATTGTGGCTCCAGTGCAAAAAAAAAAAAAAAAAAAGGTTGGGGACCCCTGGTCAAGACAATGCATTAGACACAATGCTGCAAGTAGAGACAGACTGCGGAGAGGAGAAAGTAAAGAGTAATTTGATTTCAGAAAAGGTACATAGTATTGTGATTTCACCTTTCCTTCTCCTTTATGGACTTTAGATATGAAAACCTTTCCCTTGGTTTGCTTTATCACACAGGTGTCAAGTGCCCTTCACCCATCTATTGAAAAGGCAAACATTCTACAACAAAAGTATTCAAACCGCACATTTCTCAAAAAAAGGTAGTCAGTAATTATTTTTGATTTTTATTTATGTAAAAAACATAATTCACAAGAAACAGCTGCTTACCTCCCCAGAAATGGTTTAATCTATTTCGTATTTACACGCATAACACTGAATGTATCAATATGTATATGTCATAGTGAGATAAATCCTTTCGGCTTTGGAATATCTTTATTCTCAATTATTGAATACTGGAAGGTTTTTTGACATGAGGAAGCAGATATTAATATTTTTGTTTATTTCTCAAAAAGGTTCCACTGTGTGGTTAAAAAGGAACAAGCATATTCTGAAGTGTAAACTCTTTTGTCCTAATGCTTACTGGACACAAACGAAGAGGCCTTACAGGGCAAAACATACCCGGTTTACAAAAAGGATAAATACATTTTACTTTAAGCTGATAGTAAAGTTTGCGGCCCTAGATAAAACATACCTGTAATGCATGTTTTTATATTTTGCCATAATCTTTTAACCCAGCTGAGGATATCAAGAGAACAAAATTATTTATGGCCCCTAGATGATGATGATCTTTAAATTTATAGAAGGTGCTTCAGCTAAGACAAACTAACAACACTCCCTTAACTGGTCTATTTAAGGCAGGGATTTATCACCTGTAGTTTAGGACCCCATTCTGCTTTGGGTGGGTCTGTGTGACTCCCTTTAAAGATAATGTTTCTTCCTACAACAGAAAATGTATATATTTGTGTCACAACCAATATACCCAACCAAACTTAAAAACTATTATTAACTTTAAAAGTTAATAATCCCAGGTTTGAGGGAAAGTAAATGGAACATTTAAACGCCATAAGACATGTTTGCTTAAAATCTGAACGCTATGCAATTTGCCCTTAAACCCAAGTCTCCATCTTTGAGAGACATTACAGTCTGTGGGAGATGCAGAAGCTACTTGACCCATGCCAGCCAGGCCAGTGCATTCATTTGTTCATCACAGGTTCTCTGAATGTGGACTAGTAAAAATTAATAATGACAATATAATGTAGTGTTGATACAACTGGTGTGTTTGCTTCAGACACTCTACTATAGTTTATATAAACAAGCTGCTGTGTAGCCATGGGGACAGCCATTCAAGCACAGGATACACAGTAGATAAATAAGTTTTGGAGAATCCCATTGTATACTACAGAGCTTATCTGTTATCTGCAAAGTATCCTGTGCTTGAATGGCTGCCCCCATGGCTACACAGCAGCTTGTTTATATAAACTATAGTAGTGTTTCTGAATCAAATCAAATACGCCAGTTTTACCAGTGCAGAGGAACATAAGTCACTTTTAAAAACACTAATTTTATGGTGTTTCTGTTCCTTTAATAATGCCCATATAAAGTTACTGATAATGGTTTGAAGATGAACTGGAATGTGTTATAATTACGGAGTCAGTTTCTTTACCTTAAAGCAGAGCCTGCTGCTTACAGAATACTAGCACAACACTAACACTTGTATTCAGTTGAAGAAATGCAAGAGAATAACAGCCCTGATCTTAATACATTGGGGTCAGCATTAAAGAAATACATTTGCCCAAAGAGGTCAGTATTGGATTTAAGCAACTATAGTTCATTCATGGAAATAGGGAATATATTCAACCTGCAGCCTTTTAGCATCTCTCAACGGGCACAGAAAGTACAGGTTTCAACAATAAATGAAATAGAGAGATTCAATTTTAAATCAACTGCATGAAGACAAAGTCAAAAGAGGTGGGATTGTGTTACAGAAATATTGTATTCCTGTGTAAAACAGATGCACATATCTGAACTACAGGAGGTGTGATGAGGGACTAGAAGGGGGACTGCTCTTAAAATTAACCAAAACAATATAATAGGTGTACATTCTTTCTAACCTTTAGTGCACCATGCAATCTACCTCTGGTAAAAACTGGTGGGGTGTAACATCTGGTACAATATTTATAACATACTGAACATTTAAACCCTGGCCCAAGGAACAAATAAAGATGGCATAGTAGATACATGATATATAAAAAAAAAGATTGGTAGCAGGTTTCTCAAATGCAGGTTCCTCAGTTAGGAGAAACATGACAAAAAAAATATATACATTCCACAAAATAAGTGCCCAGTACAGAAGACAGAAACAAAAGTCCACAAACAAGATATGTTCTGCAGAAGAGTTCTTATTTTGGCAAAGAGAAACGTCCGCTCAATACTGGGGTTTTTTTTTTTTATAAAGAATAAAAAAAAAATAACCATTTTGTGATTCTTCATATATCCGGGCTTTCTGAAGAACTATTTGCAGAAAATTGTTCAAGAATGGTATTTTCATTAAATGCTTTTGATGGGTGTATCAGTCATCAATAGTTGGTAGCCAAAAAGCCTGCAATTTAAAAGATACTTATTTATGTAGAATTTTTTTAGCCACAAAAGTTGCATTACATTCTAAAGCTGGCTGTAGTTTTGGGAGATCACTAAACTTTTGCCCAACTTGGTCACTCATGCTGAGCCAATAATTTCAGCAGGCCTTGGGGCACCCATCGGGTGAGGACCACATCAATGTACCAAGGCGGCCTTTGCTCAACAGTATTTTCAAACCAGCTTCATAGCAAGATATTACAAGATATTAACTCAATAAAGCAAGTTTAATTGGTAGTTATAACAATTAGAAAATATTCATGTCCTTACCATGTTAGAGCAAGCACTAGCAAATGTCATGAACTTGGGGTTGAATTGCAGGCATGTGATAGGACCTGTGTGTTTGCCATCCAGCACTGCTACTTTCATCCCACTCTCACAATTCCAAACATGAATTTTGCCGTCTTCTGAGCCTTCAGAGTGTGAAAGGAGCCAGTGAGAAGAGTGGATATTGCACAATAGATGGGATACTAAAAAAATGTTTTCTTTTAACTTACCAATCATAATAAACTGTGAATCTGGAGTAAAGGAAGCTTCCAGAGTGACAGCCTTACTATTGTTGTAGCCCTGATATAGGGAAAATACACATACGTTTACTTATTAACATGTTGACAAATATTAATTATAAAATGGCAATATATTCCACAGAGCTAAGTTATAATGGTCTGGCCTGTACAGATTATTCAAAGGAAAATCACTCACCCCAAATGTGTGCATGACAGCCCCCTTAAAAGCGTCAACTAGGCGAAGGAAGCCGCCATTAGTCGAAAGTAAAATAAGTTTCCCATCGTTGCTGAATTTCAGAGCAGTCCACTCACATGTTCGATCATATTGCATCTTGAAGGTTGCAAATGGACCCTGTGATAAGCAATCATTTATCAGGGTTATGTAAAAACTATAGCTGGTTATTATTTATGTTGAAAAGGGACACAATCACTTGTTTTAAAATAAAAACATAATACACAGCCAAAATATTAGAGTTGGTGTCATTGTCCAACATTTAAAGCATCAATCTTTTACTTTCTACCTGCAGCTGTCTGGAAAAAAGAAAAACAAAAATAAACCCAAAAAACAGCTAATTGTTGCTATGGGTTACTGCCCAGTGTACCTACAGTGCTAGAAGATTGGCATTACTTTATCTTCAGATGGCCTTGTAGAATAAGCATGGTCAGCTCAGGCCCATTAAGTTTTCTACCTTCTTTTCCACAAAATAGATCTATGTAGCGGGATTCCTGGGCCACAGGATTTTAAAGTATGGAATCCATTATCCAGAAACCAGTTATCCACAAAGCTCCGAATTATAGAAAGGCTGTCTCCCATATACTCCATTTTATCCAAATAATCCAAAATTTTCTTTTAAATTCTGTCCTTTTTTCTCTGTAATAACAAAACAGTACCTTTTTACTTGATCCCAACTAAGATATAATTGTTCCTTATTAACAGCACAACCAGCCCATGGGGTTTATTTAATGTTTACATGATTTTCTAGTAGACTATGGTATGAAGATAGACATTACGGAAAGATTCGTTATTTGAAAAACCCAAGTCCCATACCTGTATCTCTCTCACATGTGACTAGTGGCAACACAAAAAGGCCTAGTATTTGCTAGCAGTGAGAACAGAAATTTGAGCTGGATCAAGTACTGATCTCAAAATACTCACTTTATCAAAAGAGCGAAGATCATACAACTTGACCATCTCTGAATTTATTCCAGCTGCAAAAATAAGACCCTCAGGATCAAATGAACACACTGGTTTCCCTTGAAGATGCATTAGACCCTGCACGAAATACACAGCAAGCCAAAGTTAACTTTCAGCATTTAGGTTTTTACTCAATAAATACCAGAATATTATTCAGACAGTTACTCACCTGACAGTTAGGAGATCGAAGATCCCATAGCCGGATGGTTTTATCTAATGACCCAGAAATGAATGTATCATCCACAGGAGACATAGACAGAGAAACTACTCTGTAACGAACAACCAAAACATAATTAAATAGTATTGGTGTGACCAGGGTGACTTTAAAGGAGAAATATAAACTAGTGCGCCTGCTATACCAGTACCTATGAAATAATGTCACCTAAAGAGCAAATGGATTACCGTAGCTTTTTGAAGAATTTAGTGACACACTGGACCAAACAGTTTAAATTCTCTCTAACATGAGCAGCCCAGTCTCTAGTTACTTGAAAGGTATGAATATATTGCTGCTGTCTGAATTTTTTAATGCCACAATTATAAAGAGAGAGCAGAACATAAAGCATGAAGGCACGGCTAATAATATGGACAGAGCACTTACTCTTTGCAGTTCTGTAAACTTCACCACTACGAAGCCTAAATTTAGGCTTAAAATAAACATTATTTACCAACTAAGGGGACTGCCGTGGGGCTGTAATGAAACGGCTTAGGAAAGCAATATGGCATCCCACATACCAGTATATATAAACACAAATATCAATCAGCAAGGTCTTTCTTCATGCAGAAATCCGAGTCAGATTTTGAGTGATAGTGTATATATAGGCCTAGGCTCCCTTTGCCTATACAATATATTAAACAAACACTTCTTCAGTTCAGTTGTTTTCAGATTGTTCCCCAGAAATAAAGACTTTAAATTACTTTCCATTATTTATTTTTTCCTGTTTTTCCCAAAATTTAAGTTTAAAGTTGAATGTTTTTGTCTCTGGCGTTTGAGTCTGGCAACTCAGTAATTCAGGTGCAGATTCTGAACTGTTACAATTTTGCTACATTTAGTTGATACATTTCTCAGCAGTATCTCTGGAGTATTAGCAACTATTGTATCAATTCAAACAGCTGCCTGTAATGAAACCCAGAGATTCTGCTCAGCAGGGACAAAGATAAGAAATGTATCAACTAAATGTATCAATTTAGAACAGTTTACAGGGTCGGCGACCCCCTCCCAGAGCTGCTTTAGAAGGTGAAAAATGAAACTTTACACTTGAATATTAGAGAAACGGTGACACAAATTACTGATTAAAGCATCTTACAGCTAGCTTTAGAAATATTCCAGGAGTATGCCGACTATAAAGGAACACAAATGATGATAAAACACTAGGAATTCAGACTAGGGAAACAGTTTCTAGGAAAAGTGATCATTTAGCATAATCTAACAACCTGATTTATATAGTTTCCCATAACAGTCAATGGATCTGGGTACGGGCAAGTGAACTTTCAGAATTGAGGTAACACATTGCCACCAGGCGCATCTGCCTAAAGCTCTAAAAAGAAAGGTACTTATTTAGAAAGCGCATTCACCTCTTGCTGTGTCCAGGGAAATAACGGATGTATTTATTATCATGAAGAGAGAGGTATCGTATTGTGTCTGTAGAAAGAAAAAAAACGTTTGCGCTGAAGATGCAGTCTGTATTTCAAACTGATTTACAGGCACCAAATATTTGCAAGTATGACTTCATTAAGGCAAATCAGAAATGATGAAAATGCAAAGAGCCCAAATCACAGTCTTAGCTGGTCAGTTGTCTGGGTGAAAGGATTCCTTTAGCGAGTGTGCTCTGTCCTAGGCAAGGCAGTGGCCTGTACAGTTATCTCCAATAGAGGGTGGTGTCACAGACCCTTAAACTGTACAAACAACTACCTCAGCCCAGATCCAAGCAGTCTGTCTGTAGTAAATGATTTCTCCATATAAATGTATTACAGCACCTAAAAATATACGGTTATATAAGAAACAAGTAAGACATTTTACAGCACAGTAACAAGTACAGGTATGGGAATCCATTATCCGGAAACCCGTTATCCAGAAAGAGCCTTCACTCCATTTTATCCAAATATTCCACGTTTTTAAGAACTATTTCCTTTTTCTGTGTAATAATAAAACAGTACCTTGTACATGACTCAAACGAAGATATAATGAATCCTTATTGGACGCAGAACCAGCCTATTTGGGTTTATTTAAAGGAAAACTATACCCCCCAAACAATGTAGGTCTCTATTAAAAGATATGTGTAAAACCCTGCTTCATGTAAATGAACCATTATCATAATAATATACTTTTTTAGTAGTATGTGCCATTGGGTAATCATAAATAGAAAATTGCCATTTTAAAAAATAAGGGCCGCCCCCTGAGATCGTAAGATTCACTGTGCACACATACAAACCACATGTAAGGTCACATGTGCCAATTAACAGACAGAGTTCTGCCTTTTGCTTCCTCACTTCTTCCTGTTACAGTTAGTGTTGTAGTATTTCTGGTCAGGTGATCTCTGAGGCAGCACAGATAGAGTCACGAAATGGTGGTTCAAGGCAAGAGATGTAAAAGGGCAATATTTATGTAAATATATATTCCAGTTTGGTAAGATTCTTTAATATGTCATTCAATTTGATATAAACTATCTGTTGCTTAAGTATTTATTTTGGGGGTATAGTTTTCCTTTAATGTTTACATGATTTTCTAGTAGACAATGTATGAAGATCCAAATTATGGAAAGAAACGTTATCCGAAAAGCCCCAAGTATTCTGGTTAACTGGTCCCATATCTGTAGCTCATTTGTTTTTCCCCAACCTACTAGAACACATACCATCAATTTTGTTGGAGCTGTAGACCACTGTGTTAGCTGCATGTGTATATCTGATGAGGTCAACACCATATTTTTTACTGTACAATGTCCTCTTGGGTCTGAAAAAAAAAAAAAAAAAGTATATTATATACATATAAATAAAAAATAAACGGAACAATTAGTAAACAATTGGCCTATTATATCTATAACATCAGATAAATCAATAGCAAAATTGCTGTTGTTACAACAGCAAAGATGAACAGTGCTGCTGTACAAGTTTCCAGATACAGTGGGGATCATTTATAAACACTGGCCAGATTTGCACCCAGGCAATATCCCATAGCAACCAATCAGGGATTCGTTTTTTTTCAGCCAGCTGCAGGTAGAACAATGAAAGCATGCATCAGATTGGTTGCCATGGGTTGGGTTACTGCCCAGGCAGTTGGGTTACTGCCCAGGTGCAAATTTGCCCAGTGTATATAAATGACCCCATTGACACTATGCTTATAAAGTTATGCCCCACTGATCCTCAATCATAAATTCCTCGTCCTTTGCACATCTACTCTCTAGCACCTGCACTGTGTGCTGCCCAAGGCTGCAGATTTCTGTCCCAATAGGTATGTGGCAATCGTATGATGCTTATTGCAGCACACAGTTAGAGGAAAAAAAAAAAAAGCAACCCAGATGGTATGTTGAACCCACTGATCTCCCTTACATAACATGCATAGGACTGCTGCATTTGTTATAAACCAAGCAAATTTGTGCCTTACTACTAATATTTTAAGTCAATGTTTTGCTTGGGCAGGAGTGTCCAACCAGTGTGAATACATACTAATACATGTCAGTTCACAGCACAGAAAGGTATGACTGCACAGTGCTAGTGCTTTAATAATGAAATATAAAATGTACTCACTTCCCCTCCTGGCAATCATAAAGCACAATAGAATCATCGTCGCTGCTGGATATCACCGTTTCACCTGTTGGACTGAAGTCAAAGCAATTGATTTTATCCGAGTTTTCCCGGAATACCTTTGCCACGCGAAAGCTTCGGAGCACATTATCGGTGAGTTTCATGATGCCCCAATGTGCTGAAACACTAGGCCTCTGCAATAAGGAAGGAGATGAATGGTTAAGAAATTGCAATTACAAAAAAAAAAAAAAAACACATATAAGGGTGTTAGGACAATGATTAATTGGCCCTTAGAGACAATATATTTAAGTAAGGACAAAGTTCTATATTGTACAGCAGTGGATACGAGTGTGTGTTGCATGAATGTATATCATACGTCTGAATTAGTCTAATAGTTAATTTACTGGCCTTTCTACGCCTACGCTCAGTAGCCTCAAAACAGGTGCTTATTTTTTTTTAATTCCTGTCTTGGAGGCAAGTTTTGGTTACATAAAAACCAGGTGTACTGCCAAACAGATGCCAAGTCTTTTAAGTTGTGGACAAACAGGAACGCAAAACCGCAGAAACTGTGCTGCAAGGTTTTTTTTATTCACCATTATTTATTGGCGAATAAAAAAACCTTGCAGCACAGTTTCGGCGGTTTTGCGTTCCTGTTTGTCCACAACTTTAAAGACTCGGCATTTGCATCGCTTCTAATTTGGGACAGAAGCTGTGGCGCAGGAGCCCTATCGTGACACTGGTACAAATTATTTCTTCTTTCTACTGCCAAACAGAGCCTTCTATAGGCTGCCAGTCCACATGGGGCTATCAGATGGCCAGTTAAAGCACCAGAAACATTTTTTTTTTTTTTAAATCGTTAGTAAACTACGAAGAAAAAACACAGACAAATTAAACATTGAAATCGCTAGGTATTTATTAAGAAATAACTTACCGAAAATCCGCTTGCTCCTCTTCAGAAAAGACGAATCGGCGATCCATCACACGGCACTCGATTTCTCCTCCCTGCCTTCCTTATAGGCGTTAGTCAGGGAGGAGAAATTGTGCGACGCACGATGGATCGTCGCCCTGTCACCTTTTCTGAAGGGGAGTTTCAGTAAGTTTTTTTTAATAAAGACTTAGCAATTTCAACGTTTAATTTGTCTCTGTGGGTTTTTTTTTTCGTTGTATACTAATGAATTTTAAAAAAAAATTGCTGTTGCTGGTCCTTTAAGTCACCCAGGAACATTGCTTTATGCTTGCATTGTTCCCAACTCTTTTTACATCTGAATGTCACTGGTAAAAAAAAGGTTAAGGAGCCTGGCATATTATATATTATTAGAATATAATATTACACTAGTTGGTGTCTTTACAGCTTTTGCATGGCATTGAACATAGGCCCAATTAAGCTAAAATAAACAGTCTAGGCCTTTACTGAGGGCAGGCACACATTCAATCTCACAATAGGCCAACAGCAATATTCATTCAAGCCCCACAATGTGCTTCAGGCTGCTATGAGCCAACCTAGATGGGTCAGTTTTTTCACAGCATTTAACTACAGACCCATTTGCACTATGAAACGTTTGTTCATGCAAATGTTCAAGAAAGCAGCTGTACATATGAACTCCTAGGTACAGGCCAAAACTTAAGCAATGTAAACCCTTAAACATGTACGCATGCTTTAATGGCATGTCAAGGGGATTCATCTGCAAACTTAACAGAAAACTGGAATTTTGGTCATATTTGATGCACAAGGCGTTTGCCTAAAAGACAGGAGCCTGGATACTTGACTGTAGGTGAATACAAAACGTTTTAGCCAAATGTTAAGCACCCACAGCAGAAGGATCATGTCACCAAGGGCAATCCAGCACTGATCAAGTAATAACACTGCGTAATTTAGTAAGTGTATGTATTAAAGGAAAACTATACCCCAAACAATGTAGGTTTCTATAAAAAGATATTGCATAAAACAGCTCATATGTAAAACCCTGCTTCATGTAAATAAACCATTTTCATAATATTATACTTTTCTAGTAGTATGTGCCATTGGGTAATCATAAATAGAAAATTGCCATTTTGAAAAAATAAGGACCGCCCCCTGGGATTGTACGATTCACTGTGCACACAAACATACCAACAAACCATACATGTTAGGTCACATGAGCCAATTAACAGACAGAGTTGTGTCTTTTGCTTCCACACTTCTTCCTGTTACAGTTAAAGCTGCAGTATTTCTGGTCAGGTGATCTCTGAGGCAACACAGAGACCCTCACGAAATGGTGGTTCAAGGCAAGAGATGTAAAAGGGCAAGATTTACTTAAATATTTAGACCAGTTTGGTAAGATTGTTTAATATGCCACTTAATTTGATATAAACTATCTATTGCTTAAGTGTTCATTTTGGGGGTATAGTTTTCCTTTAAGGATGCATTGAATTCTCTATTTTAGATTTGGCCAAACCCCCGAATTCTTCATGAAAGATTTTGCCAAATCCTAATTTGCATATGCAAATTAGGGCTGGGAAGGGAAAAACCTTTTTTCTTCCTTGTTTTGTTACAAAGTCACATGATTTCACTTCCCGACCCTAATTTGCATTTGCAAATCTGTACTAGCTGGTGCCACGTCGTCTTGTCTCACTGTATATTCGTATACTGCTGAGATGACAATAAAGTTTACTTTGACTTCGATTAGGTTCGGGCCAAATCCTGATGAAAAAGGCAGATTCTGTGCATCCCTAATCTGTATGGGTTGTTACATTCTTCTGATCCAGTTGGCCAATCTGGGAATTCCTAAAATATGGATTTCATAAAGCCATTTCAGGTTGCAGTGGTTTCCCATTTCTTACACTTTTCCCAGCAACCTGAAATGCCAACACTGATATTTAAAGAGTGGGGCTTTGGGAAAATGTCCCATGTGTAAAGAGTTAATCCAGATGTCCACATTTTTACATCAAAGGTAGTTTCCTCTTTCAAGCGATATTTTGATAGGAGGGGAGGGGGCTCTGAGCAGTCCTGGAATGGCAATTTTTGGTTTCTGCGAAATGCCAGAGGGGCTACTGTAAGGTTCCACAGACCGTCACTATCCACTATTTTGGATTCGGTCGAAACCCCTGAATCCTTCGTGAAAGATTCTGAATACTGAACCAAATATGCATTTGCAAATTAGGGGTGGGAAGCAGAAAACATTTTTACTTCCTTGTTTTGTAAAAAAAAAACTTTTGATTTCCGCCCGCCCCTAATTTGCATATTCAAATTATGCAAATTAGGATGCAGTTCAGCCGGGCAGAAGGATTTGGCCGAATCCTGCTGAAAAAAGGTCAAATCCCGAATTCGGTGCATTACTATTATTTAGTGGGCTATTTGGGCCTCTGTGTACTTGTAATGTCAGACCCTATTTTGCAGGGATGCACCGATTTGGGATTTGGCCTTTTTCATCAGGATTCAGATTAGGCTGAATCCTTCTGCCCAGCCGAACCAAATCCTAATTTTCATATGCAAATTATGGGCGGGAAAGGAAATCATGTGACTTTTTGTCACAAAACAAGGAAGTAAAAAATGTATTCCCCTTCCCATTGCTAATTTGCATATGCAAATTAGGTACAACTTAAGATTCAGTTCAGTATTCGGCCGAATCTTTCGTAAAGGAATCAGCCGAATCCAAAATAGTCGATTCGGTGCATCCCTACTATTTTGATTCCCAGTCCAGACCTGGCTCTGAGCATGAAAAAAAAAAAGAAAAAAAAAAAAAGAGTCCCAACAAATGTATGTAAGGTACAGATGTCCCAACTGGTTACCCTCCAGGTGATGTTGAACTACAACTCTCATCACCCCTGACTGCAGTCACACAGAGACAGGACATCCCTGATACAAGATATTTTCAGTACATAGAACTGATGAAAAGATGAAGTGTATATTTTGGAATTTGTCCCTGTGGAATCCATGTGATGTTGACTGCGGAGTGCCCTCATGCCATTAAAAGCGAACACTAATAACATACATATACTGAGCAGCTGATTGGAAATATTAGTGACCTACACCAGACAATGTAAGGGCCAAGCTCCCATACAAACAGACACAACACAAAATACAGAGGCGCGGGGCATATAGAGTTGGCGCCAGTATGGCAGCGATATAAACAACCTGTTAGAGATAGGCCAGCTAGCACGAGCAGTTCCTTGTCAGTCGAGCCACGTTTTCAGGAGGAGCGGGCCTTACAAATGTCACTATTCACCCCCTCCCAAAACTAAGGAAACCCACTTTATACGTTCCTTCCCGATCACCAGGTTATCGCCGCTAGGTACTTGTGCGACATTTGGTCCTAAGGATCACGCGCTACATTCTCATTGTCTCCGCCATGTTATTTCTGAAGCCGGGAAGGAGACAGCGGGCTCCTGGCTAAGCGTCGTTTGCTATTGGCTGATTCGAGGGGGAGACGACATACGTTTCCGTCTCCGGCATTTTGCGCAGGCCGTACTACAAGAAACGCCCACAAAAGAGCGCCATAGCGGAAGTGGGGTTAAGATGTCGCCATATTACTTGTGGCAGGAGGACGATTTACATCTATATACGCAAGGGAATGCTGGTAATCTCCTAAAGCATTATGTGCGCTACAGCTCCTAGAATGCAGCCTTGACCTGGTGTACTAACTAGGACTAAGGACTGAAACATTACTGGCGATTACACTGTGGAATTTGCCACATAAGTGCGTCAAACATGCAATACATTTGATGTTTACTAAATGTATTCTTACATTATTTGTACTCTCCTCCTTAGGGGGCACCAAGCTGATCCCAATTTTACATTTTTATTGTGGAATTTTGATGAAAAAGAAACTGCAAATATGTGCAATTCAATAGGGTTGCCACCTTTCCAGAAAAAAATACCAGCCTTCCTATATATTTATCTTGCTTCTCCTTTTAATAACATTGGGATCAACCATCATTTTTGCCGGCCAGGTGGCAACCCTAAATTCAAATCACTGGCACACTCTTAAGGTGGCCATATACGGGCAGATAAAAGCTGCCGACAGACCAAGTTGGCAGCTAATTGGACGGTGTATGGGGCCCTCCGATGGGTTTCCCGATCGATATCTGGCCGAAAGTCAGCCAGATATCGATCGGACGGGACTAAAGATCCTGTCGGATCGCGGCCGCATCTGTTCATTGATGCGGTCCCGCGATCCGACCGCACGTTACCCATCGTTAGGATCTGATCACTGAGCCCTAGGGCCCACGATCGGATCAGCCCGATATTGCCCACCTCAAGGTGACATTGCCAAACGAGCAGATCTCTCCGTGTATGGCCACCTTTAGGAAGATACTAAGGTTGGCTACTATCTAGGGTTGCCACCTTTTATAATTTTTTTTACCGGCTGCTGGGGGCGGGGCCTCAAAAGGGGCAGACGTGATGTCAAAAGGGGCGGGGCCACGCGACAGAGACCCGCGGACACTAGAAGAGGCAAAGAAAAATGGTAAGTTGCAGGGGATTGGGGGCAGGCAGAGGGCTCCTTTTGATCGTATTACAAATTTACCGGCAGCTACATTGCAGGTAAATTTGTAACCCGGACAGGTGGCAACTAGGGTTTACCTAGCCGGTAAAATACCTGCCAAGGCCGGGATTACAAATTTACCTGCAATGTAGCTGCCGGTAAACCCGGACAGCCCGGAATTTTGAGGGGCTGCCCAGGTCTATACTTCCTGCCCGGTTTTCCAAATAAGGAAAACCGGGCGGGATTCCCTTGATTGACATGGCGATCGGCCAATCGCTGCATCATAGCCCAGCGCACTGACGGCACAGACCCGCCCCCGCCCGGTCTCAGTCAGACATAAAGGTAGCAACCCTACTACTATCCTTACACTGCAGCATGGTGGTCCACCTTTAAAGGGGCAGTACAGTCTAAAATAGAATAAAAAGAATAGAAATGCTGTATTTTGTATACTAAACATGAACTTACTGCACTACAAGCCTAATCAAACATGATTTATGCTTTCAAATTTGGCCACAGGGGGTCACCATCTTGTAACGTTGTTAATCATCTTTGCAAAACCAAGACTGTGCACATGCTCAGTGTGGTCTGGGCTGCTTAGAGATTGTCTTAAATGATCAAAACAGTACAAGTCAAATAATATCTGCCAGAAGATACAGCAAGACTGATTAATAATCAGAATAGGCATACTGCACTGGGTCCTGTGTTGTCATGTAATCTAATGTGGATTTTATAGTTTTTGTATTGTTTAATACAAACTGTCTCCAACTCTGCAGAACCAGTGGCTGCAGCAAAATAAACTGCATTATAAGTCTGGAGGAAAGAGCACCGCAGCTTGTGCAAGCTTGAGTGGTGTTCTAGGGCGGTCATGTTCCTGATACCCACCTCCTGCTTCTTTCTACACGCAGTCCTAATGCTGGCATAACTGCATACAGAGGAGGGTACAAGTCTTTGCACTCCATTCAAGAGGACAAAGAGTTGTGATTTTGGGTGCAAATAACGTGACAGCGTGCAAAGAACTTTGCACATTGCCCCTTTTCTTGCAAATGAGTCTAAAAAATAGTAGTCCTTATATGCATAAATATTTAACATAAGCAAGTGAGATTGTTCACATTTAGGGGCAGATTTATCAAAGTTCGAGTTATAGAGGTTTATATTTTTTACCTTGAATGAACTTGAATGACCAAGATACTCAAATAGTATCTTATTTAAGAAAAAACTCGAACAAATATTACCTACCCGAAACACTGAATCAAATTAGATTAAACTCTGTCAGGAAAGCTATTAACATCTTCAGATGGGTCACGGGACCTCTGCCATTGACTTCTACATGAACTCGGCAAGTTTTAGGTGGCGAGCAGTCGATTTTGAGTAGTTCCCAGGGTCAAGGTATGATAATTCTTGAATTCGAATTTGGATTATTCCTAAATCGAATTTGTGAGCTTTTGACCAAAAATCCAAATTCGAACCTTAATAAATCTGCCCCTTAATATACCAGAGACCTTCGCTGATCATAGCCTGGGAGTTTATTGTTCTGAATGTGATGGGGTTCTTAGAGGATTAATAAACATCCTTCAAATCTGGTGTCAAAATCTACTCCAGGCCTTTTTTTATGCATTTCATATCAACATATCCTAGAATTCATATTTAAAAAAACTGTTCTTATTGTCTTTGTTGGCAAAGAAAATTATGGAGTCTAGCCATAAAATTAGCTTTCATGGCAACCATGGAATTATGGTATATAGGAAAGAAATTTACTAAATTTCTTATACACAAGCGTAGATTTGTGGGAAGGCCACAAAGGCCAGGCCCTAGGGTGGCCAAGTTTTAGGGGTGGCATGCAGCCCATTGATAGGGAGCTCTAATGGCTACTGTGCCTGCTTTCTAACCTCCTGTCCCCGGTGCAGCCCCCATTTCTCCTTTCAGTCACTCCAAGAAATTATTCATCTTCTTATCTTCAGATGTTCCTTGAGGAAGACTCAGACATTCCTTACAAGGTGAGCAAGCATTGCAGCAGATGTAAATGGGGTGCTGGGTAAGAGAGAAATTTACTGAAGAGTGAAGTGGCTAACGCTAGCGACATAATTATGCAGACTGGCTTAGCGGAGCTCTTTGGCGCCATCTTCTGTATCTTCGGATACTCTTCTTTTCCTTCAGCAATCTTCGGAGCTTTCCGCGCATGCGCAGTAGGCACAAATACCAGAATGGTCCCAACTGTGCATGTGCAAAAAAGCTCTGTGCAGGCGCTCACTTCCAAAAGGAACCAGAAGATGGCGCCGGAGAGCTCCGCTGCGCTACTCTGCATGAATATGCCAAGGTACATGACAGGGACACTTTTTCCACTGAGTTAGTAAGGAGGGAGAAAGCAGTGAGGGGGGCCAATGGATGGAAGGGGATGGGGATTTTTGATTAACGGGGGGTTTAGTTCTCCTTTAAAAGACAGAGTTCTGTCTATTGCTTCTCACACTTCTTCCTGTTACAGTTAGAGCTGCAGTATTTCTGCTCAGGTGATCTCTGAGCAGCACACAGACCATCACAAAATGGTGGCTCAAGGAAAGAGAAGTAAAAGCACAATATTTACTTCAATATATATTCCAGTTTGGTAAAATTCTTTAACGGAGTGGTTCACCTTTAAGTTAACTTTTAGTATGTTATAGAATGGCCAATTCTAAGCAACTTTTCAATTCGTCTCCATCATTTATTTTTTATTGTTTTTAAATGATTTGCCTTACTCTTCTGACCCATCCCAGCTTTCAAACGGGGGTCACTGACCCTATCTAAAAAAACAAATGCTCTGTAAGGCTACACATTTATTGTTATTGATACTTTCTATTACTTCTCTTTCTATTCAGGCCTCTAATATTCGTATTCCAGTCTCTTGTTTACAGCAGTTCATGGTTCCTAGGGTAATTTGGACCCTAGCAACCAGATTGCTGAAATTGCAAACTGAAGAGCTGCTGAATAAAAAGCTAAAAAAACACAAATACTAAAATATTAAAACCAATTGCAAATTTTCTCAGAATATCACTCTTTACATCAAACTAAAAGTTAATTTAAAGGTGAACAACCTCTTTAATATGCCACTTAATTTGATATAAACGATCTGTTAATTTTGGGGGTAAAGTTTTCTTTTAAAGGACAAGGAAAGTCTAAAATAGAATAAGGCTAGAAATGCTGTATTTTCTATACTAAACATAAGCATGAACTTACTGCACGACAAAGCATAATCAAACAAATGATTTATGCTTTCAAAGTTGGTCACAGGAGGCTGTCATCTTGTAACTTTGTTAAACATATTTCCTGACCCTGACCCTGCACATGCTCAGTGTGGTCTGGGCTGCTTAGGGATCGTCATAAACAAAGCTGCTTGAATTTTGCATGGCCGGGAAGTAAGACAGGGGCTCCCCCTGCTGTTCATAAGTATGATTGTTTCCCTGCTCAGCAGTTAGGGACCGTCTGACAATTCCTATCTACAGCAGTAAATGAAGGGAGAGTTTCACCGCATACAGTCAGGTTTCTTATAAAAACGGTACACAATTTTTAATCAAAGTATATTGGAGATAGATTTCTTTTTCATTAAAGAAAGTAAAAATGGGATTTTATTTTTTTGCCTTTCCTTGTACTTTAAGCATGGAGTGGCACTCAACTGTGCTCTCGATTATAAACACTTGATTTTTAAACACCCATAAAAGTACCGACGTATAGAACTAGACAAAATACAAACTTCTGCACTGCTTTTTTGATGATTCAATTGGAATCTCTGGTGTAAACTGAAATAATATGTGACTGGTGCCTTTGAATATCTTACTGATTATATAACCTGCCTAACTGCTAGTTGATCCAGAGGATCAGAGGCAAAAAAAATCTTCTGCCAATTTGGCTGGGGGGGGGATTCCTTCCTGGCATCAAGATGGCAATCGGACCAGTCTCTGCATCAAATGAAACACGCTCCATACAATGCTTCTGCAAAAATTGAAAATGCTTCTTTATTTTAGTGAGATCCCAGCAAACATCTCGGGGACTTGCCCCTTTATCAAGTGCTACTTACAAAATGTGCAAAAAGAGATTGTTTAAAGGAAGGTCAATTACAAGCCACACCTTCCGTAATTAAAGAAGTGACATCATCAAATTGGCTGACATTAGCATAATACATAGTACCTTAATAAGGTGATTATTCAATACTATTAAAAGTCCCTTGGTGCTCATAGTCCATATAATCATGTAATCCCTTTGTGATAAAACTGTAAAAAAGGTATATAAAATGTAAAAAGTCAAGAAATTATTACAATATCAATTTTACAAAATCAGGCACAATACATACTCTCCCATCAATAGAAGCAAGAATAACTTAAATCCTCATTTAATCCCATTGGAGCTAGTGTATTTAATTTCTCTATCCACAGGACCTCTTGCTGTAACAATATTCTATCATGATCACCACCTCTAATGGGGAATTTAACTACCTGGTGTACCAGCCATCTTAGTTGTTTCCCATTATGTCGATGGGTTTTAAAATGTCATCTTACTGGAGTAACATATTTCACTTTGTCCAAATCACAGTTATCAATCGACCTTTTATGTTCTCCAATATGTACTCTGATCTGTCTCTTTGTGTGCCCAACATATGCTTTACCGCATTGGCACTTTAGCATACAGTGGTGTGCAAAACTATTTGCCCCCTTCCTGATTTCTTATTCTTTTGCATGATTGTCACACAAAATGTTTCTGATCATCAAACACATTTAACTATTAGTCAAAGATAACACAAGTAAACACAAAATGCAGTTTTTAAATGAGGGTTTTTATTATTTAGGGAGAAAAGAAATCCAAATCTACATTTTCATGTGTGAAAAAGTAATTGCCCCCTGAACCTAATAACTGGTTGGGCCACCCTTAGCAGCAATAACTGCAATCAAGCGTTTGCGATAACTTGCAACGAGTCTTTTACAGCGCTCTGGAGGAATTTTGGCCCACTCATCTTTGCAGAATTGTTGTAATTCAGCTTTATTTGAGGGTTTTCTAGCATGAACCGCCTTTTTAAGGTCATGCCACAACATCTCAATAGGATTCAGGTCAGGACTTTGACTAGGCCACTCCAAAGTCTTCATTTTGGTTTTTCTTCAGCCATTCAGAGGTGGATTTGCTGGTGTGTTTTGGGTCATTGTCCTGCTGCAGCACCCAAGATCGCTTCAGCTTGAGTTGACGAACAGATGGCCGGACATTCTCCTTCAGGATTTTTTGGTAGACAGTAGAATTCATGACTCCAGCGAACCACAGTGAGAGCCATTATCCACAAATGGCAAAAATATGGAACAGTGGTGAACCTTCCCAGGAGTGGCCGGCCGACCAAAATTACCCCAAGAGCGCAGAGACAACTCATCCGAGAGGCCACAAAAGACCCCAGGACAACATCTAAAGAACTGCAGGCCTCACTTGCCTCAATTAAGGTCAGTGTTCACGACTCCACCATAAGAAAGAGACTGGGCAAAAACGGCCTGCATGGCAGATTTCCAAGGCGCAAACCACTTTTAAGCAAAAAGAACATTAAGGCTCGTCTCAATTTTGCTAAAAAACATCTCAATGATTGCCAAGACTTTTGGGAAAATACCTTGTGGACCGACGAGACAAAAGTTGAACTTTTTGGAAGGTGCGTGTCCCGTTACATCTGGCGTAAAAGTAACACAGCATTTCAGAAAAAGAACATCATACCAACAGTAAAATATGGTGGTGGTAGTGTGATGGTCTGGGGTTGTTTTGCTGCTTCAGGACCTGGAAGACTTGCTGTGATAGATGGAACCATGAATTCTACCGTCTACCAAAAAATCCTGAAGGAGAATGTCGTGAACACTGACCTTATTGAGATGTTGTGGCATGACCTTAAAAAGGCGGTTCATGCTAGAAAACCCTCAAATAAAGCTGAATTACAACAATTCTGCAAAGATGAGTGGGCCAAAATTCCTCCAGAGCGCTGTAAAAGACTCGTTGCAAGTTATCGCAAACGCTTGATTGCAGTTATTGCTGCTAAGGGTGGCCCAACCAGTTATTAGGTTCAGGGGGCAATTACTTTTTCACACACGAAAATGTAGATTTGGATTTCTTTTCTCCTTAAATAATAAAAACCCTCATTTAAAAACTGCATTTTGTGTTTACTTGTGTTATTTTTGACTAATAGTTAAATGTGTTTGATGATCAGAAACATTTTGTGTGACAAACATGCAAAAGAATAAGAAATCAGGAAGGGGGCAAATAGTTTTGCACACCACTTTAACTGATCCTTCCTCACGTGAACACTGGCACCTGAGGAAGGATTAGTTAGATCCGAAACATGTAGTGCAATGAAATAAAAAATCACTTGTTTGATTTATCCTAATTTGTCACCGCACTCACTAGAATCATCCTCCAACCCCCACTCACTACAATCATCCTCCAACTCCCACTCACTACAATCATCCTCCCACTCACTAGAATCATCCTCCAACCCCACTCACTACAATCATCCTCCAACCCCCACTCACTACAATCATCCTCCCACCCCCACTCACTACAATCATCCTCCCACTCACTACAATCATCCTCCCACCCCCACTCACTACAATCATCCTCCCACCCCCACTCACTACAATCATCCTCCAACCCCCACTCACAACAATCATCCTCCCACTCACTACAATCATCCTCCAACCCCCACTCACTACAATCATCCTCCAACCCCACTAGCAAAAAGAATAAGCCCCACTCATTAAAACGGCTGAAACGGTTATTACTTCATTGTTTATTTCATGATGAAAGAGCTGTTGGGGTAACAGCATTTATGAACCTTTAGTGACATTCAGACAATAATTGAAAGTGGGTTGCAACCTATTTTTAACATGATTCACTTCAAGGCTACAGCCAATACAGAAAACAAATATCATCATCTCCATATGAGACGATACTTCTGGCCTATGTGTAATACTGAATAAAAGACAAACGTGTTGTGCGACATGAACTAAAGCCACTGAATGTTATACAGAAATTATATAACAAAGTATTTATAAGGGGGTATAAAAAACTGGCTATGTACATCATATACACAGGGCATTGTATACATATGAGAAATGTCAGATCACTAAACATATGAACCCAAACACTGGGTGTGACAGAGCAACTCACTATTCAACAATTTTAAAAGCCAATGATTTTAGAACTTGGGAATGGCAATATCAACAGCACAGCTATCAGCTCTTTCTACACAAACCTATTGATGATGACACATAACCCATAGCTTTGGGTTGTTTATTGTCTCTTGGCCTTGTAAGGACGGGATCGTTTGCGCCTGTCTGGTTTCCTCTGTTTGTGCAATCGGCCAATGCTGACCCCCTGACGTCTACGTACAGAGATGTTCTGCTCCACCAAGCTTGCCAGCATTCCTTGTGCAGGAAAAGAGTGGAACATAAGGAAACAATTATACTATGGACTTCTGTTGCACAGCAAAGTCAGCTGACCACTACACTTACCTTCCTGAGCCAACATTGAGATGAATGCACAGATAAATTCATCATAGTTATGAGTCCGTCTTTGGTCATCAATCTGCAGGACAGAGTTCAAACACAAGGAATTAGCTGATAAACTCATGAGGAAATGGTCAAATGCAAAGAGGAAGTGCCAGTACAGTGATGGTAAATGGAATGAAGAGACCTTGAATTTTTTGCGTTTTTCAAGTTCCTCCCGCAGACAGGCTTCAGATGCAGAGATTTCAGCTTCAACACACTTCAGCAAAGCTAGCAGCTCCTGAAATAACAAACAGTTATTTTCCAAACCTCTCCCTTTAAATGAAAACTAAAGCCTAACTAAAGAAGAAGTTAGAAAAGGTTGTACATTATGGTTTGTGCTTCTGAACCAGCCCAAGGCAACCACAGGCCTTTAGCAGTAAAGATATGTGTCTCCAAAGATGCCCCAGTAGCTCCCCACCTTCTTTTCTGCTGATTCACTGCACATGCTCTGTGCTGCTGTCACTTACTGAGCTTAGGGACCCACTCACAATATACTATATGACCTATATGACAGGCCAACCTAATTTTCTGCTTGATGATTTGCAAAGACCTCCAAGTTCCTCACAGCTGCTCAGAGCCCACTGAGTGTGTGAGTGCCACAGACACTCCAACAAATTCCAAGATGGGAAACTTCTGTGATAACTTTGAAGACTTGGATCATTACTACTACAGAGATGCTGAATCTTTAGGCTGGTTCACGGAGTTCAATATATAAAATATGGCATTTCTAGCCATCTTCATTGTTAAAGTTTAGTTCTCCTTTAAACAAACCAAGCCACCAAATTAAATTAGTACACAATCCAGCCTAGTAAGGAGATGCATTATAGAATAACTCCATAATATGTATATTATACAGCAACCATATATTTTAGTCAAATTAGGAAGCTGTAATGCATCTCCCATTAATATAAAAACACAAACTATCTCTAGTATAACGCAGACATCAACACTTTTTTGTGTTTTTTAAAAAAAAAATTATTATTGGGATTTCTAAACTGCCAATCTTACCCTGAAATATAAAACGGTTGATTGGATCACTGCAGCAACTAAAACATTTTAAATCCTGAGGCTAGCTTTGTTTATTTTCGATATTTATTACTTGTTGATCTATTCAACTTCCAGTCTGTCGATCAAGCATTGTTTGGTTGCTAGAGTAAAAACAACTGCAGCAACCAGAAAACATACTGTACAGGGAGAGCTGCAGAAAACCATTAAGAAACCACAAACAATAATAAATCGAAGGCCAATTGTAAACAATCTTAGAATCCCACAGTCTTCACCACGTTTAAGCTTAATGCCAAGTTATATGGTCTCTTAAAAGAATAGGCAGTGCATAGCTTTCCAAAACAGTCTAAAGCGAGCAATCATTATACTGAAGGCTAATATCTAGGTTTTTTTTTTTATACATTAAATAGGGAAATAGCAATTATCTGTAACGTCAGACTACACAAATCTTAACAGATTCCTCTGGGGACAAAGATATTAAGCTACTATAACAAACATGACATAACATGGAAGGAAAGTCAAATTTCAGCTCTTTGGTTCCAAAGTCTTTCTCTCTCTCTGAGCCTCAGGTATGTTCCTATATGCATCCCGTATTAATTGTAACTGAAGTTATGTGAAGGTGCTGGTAGGTTTTCCATTCTTTAACTGGGTTGCTTACCTTTGGAGAAAATTTTTCCCCTTGTGGAGCTTCTGTGACTCTGCCACGCTCTGAGTCTGGCTCGGAACTCTCTCTTGGCTCCTCTACTTTGTGGTTCTTGGGGGATACTTTACCCGTGTCTGAATTGGCACAAGTAAAATTAACATCAGTAGGTCCCTTTCCACCTTTAATCATAGATTCAACAACCCAATTATCTCACAAACAAATCTATCTGTGCTAATCCACTACCTTCTCCAGCCACCTCCAGCACAGCAGTGATCTTTAAAGTCCCATCTCTAGGTACAGTACAATTATTATGAACCATTCTGTATACAGTAAATGGGTCCTTTGCAAATAGCAAAATTATTATTGGCTCTCCTACCCCTTAGTCTCATCCCAAACCCCTGACTCATCAATAGTTACAATTGACAAACACCAGTATTTTATGTCTCATTATTCCAGAATTACTTCCAGATAGTCTTTCCCTCTGGTATGAATAAAGTAACAAACCAATTAAGTGCTAAAATGGCATAGTTAACATATTTTTACTTTTTCCCTTTATTTTAAAGGTTGATCACTCTGCTTACACATGTAACCTTGCCCATATACCTCCTAACCAATGTAAGCAATAATAGCAGAGAACAGATGGAGAGATGCTGCAACAGAGGCTTAAGGCTGGCACAAACCAGACCCCAGTCTGCTTAAAAAAAGTTTATGAACAAAAAATATTACATGTTGTGTTACAAAAAGCCAGACGAGTTTTGTGCCCTCCTGGGGGGGGGGGCAGGGGAGATCCGATTCTAAATTCATTGTGTGTGTGGTTGGGAGTTCTTCAAAGCAAAAATTATGAGTGGCTTATTACATTGGTCTTCTGGGAGGAGAAACTCTTTATACACAAAAAAAAAGTTAAGGAAACAAAAACAAAACTTACCTAGCCTGCTAAGAGGGCACAGGTATCCATCCTTGCTCAAATGCAGAATCCCAGTGCTGATATGTGGTCCCAGTTCCCTCACTGCTCTGTTATATCGCACACAGTCAAGGCGCGATAGTGGTTCTTCCTCACCAAAAAGAACTTTGGACAAATGAGAGGTGACAGGACTGGAGGGACGGGTTGGGTTGGCAGATCTTAGAGGAGAACGAAGCGGAGAGTTAAAAGCACTGCCAATTTCTGAGGCAGTGTCTGTGCTCTCATTGCTTGGAGTAGGGGAAGGCTGAGAGTGGGGAGCAGTAGGGGCTCCTGTTTTTATGGAAAGGGGGGAGCACAATTCCCTCTGTGTCTCTTTTAGTTTCTCTGCCAAAACACCAGGTTCAGGCCCTGGGGGTGGAGGCAAAGACTCTGAACTTCTTCTCTTGAATCTAAGGGAAGATGCAGATAAATAAGGGTTAGCAATTCAGGTGTTTATGAAATTGGGTAGGTAGAACTGAACATGTTCTCACCCTGGCGGTGTAAGGGTTCTTCTAACATTCTTAGTTTCCTCTTCTTCCTCTTCATCTGTATCGGGAGCCGGTGGAGGGACACCCCGTGACCTACCCACCCCTGCAGCCAAGTCTTCCTCTTCCTGTAATCACAGACATTCAGATGTTGCCACTTTTTTATAACCAAACAACATTTGTATTTCTGAAACCCCTAAAATTGTAATAATCTGATACTGATATGAAATTGTGTTTCTAATATTACTCTCACCTGCATAGGTGACTTGGCATAGTTATGGTTATCAAGGAAGGCTGGCAGTCGCGAAGCTGGAACAGGTACATTACCTCCGTTCTGGGGTAGGGGGTTGGATTTACTATAAGCAGACATAACAGGACCTCGGAGGAGGGCCCCTGCTGGTTCTGTACCTAAGTTTAGAAAAAAGGAGCTGCATTAATATATATTGTCTGGCTCAATGTTTATTGTGTTTAAAGGGCATGTAAAGGCAAAAAAAATAAAATCCAATTTTTACTTTCTTTAATGAAAAAGAAACCTATCTCCAACATACTTTAATTAAAAATATGTACAGTTTTTATAAAAAAAAACAACCTGATTGTATGCAGTGAAATTCTCCCTTCATTTACTTGCTCTGACTGCTGTGGATAGGAATTGTCAGATGGTCACTAACTGCTCTACAGGGAAACAATCATACTTATGAACAGCAGGGGAGCCCCCTTGTTTGTTTCCCTGTAGAGCAGTCTGCAACTGTGTAGAGATTTGTATTGGATTTTATTTTAGCTTTTACATTCCCTTTACGGTTTCCAACTCCAGCTGCAGAGACAAAGATCATGGAGCCAGATTTAAACAGAGGATTAAGGATTATTGGAGGATTATTTTGCTGCAGCCACTGGTTCTGCAGAGTTGGAGAAAGTTTGTATTAAACAATACAAAAACTATAAAACTCACATTAGATTACATGACAACACATGACCCAGTGCAGCCTTGCTGTATCGGCTTCTGGTAGATATTATTTGACTTGTGCTGTTTTGATCATTTATGACGATCGCTAAGCAGGCCAGACCACACTGAGCATGTGCACAGTCTTGGTCTTGCGAAGATATTTAAAAAAGTTACAACATGGTGACCCCCTGTGGTCAACTTTGAAATCATTTGATTAGGCTTGCGGTGCAGTAAGTTCATGTTTAGTATACAAAATACAGCATTTCTAGCCTTATTCTATTTTAGACTTTACTTAAAAAACCCCAATACCTGTGGCACTCCTGTGTGATGCAGGGTGCGCCCGGTGGCTCTCCTGCGATACTGGACCCTTTAAAGCAGGACTCTTGGTTTCTTCCGTGTTCGGACTGTCAGTAGGCTTCTGGGCCTGAATCAGTTCTGGCTGAGTCACTCTTATCAACTGCAGGTGACAAAATAGCATGTTGTTGATATCCCAAACCAGTGACAAAATAATCAAAAGTAATGGGGGCCTATGTTTTGCCAATAATTGTGGAAGGAAGGTCTCCAGAAAAAGGCAGTCATGATGGAAATGACCACATTTGTTTCTCTAGGTGTTAGTGAACTGCAGCTCCCAGTATATGTCTAAAGAACTATAAGCTGTGGACACATGGGTCAGGGTTCGTGCACTCCCACTGCTACAAATTACCACTGTGCAGTAAAATGCCAGTGAGGAAACACACAAAGTTTGACATTCATTGTTTGTAAATAACCCAACTCTGGAGAGGGGATTTTCAGTGGAGGATAGAGGATAATATACCTGCTGCAATGCTTCCAGCACAGTCTGTCTGTTCATCTTTAAAATGTTAAGTTTGCTCTCATATTTTAGCCTTCGATCTGGTACCACCGCCATCAGGTTAAACCGAATGTCATGATATGGCTCCCTGCATATACAATACACTTCTATTAGAAACACACAGATATGTGCACCAATACCCCACCTACTTGCACACATCCCAACCCCTTACCCTGCTGTAGCTAACCCGATCCTCTCCATGATGACTCTGCGTGCCTTGTCTGTCCATTCTTCATCCTCTGCCCAGGGACCTAATTAAGAGGGCAAAGCTAATGGAACTGCTGCCAACTCTACATCTTTCCATCTAATTTAATGGCAGATGCCACCCCTATTCAGGTTATGAGGCAAAATGCGGATATTAATAACAATAGAAAACAACTGAAAGTTGTGCTCAACAATAATTTTTAAAACATTAAGTAGAGGTGAAATGAGGCTGTGACCACAAAATTCATATAGACAAATACAAGAGTCATCTGTACTCAACCCGTTAAATATATTGATAATGGTTCCAATAAGGAACTCTTGTATTTGTCTATTAAATGGATAATTTACCAAATGTAGAGGTTTTATAAGATGGCAGATTCATACATCAATAGAATAATTAATTAACTTATTTCTTACTTTCAAAGTAGTTTCAACACTACATTCTCCAATATTTATAAATGTACTGGTATGGATATGGTATGTATTTTCTACAAAGAAAAGAAAGGCAGTACCCACTCACAGAGGAGTATAGAAGGTGTTAACCCAGATTAACTGTAGAGCATGTTGCACAGCTATGCAAAATGATTTGGAAGTAAATGCACTCCTTTTTTCCCTGCATTTGTCTATTCCTTACCATGGTCAATAGGGTAGACTTTTAGCCCATCAAGCTCAAAAAGTCGTCCTTTAATAGGAACATAACTGACAAAGTGAAACGCTTCCATGGTCCGAACAGCACTGATCCCATTCTGCTTCTCAGGCAGGTGGCGGGGCTCTGGTCTGTAGAAGTCAAGGAAAATTTAGCATCACAAAATGTGCATAGGGCACGGAGGAGAAAAAGGTTAGCAAAACTCGTGAAAAGAGGCAAAAACTGGGGGAGGTACTGGCTCTGGGGGAAAATGGAGTATAAAATGCACATTACAGGATTTCTTAATAAAAGAAGTTGATGGTGGTTCTAATTTATTAACAAATTAGTATAATTCCTAAACTTGAAAGCAGACAGCGCTCTCATATGCAGCTTCTACAACTATCTAAAGCCATAGTTCCTAAGCATCCAAAGTAATTCAAGGCCAGGAGTTGGGGAGAAGTGAAAAAAAAGTGTCCTCCCCAGTAAAACATGTCATTGGAGAAGGTACATTTAGAGAGATTATTATCCCTCCTGTATTAGGAGGAAGAGTATGACCAAATCATATGAGGTTCTACAAATCATACCGAACGAGTTTATGATTCATCCTCCATGTGCACTGCTGAGAAACAAACAAAATAAGCAGAACACCTTCCAACTGCAGTGTAGTTTATTGGAGGGTGTAGACTGCACCTTTAAAAATCACTTTGGTAAAAGGTTGTCAGTGTAAATGATTAGCAGGAAAGGCAGCAGAAGAGTTTGTACCTGCTCTGCCGCAGAATGATGGCCTCGCAGGAAAAGGCTTTTTTTTGAGCTTTACTTACCTGGCATGGCTGTTGTGAGCTTTTGCCAGTTCTGGAGCATTCCCAATTGCATAACCTTTACTCTGGGAAAGAAAAGATGGTAATGATGTACCTCTATATCATTTTAGTTACAGCTTAACTGTTTCTATACATAATCTAGGTAATACTGCACCTATTTCCACCAGCGGGAAAGTAGGTAACAAGTTTCCTCCACAACATCATATATACACAGTCCAACTACAGTATCACTGAAAAACAAGCTTATTCATTCAACCAGGGTTTCCCAACCATCTTCATCTCCTGTAGCCCCCCTTCAGACTTTGAAATGCTTCTGTAAAACCTAAACCACACCCAATCATTTGTTGTCAAGCAAGATAAGTCTATTTATTAAACTACCCCATGCAGTTGCCAAAGGTAACACATGCCAGTGTTTGAGAAACTAAACTTTGACTAATGCAGTACCTCTGGGCTGAATCCTTTGGTGAATTCCTTGATCCGGCTCAGTGTGGGCCCCAGATGAACCCCACTACAGTTCAGTAACACACTCAGTAGGGCGTGAGTAGCACATGAATTAGGGATCAGCTAGAATGAACATGAAATAAAAAGGAGCAGCGTGTGATATTAACAAACAGCGTCACACATAATGTCTATACCTTCACATATATTATCTTCCACCATACCTGATGGGCAAAGAACATGTTGTTGACAACCTCATCTTCCATGACGGACGTGTCGTCCAGTAGAGTGGAAACTTTCCGGCGCGACCGTCTCTCTTCGATCCATTTAAATAGAAAGATAAAGCCATACACTGGCCTGTGGAAAAAGATGAACCATTAATTTAACTCTACACTCATAATCCCCTATGTATTTCCTACATGATCCAGAGGAAAGTATAACAACAGCATCAAAGCTTCTGGGGGGGGGGGTAATTTCCATACATTAGGGATACCCTCAGATATCTAGAAAGATCTACAGGGGAATAAGGAACCAAAGTCTTTATTGCAGAGCCATCTTATATTCATATAGTGTTTATCCTCTTAGGTGCCTCCTCTTGATATTTTATTAGCTTTGTCACTGGATTCACTCTAATTACAGAGACCTTTTGTGTACTGGGCCTTCTATATGGAAGGACAGAAAAGAAGGAAAGAGATGCCTTTTCCCGTGATATCATACCCTGGGCACTTGCTCTGAAGGTCATAGATCTCTTCAACCTGCACCCCTTTCACACCTGCAGGAAAAACAAAAAACAGAATAATAAACCCACCCACAGTAACTTTTCCTTTAACTAAACACCCACTTCCTGACCAGTAACCGTTAGAATCGGCCATATATATATTTTATTTCTCAAGTAGATGCTACAATATAAGCTTTTTTCATTTACTTACCAAAATCTTCAACCAGCAGTGTAAAAAGTCCTGAGAGACAAAAAGAAATCATAGAACAATGGTTATTCTGAAATAGAAAGACATTATACATATTATGTGCAGGGCAAAGACCCTGGAGCCATCCCATAAAACTTACATCAGTTTTGGGATGCTGCTGGGACAAGAGGAGCCCCTAAAGATATTTACTAGGGGCACTGGAGATTAAAGGAGAACTAAAGCTTAACTAGAGAAGTAGGGGAGACATTGTACATTATGTTTTAGGCTTCTGTACCAACCCAAGGCAACCACAGCCCTTTAGCAGGTAAGATCTGTGCCTCCAAAGATGCCCCAGTAGCTCCCCAATTTCTTTTCTGCTGATTCACTGCACATGCTCTGTGCTGCTGTCACTTACTGAGCTTAGGGACCATCTCACAATATACAGTACACATAGAATAGAAATGTCACAATATAAGGCTGATTAGTAATTAATACAGATAATTACTACATGGCAGCACAAAACTCAGTGCAACTAGCATCAGAATTTACCAACAAAGCAGGATATGGATTCACTCACACTTTAAGACCAATTCCCACTGCTTCCGTCCAGTGAAGCTATAATTCAGTCCAAGTAACTGTCAGAAAAGGTCAAACGCAGTATTAACTCTGCAAATTCAGGGTGCTTTTATTTCCACACTACATGTTTCGAGCAACAGCACTTTTTCAAGTGTAGTGTGGAAATAAAAGCACCCTGAATTTGCAGAGTTAATACTGCGTTTCACCTTTTCTGACAATTACTTGGACTAAAGCATCAGAATTTAATAATCAGCCCTGTAGCATCAGCTTATATTACGGACAAACCTCATTTTCTGCTTGATAATTAGTGACGAGGCCTAAGCTTAGCTTCTCAACAGCTGCTCAGAGCCCACTGAGCATGTGAGAGTCGCAGACACTTTCCAAGATGGTGACCCCCTGTGACAAGTTTAAAGTCCTGGATCATTGCTGCTATTGAGAAGCTGAAACTTTAGGCTGGTGCAATAAGTTCAGTATATAAAATATGGTATTTTTAGATATTCATTTTTAAGGTTTAGTTCTCTTTTAAACTCCCATACCAATATCTACCTTTAGCTGTAAGTGGACACTGGATATTGCAGTTGAAACACCAGCTGGTGGGCTGCATATTTGTTCAGGCATTACATAGAAGCACAAGCCTCCAGTTACATTCTCCAGTTATTAATTTATTCCAAGCCCCGTGGTGCAATGCTGTGATAACTTTCTGGCACCATATAAAATGATGATGATGATACTGAACCAGTGATCCAGGACAGCTGCCATAACGGTGGGCAGCAGGACATTGACTGTTTATATTTCCAACTGGCCTGGGTGCAATGTTTAGTGTAAATCCTTCTCGGCTATGTGCACAAAATAATTCTTCTGTGCGCACATTTCAGACTTGTGCTAGCAGTTTTTAAAACGGTGTGCTCAGGTTAAAATTGATACATAATTTTATGTTATAACACAAAATTCCTTGTGTGCATCACGATTTGTGAGCAGGGATCCCCAACCAGTAGCTCGCGAGCAACATGTTGCTCTCCAACTCCTTGCATGTTGCTCTCAGTGGCCTTAAAGCAGGTGCTTAATTTTGAATCCCAGGCTTTGAGGCACGTTTTAGTTGCATAAAAAACAGATATACTGCCAAACAGACTCTTCTGTAGGCTGTCAGTCCATATAGGGGCTACCAATAGCCAAGCACAGCCCTTATTTGGCACCCCGGGAACATTTTTGTACTTGTGTTGCTCCTCAACTCTTTTTACAGCTGAATGTTGCTCGCAGCTGAAAATGGTTGGGGACCTCTGCCTTAGAGGGAACACTGGCAGGGTGACGCTACAAGGAGGCGGGAGTGACGCTACAAGGGGGCGAGGGTGACGCTACAAGGGGGCGAGGGTGACGCTACAAGGGGGCGAGGGTGACGCTACAAGGGGACAGGGTGATGAAGACTGGCTGGTGTATTTTAGAAGAGATTGAATACATCAGTCAATAATGTTCTATGGATAGACAGATCCCTGACAGTAAATGTGAGTGTGTGGTTGCTGTGGTCCCCTGGCCTACTACAGAGCTTGCAATCCATACTTAGATTCAATGGGTCAGCTCGCCCACAGACAAACACAACAGAAACAAATCCGGACACAGAACTCTGCAGCAGCAGTTCTTACAGAGACAGAGTTCCTATCACACTGGAAGCTGCAGTTGTGCAGAGTTAGTGCGCCCGCAGGTGCCAAACACAAAGGAATCCGCCCAGGCCTGAGCCCTACAGCGGCACGTAATGGATTATCATTGTCCTATTTATGTTACACGCACACATGAATCACCCCGACAGTGCGGCAAGTGCTGGGCACGATTAAAAACTCGTACCTGGATCGCTTTCCAGCTCTAACCAGCCTTTATTCATGTTGCCGCCTCCATACCTCCAAGGCTATGACGTCATCACAGCGCGACGGAAGCATTTGTTATTGTTTCGTTCTGGCCTCCCGCGTGTCACGTGATCCTCCCGGAAGATTCATTTTATTTGCAAATGTTTCCAAGCGGTGTGCGTGGCTGGGACTGGCCGCTGTGTTTCAGCTGGTACTTGTTTCTATGAAAGAAGCAAAATGATGAAGTGTTTGCCTATTTAGTATAATGTTACTGAATGTCTAATCCTATGTGACTTTTCATTCATGTTTTAATAGTTTAATTACTTGCCTTCTGAATGTTTCCAGCTTTCAAATGACCCCATGTAAAACGATCAATAAGACTACACATGTATTATTATTACTGCTACTTTATACTACTCGTCTTTCTGTTCTGGCCTCTCCCATACATAGTCCAGTCCCTTATTCAGATCAGTATATTGTTGCTGGGGTCATTTGGACCCTACATTTTAAAGACCTTAGCCCATACCTCCCAACTGTCCCTTTTTTGGAGGGACAGTCCCTCTTTTGACAGCTCAACCCGCAGTCCCTCATTTGTACTGGAAAGTCCCTCTTTTCTCTGCACTGAACAGCCAGAAAAAGAAACAAAGTTTCTCACTTAATTGGCTTTTAGCAGAGAGCCCAGAACAGCTAACAGGTGCAAATAAGATACTTTGTAACAATTTTGAGACACAAAAACACAGTTTAGATAAGGAGAAATATTTTCAAACTTTCATAACCTGCCAAACCTGGCCACAGAAAGGGGTGTGGTCAAAAAAATAGCTGCGCTACGTGCGGAAAAAATTTTTTTGTCCCTCTTTTTACTTCCAAAATGTTGGGAGGCCTTAGCCGCATCTGCTGCTTTGAGGTCGGCCCTGCGACAATCACATGACACCTACCCAGCCCTACCCAGCCTCGTTGCCCAGGGGGCTGTCAATGCCGCACACTCTCTGCAGAGGAGACTGAAGCCGCCGGTGCAGAGAAAAACACTCATCTGCGCAAGAACGTACATAGTAAGTCCCTGGCAGATAGAGCCCCTGCCTACCAGCATGGAAGGTGTACGTGCTTGGCAGGCAAAGGGTTAAAAGGTGTCCGTACTGAGATTAACTGGCTCATGCATTCTTTACTCCTCAAATTAAGAGTGTAAACTCTTGCACTGTTCACACCTGTAATCCACACCTGTAACATCTCTATTGTTCACACCTCAGACCCAGACTGGAACTCCCCATGTTGTTCACAAGCTCACTCTACAAACTGCTGGAGGGGCATAGTGACACAGCATTCTATCACTGTATGTAGCTCAGTATGAATACTGATAGGTTTCCCTGTCTCCTGCTCTATTCAGCCTTCACTATGCTCCCTGCGTGTGCCATACTCTGCCTTCCCTATGCTCCCTGTGTGTGGCACAGGTTAAGTAGTGGATAACAGATAACGCCATTATGTTCTACAGAGCTTATCTGCTGTGTAACCAGACCCCTTTCTTCTTTGATTGGCAGTTTATTTATATAAACAAAAGTAGTGTTTCTATAGCAAACACGGAATTTTTACCAGTGCAGGGCAACCCTGCATTATATTTGTTTTACTTTAAAACACTTTTATTTTTTTACGTTACTGTTCCTTTAAGGGTATGTTTATGGTATATTTAAGGGTATGACTTACATTTTTCACATATGATATCCTTGCAGTGAGCACCAACCTGTGTGTTACCACCATTAATGTGGACATGGTATTAAAAGTTCTTGAGATAACATGGGTGTGGTTTAAAGTGTGTGTGGTTGTCAACACTGGCTTCCATTATCGTCCATCCACCACTTAGGCCAGAAAAATTCCGGCCCTCAGTACCACAGACGTTGGACGGCACTGTCTTAGGCCACAGGGCGAAATGACTGGCTATGTGGATTGGCTTTTTATTCTGACTCACCATCAACTGATAATTGATATCAGTTTATCAAAGTATAGCTGTCTCTCTTTGCCATAACTGGGCATGCTATGCAGTAGCTATGAAGAAATGATCCAGTTGTCCTTTGTTTCTTATATGTATCGCAAAAATGGATCCCATCAATTTGGTGATCTTCTAAAAGTAACAGTTGTTTCCTGTCCTAAAAATCTATTGATGACACTTTAGGTAGTACATATATTTGCTCATTCTCTAACCCTTTTTTTTTTTTCTTGAGCCATAAACCTATTCCTTACCAAACCCTCTGTCTCAATACATATATGCTTATAGGTAGAGTTGTCACTATAATCTCTCTTAAATGCAGGAATTCCCCAATTGGTATATTTCTTTTCATGAAATTTGGGTGATGGCTATCCCAGTGTAAAGTACCATTAGTAAAGTCTTCTTTCCTCTACATGTCTGTGTTAATAACATTTTCTGTATTACGATAAATTTTCAATTCTAAGAATTGAAAACAAAATTATAGCTGTTTTTATTAAGGCAATGCAGATTTGCCATATTATAAAGATTGTTTCTAAATTAATACAAATGTGTTCTTTATACCTTGAACATTTATCTAAAATACCTCTTGTATCTCAGCCATCCCAAATAAAGGTTGCATCGGAGCGGGCACAGGATGTTCCCATTGCGTTCTCTTTTGTTTGAAGATAAAAATTTTTGGAAACACAATGAAACTGTGAGTTAATATTAATCTCAATAACGGAAGGACAAAATCTTTTCTAGTTGTTGGATAACTAGACGTCCTGGACAAAAACATATACAATGACGTGTAGAGTAATTCCATGCAATCAGGAATAGGAATTCAGGGTTAAAGGAACAGTGACAACAAAAAATGTAAGTGTTTTAAAGTAATAAAAATATAATGTACTGTTGTCCTGCACTGAACAAACTGGTTTGTTTGCATCAGAAACTCTACGATTGTTTATATAAACAAGCTGCTGTGTAGCCATGGGGGCAGCCATTCAAAGCTGAGAAATGAGAAAAGGCACAGGATACACAGCAGATAACAGATAAGCTCCGTAGTATACAATAGGATTTTACATAGCTTATCTGTTATCTACTGTGTGTCCTGTGCTTGAATGGCTGCCCCCATGGCTACACATCAGCTTGTTTATATAAAGTATAGTAGTGTTTCTGAAGCAAACACACTAGTTTTACCAGTGCAGGGCAACAGTACATTAACTATTAATTCCTTAAAAAACACTTTCATTATTTGATGTGAGAAGGTGTTTTAGAGGAGGAGCTAAGAGAAAGTGACAATGGGAGAAGTGAGAACAGAAGTAGAGGGAAAGATTTTTTTAGGTGAACTTAATCCAGACAGAAAAAACAGCAATATGTGGAGAGAAGAGAAAGAAAAAACATTAGACGAGGAAAGAGGGGGAGAAGGTTCAAAGGGAAACAACTAAAGCATCAGAGGTAGCGGGATGTCAGGGGTTACAGAACCAGATGGCACCAAAAGCGACCCCAGACTTCACTAGTGATTTACAAATGATAAATCTAAGTAAACATCAATTAGATGAGAATCATAGAACAGTGTTACAGAAGGGTTTAACCTTTTGTCCCATGAACAAAACGTAATAAATGACTCTTGTTTAAAGTGTAACACTATTTTAGACCAAAAGGGTTAATGTCCAGCTAACAATATAGAGCATGTGTTACATTGGACTCTAACACACCAGGCTGGGCCTTCGCTATGTGGAAGCAGTGAAGTAAGGATGTAGTGCAACTACAAGTCCCATATGCTACTGTGCATGAAAAACAGAAAACAAGGACGCCAGGAGGTTCTTGCAACAAAAATAGAACAGTTTAATGGTCCAAGATAAATGATGCCCAGGATTTACTCATGTTTCTCAGCGGTCAGTGGTACAGGCAACATCACATGCAGAGTGTAACACAGACTGCCACTCCCCTGCAGACACATTTGGCAGGAATGTCACTTCACCTCTGTGACACACCCTGTAATGGTCTGGATCACCTCAGGGAAATATTCTACCCTGATTCCCTCTCACTGGGATCCCTACACTACAGGCAATATGGCCTGGGAGAGACACCTCCAAAACTACCACTCTTATGTTGGAGCTCAGAACTGCCCCTTTTAGCTCAACCTTAACTGACTTACACGCCTAGAATTTACTAGTACGGGAAATACACCTGATACTATTTAATGCCTCATTCACAGGGTTCCTGATTTATCACTAGAAGTACTGGTCCCTCTAATGAAACGTGGCTTTACTTGCCCTTGTTATACCCAGGCTCCCTGGAAACATCCAGCTGGGTCAGCAACCAGAAGCCAAAGAGGAAGATCCAGCCCTTCTTCCTCACTATACCAAAGTGTGACAGGAAGTGGTCATAACTCCTCTTGGCCAATAATACAACTGAGCAAATTACAACTAGATACATGGACATCTGCCCCACAACTAGGGAGATCAGAAAGTGTAGGGTTTTAAAGCCATAGGGGCACATTAACCCTATGGGTCCCTACAAAAGATTTTTTTCTAAATGGTAGAAAATCACTTGTATAAAAACTTCCCAGTCGACAATCAAAGACACAGTACTACAGCAATGGTCTGATACAGAGAGGTAAGTGTTACAGGACATGCAGGCTCTTTCACTATGTTCTGTTGGGCTTAATGAAGTCATTTGCACATGGATAGGAAACGGGCTACAGGATCGAGTACAGAGGGTGGATGTTAACGGTACATTCTCTGCTTGGAGTAATGTTCTTAGTGGGGTCCCTCAGGGTGCAGTATTGGGTCCACTTTTATTTAACTTGTTCATTAATGACTTAGGGGAGGGTATTGTAAGTAACTTGTCAGCGTTTGCAGAAGACACAAAACTATACAGCCCAATTAATTCCATCCAGGATGTGGCATCCTTGCAACACGATCTTGACAAACTGGCAATCTGGGCAGCTAAGTGGCAAATGAGATTCAATGTTGATAAATGTAAAGTCATGCACCTGGGATGTAAAAATATCCAAGCCACTTATACCCTTAATGGGACTGAACTAGGCAAATCCATTATGGAAAAGGACCTTGGAGTCCTTGTAGATGATAAACTTGGCTGTAGCAAGCAATGCCAGTCAGCAGCATCAAGGGCAAATAAGGTCTTGAGCTTTATTAAAAGGGACATAGAGTCACGGGAGGAGGGGGTCATTCTTCCACTGTATAGAGCACTTGTAAGGCCCCATCTAGAATATGCCGTACAGTTTTGGTCTCCATCACTCAAACAGGACATTATTGTATTAGAGAGGGGACAGAGAAGGGCAACTAAGCTGGTAAAAAGTATGGAAAATCTTAGCTATGAGGAAAGACTGGCCAAATTGGGGATGTTCACGCTGGAGAAGAGGCGCTTAAGGGGTGATATGATAACTATGTATAAATATATAAGGGGATTGTATAATAATCTCTCTAATGCTTTATTTACCAGTAGGTATTTCCAACTGACACAAGGTCACGCATACCAATTAGAAGAATGGAGGTTCCATCTAAATATTTGGAACGGGTTTTTTTACACTGACAGCTGTGAAGATGTGGAATTCACTCTCTCATACAGGCTGATACATTAGATAGCTTTAAGAAGGGGTTGGCTGGCATTTTAGAAGTGAGGGAATACAGGGTTATGGAAGATAGCTCATAGTACAATTTGGTCCAGGGAGTCTTGGCATCTTGGAGTCAAGAAGGAATTTTCCCCCTCTGAGGCAAATTGGAGAGGCTTCAGATGGGTTTTTTTGCCTTCTTCTGGATCAACTAGCAGTTAGGCAGGTTTAATACGACATAAAAGGTTGAATTTAATGGACATGTGTGTTTTAATCAACCTAACTTAGTATGTTTCTATGGTGTACTGTCCCAAATAATAAGGATATCATCACTATACCTAATCCATGATAGTGCTGAATATTTTCAAAGTTTCCATCATTTCCGTAATTTACCTTGTGAATGATTGCAAGAGGTTCAGGGGTACTGTGGGAACCCTAGAGTGATCACCTAGTCAGAAGGTGGGGGTTGCTCCAAGTGCCTCTGTGTCAATAGACACAGCAGCACCCAATTTGGAACAGAAGGCAGGAAGGATTGAGCAGTGCCAAATCCAATATATCGATGTGCAAGGACCTTTTCGGAAAGTGGTTTTAGAGGCAACTCACTGTGGGGAAAAGTTGGCCACCACGTTTGATGACATAAATGAGCCCTATTATCTTGGAAACTGAGTAACCTTATAACTTTGTCCATTTTTTTCTGGACAAAGAATAAAAATATTCTACGATTCCGGGTTTGACGCACCGCTGCATCTGACATCATCATGCTTTGGAGTGAAATTCAACTATATAAAGGGGCCATGGGCAAGTACTCATTGCCCAACATAAGGTCTATGCGATTACTAGTGTTCTGATCTGTTCCTGACCTTGCATGTCCCTGATCTTGTCTAGTCTGCTGCCTGTCCTGACCCGTGCCCATGTTTTGACTACTCTCTTGCACCCTGCTTTGTACTGCGATATTGGTGTGTTTGACCCGGCCTGTGACCTTGACTTCTCTGTCATCTCTTGAATCTGTGCTGCTTCTCCTGATTGGTATTGACCCAGCCTGTCCCTTGAACACACTTCTTGTTCTCCATTCCAGTTACAACGTTTGGTTTCCTTGCCTGTCCAGAACGATCTCCTTGGTCCTCTTACATTAAGACCTGGCGGTTGTTATAGGCGGAAGAGTGAGCCGTGACTGGGACCTTGGGCTAGTTCTGGGTTTGGGACTCCATTCGAAACATTAGCCCTGTAGAACCAGCTTCTATGACATGTGAACCTCATTTTCTGCTAGATCATTTGCAAAGACCCATAAGCTTGGCCTCTCAACAGCTGCCCAGAGCACTGAGCATGTGCAGAGTCACTGACACTCCTTAAAGCTCCCGTGACTACTCTGAAGGCCTGGAATGCTACTGTTATAGGGCTGCAGAACCTTTTAAATTGTTGCAGTCTAAGTTCAGTGTATAAAATACTTTTTGGCCATATTTATCTTTATAGTTTACTTCTCCTTTAAACAGTATGCCAAACATCAGGTATACTAAATAATCAGGGGCCAAATTATAGTATTTTTAATTGATGATGTTATTAAACAGATGCTGTAAGAGCTGTTGGGGACAAATAAAGTCCAACGGAGGGTCAAATCAGTCTGCGCCAAATAATTTTTATCTCTAATAATTTTGGTAGAATTTAACGCCCAATCCTATACAACTAAAATTTGTATTAAAAAGAAAATCTTGGGTCAGATAGAAAATTCGGATGGACTGGTAAAATCACACTGTTCATGTGGGTATGGGTGTTTTTCAATGATTCTTAAAATAATGGAACCGCTAATGTATAAATTAACTGTTCTTTGAACTTCTCATGAAAAAGAGTTTTGCAGGTGTACTGGATTTGAAGAAGATGAGACTCTGACCTGAAGGAGGGCCTACTCCGTCCTAAAGATGAGGTTTGGCAGATTCAGCCTAGTTGAACCAATCTCAACCCTAATTATCATGTGGCTTTTAAAAATTACAATATGACTTTAGACCACAATTTTATGCAAAATTATTTCCTCCCCTTTAGTAACATAGTAAATGAGGCTGAAAAAAGATAAACCAACAAGTATACCCTTTGCTTAACAGATACATGTAACCCTTGAGTGCATTTGAGTATATTTGCATTGAAACCTCCAGAAATTCCTAGCTGTTAAATGAAAACCAGCTGGCTGCAGTGCATTCTTGTGGGCTGAACCCAGCCTCTATACCATCAGGGTGTGGAACTTAGTCAGCAAGCCTGGGATTATAGTGGGATCTTTTTTTAACAATGACGTTATAGTCAGAAATATTGTTAGGAACCAGAGTGAATAATTGCAGACACAAACACAAAATATTGCAGCGTTACTTTCTATACGTCCAGTGTGCGACTCGGTATCTAATGCACTACACCTGCTTTTGTAAAAGATTTATGTTTAATCAAAAATGGCAATTTTAGTTGGTTTACCATTAATCTGAACATTCGAATGACCACTTGCTATTCCCTGAGTACACTGTAGCTTGCTGTTTACAGACACTCCCTGAGATGATTCCATAACAAATCTTGCTCTTATTCCCATGTTCCTTTTTTTGTCAATGCTCTCCAGCAAGTGGCAGAACACTGGCAAGCGAGGCAATGATCTTGGTGTAAATTTGGATCCCACGAAGGAAGACATCTTCATTCAAATACTCATTGTGATCATGAAGCAAGATGGGCGTGTTGTTCATTGGAGAGAAACCAAGAGCAGAATAGCCAGCCTGGGAAGAAAAGAAAAGCAGTTTGATGAAAGGAGAAGCCAGTGAGATGCAAAGCACAAGGTAGAATGTGATGTAAGGAGATGCCAATGGAAACACTCGTATACACAATATACTGTACTGTATGAGGCTATGAGCTATTAATCCAATGTTGCATGCAAATTATTTTAGATTATGTGTGGTGCACAGTTAAGACTGGAGCCACCCAGTATCACAGCAGCCAGTCTTTGGTTGCTATGGGTCACTGGTCCAGGGGTATTCTATATTTGTGGTTATATATCCCAAAAGGACACAAACTGCACTTGCAGAACAGTTTGTTCATATCTACCATTTTGCATTTGAAAACACTTGGGATGCACTGAATCCTTCTGCTAGGATGAACCGAATCCTAATTTGCATATGCAAATTAAGGGCAGGGATAGAAATAGCGTGTTTATCACAAAACAAGGAAGTAAAAAATGGTTTTCCCTTCACACCCCTACTTTGCATATGCAAATTAGGATTTGGACTTGGTTCGGTATTCGCCTGAATCTTTCGCAATAGTGGATTCGGTGCATCCTTAGAAAAGATTGGGTGCTATGATGGCACTTGGTTCTCTTTATTGATGAGAACATATATTGCTTTTACTTGAAAGGCTATAAATAATTAGTATCACGTGAGAACAATTATATATATATATATATATATATATATATATATATATATATATACACATACATACATACATATATATATATATATATATATACACATATATATATATATATATATATATATATATATACACATACACATACACACACACACACATACATAGTATAGTATATAACAGGGGTACTATATTTTTGCCAATACTGTTCTCACTCACCGTGCGAATGTAACGGCTGTCAGTAGCTGCAGGGAAAATCTCAGGCTTCAACTTTAGGCCCCTGAAAAAAAAAAAAAGATACAAACAACTGTTATCTGCTCACTGTCCAACTGGTTTTGGTAATACAAATATACTCCTTAAAGGGATTCTGTCATGATTTTGTAGTTTTTATTTCCAATATACACTGTTTACACTGCAAATAATTCACTCCACCATGTAAAATTTCATTCCTAACCCAGCAAGTGCATTCTTTTAGTTGTACTATTGGTGTGTAGGCGCCATCTCAGGTCATTTTGCCTGGTCATGTCAGAAAGAGCCAGCACTTTAGGATGGAACTGCTTTCTGGCAGGCTGTTGTTTCTCCTACTCAAAGTAACTGAAGGAGTCGCAGTGGGACCTGGATTTTACTATTGAGTGCTGTTCCTATATCTAACAGGGAGCTGTTATCTGGTTACCTTCCCATTGTTCTGCTGATGGGCTGCTAGGGGGAGAAGGGAGGGAGTGATATCACTCCAACTTGCAGTACAGCAGTAAAAAGTGACTGAAGTTTATCAGAGCACAAGTTACATGATTGGGGGCACCTGGGAAACTGACAATATGTCTAGCCCCATGTTAGATTTCAACATTAAATATAAAAAAATAAAGCTCTTTTGAAAAACAGATTTCAGTGAAGACGTCTACTGGAGCAGTACTATTAACTGATGTATTTTGAAAACAGCATGTTTTCCCATGACAGAATCCCTTTAAGGAGCACCAAGACAATCAAGACAACAGCTGTATATGATTATGCAAATAAATGATTGTGGGACAAAATAACCATTCTGGGCCATATATGGACAATCTTCTATCACTTTAAGGTGCAGGATATTATAGCAATGAGTGGCAACTTCTGTTATGCTTATTTGGTTTAATTATAACGGTTATTTATGGTAAGTCTTATAGGAGGCTGAACAGGTACAGGACAGATATGCGACAGGCTGCCTTTATGGCAAAACATTATATTTCACTGATTAAAGGGACCTGTCATCCTGAGAAATTATTCCAAATTCTTTTCTATCTTGTTAGTTTGAGCAAAATGAACTTTACTTACACTTTATTTATTATTTACATTTTGTTTCCTTCAGTCTTGGATTTATACAATCACATCAAGCAGACAGGAGCTATTTTTTGGACACTGTTATTAAGACAAAGTGTGTATCACCCCAAAATCTTGTGTATGCACCAGAATGTGGGACCTAAAGCCCACGCACAGTGCCCTACACAACTATAGAACCTGAGGAGGGAAGGGGGAATGTAAGGAGTGCAGTGACATTTAGGAATTACTAAATGGAAAGTGATTGACTGGCCCACCTCTGTGCCTCAGGCATATCGAATACACAGATAATATTTGATTGACAGCTCAGATATTTAAATACCTTTATAACAGGTATGGAAGTTTTAATGAAAAATATACAGTTTTTTATGCGTAGGTGACAGGTCCGCTTTAAAGACTGAGCACAGAACACAGATTCCGAGTTATACTGTTTAGCAGGGTTGAGGGAATAACTAACAGTTTGGCTGATCATTCAACAATGGTGGGTCCAAAGTGCAGGATCTAAATTCCAACTGCCTCTTTATACTGGTTTGACTCTTAGATTTTTGTTTTAAAGGAGTCAGTTACTGAGCTTAGGGACTGGCTGACAATATACTGTATATACAGAGTATAAATGTCACAATATAAGAACTTAATACAGATAATAACTCCATGCTAGCTCAGAAATAAGTGCAACTAGCATCAGAATGTAATATTCAGCCTTGTAGCATCAGCTTATATAAAAAGACAAACATTTCTGTTTGGAAATTTGTGACGACCCCTAAGCTTAGCTTCTCAACAGCTGCTCAGAGCCCACTGAGCATGTGAGAGTCGCAGACACTTTCCAAGATGGTGACCCCCTGTGACACTTTGAAGCCCTGGATCATTGCAGCTATTGAGAAGCTGAAACTTTAGGCTGGTGCAATAAGTTCATTATATAAAATATGGCATTTGTAGCCATATTCATTTTTAGGGATTTGTTCTCCTTGTTCTTTCGTAAAAGCTTGTCTACTTATTTATACCATTTAGTGAATTAACTGTATCACTTTACCACCAAAAATTGCATTATTCTGCTACTAGCTTTTGTATTGTATCAGGCCAGTTAAAATGTAAACGTAGTCCTAAATGCTTGAGTTATTAAAGTGATATATAAGAGTATTTTTGTCTTCTTTCATTTTAAAGCTCACCTTATATGTACAGAAATTTGTGTTAGATAGCAGGTTCCATACTATTTTTCTATGTGTGTCCAAGGAAAGATTGGAACATATGTGTATGGCTACCTTTACTGCAGACTCCTCTTTCCTTGCAGCTTTCACTTCCATAATAACATCCTCCTGTTGTCATTTTTTATGCTGTTACTCACATCTCTTTGCATGGGGTGCTGAATGCTTTCCACCAAGGGTTAGAATCGTCTGGAGTAGTCACTCTCTCGTTCATACATTTCTAGGAAAAACAAACAAACTATGGAATTATTGACAGGATTGTGGGAAAGGAGCGCTTGCAATTTAAAGTAGGGATGCACCGAATCCAGGATTCGGTTCGGGATTCGGACAGGATTCAGCCTTTTTCAGCAGGATTCGGATTCGGCCGAATCCTTCTGCCTGGCCGAACCGAATCTGAATCCTAATTTGCATATGCAAATTAGGGGCGGGAGGGAAATTGCGTGACTTTTTGTCAGAAAACAAGGAAGTAAAAAATGTTTTCCCCTTCCCACCCCTAATTTGCATATGCAAATTAGGGTTCGGTTCGGTATTCGGGCAAATCTTTCGTGAAGGATTCGGGGGTTCGGCCGAATCCAAAAAAGTGGATTCGGTGCATCCCTAATTTAAAGTGATTAAAATGACTTGAGGATCTATAAAGGCTGAATCTTGAATCTTCTGTGTCTGCACCCAGGAACACTGCATTGGCCTAGGTGCACACATATTGAGTGAAAATGCATGCTTTTTAGTGCTGGAATCTGCTCTTTGTACTTGCATCCTGGCTGATGAAGTGGTTCCAGGTGCAGGCACAGAAGATTCAAGGGTCGGAGCCAGGTCCGGACTGAGAATTAAAATAGGCCCTGGCATTTGAGGTACACAGAGGCCCAATCAGCCCCCACCAGCCCACTAAATACTGACTTTCTATGGCAACTTATAGCAGCCCCTCTGGCATTTGCCAGAACCCACAGATTGCCAGTCCGGGCCTGGTCGGAGCTGTTTCTCGGCTTGCATTTATCTGCTGGCTGAGAATCAGCCCAGAGTGCCCTTGGCCTAAGGACATACTGATGCTTTTGTCATAGTAATAGTTCCATATTATTGTGTGAAGTTCTGGCACAATACACAATGTTGCTCATAAGGGTACTGATCAATAAGTGGCATGCTGCATTTCCTCTTCCATTCACCCAACAATAATATTGTCTGCACACTATTATTTCACCAGTGAAGGTTTGCATTTCATATTTAGCAGCACCCAGGTTTCAGCTCCTTTTGAAAGCCTTTCTCAATGGCAAAACAGCAGGAAAAATAATATCAAATGTCAGAATTGTTCTTTGTTACCAAGACTGACGGGTATCTTAATGTCCTGTAAGCTATCCTTGTTCTCCGGATTGGCCACTTTCATAGAGATACATTAAACCAAATTTCCTCACCTGATGATACTCCCATGTTATGTTATCGCCAGCTTCTCTGCACCAACCCTCAAGCTGACGCTCAAACTCCTGTGGGCACAAGTATAAATTATAGGTAAATGGCTAGTGGTTACAGATTGAATATATAATGAACACTAGAAGCTTGTATAAGGCAAGGTCTAGATAACACAAAATAGCTCATCAATGCACCGTTCCTAGGCCCATAATGTTAGTGAAAGTTTAGAATTCTAACATTATAAGCCCCCATATCAAAGTAAATGAATAAGAAGCTCTTCACTATTTACATCCAATTATACTTCTTATAGACTGGCACAAACTCCTGCTGTAGCTTTCAACAAAAAGAGGAGATCTCTTAAGACAAACATACTTTTTAGGGTACAGGTATGGGACCTGTTATCCAGAATGCTCGGGACCTGGGGTTTTCCGGATTTCCGTAATTTGGGTCTTCATGCCTTAAGTCTACTAAAAATTCATTTAAACATTAAATACACCCAATAGGCTGGTTTTGCTTCCAATAAGAATTAATTATATCTTAGTTGGGATCAAGTACAAGCTAGTGGAAAAAAGGAAATTATTTTTAAAAATTTGGATTATTAGGATAAAATGGAGTCTATGGGAGACAGCCATTCCGTAATTCAGAGCTTTCTGGATATCGGGTTTCCGGATAAGGGATCCTATACCTGTATATGGGAAGGCCCAGTTTTAGTGTGATTATAGCAGTCACAAGCTTATAGTTGCCCTATGCATTTGTAATGGTTTTGGAGGATTCGTTTACAAGACCAATATCAGGTGAGATTTTCCCCCAGAAACACAACGAGAGCAAGAGCTGCAGTGCAAACTGTAAAATATGACCAGATGCAAATAATTAGGACTACCTTATGGGTTTTAGTTGATGTGGGTATGATTACTGGTAATTCTACTATCACCAGTGGGTAACTGATAAAGCAAACTGTTAGAGAAGAAAGGAGAACCTGGGCATGTGGGTCAGAAATAAAGCAGTAGCAATAAACCTACCTTCAAATTCACAGTAGGTGGTATACGTAGGTCAAAGGTTGCCGTCATCTCAGATGGCACAACATTGAAGGAGACTCCCCCACTGACTCGTGTCAGATTCACAGTGGTGACATCTCCAAGTGTGAGATTAGGATCTGACAATAGCCTGGAGATACAGAACATGTACAGTATGAGTGATTGGAGCCCAGGGTGTTTGTCCTGAAAGGAGAACTAAAGCTTAACTAAAGAAGTAGCTAGAAATGTTGTACATTATGTTTTGGGCTTCTGTACCAGCCCAAGTCAACCACAGCCCTTTAGCAGTAAAGATCTGTGTCTCCAAAGATGCCCCAGTAGCTCCCCATCTTCTTTTCTGCTGATTCACTGCACATGCTCTGTGCTGCTGTCACTTACTGAGCTTAGGGACCCACTCACAATATACAGTACACATAGAATATAAGGCTGATTAGTAATTAATACAGATTATTACTACATGGCAGCACAGAAACCAGTGCAATTAGCATCAGAATGTAATAATCTGCCCTGTAGCATCATCTTATATTACAGGCCAACCTCATTTTCTACTTGATAATTAGTGATGACCCCTAAGCTTAGCTTCTCAACAGCTGCTCAGAGCCCACTTAGCATGTGAGTGTCACAGACACTTTCCAAGATGGTGACTGAAAGGGATTGCAAGGGGCTAATGTCTTTTCCTGCCTGAACACTTGATTGCACAAGTATGCTTCTTATCAAATACACACAAGTTGTAGACTGTGTAAACATACTATAGCCACTCAGGTGTTCAAACATTACCAAATACAGGGTAATCACATTGTGTATGACATCACAATGGAATCTCTTTGTTTACTATGCTATATAAGTTGTAGTACTACCCATAATAAACGGAACTTGCTTTGCAACACACAAGCCTACTGTGTCGTTCTTTGCAAGACCCCTGCGCAGTGTATCTGGAGGGTGCAATCAGATGGTTTCTGCCGTGCCAAGACGAGCCGGTTCGCCTAGGGATAGCACAAGGATAGCACAGTGAAAGCCCGGGATTTCCCCTGTTCCTTTCAGCTGGTGTCAGAAGTGGGATCGGTTGGATATCCAGAGGTAAGTAGAATTGCTGTCTGAACTGACGGTTTTTTCTCTTACCTTTGGCTCTTTCCAATAACCGATTTCTTGATTTAAAAAAAAAAAAAAAAAAACGAAAAAAAAAAAAATAGGTTTTACCTCGTGTATGGTCGAGGCTCCTCGTGTATGGTCGAGGCTAATTTGGTTCACCTCGTGTATGGTCGAGGCTAATTTGGTTCACCTCGTGTATGGTCGAGGCTAATTTGGTTCACCTCGTGTATGGTCGAGGCTCCTCGTGTATGGTCGAGGCTAATTTGGTTCACCTCGTGTATGGTCGAGGCTTATTTGGTTCACCTCGTGTATGGTCGAGGCTAATTTGGTTCACCTCGTGTATGGTCGAGGCTCCTCGTGTATGGTCGAGGCTAATTTGGTTCACCTCGTGTATGGTCGAGGCTTATTTGGTTCACCTCGTGTATGGTCGAGGACAGTAAGATAGGGATATTTAGGTTACACGCAGAAACCATTTCTTACTGACTGATTCACCTCTCCATATACAATATTGTCTCGTTTTGTCTTTGTACGTGTATGTATCCCCCATGTCTGTATAGAGATTAAGGTATATACGTCACATTGTATTCAATTTTCTTGACGTGTAACTTCTTACTTACTTAAAAAAAATCTATCATTCTTTCGCCGTGCGTGTGTGTATATGCCATCCAGGGACACAATTGTTTGTTTGTATATTAATAACTGTTACTAATACATCCTGTTGGTGTTGCTGCTATTTGTAAGTTGTACTAAACATATATATATATATGGTGATGAAAATTGCTACGTGAGGGCAGTGATTCTGTCAACAGAATTTCCCAAAGCCGGCAGGTAAGCCACTTGTTGCTCACCAATAGGGAACTTCTTTTGATAGTGTTCACAAGTCACACACTTTGTTATAAGTGATTACAAGCTATATATATATATATATGTAAGGCATGTATGCATATGTTTTGTTGTTTTGCCGTCTAAGTGTTGGGTATTGTATGTTGGTATAGTTGTGTTACCAATTAATTCTACTGCTAACTGTCTGTGACCACATTTGTGGATTGCCTCCTATCTTTGTACTGTCATTTTTATTCCTTTTACTTTTGTCCTTACTAGAGACATAAACTCTGGATTTGATCCAGAGGCAGGCTGTCTTTTCTAAAAAAGAGTCCAGGCAATAGGTGAATAAACCTGGAATAGAGAGTCAGCCTATAATATAAGAACAAATAAACAGTTCTCATTAGGAAAACTGTGAGTTACATTTAATCATTACACCACCAATTAGTCTATCCTATACCTTCTTTTTCTCTTTTTGATACTTACTAATCTTATTTGTAGACTGTACTTGTCTTGAATCAAGATGGGTGGTAAGACTTCAAAAATTTACCACTGCCCCTCCTTAATGAGACTTGCAAACAGTATGTGTATAGATGTAGTCCTACTGGAGGATTTTATGTTGACCCCTGGGTAGATAATCTTGCAGGTTGGTGTGAACATTTAGAACTAGACAATCCTTTTCCACGTGATGGAGCTAATGATTTATATTATATGAATATAGTTTATCAAATGTGTGTTCAGAAGAAAGAAGGTGACCCTAAATGGGATTATACATATATGACACCGGGTGGGGAAAATTGGCTCAAGATTGCCCCAGGTTGGTACTCTACACCTTCCCTCCCTAAGAACTACAATCCATGAAAAACTGGTGTTTTAAAACTATTTAAATGACACAATTCACAATGCTCTACAACCTGTGATCAAACTGTTAATACTACCCCACCCCCTTACATGGCTATCTACCCCAATTTGACACATAAACCAGACACCGTGGAGGATGACGAGATTTGCATTGCTGTAGCTTCTGCTCCTATAGTACCCCAAGCTGCCCCTATAGCACCAGTCCAAGCAGCCCCATTGGTTCAACAACCAATGCCTGTCCCTGCCCCACCCCGTATGATTGAAGCTGCAGCCTACCCATTGCCGGCCTTCCCCCTATCTGGCGTAGATACTGATAAAAATTGAGATACCCCAAGTGCTCGAATTAGAAAAAGATATGGGTATAACCTGGTTCTACATAGGGCTGCCCTGAAGGTTGTACCCCACTTTTCCCTGTCATCTCATCCTCATCCAGTGCAGACCCATACATTGTATTAAACGTTGCAGCAGTGGATTTATTATTCCTAGTGGACACGGGAGCCACCACCTCCTGCATTAATACAAAATATTATGAGGGAGACAGACACGGATCGATACCTTCAGTTTGGATTAACGGGGTACTAACTCCCACCTTCCAAACACCATCTTTACCTATTGTATGCCCAGGCTCTACCCGTACCATTTTACACCCATTTACACTCATCCCTGGGTGCCCCGAAAATCTGTTAGGCAGAGATCTATTTCACAAGTTAGGATTTCAATCCATCAGAATTTACCCTGATGGGGGCCTTTCTGCAGATATTTTTGTTTCCGAAACTAACTCTATTTTTCTAAATTTTAACGACCTTTTTACTAACCCTTCCATTCTGTCTGTATGGGCTAATGACAAATTTGATGTGGGCTTTGTTGACTGTACACCTTACAAAGCACTACTTAAACCACACTCACATCCAGTATACATAAAACAGTACCCTCTTTCACAGGAAAAGTTAGATGGTATCCGCTCGTTAATACAGATATTCCTTAATCAGGATATCCTCACTAGTGTTGTGTCTCCTTACAATACTCCCATCAATCCAGTTCCTAAGAAGAACAACGAATTTCGATTTGTACAAGATTTAAGAGCTATTAATTCACTAATTATACCAATTGTACCTATTGTGCCAGACATTACGGTTCTTCTTACCTTCATTCCGTGTGATGCTTTGGTGTTCACGGTTTTGGAGTTATCTAATGCATTTTTTTTTGGTTCCAGTAGACCCTGAGACACAGTTACTTTTGGCTTTTGCTTTTGAGGGGTTCCAACTTACCTGGAAACCCCTCCCCCAAGGCCTAGTGGATTCACCAGCGGCTTACTCCCTGGTGCTCCAGTATACCCTTAAGTCATGGGCCCCCGGCCATGGTTCTGTCCTGCTTCAATATGTTGATGATTTATTGTTGTGTAGTCCAAGCCAGGAAGCTAACCACCATGATACCACCTCACTGCTGCAACATCTGGCAGCAGAGGGTCATAAGGTTGCTAAACATAAAGCTCAGATGGGGGCTGAGACTGTTGAATATTTGGGATTCATTCTTTCCCACGGCCAGAGACAAATAAACCCAAAGAGAGTACAAGCACTGACTAAGATAAAAAAACCTGAAACTCCAAAGGAAATGCTGTCCTTCCTTGGCATCGTCAACTATTGCCGTCAATGGATACCGAACTGTTCTTACTTTGACAATATCTTAAGACAATGTACTAAAAAGGATGCACCACCTTACGTACAATGGACTGAACAAATGACTAATGCTTTTCATTCTCTCCTACAGACATTGGTTACAGCATCTGCGCTTGGTTTACCTAATTATGCTAAACCTTTTCATTTGTATGTCAAGGACACCTGTAAAACCATGGCTGCGGTCTGTGCTCAAGAATCTGGGGGAAGTTTTCGTCCTGTGGCCTATTTTTCCAAAGTAATGCCGCTTCCGGTACAGGGGATGCCGGCGTGTCTCAGAGCTTTAGCAGCTAGTGCTATGGCTGTTGAACTGTCACAGTCTGTCACAATAGGCCACAATACTATTTTGCAAACCTCACATCAAGTTACACACCTATTGAAGAACATTACCACCCAACACATGACCTCCCAAAGATTAAGTGGCTATGAAGTTATTCTATTAGGTACCGCAAATTTACAGATCAAATACGCAATCAACACTCAAGGGCCTGCTGCCATACTGCATGCTCTATTATATCTGTCTGACCCTACTAATGCTTTTATACTCGATCCTCATGACTGTGTTGAATCTATACACTACTTTACCTCACCTTGACTCAATCTAACTGACACTCCTTTGCAAAATGCTACTAATGTTTTTGTTGATGGTTCCTGCTCCAGGCCTTCCGATGACACCTACAAAGCAGCATATTCAGTTGTCCAACTCCCTAATATTGTACTCGAGACTAAGTCTATCCCTGTTAATTCTGCACAAGCAGCAGAACTTATAGCACTCCCCAGGGCCTGTCACTTGTTTGCCAACCGCCCCGTTAATATATTCAGTGACAGTAGATATGCTTTTGGGGTAGTTTATGATTTTGGCAAAATTTGGCAACAAAGAGGTTATATTACTACAGATGGGAAATCCATCGCACACCCTGCCCTCATTGATAATCTTTTACAGGCCATCCAACTTCCTTCCGAAATTGCAATTATCCATAACAGGGCACATACCAACAGAACTGACGAGATTTCCCTCGGTAATGCCCTAGCAGACCAGGTTGCCAAAACTACTGCATCCTCTGCCACTCCCACGGTCATCCCCATGTTTCTCCACACACCTCCTAGTTGTCCAGACAGTCAAATTTTACAGTATTTGCAAACATTTGCCACTCAGACTGACCTGCATTTTTGGGAACAGCAAAATCTTACCCTTGACCAGTTTGGTCTTTATTCCATCCAAGGCAAAGTGGGTATCCCCGAAAACAGTCTACCCATACTTATCTCTCAAGCTCACGGCATTGGCCATAGGAGTTCTAAGCTCACTTTGGCTGAAATGCAAAAAACATTTCATCGCAAAGAATCTCAGACAGCATTGTTCTACCTTTGTTAAAACTTGCCTCACCTGTCTTAGGGCCAACACCTTAGGAACACACAAAGTACACCAAAAATTTGCCTCCCCCAATTGCACCTTTTTCTCACTGGCAAGTTGATTTTACTCATATTCCTAAGATTGGCAAACTACAGGAATCTTTGCTCGTTTTTACTGACCATTTCTCTCGCTGGGTAGAAGCTTTCCCTTGCCGTCACGAGGACGCCAAAACCGTTGTTAAGTTCCTAGTTAATGACATCATACCCCGATTTGGTTGTCCGCAACAAATTAATTCCGATAATGGCCCAGCTTTTGTTAGTAAGGTCCTCCAGCTTCTAATTTCCACCTTACAAATCACATGGAAGTTTCACATTCCTTACCATCCACAGAGTGCCAGTGTTGTTGAGCGAATGAATCGCACCATAAAGGATAAGCTCACCAAAGCCACATCTGCCACAGTCCTTTTTTTACCTGCAGTACTAGCTGAAATACACATGACACCACATTCAGTTACTAAATTATCTCCTTTTGAAATTGTCATGGGACACCCATTTCCCACTCCCTGGGTCAAAGGCCCCTTAGTCATCCAACACACTGATCTTAATTCAATTCAGGAGGAGTATGTACATAATCTTATTACTACATTGAATGGCATCTATGGTGATGTTTCTTTGTCTTTTCCTTTGCCCCCCCAGGAGCCGACCCATCCATTTCGCCCAGGCAATCCTGTTGTGGTTCGACAGCTCCATCGCTATCGAAAAGGGGGATTTCCATTTGGCCCACGAGTCACAGTGATTGCCATCACACGGACAGCAGCCCTCACCAATGCCAGCGACCATTGGATCCACGCTTCACGAGTGAAACTCGCGCCAACACTTCCAACGCCGGAACTGAGTAAAGCTGACAACACGGAACATGACACCACCACCAAATCCGTCACAGAAGGACCTGAAGATGATGTCTCAGGACCTCACACCCCTACCACCGATGATGATGAGGAAGTCCACAAAATATGCACTATAGTGCATAATTGGCACTTTCCTTCTTCTATTTTTCCCGATTATGATAATCCTTAACTGCATATGTTACCCAAACCCTCACAGCCCTTTGGGATCAGTTTGTTACCAGTTTTTCAAGAGCAATACAACACTCCATTGCCATGAACGATCAAACCCCATTGCCACCTTAGGAGGTCAGTCTACTAACGAGACAAGTTGCAATCAAACAAAGTGATGGCACTACCACCTTGTGGTATAACTCCGTTGGCAAAAAATCTTAGCTCAGATTGGTGTCACCTTATTGATTGTCTTAATTTTTGTTTCATTTCTTTTCTGCTGTATAATTCCCTATATCAGGAAATTAACTTCATCTTTAATTACTTCTGAGTGCTTGCAACTTAAGCTTCTTCATGCTGCTCACGTATAGTCACTTATGTGACTAAAAGGGGGATTGAAAGGGATTGCAAGGGGCTAATGTCTTTTCCTGCCTGAACACTTGATTGCACAAGTATGCTTCTTATCAAATACACACAAGTTGTAGACTGTGTAAACATACTATAGCCACTCAGGTGTTCAAACATTACCAAATACAGGGTAATCACATTGTGTATGACATCACAATGGAATCTCTTTGTTTACTATGCTATATAAGTTGTAGTACTACCCATAATAAACGGAACTTGCTTTGCAACACACAAGCCTACTGTGTCGTTCTTTGCAAGACCCCTGCGCAGTGTATCTGGAGGGTGCAATCAGATGGTTTCTGCCGTGCCAAGACGAGCCGGTTCGCCTAGGGATAGCACAAGGATAGCACAGTGAAAGCCCGGGATTTCCCCTGTTCCTTTCAGTGACCGCCTGTGACAAGTTTGAAGTCCTGGATCATTGCTGCTATTGACAAGCTGAAATTTTAGGCTGGTGCAATAAATTCAGTATATACAATACGCCTAGGGGCGCCTGCCAAAGGAATTCGGCCCTGCTGTTACTAATTCATTTTCTGTGTGATTGTAGACTTACCAAAAGAAAAAACAAGTTTAAACTTACCTATTTTTCTCTTTTTCTCTGAACTCCAAAAATCTTGATATTACTGAGTGCTAGAAAACACACAGATATTTGTATGTATTTATCAGTATGAATATTAAGAAAGTACACTATTTACAGTACAGGATAAAGGTAAGTTTTCAGCTATACTTGCTTTTTAAATAACTTATTTTTCATGCTTTCAAGCACTGAGCAAGGCCATATTTACTATTTAGACACACAAATGCCTGTGCATTGGGTGGCAGCGTTAGTAGGGCGGCTTATATTGTGAATTAAATCCAGTGCAAAGCTGCAAGGGAGGGGGGATGATATTCAAGGAAATAGGGCAGGCTGAGGTCTGTGCCTGATGCAGCATAGGACCTAAAATACAGCCATGGCACGGAGTTGGTGCCTAAGCTCCTTTTTTTTCCAATCTGCCCATGTACTGCACCTTCTTATCTATGCAATCTAAAAAACCACAACAGCATATTCCTCAGGTCTGTATATTTGTTGTAGCATCCTGCTTATGTTTATATGTTCTGTAATATACCATTTACCCTGTACATAATGTTATGATTGGTGACACCAATAACAAGCGAGCATTTTACTTTCAGGTTAGAGAAAAGCAGAATATAAAGGCAAATTAATAAAGTATAGAACCTTTTCGGCATGCACTCTACAAATCGGCAGGCAGCGGTGAAGATAAAAAAGCATTTTATTTCCCAAACAATCCTCTTATTAATGCGTTTCGTGTGGTTCCACACATACTCATAGGAAGTGGTCCTATGAGTACGTGTGGGACTACACGAAACGCATTAGGAAGAGGATTGTTTGGGAAATAAAATGCTTTTTTAACTTCACCGCTGCCTGCTGATTTGTAGAGTGCACGCCGAAAAGGTTCTATATTGGCTATGAAAGTCTCCCCAAGCTGCGGGTTCGGGGCGTTGCACCCGGGCCAGAGAAGTGGAGCTGTGAGTGACCTGTCTATCATTGAATGCATATTGAAATTTGTGATTTGAATGTATTTATTGCAGAGCTTGTAGCCTAACGTTTTGGCCTCCTCCAAGGCCTCACTTTGAGATGGGCCTCGGAGGAGGTCGAATAGTTAGGCTACAAGCTCTGCAATAAAAACATATATATATATATATGATTAAAAAGAACCTTAATATGACTAAACTTTAACTTAGATTTGCCTACATTGTTATTATTGATATAGAAATGATTGCAAATGGATAGTAGGAGATACATGAAACAATTAAAGACAAGGGAAACTGCATATACCGATGAACGTATATACCAGCAGGGGGCACTAACAGACAAGGGCATTAGAGGGTAATTATGAACAGACTTAGGACAGTTACCAAGAGAGGATTTGTATGGGAGGTGACAGACAAGAGGTTAATCAGGATGTGAAAATCTGTTATTGAGACAGAACTATGGGAATAAAGAACATACTCTGCAAGAAAGAACATTTGTTTTGTTAAGGGTGTTCTCTATAGAACAGAATATGGAGCATCTTGAACCTCAGGGTAGAGTATAATGTCTGTGAAATATTATGATGGTGAGATGTGATTTACAATCATTTATTTAAAAGTATATCATCATAGGACTTTGGGTTCAAGCTTCTAGGGCTAAGGTAAGACTGTAGATGCCAGTGGCTGTCAGAAGAGTAATAATTAGTATGTAGCAGATATACTGATTTAAGGTTTGGTTAATGGGATAATATAGAGAAAGCGCTGGGGACAGAGACAGCAGTTAGTGGAGGAGATAAAATCATTTATTAGCAGGTATATATCTAAAGAGTAGCATGATTGCAAACAAGCAGCCGGTGGCCAAATGTCTCAGTAAATAACACAGTAATATCAATCCCTAGTATAAATTGTGTACTTGTACATCCCAACCCCTGCGCACTCACTAATTTGGCTGCTGCTGTGTTTTCTATGAAGCGGGAACCATGTCCAGGGTCTCCCCCACAATGAACTGTTATCCCTGGGGAAGACATGAAGGTTACATAGTGAAGTGGTTAGCAGAGCTAGTTAATAGGAATGAAATGGAAGGGGCCAAGGGGGAGGACACTTACACCAAGGACATTTCTCCCCATAGAAAACACTGAATTCTTCTGAGGGATTTGCAAGACCTGAAAAAAGTAAGTGAGGGATATGAGCACATAATAATGGCACATTCCAAAGTGAAATTGCTGCTGGCAAAGGAAAGAGAGGGTATCTGGGAAGGCACAAAAGACAAAAAGGAGGCAATACGGCTTTCTTTAGTGGTGTCTGGGTCAACCTTTTCCTTTCTCCATTATTTATGTAAAGTAGGACTTTCCAGCTTATGGCTGTTCATCTTCAAATGCAACTAAATCGCAACAATATATAACAGTCCCACAGACTATTATCCCACTGCTACTATAGGCACCATCTCTCCCTACTATACCTGTTATCCCACAGCCACAGTCCCTTCCCACAGACTATTATCCACTGTTACTATAGGCACCATCTCTCCCTACTATACCTGCTATCCCACAGTCACACTCCCTTCCCAGAGACTATTATCCACTGTTACTATAGGCACCATCTCTCCCTACTATACCTGCTATCCCACAGTCACACTCCCTTCCCAGAGACTATTATCCCACTGTTACTATAGGCACCATCTCTCCCTACTATACCTGCTATAACACGACACAGTCCCTTCCCAGAGACTATTATCCCACTGTTACTATAGGCACCATATCCCTCCTTAGTATACCTGATATCCCACAACCACAGTCCCTTCCCAGAAGCTATTAATTCCACTGCTACTATAGGTGCTGCTAGTACAGACAACATGTAACTTTTTGATGCTGAACTTTTCTTCCTAAGTAGAGGTGCTGTTTATAGGGTCCCACTATTTACAGGGCCCCAGTTTTCTCTGCCTGGAGCGACCTAAAGCCAGACCTGAGACACATAATGTACACAGGGTGTACATTATGTGTACACCCTGTGTACATTATGTACACAGGGTGTACACATAATGTACACCCTGTGTACATTATGTGTCTCAGGGTGTATATTGGGATTACACAGAAAGGGAAAGACAAAGAAGGAAACACATTTGCATTTGATATGCAGGACATAAACTAAAAGCTGGGTTAAGTTTAATGACTCTCACCTTCATCCAAAGTGATTCCTGGGTTAAGTGCATGGAAGTCTGGGTGCTGTACAAACAGCTCCATCCCTTTGTGTCCCCCAATTTCTTCATCTGTGCCAGAGAGAGACTCATGGTTAGTCAATACCAATTTACTTATTTCCCCAGCCAAACTAGTCCTCTGCCATAAAATCTCTGTGTTATTGAGCATGGCAGATCTATGCAAAACCACAATTATGGTATGTGGGGCCCAGCACAGGGCAATGCAGCTTGTGGGGGCCCTCAAACTGTTGTTCACCACTGCCAGCATTCACTAACAGTCTGTCAGTCTAACAAAATAACCGCCTTTTGCACAAATTATGCATATAGAGACATGATTTCTGGTGATTATAATCTAATACATTTTCTAGGCAAAAGGAGCCCCCCTATAAGATGGCTTCTGATGAAGTGACCTTGCAGTCACGAAACGCGTAGAGCCATGCACTCCCCTGCCCTGCACTTTTGGACCTTATGATTTTAACGATTTTTCAATAAAGGATAATATATTTTATTCAGCTATTTTCATATATCTATCCAAAGGAGTTCACCAACATATGCGCACCTATTCTTGAATCTGATTCATCCACATGACCAGAGTGGAGTGTTTGGGAACCTGGATAGCACGCTCACCTGTCTCTAATTTGGACTCCGTTCGTGCACTATTCAGAGCTGTTTGCCCCCTATAAGATATATTGGATCTAACAGTCATTGAATATCTGACACCCAACTCCGGCATGAAAAGAAAATGAGGGAGGAATAGTGAAGATAAACTTGATTATTTCATAAACGGTGCAGAATTTTTAATTGATTGTATTTAAAAAGTTACTTATTTCAGTTTGCTGAAGCTTATATTACATTTTAATTTTTGTGATAGATCCCCTTTAAACAGGTTATTATTAAACCCTTTTCCATTGAAATGTAGGCTGTGGCATGTTGTTCTGAAGTGTGCTGTGGTCCAGCATGTGAGCGGCACAATGTCAAATCTGCATTGTACACCCCTCCATTCAATACATTTACACCCACCATACTTTCCTTTATTATGCCAAACTCTCCCATTTCCATTTATTCTTACCTGGCACCAGAGTGAGGTGGATGGTACGTGGGAATCGGCGTCCCTCAGATTTCAGCCGGCGCACAGCTTCCAGATACCTGTATGAGTGTCTACAGTGAGAATCTTCATATGATGGCCACCTTCTTTGCCCATATCATGCCCAGAGGCAACAATCAGAATCTACTTAGGAATTATAAACACTATAGTACTCCACCTAGATGGTAAAAAATAAATGCCTGGGCAATTCTTTGAGACCATGCATATTTTAAAAGATAGAAAAACTCTCATCCCATTACTTCCCTTATTGAAATATTTTCTCCTATAATTTCCTATTGTAATACTTTCATTTAGTTTTCAGTGTACTGTGTGTCTACCTACCTTTACATATGTATTTGCAAGTGCCACAACACTGAATGGCAAAGAAAGAATATGGGTGAAAGGGTTTAATACAATATGGGGAAAAAGGGGTTTAAAATGTTAATCATATTCAAAAAAGTTTATTTAGGTGGTAAAGCTTGGCAAGGAGAAAAAGTGTTAATAATTAAAAGATACTGTTACTCATTGTTGCATTTAGTAATGGAAGAAGAGAGTTATTTTTTAGCAAGTTTAGTGATGAGCATGAGAAAATGTATTTGGTCAATTAGAATATAGTCTCAGATGTTTCCAGATATTGTTGTTCTTCCTTACCTCCCTTCTTGACTATTTGGTTTCTCAACAATATTTTCCCAGCCCATGACTTACTGGATAGTAACGCACTTCATGTCCTGCGCCCCACGGGCATAGATGTTTCCATCTTTGTCTTTATGAGCAGAAAATGGTGGGTATGTCCAGAATTCCTGGAAAGAGTAAACAACTATAAAGCACTTGTCTCACCTCCACTCACACATGTCCCCCCAATATCCCTGTGTCCTTCCCAATCCACTTACCTCAAATACTGGAACCACATCCGTGTGAGAGTTTAAGATCACTGATCGAAGCTGGGGATCTGTTCCTTTCCAAGTCAGTATTAGTATTACACGACCCGGATGCAACTACGAGAAAAAAAAATTTAAATTATTGAATGGTCCAATTTATATTCTTTAAACAAGTGTAAAAGGAATTTGCTCATTGTGGTTTCTTATGCAAGTCTCATATAATTTCACATTTTAATACAGTGAATGTCAATTTTACATGATTTTACTGACTTTAAATTTTCCCCTCATTTTACTCTGTGTATTTGGTAGTGAGCAACAAAGCACCTTGCAGCAGGAATCCTGCTTTTGAATTGCTCTCTTCATTTTTCTAAATTGTTTGTGGATACACTATAGACCAGCAGTGGGGTCTAAGAGGATAGAAGCACCCCGGCATCAGACTTGGGCAGTGCGCTGAAGTACCCTGTTGTTTTGTTTTGGTCCCACCTATATATTGTGTATATAATATTCCTCTTATTTTACATTTTCCTGGCTTTAACACTCTTTCATTCTGGTCCCCTGACAAATGTAAAATGGGGTTCTATTTTATCACCATTGTTTATTTCTTCTGCAGTTTAACATCTGTAAGGAGAGCAATGATGTAACAATGTAGATGAGGTCACCAAATGAGCAGATCTTTGCCCAGTTTGCCCTAACTATCTCTAACAGCTGGAAAAGGATCTCAGCCAGTTGTCAATTAGATATCAGACATGAAGTCTGTCATTTTGGCCCCATAGGTTTCTTAGTCAGCACCTGTAGCCTCCCAATTCTTAGGGCCTAATGCACGTACAATGGTTTCCACAATGTATCCGTTCACTAACAATTTTCAGATATTGACAGCACCAGTCATGGATTCCTTTGCTTAAAATGCCTTTATTGCCACCAGGCTTGATAAAAGACCGATGGCGGTCTGAAACGTTGCCAAGTGTATTGGGGTCTGAACCCATGTCTCAATAAAGGCATTTTAAGCAAAGGAATCCAAGACTGGTGCTGTCAATATCTAAATTTTGGCCCCATAGACAGAACAACACATTGCCAACTAAAGAATTAGCAGCCAGTTTGCTTTTGTACCCCTAGCTGAAAGATCTCTGACTTTCATGACTCAAATATCTGCTATACATTATGGCAGGTAACTCAGACAGTGATATAAAGACCAGAAAACACAACCCTTAATGCAACAAGTCAATGTTACTATGTCCTTAATGTGAAACAAAAATATGAAATAAAAATACAGGGTAACATGACATAGCACTAAGCTCTAAACGTATTTGACTGTGTGGGGCTGCTGCAAGTATGAACATGTTTAGCAGCTAGGGTTGCCATTTTTTCTAGAAAAAAAATACCAGCCTTCCTATGTTGTATGCATTTTCCCTATTAATTACATTGGGGTTGATTATATTCTTTTGTTGGCCAGGCCGATAAAATTCAGGCCAGGAGGCAACCGTAGTATCAGCACTGCGTAATAAAAGAAACACAAGCTCCCATCACCACCTCCTCTCCAGAATTAGTTCTTTCCATTCGTAGTGACATCATCAAACACATACTATTCAGGGCTAATAGATACATGTTAGCTGCTTTTAGGTCTGGATGACCCACTGAATATGAGCCATCAGCATAAGGTTTGGAGGACCCAGAAGGTGAAGCATGTGGTGTCCACATTTACTATATGGCTTGATTAAGGGCTGGGAGAAGTCCAAAACATTACTTGGGCCCACTGGCTTTTCACAAATAAATCACGACTGACGTAAGTGTGAATTTATGAAAGGCCACAGCTGCTTAATCTCCTAGTGTGACAGTTTGAATCCTTTTTTATTTAAAGACGATGACATTACTGTATTACCTCCAATGTCTTACTTTCCAATCCAATTTCTTCGGCCACACGAATAAGAAACTGTATTCCCTTATCTGTAATACATACACATGAACTTAATATACATATTTTGGCACCAGCAGTTAAGACTTACTTTGTCTTGGTTTGGCCCATACATTTATAACATTTATCTTCTGACTTCCAACATATGAAGTCAGGGGATATTATTGTACATGGCTATTTCCTCAGTAGGAATTAGGGAATGCCATGAAGAATTGCTATTTAATTATTTCTGTTACGTTCCTGTCTCAACAACCCAATGGGCCTAGCATGGCAAGCTGCTCTCTGGATTTACAATATTCTCATGAAATTAGTCTGCTAACTGTTATACTCCTCCAAGTTTGGTGACAACCCACTTTAAATGCAAAGCTGAGAGCTTGACTGGAACAAATCTGTAGATCTGGGGCCCCAGTGAATCATTGTAGCCCTAATACAAAGGGGAAATTAATTATGTTATTAAATCATAGCATCCCCTTATAGAAGTGGTGATTGCACTTTAGCTGGAGGGCCAAAAGTGATGTTGTGGCTCCAAAGCAAGCGCTGTTTCTACAGTCATGCATTTGGTATAATAAAAAAGAGTCTGTCTGAATTCTATACACCAATGCATGCACCCTACACCAAAACTAGTGAGAACCAGGGAATGAGTGCTAGGAAGTAAGTACTAAAACACACACCTTACAGCCTACACCCTGTTGAGTAAGAGTAATTTTGTGGCTGGATTCAACCCAAACTCCTACCTGATGCCTGCTTAGGCAAGGAGTTCCTGGGAAAAATAAAAGTTGGAAAGTGTATATATAATACACAAATCAAAATTAAAAACCCCTGTCTTTATATCCCAGCCACATTGGCCAGTGGTTTGGGAAATTAGAGGGAAACCCCACAACCCACTCATATTAAGGTACAGATTCTTAGAAGTGCTCCCATAAAAATAGGACCATAGGATTTTTCCTTTGTGTACCACCAGTCACTACAAGCTGTTTAGAGAGGGCTGCTGGGAGCTGTGAATTTGGCAGCTGTCACAGACTGTACACTTTTATTGTCAGTTTGTAAGATTACATTCTGCTGACACAGTCCTTGAAGCAAAGCTGCCTGATTCAGAGTCCAGTACTCCAGTACAAGGCTGGGGATGCATCTGCTGCCAGTAGTATAGAGGTTACCAGAGGTTAGTTCACAAAGTTGAATAAAAAATAGTTGTGGCATATTAATGGGGCTGCAGGATATCCAGTACAGCAAATAAGCAGTTACCCCAAGTCTCACTATAATGCTTTTGGCACCCATGGGGGACTAACCCACTAATGTATGCATAGTGTATATTCTTTCTCTTCCTCTTTTTCTTCCTTTACTTCTGCATCCCATATTTATACTCACCCCGCCCTTCTTTCCTCTTCTCTGTTTTTTTCCTTCTCTACTCTAACACCATTCAGTCTTTCCTGTTCTTTCTCCCCTCCCCCAATAATGATTGGCACAGAACGTAACTGTGGTGTTCTGGCTGCTCCGTCTATACAGCAAAGTGTGGCATTTAATTGCTGCAGGTGGCGGCAACATGCTGGGAGATATCTGCTACCCTATACCGAGAAAATGAAATTGAGAACCTTTCCCTATAAATAAAAAAACACGCACTATGATAGCATTAACATGTATTATAAAGGGATACAAAATCAAAATAAAATGGATAATCTTCCGCTGTTTTTCCACTACAACTTCCAATACTCCTCAGAGTTGTAGTTTAGCAACCAAACCACAGGTCTGACAGTATTACATGAAATAAATAATGGGTTATAATAAGATCTGTGACCTTGTTATAAAGTAATACAGCGGCTGTTACCATAATCTGGATCCGGCTGCACTGTTCTTATATTCAGGTACTCTCGAAACAGGCTAGTGGCTGGATCCTCGGTTGCAGTTGCCAAATCCATCTGCAGGGAATGTAAACAAAGATTATTTCACATGATATTCCACATGCCAATGGCCAAGCTACTTATTTATTTGCAGTGATCTATTCTCAGTCCTTAAATAATCCCTATGAGTCAGTGCTTGTCTAATCTCTGTCTGTAAGGCAAAAGTCACTATCCTCAGCTCATTATGGATTCTCTTCCCCCTCCCCGACCTAGGAATCTTATTTCACTGTCCAGTGTGTGAATCTCCAGCTGCCATTGCACTACAACTCCCATTATCACATTAAGATCCATTAGACAAAAGCATGCTAGGTCTTTGCCTTTGGTTCAATAAGATCCAGCTAGTTCCAGGCAAGTTAACCTATGCCAACAGACCTGTCAGTATTATGTGAATATGAACCCTCTCAGCACTGCTCTTTTCCATGAGCTGTCATTCTGCCTGTCACCTGATTCCGACAGATTCTCCTTCATTATACCCTTTGTGCCTGTGTCTCCCAGATCTTTTCACTCAGCTACTGTCTGCCTTTCACTGGTCATGCTGCATCCCCTGCGGATAGCTCTTCTTTCTCCTTTGTCATTACCTCTGAGTCTTCGCAGCTTCTGCTGAATCGCCACTGGGCTAAGGAACTTTGTATGCACAATCGTGCACTCCCTTGTGCACTCAAACACAGGCATGCGGATAAACATTAACTCCCAGGCATGACTAGTCAACCAGGAAAGCATCCAACAACCAGACAGCATGCATAGAATCCTGCAGAGCCTAATAAACTGCACCAAGCAAGCTGTTAGGGGTGTATTTTAAAGGGATACTGTCATGGGAAAAAAGTTTTTATTCAAAATGAATCAGTTAATAGTGCTGCTCCAGCAGAATTCTGCACTGAAATCCATTTCTCAAAAGAGCAAACAAATTTTTTTATATTCAATTTTGAAATCTGACATGGGGCTAGACATTTTGTCAATTTCCCAGCTGCCCCAAGTTATGTGACTGGTGCTCTGATAAACTTCAATCACTCTTTACTGCTGTACTGCAAGTTGGAGTAATATCAGCCCCTCCCTTTCCCCTCTCCAGCAGCCAAACAAAACAACAATGGGAAAGTAACCAGATAACAGCTCCCTAACACAAGATAACAGCTGCCTGGTAGATTTAAGAACAGCACTTAATAGTAAAAACCCATGTCCCACTGAGACACATTCAGTTACACTGAGAAGGAAAAACAGCAGCCTGCCAAAAAGCATTTCTCTCCTAAAGTGCAGGCACAAGTCACATGACCAGGGGCAGCTGGGAAATTGACAAAATGTCTAGCCCCATGTCAGATTTCAAAATTGAATATAAAAAAAATCTGTTTGCTCTTTTGAGAAATGGATTTCAGTGCAGAATTCTGCTGGAGCAGCACTATTAACCGATTTACTTTGAAAAAAATGTTTTTTCCCATGACAGTATCCCTTTAAGTATTGGCTGCTTTTACCCTTTACCTGACAGCAAAACATGGCGCTCTTAACTTTGAGGTGCAAAAGGTTAGGCACCCAGGCAGCAGTTTAAAGAAAGGAAGTATAAAAGTATAGGGTGTGAAAAAGTAACAGCAACAATAAAACTGTAGCCTCACTGTATAAGTTTCTATATAGTATATTATATCAATATTAATAATATTATATCAATATTAATAATATACCTCAACCCACTTACTAGGGTTTCTGGTTCTTTTGAGCAAGCAGACAATGAATCCACACCGATGAGAGTATAATAAAGTGATGTATTGTAAAATAAATCAATTGATTGTTCTACATAAATGATTATACTTAGACGAAACAATAATTACAATATTTACAGTTACACATTACACAAGTCTACATTGTTGTTACCAAAAAGTAGGGGAATAGAGTTCAGCTTCATCTCTGCCTTCCCCTCTGGTCTTCATTCCTCACATGTTGTCTTGTCCCAGGCTCCTCTGGCTTCTCCAGCTCTCTAGCTGCCTCCTCTCAGCTGCCCAGCTCCCCTCTCTACTGCCCAGCTCCTTCACATGTTGTCTAGTGTTCTTTTATCCTGGGTTCTCACCTGCCCCCACAGAAACCCTCCCAACTTGCCTACATCCTGTTGAGCAAGTTTTCTCACATACACAATCAGTTTTATGGTCCCCACAGCAGACATAGGCCTTAGTAATCACAGGAAAACCTTTGTTATGATAATCAGGGCTTCATGTAAGTTCCCTGAACAACAGCTTTCATATGAAATAACTAAATCAAGATGGCAATTTCTTACAATCCCCACCTAGAGGGCGAAGGACTTCACAAGGAAAGAGCCCTCTAAATTAACAAAAAGCATAACATTGCCATTGCAGGGACACCAATTAATACACTGTTACTGTATGTATTGGAGCTGAAAGTGATAGGATTATTGAGACCCAAATGATGTAACACTCACAAATATTTTAAATTTGGGGTACTGTGAGTTGAATTTTAACCTAATTACACAAACACTCACAGTTGTTCATATTCATAATCTATAACCCTTCAGCCAGTTATGAGCCCACACCCCAACTTTTAGAGGTTTAGTATCCAGCTTATTGCGCTGCTTTGTCTGTGCCCCACTTACCACCTGACCCTGCTCCACCCAAGTCTGGGCTGGATCCCATCTTAGGCCTCTACTTTTAACAAACCATGGTCTTTGCACTTTGGTGTTTGCAACACCCAACACATTTCTGCTTACCACAGTTTTCATATAAAAGAGACCACACAGGGAAAACATTTTATTTTAGGGTAGGGTGTAAATGTCTGCGGCACATTCTATTAATCAGCATAGCTGGAAAGAGCACCTCAATTCCGCGATAGGTGTGTATGTAATACCAATACTGGCCTCAGGAAATTCAAAAGATACACTACACTAAAGTGTGCAGCACTATCTTGGCCAAATCACTAGTGAGATGTTTCTCGCCTTTGTCTCAGTATCTCTATATCAGTTTCATGCCTGATTATCACAACCCAACAAAACAGAAATTAGCATTGTTATCAGAAGAGAGATCATTTGGGACAGAACCCCCACAAAAGTTATTTAACAACCAAAGAACAACACAAGAAGTAAACTGCTGTCTCTCGCAGATTTGTTATGTAAATAACCCCATGAATATCAATGTAAGACACTTGTACATTTGCATTTGCTGAAGGCTCTGGTAACTTTTAACATGTAGACTGTATATTGGAGTGTTGTCACCCCACCTTGACAACTGTAAATTTTACACAATGCAGAAACAAACAATAACAGACACACTTTGGAAAAAAGTCAAAAGAGAAAAAAAAATATAGAGTGAATACTGCTTTGAATGGGAAACACATATTGATGTTATCAAGCAGCATGCAGTCTATGTAAAAAAAATGTTCATAACCTGTTGCTGCTGAAACAAGAGTAAAACAAAAATGTCACTCAGGCAAAAATACACCAAAAATAAAAATTCAAAATATGCCTCAGTGCTATTTACTCTTCTGTAGACTAAAGCAGCAACCATTTTCAAAACTCCACAGTGCAGGCAATTCTAACTATTAAAAACAAAAATATTTTAGAATTTGTTAAACCTGACTGTACCATATCAATTTAGAGGCTTTTCCTTAAGTACAAAAAGTAAAAAAAAAAACAAATAGATAAGGTCCTCTATAATTATTTTTTTTTTCAGGAGATAAAAGGGGGAAGGGAATTGTTTGGAAATTCTTCTTTTTGTGATCTGCCATCCTGTTACCTGGAAAACAATCTCATAGAAGACATTAGCACCGATTTAAATGTTGGGAACAATTACCTCCCACTAAACTTCTGGTTTGACTGACATTTGATCTCTTTAATGTATAAAACTCAGATTTGAGACTTTCAATCTCAGTTTTAAATTTTCCCCATGCATTTTTCAGTGTAAAGTTTTCTTTACTCAGCCTTTCATTCTGAGTTTTAAGAACATGGTAGGGAATCCATGTATTCCAGCTCTTGCTTTTATTTTGGAATCCCCACCTAGAGGACTTCCAGCTTTCATTTCCATTGTACATATTCTTATGATTGTTCATTTTGTAAAATTGCATGGTACAATTTCTTGCTATGTGCCCAACTTTGGAACACGCATAGCATCTAAACACTTTCTTTTGTGTACACTTTTTATCTGTACTGTACACACTTTGTTTCTCAGGGGTAGTAGCCTTTATGGCAAACACCCTTTCACTGCCAGGCTGCTTCCTGGGTTGAACAGGTTTGTAAACCTGTGCTTTAGGAACCTGCTTTTGTCCCACAGTCCTATTTTCTGTACATCTCAGTGTCACTATAGGAGGCTTGGCCTGTCTACAACAATCCACATTTAGCATTTTACTTTTGACTGCTAATTCACAATTCGTATTGCTGTCTTTTATGCATTTCACATCAGTTACATTTCTATCATTTTTAGCAGTGTTCTCTACTTTAACTGCAGAAACTACACAATCTCTTGCTCCTAACTGAGCCTTTAACTGTTTAAGCTCAGATTTGCAATTTGAATGATCAGCCCCAGCTTTTCTGAAGGTTGCAACCAAACTTTCTGCATCCCTCAGCCTTTGTTTGAGCTGCTCATTCTCTATGCAAACCTGCTTGTACTCTGCAGCTGTTTGCTGGTTGCTAACTGTAATAGCAGCAGCATTTTCTACAGAAAATTTTAGAGAATCTACTAACAAATTTAAACAATGAACCTTTTCTTCAAGATTCCCTTTTTGCACAAATAACATTTTATACTGTTCTGCTATCCAACAGGCAGCATAAACCAGTGCACCTTTACCCTTTGCTTTAGACAGAGATTTGCCATGAATTGCCCTGGCAACATAATCTTGAGCCTTAGCCCATGGATCTGGAGATCCTTGCATACATTTAACAATCTGTCCTGAGCATTTGACCATGGCCATCTTTTTAGCTAAAACCTCCATGATTATTTTAACAACAATTAAAACAACACAAAACAATCAATTCATTTACTACACAATATTACACACTCATAAATATGGATTAAATGCCATGCATTGAACTCCTACACTGGCTCGCCATTTATAAGTTTCTATATAGTATATTATATCAATATTAATAATATTATATCAATATTAATAATATACCTCAACCCACTTACTAGGGTTTCTGGTTCTTTTGAGCAAGCAGACAATGAATCCACACCGATGAGAGTATAATAAAGTGATGTATTGTAAAATAAATCAATTGATTGTTCTACATAAATGATTATACTTAGACGAAACAATAATTACAATATTTACAGTTACACATTACACAAGTCTACATTGTTGTTACCAAAAAGTAGGGGAATAGAGTTCAGCTTCATCTCTGCCTTCCCCTCTGGTCTTCATTCCTCACATGTTGTCTTGTCCCAGGCTCCTCTGGCTTCTCCAGCTCTCTAGCTGCCTCCTCTCAGCTGCCCAGCTCCCCTCTCTACTGCCCAGCTCCTTCACATGTTGTCTAGTGTTCTTTTATCCTGGGTTCTCACCTGCCCCCACAGAAACCCTCCCAACTTGCCTACATCCTGTTGAGCAAGTTTTCTCACATACACAATCAGTTTTATGGTCCCCACAGCAGACATAGGCCTTAGTAATCACAGGAAAACCTTTGTTATGATAATCAGGGCTTCATGTAAGTTCCCTGAACAACAGCTTTCATATGAAATAACTAAATCAAGATGGCAATTTCTTACAACTGAGCTCTAGTTAGGGCAAGGCCAGAAGTGTCATTTTTACGTTGCGTTTTTAAAAAATAAACGCCGGGTGTACATACGCCACTGAACTCACGCGCGGATGTCAACATGCGTTTTTCATGCATTTTTCAGCACGTAGGTTTCTTTTCCCAACATGCACTTCTCATTGAGAATTTGGATGCTATATATAAAATACGCTGCGTATTTACGCAAAGTGTGGTTTCAAACGTGCAGATCCCATAGAGTATATTGATTAGGTCGTTTCTTGACGTATTGGCGTTTCTGCTGAAAAACGCCAATACTGGCGTCCTGTGGCGGATTTCGGCTTGCAAGCGCCCTGTGTGAATTGCCATAGTGTGTTTTCCATTAGTTTCAGTGGTAGTGCAGTTTATGCGTATTTACGCCTGGCGGAGTTTTTTTAAAAACGCAGCGTAAAAACGTCATGTCTGGCCTTGCCCTTAGGGTTGCCACCTTTTCTGGAAAAAAATACCAGCCTTCCTATTAATAACATTGGGATCAACCATAATTTTTGCTGGCCAGGTGGCAACCCTAGTTCTAGTCCAACAGGCAGATGTTGCTAGACAGCACTCAAATAATGATACCAAAGAGAGAGTGGGGGCCAGAACTAACCTCAGCAGCCTAAATATCCATATTTATGCATACTTATCTGTATTTTTGTGGTGCCCCAATCATTTTCAGTAGACTAAAGAGAGCAAAAATCTGCTTGGTTGCTATGGGTAACTAGGACCAATTAACTGCAAAGGGAAGTCTCAAAAAATTGTGTAATTATGAAAATTACTCCTTATGCAGTCAGCCACTCTAGCCTTTAATAGAGATGTCGCGAACTGTTCGCCGGCGAACTTGTTCGCGCGAACATCGGGTGTTCGCGCTCGCCGGAAGTTCGCGAACGTCGCGCGACGTTCGCCATTTTGGGTTCGCCATTGTTGGCGCTTTTTTTTGCCCTCTCACCCCAGACCAGCAGGTACATGGCAGCCAATCAGGAAGCTCTCCCTTGGACCACTCCCCTTCCCTATAAAAACCGAAGCCCTGCAGCTTTTTTTCACTCTGCCTGTGTGTGCTGAAGAGATAGTGTAGGGAGAGAGCTGCTGCCTGTTAGTGATTTCAGGGACAGTTGAAAGTTTGCTGGCTAGTAATCGTTTTGATACTGCTCTGTTATTGGAGGGACAGAAGTCTGCAGGGGTTTGAGGGACATTTAAGCTTAGGTAGCTTTGCTGGCTAGTAATCTACCTTCTACTGCAGTGCTCTGTATGTAGCTGCAGTGGGCAGCTGTCCTGCTTCTGATCTCATCTGCTGACTGCTGCAATAGCAATAGTCCTTGTAAGGACTGCTTTTATTTATTTTTTTGTTGTTTTACTACTACTACTACTACTACTACTACTACTACTACTACTACTACTATAAGAGCCCAGTGCTATTAGTCTAGCAGTGTTGGGGAGTGGGACTGGTGTGCTAATCTGCTGCTCCTAGTAGTTCAGCAGCACCAACTTTAATTTTTTTTTTTTAATATTCATTCTTTTTTTATTTAACTTTTTTTTTATTTTACTACCGCTGTAGTAGTGTATAAGTTGACCTTTTAGGCATTATTTGCCCTGTAGGCATTTTTTGCCCAGTGTGTTATTCAACCAACTGCTATCTAGCTGTGTGCCCGTGTTCACATTCTGTCTAAATATCCATAATATTACCGTCTCCAGAAAAAACACCGGAGTGACTTTTTTCAAGCAGCCATAATAAATTTTACGTAATCCGTATCCATCGCTGTAGTAGTGTATAAGTTGACCTTTTAGGCATTATTTGCCCTGTAGGCATTTTTTGCCCAGTGTGTTATTCAACCAACTGCCATCTAGCATCACTAACAGCTCTCCCCCTACACTATCTCTTCCAAGCACACACAGGCAGATTTTTCAGATACATTTTTGCCCTTGATCCCCCTCTGGCATGCCACTGTCCAGGTCGTTGCACCCTTTAAACAACTTTAAAATCATTTTTCTGGCCAGAAATGTCTTTTGTAGATGTTAAAGTTCGCCTTCCCATTGAAGTCTATGGGGTTCGCGAACCGTTCGCGAACCGCTCGCAATTTTGCGCAAGTTCGCGAATATGTTCGCGAACTTTTTTTCCGACGTTCGCTACATCCCTAGCCTTTAAGTATGTCAGCCATTAGCCCATCCACATGCCAACAAAAGGCACTCCTCCTAGGGCAACTCCTAGTACCACTCCTTTGGGTAAAAATAAGTGGTGCTAGGAGTGGCTTTTGGTGGCATGTGGATGTTCTAATGCCTGAAATCCTTAAAGAATACAGTGGCTGACTGCATAAGAGTATTTTTCACAATTACACATTTTTTTGAGACTTCCCTTTGCAGTTAATTGGTGCTAGTTACCCACTGTGACATTTCCCTTTAGGCAAACTCATTCTCCTTCAATGTGTACAGCTTCAAAACTTTGCTTTAGCAGACTAATCAGTGTGCCTAACAATGTCCACAGGTCTTTAGACAGATCCTCTTTAATGGACAATACCAATATCTTGCCTTACGCCTGCAGAAATGAGTAAAATTCCATTGCATAATGGCAGAGTCAGATGTACACACTAAGCGGCAGATTTTATTCAATGTATGTTATTGGGTGTGTTTGCATACATTTTTACGTTTTTTTTTTCATCAGACACTATTGTATGGCTTAATTTGGCACACCATCCCTTTAATATCAGAGACAAAGAACAATCAATAGCCTTTACGCGATTTTGTTGCGACTTTTCCCGCACGTACAATTTTCGTTGTGATTTTTTAGTAAATAAAGCCAAATCATGGTTGGGAGTTAGATTGAGTTGCTATTTTTTAAAATAATGAGAAAAAATTGATTTTTAATAATCTCCTAAGTGTATAACTGTGTACCATGCACTAAATCAGCATTTATTGTTCTCACAGTATTATGCTCAGTTGGTTACAATGCAGATGCACACTTATTTGTTTATATACAAATCATAAAGGTTTGCTCATACATCTGAGCTAGCAATTGTATTGGGACACCACTTAGGTGATTCAAATACTACGTTTGTACTGCACAGGTTGTGTCCCCTTATTTCTCACCCAAGCACCCTCACTACCACTAACAACTTGCTATCTCTGGCCTAAACTGTTGTGGGACACCACTTACCTGCCAGTGGCAGAACTAAGAAGGAATGGTCCCCCGCAAGCCTGTGTAGAAGCTCTGTTTGAACCCTTCAGAAGGAAATGTTTCCATTAAAACAATGATGCATATTATACACCACATGATAGGGATTGATCCAAGGAATGTGACAGATGTAAAAAAAAATGGTGAGACTGATGCAAACTTATGGCCATAGTTGAATTCAGTGTTGGGCATGGCAGCCAGTTAAACTACAACTCCAGATTTTGCTTGCTAGTGGGATACATGGTATAATGCTACAATATCTTAAAAGTTTTTAGATTCCTTATACCTATATAATATCACTCCATTACCAAAATTATACAGACACCTGCCTGTCCAACACCTCCTTAAGAGTATTTCTATGAAGCTGGTCCTTGGGAAGGCTTTCCACTAGATGTCGGAACACTGTTGGTGGGATTTGCCTCCGTTCAGCCACAAGACCATTAGTAAGGTTGGGCACTGATAACTGGGATCAGGCCTAGGATGATGGGGTTGTCAGTCAGAGTCCAATTAACCCCACTGGTGTTCATCTGGGTTAGGGTCAGAGATCTCTGCAGGCCAGTCAAGTTCTTCCACTCCCATCTCAGCAAACCCATTCTGTTATGTATTATGAATGGTGATGGTTAGTGCTCACCCATAAAAACCCCAAGCTCCCGGATATTTGAGGCCATATAGTATATATTATTTATTCTAGAATGTCAACTTTTTTCCCTGTATAAAAAGGATATCAGGCCTTACCTCACTGTTCCATATTCTCTGGCCCTTTTGCTTTATAGTTGTATCTTAGTGACTTGCTCTGCTCTCCTACACGGAGTATGCTGTGTAATACACATGGAGTAAGTAGAAGCAGCACAAGGGACACAATCAAATAACATTTTTAATGTTTTAATAAAAGTATATTTTTGTTGTATTTCAATACATTTTAACATTTATTTTTGCCCAGTTTATAAAGCTCATTTTTAGTTAATGTCAAAGCTGGTCTGATAATCTAAGATCCCCCTGTAGGTTGTGCTATTAGTCTGATTAAAGAAAGAAAGGTTGGTGTAACTCACAATATTGCCTCGATGTTTGCCTTACACACTATTAGAAGTCACCCAAAAATGAGACCATATTATGTAAGGTACCTAGGAAACTCTCAGTTGCTTAGGTCTTTCCGCCACACACTTTACAGGGTTGAACATTCAGCCAAACCAGTGTACAGTTCATATGCTTAGCAGATGCTGTGACACAACAAAGAACAATACTGTGCTACAGCTGCACATGGAAAAAAAACCTGGACATTTTAATAAATGAAATGGTTGCAGTGCCCCCCCCCCTCTACTTCTAATATTTTCACAGAGCAATGTGCAAAAAAGTAGACTTCTCTCCATCCCTTAAAGCAATACTAACACATTCCTAAACAAATCATAGGAATGTGTCAGTATCAAGTAGTTGCTGCAGCAACTCCACCCCACACCATAAATACTAAAGTACTAAAGGCTATGCTGTTAGATACAATAATGTACACTCCTATGAGAACCTACATACACCCCTTCTATTCACATCTTTCTCAAGCTTTCCTTATTGTCCATAACGTTCCTGTTTAGTTAGGCAAGACCCTAGACTCACAGACCCCTTTTGGTCAACAGGGCATTAATACTACTTCCATAACTCTGGCATTTGCCATTGCATATCTATGCGTTCCAGTAGGCCCGATTCTCTGGCTAAAATACCTCCACTTCTGCACCCACCAACAACTCTGCCTGTCCATGTTTTCTTGTAGCAGTGAGGTGATCAAAGATTACTCAGATATTGAATTAGAGTGGCATGAAATTCTTCGGGTCTATCCAGGTAACATGCATGGCCAGCTCCCTCCAGCGGAACCAGCCGGTGATGAGGCAGTAGCCGAAGGCTCTCCAGGGACTGGCTACCTAAGTTGGTATCCAGAGTCCCATATACAATGAGGGTGGGAACCTGTAAATTACAAAAAAAATGTAGGTATAATATGGAGGTTTAATGTATATAGAAAAAATGTCTTTAATGGGTTTGTTCACCCTTCAGCTAACTTTTAGTATGATGTAGAGAGTGATATTCTGAGGCAATTTGTTTTTTTTATATTTTATTATTTGTGGATTTATTTAGCTTTTTATTAAGCAGCTCTCCAGTTTGCAATTTCAGCTTCATCTGGTTGTCTGGGTCCAAATTGCCCTAGCAACCATGCATTGATTTGAATAGGAGACTGGAATATGAATAGAAGAGGCCTGAACAGAAATAGAGTAATAAGAAGTAGCAATAACAATACATTTGTAGCCTCACAGAGCATTTGTTTTTCAGATGGGGTTAGTAACCCCCATTTAAAAGCTGTAAAGAGTCCGAAGGAAAATTCAAATAAACTATAGAACATAGATGATCAAGACCAAATGAATAATTGCTTCGAATTTGCCGTTCTATAAAACATACTAAAGGTTATCTTAAAGGAGAAGGAAAGTCTTTGTGCATTTGGGAGTGCCAAATGTTAGGCACCTCCAAGTGATTGTATTGACTTACCTGAAACTCCGGGCCGGTGCTCCTATCGGCAGAAAACTGCACCGGCCCGGGGTTATACCAGTGAGTACCACAGATCGATCCTCTTCCGTCTTCCTCTTTCTTTGTGCGGATGCGCAGTAGAACGAAAAGCCGAACTTTAACTAAAAAGTCAGCTATTTCGTTCAATTGCGCATGTGTCTGGGGGTGCCTAACATTTGGCACCCCCAAGTGCAAGATGACTTTCCTTCTCCTTTAAAGGTGAACCATCCATTTAAATAATACTGGGCTCCAGTAATCTTTTTTCCATTTTAACACAAGTTACATTCTGCATGGTTAGTTTTAATTAATTTAGATAAATGCTGCTAATAAGTCAGTACGCATGCATCGAAATAAATTGCTAATTAGCCATTTGGGATTTGGATTGAATATGGGCCAGTATTAAAGGGGTGAGGTGGAAACCCTACCAGGGGTGCAATTGTACCTGGACATGCCGAACATGTGATCTCTTCTGGAACTGAAGAGATTTTTCCTGATTAAAACAGTAGACAAAAAACAATGTTCAGCACAGCCAGGGCCGGAACTAGGGGTAGGCAGATGTGGCACCTGCCTAGAGCGCAATGGCTTGTTTATATAAACTATAGTCGTTTTTCTGAAGGAAACACACCAGTTTTACCAGTGTTAAAGCATTTTACTTTTTTGGTGTTACTGTTCCTTTAAAGCAACGTAGGGGGTTCTTCACAGTCAGGACAGTGAGGTTGTGGAATGCACTGCCGGGTGATGTTGTGATGCTGATTCAGTTAATGCCTTTAAGAATGACTTGGATAATTTCTTGGACAGACATAATATCAAAGGCTATTGTGATACTAAACTCTATAGTTAGGGGCATATTTATCAAGGGTCGAATAGAAAAAACTTTGTAATTCGAAAAGACCAACCGAAATGAAGTTGAAGGTATTTTTTGGTCGAACAGGTCAGTTTTTTATCGAATAGGTCCGTATTCGGCTAAATTCGAATCGTACGAATTGAAGGAATAGCACATTCGACTCCAATTAGATTCAAAGTTTTTCCCCAAAAAAAACTTAGATTTTTCAAAGTCCACCAATTGACTACAAATAGGTTCTAGGAGGTCCCCCATAGGCTAAAACAGCAATTCGGCAGGTTTTAGATAGCGAATTTTTAATGAATAAATTTCGATATTCAAATTTTTTTCAAATTCGTTTCGAATTTGGACTATTCCCTAATTGAAGTACACAAAAAATAGCTTGAAATTGGAATTTTTTTCATTCGAAAAAGCTATGTCCCTTGTTTCAAGTTCTAGAAGGGGGTCTCCTGAATGGGGTTGGGGACAGGAGAACAGGGCCTATAGTAGGGTTGCCACCTTTTCTGGAAAAAAAAATACCGGCCTTCCTATATATTTATAGTTTTACCCTATTAATAACATTGGGATCAGCCATCATTTTTACCAGCCAGGCCAGTAAAATACCGGCCAGGTGACAACCGTAGCCTTTGGTAATATATGGGGTTTTGTCCTTTAAGGAATCAGAAAAGGAAAATGTAACCTTTAGATGCATGTGATGTGCAGGGGCCACACCTGTATCTGCTGATACTGCTCCTGTTTGAAGCTCTTGGTGCCCACTGGTGCAATGGGGACGAAGCCTCTCAGTCGGTCAGGGTGCTGCATGAGGAGCGGCAGACAGAAAAGCCCACTCATAGAAGGACAGACCAACACTGGCTGACGTGTCCCCAGATTCTCCATAACATGAAGAAGGTAATCAGTGCGCCCTTTATCTGAAGACATGGGCTGAGCACGTAGAGACTCGCCGTAGCCTAGAAGAACAAGTAGCACCACATTATCCTCTGCACTCAGCCCAATTCATCCACCCAGACTGCATTCACTATGTACTCTGGAAACAGACTACAACCCCCATAAGGCAGTGCAGGTATCACTCACATCTGGGAAGTGGAATGGGTTAACCAGAGGAGAGGATCATGAAGAAGGAGAAAAAGAGAATAATGTGTTACCTGTCCCAGGTAAGTGATGATTGGTGCTCACTGAACTGCTTAAAGGGATTGTCATGATTTTTATGATGTTTTTATTTCTAAATGACACTGTTTACACTGCAAATAATTCACTCTACCATATCAAATTTCATTCCTGAACCAGCAAGTATATTTTTTTTTAGTTGTAATAATGATGTGTAGTCGCCATCTCGGGTCATTTTGCCTGGTCATGTGCTTTCAGAAAGAGCCAGCGCTTTAGGATGGAACTGCTTTCTGACAGGCTGTTGCTTCTCCTACTCAATGTAACTGAATGTGTCGCAGTGGGACCTGGATTTTACAAATGAGTGTTGTTTTTAGATCTACCAGGCAGCTGTTATATTGTGTTAGGGAGCAGTTAACAGGTCACCTTCCCATTGTTCTGTTGTTAGGCTGCTGGGGGGGAAAGGGAGTGATATAAGGCACACACTCAGATTTGGGGATATTAGTCATCCAGCGACAAATCTCCTCTTTTTTGGGGCGACTAATCTCCCCGGACTGCCTTTGCCGGCTAGAATGTAAATCGCTGGTGGGATGGCACTCGGATTGATTTGTTTCCAAAGTCGCCAGAAGTTGCCTCACAAGAAAAAATCTCAGGCAACTTCGGAAAACACAGCACTCTGAGTGCCATCCCGCTGGTGGGAGGCAGTTCGGGGAGATTAGTCGCCTCGAAGAAGAGGAGATTTGTTGCCGGGCGACTAATCTCCCTTAATCTGAGCGTGTGCCATGACCCTTACTTGCAGTACAGCAGTTAAGAGTGACTGAAGTTTATCAGAGCACAAGTCACATGACTGGGGGCATCTGGGAAATGGACAATATGTCTAGCCCCACATTTTCAAAATGAAATCTAAAAAAATCTGTTTGCTCTTTTGAGAAATGGATTTCAGGGCAGAATTCTGCTGGAGTAGCACTATTAACTGATGTGTTTTTTAAAAAAAAACAACAACATTTTTTTGCATAACAGTATCCCTTTAACAATCCTTCTCAGATTTCATATAATAAATTCATATAATAACAATCATTTCATATAATAAGTGGCAGTGTAGTTTATATTACCTGGAAGGTCTATGGCCACAGCTCGGTACCCGTGTTCCGCTAAGCTGCTCAGAGTGGCCAGATCCTGCCATGTTTTGGAGGTGAAGGAGCGACCGTGAAGCAGCAGCACCACAAACCTGAGGAGACAACAGTCACACGTGAAACCTGGGAGTCTCAGTCAAACAGATAAGGGTAAGGCCACATGAGGAGATTTGGGGAGATTTTGTCGCCTGTCGACTAATCGCCTCGTCTTCTGAGCGACTATCTCCCAGAACTGCCTCAGCGTGTTTTCCCATAGGCTACAATGAAAAGTCGCCTGCGCTAATGCATACGCGGCGATGAGTTTTCAGTAGTCTCCCAAAGTTGCCTCACTGAGAAGTCGCTCAGAAGACGAGGCGATTAGTTGCCAGGGTACAAAATCTCCCCGAATTTCCTCGTGTGGACTAACCCTAAAACTACAAAACCCAGAGGGAGATCCAACGACAGATGGGGGGTGGGTGAGAATGGAGAGTGATGGTGGGTCCATTTAAAGTGTCCTGCTCAATAGAATCTACAGAAAGCAGAGATAGTGTAATGAAATGAGTGCTACTATGGGACCAGGAGCTCATTTAAGAACTACATCTCCCAGAATCCTAAGCTTCAAAAAAAGGGGGATATTGGGAGCAGTAGGTGAAGCCCAAATGGAGCAGCAATGGATCAGATCAAACCTCTCCGAGCCGACCCCGTTGCGCGGCACCGCCTCCCTGTAGAAAGTCGGCCAGTCCCCTGAGAGGGTCGCGCTGCGCACGGTGATGTTGCTCTGGGGGTCGGAGGAGAGGGACTCGCTTTCTCGCTCCGTCGTTGGGTCGGACTGGCCGGAGGGCAACAGCAGGTACAGCAGCACCGACACTGACAAGATCAGAACCAGCAAAGTCACTTTGTGCCGGCCCAGACCCATTGCTGTCTAACTGGTCTATTTGTGTGTATTGACTATGTGTGCCCTGGATCTGTCCATGTGACACGACTGTCACTCTATTGGCTTAACCCCGCCCAGCTGCAGTTTCCTTCTCTCCCCGCCTCTCTTCCTCTGACTCCTCCCCAGCCGGCTATTGGTTAAGCCCTTAAGTAACGTGCTGAAGCTCTTCCTGCTGTTGAACGCTAGATGGCAGTGCTGTGCGACGGTGGAGCTGCGCCTGCAAAACTCACGTTGCTCCATGTGAGACTGTCGGTGGCTGTACCTTAAAGGGATACTGTCATGGGAAAAAAAAAATTTTTTCCAAAATGAATCAGTTAATATTGCTGCTCCAGCAGAATTCTGCACTTTAATCCATTTCTCAAAAGAACAAACAGATCTTTTAATATTCAATTTTGAAATCTGACATGGGGCTAGACATATTGTCAATTTCCCTGCTGCCCCAAGCAGGGGCGTAACTACCGGGGGAGCAGGGGGTGCAAATGGGCCAGGGCCCGCACCCCCGCAGGGCCCCCCCAGAAGATCGTGTGCGCTGCCGCTGCTGGAGTCGGCTGCAGGCGCAGAGAGAAATTGCGCAGACGAGGGTGGGGGCGGGCCCGTCTGCATGGCCCGCACCAGGGCCCGCCCCCACCAAGTTACGTTACTGGCCCCAAGTCATGTGACTTGTGCTCTGATAAACTTCAATCACTCGTTACTGCTGTACTGCAAGTTGGAGTGATATCACCCCTCCCCCCCCCCCTCAGCAGCCAAACAAAAGAACAATTGGAAGGTAACCAGATAACCACTCCCTACGAACAGCTGCCTGGTAGATCTAAGAACAACACTCAATAGTAAAAACCCATGTCTCACTGAGACACATTCAGTTACATTGAGAAGGAAAAACAGCAGCCTGCCAGAAAGCATTTCTCTCCTAAAGTGCAGGCACAAGTCACATGACTGGGGGCAGCTGGGAAATCGACAAAATGTCTAGCCCCATGTCAGATTTCAAAACTGAATATTACAAAATCTGTTTGCTCTTTTGAGAAATGGATTTCAGTGCAGAATTCTGCTGGAGTCGCACTATTAACTGATGCGTTTTGAAAAAAACATGTTTTCCGATGACAGGATCCCTTTAAAGGAGAAGGAAACCCAGTCGGCGCTGGCGTCCCGGCGCCCACGTGGGCTGACTGGGCGCCGCCATTTTGGATTATTCGCCGCCGGGAGCAGACGCGTCTCTTTGCACTCCCGGCGGCAGTGCAAAGAAGTGGACAGTGGAGAAGAAACGCTGAAGAAGTGAGAGAATACATTTCAGCAAAGACACAGTTAACTGAAGTCATTTAAAGGAATTGTTCAGTGTAAGAATAACAACTGGATAATAGATAGCCAGTGCAAAATGAAAAAAAATTCTAATATAGTTAGCTAGCCAAAAATGTAATGTATAAAGACTGGAGTTACTGGATGTCTAACAGAACAGAACACTACTTCCTGCTTTTCAGCTCTCTTGGTTTCCAATGATTGGTTACCAGGCAGTATCTGGTAGCAGTTCTGGGCTCTCTGCCAAAAGCCAATTAAGTTAGAAACTTTGTATGTTTTTCTGGCTGTTCAGTGCAGGAGATCAAAGAGAAAGTCGGGACATTTCATTAAAAATCCAGGACTGCGGTGGAGCTGTCAAAAGAGGGACTGTCCTGCTCAAAATGGGACCTTCGGGAGATATGCTATGGACCCTACACTAACAATGTGGATTCTTGTAGTGCTCATTTTTTGTTGTGGACTTTTATTCAGTGTAAGCCTAATGTTAAACTCCAGGCTGGTAGGGAAAACCTATGGATTCAGTGCAGGACACACTGACACAGAGTCAATTTTTGAATCTAAATAAAAGCATAACTAAAGCCCCCCTTTAAAACCCTTTAGGTCTGCATTTCAATCACACATGTAGGGGCAAAGGAGGTATTGTTGAGACTTAGGGGCATGTTTACTAACATTGGAAATGGAAATGCCAGAGTGGCTGCTATAAGGTGCCATAGAAAGTCAGTATTTAGTGGGCTGGTGGGGGCTCTTTGGACCTCTGTATGTGCTGATTGGGCCTCTGTGTACCTGAAATGGCAGGGCCTGTTTTAATTCTCAGTCCGGACCTGCTAATTGCTGATTGGTTGCCATGGGCAACATCTCCAGATATTTATCTCCAATGTTAGTAAACATGCCCCTTAGGGTGTTATTTATCAAAGGTCAAATTTCAGAGTTATGTGTTTTTTTTATTGTGATTAAAAACTGGATTATATCACATTTGATTAGGAAAACAAGCACTAGTGGGTAGCATAAAAGAGCAACAAGTAACATATACTACAACTGGGACTACACCTAGAAACAGATGGTTGTGTACATTGATTATATATTGATTATATATATATTGATCAGAACTGTTCTGTAATAAGTGGAGGAACTGTATATCACATGCACTTTATTGCTCCTAACATTATAGAAGTTCAGTGCATAATATTGATATAAGATTTTTAATAGTTGCTTTGTATTTACAGTACATGATAAAGTGCCTCTGAGAATCCAATTCTATATACCATTGTAGCTGCAAAGGAGCAAAAAGCAAGTCTGGGAAATTCCTTTAGAAATGGAGCAGCAGAAGGTAGCGCAGATGGGCCTGGCTCTCTTTATATACCAAGTACTCGCTCTGACTAAAGGATGTGTAATTGTATCTATCTTGATAGGACATCCTTGTGGTACAGTTATCTTGTGCCCATCTAAAACCAGTGGTCCTTAGCAGGGTCTGTAAGCAGAACCAGAATCCTTTATGATAAACACATGAAGACTGGTAACAGGCATCTAGAATCACTTCCATTGGAAGCTACCTTTATCCGACACAGTTTAGGAGCACCTTGTTTGGCTTAGCTATTCAAAGTGTGAACATGGTTGGTATAGAGAGGGATTCTATGTCGAACAGATGGTTATAAAGTTACAGTGGCCATTATGGAATCAGTGTTGAGTAGATGGGTTCAGACATTGGCACTATTTGTATCTCAGCCCAGTACAAGAAGACAGTTCCTCATAATACTGAATCCTACATAAAATACTATCAATCCAAAATTAAGGGGATTATTTGTCAAAGGTTTAAACTAGGGATGCACCGAATCCACTTTTTTGGATTCGGCCGAACCCCCGAATCCTTTGCAAAAGATTCGGCCGAATACCAAACCGAATCCGAACCCTAATTTGCATATGCAAATTAGGGATGGGAAGGGGAAAACATTTTTTACTTCCTTGTTTTGTGACAAAAAGTCACGTGATTTCCCTCCCCGCCCCTAATTTACATATGCAAATTAGGATTTGGATTCGGTTCGGCCGGGCAGAAGGATTCGGCCGAATCCGAATCCTGCTGAAAAAGCCCGAATCCTGGCCGAATCCCGAACCGAATCCTGGATTCGGTGCATCCCTAGTTTAAACTGTAATAAACGGTAATACATTTGATTTTATTCATAATTGGAATGGTATGTTATTCATGAAAAAAATGTGAATGTCTAAAATTCAATCGAACAGTCCCAACCCGAAAACTATTCTTAATCAAGTTTTCCTCTAAAAAAAAACCTATGACTTTTGTGCGTCAAATTTTTTTTTGACGCGCAACATGTTTTTTTCTCCCATTGGAGTCAATGGGGTGTATTTTTTTTTTTTTTTTATTTTTACATTTTTATTTATTTCCAAACATAAAATTACAATATATGCCAATTGCATAATATTGATATAAGATTTTTAATAGTTGCTTTGTATTTACAGTACATGATAAAGTGCCTCTGAGAATCCAATTCTATATACCATTGTAGCTGCAAAGGAGCAAAAAGCAAGTCTGGGAAATTCCTTTAGAAATGGAGCAGCAGAATTTTTTTTATATTTACATTTTAATTTATTTCCAAACATAAAATTACAATATATGCCAATTGCACAGGTAAGAAAGGAAACATAAAGAAAAGAGAAAGAAGGAGAAAAGCAAAAGAAAAAAAGGAAAAAGAGCCTGACTCTGGGAAATAGTTACATACATATGTTTACATATTATTTAACCTTGAGAATAAGTTCTTAGTAAATAAATAAACAGCCTTTAAGATGATGAATCATTATATGCATACATATATTGCCAGTAAATTGCAATTTTGGAAATCGTCCCCAGTGTTCGTGCTATGGTGCATTCGTAGTTTGCAGTTTGGTTAAGTTCATGCTTGATTATTTGTATTGATGGAATATCTTGAGAATTCCATTTCCTTGCTATTGCTATTCTAGTTACAAACAATATGTGTTATAAGTACAATTGAGCTGTATTGCATTGTGTTATTGCAGGTGAATCTATTATTCCTAATAATGCTAAAGCCGGAGTCAAAGAAATATTTATTTTAGTAATTTTTTGGATCATCTTTTCTACCAATTTCCATAGTGTTTGTATAATTGGGCATGACCACCAAATATGCAGAAAACTGCCTGAGGGACCACAGTTCCTCCAGCATCTATTTAGTGTACCATACATCTTGTGTAATTTATTTGGTGTTAAATACCATTGATAAGTTTCCTGGCATTCTCAAGATGATAACTACATTTAGGGGCACATTTACTTAGTTCGAGTGAAGGAATAGAATAAAAAAAACTTCGAATTTCGAATGTTTTTTTGGCTACTTCGACCATCGAATTGGCTACTTCGACCTTCGACTACGAATCGAACGATTCAAACTAAAAATCGTTCGACTATTCGACCATTCGATAGTCGATGTACTGTCTCTTTAAAAAAAACTTCGACTCCCTACTTCGCCAAGTAAAACCTATCAAACCTCAATGTTAGCCTATGGGGAAGGTCCCCATAGGCTTTCTAAGCTTTTTTTGGTCATAGAAAAATCGTTCGATTGATGGATAAAAATTAGGGATGCACCGAATCCAGGATTCGGTTCGGGATTCGGGCAGGATTCGGCCTTTTTCAGCAGGATTCGGATTCGGCCGAATCCTTCTGCCTGGCCGAACCGAATCCGAATCCTAATTTGCATATGCAAATTAGGGACGGGGAGGGAAATCACGTGACTTTTTGTCAGAAAACAAGGAAGTAAAAAATGTTTTCCCTTCCCACCCCTAATTTGCATATGCAAATTAGGGTTCAGATTCGGTTCGGTATTCAGCCGAATCTTTCACAAAGGATTAGGGGGTTCGGCCGAATCCAAAAAAGTGGATTAGGTGCATGCCTAATAAAAATGTGAAATTTTGTTGTAGATCCTTTTCCCATTTTAACATAAATGCATATTTAGGCTGATTCTTTGGTAGTAATAATAGCTTTTATATCACTGAGGTACCTCGTTTCTTAAAATTTGGAGTGTGAAAGAGCGTTTCCAAAACTGTAGGTAATCTGTTAACATGTTGAATCCACCAAAAACGAGCGGATCTCTCCCCGATATGCCCACCTTGAGGTGGGCAATATCGGGCTGATCCAATCGTGGGCCCTAGGGCCCAACAATCGGATCCTAACAAATGGTAACGGGTGGTCGGATCACGGGACGGCATCAACGAACAGATGCGGTTGCGATCCGACGGGATTTTTAGTCCCATCCGATCGAGATCTGGGGTGGTTCACTTTTCAGCTAACTTTTACTATGTTATAGAATGGCTCCTGAGTCTAAGCAACTTTGCAATTGAATTTTGTTTTTTTCTTTTTGATTTTTTAAAATTATTTAACTCCTTCTGACTCTCTCTAGTTTTTAAATTGAGGGGGGAAGTCACTGACTCCATCTAAAAAACAAATGTTGTGTAAGGCTACAAATGTATTGCCATCGCAACTTTGTGTTATTCCTCTTTCTATTCAGGCCTCTTCTATTCATATTCCAGTCTCTTATTCAAATCAATGTATGGTTGCTAGGGTAATGTGAACTGGAGAGCTGCTGAGTAAAAGCTAAATAACTCAAAAAACACAAATAATGAAAACCAATTGCAAACTGTCTCAGAATATCACTCTCTACATCATAATAAAAGTTAATTGAAAGCTGAACTACCCCTTTAAAATGACTGCATCATTTATACTGTCCATCTTCATTACCCGGTTGAGTACACCCACATGCCACAACACTGTCACAGCCCTTTGGTGGGGATCGCAAGAAACAATCATTCATTGTGATGTGGTGCTCATTCCCCAAAACCACTTCATTTAGAAACATGATGCCAAGGTTCTTAGAAGTTCAACCAACTGCAAAGACAGAAACTCCCTTAGAAACCATTCTGTTCATAATAGACAACCAGTACTAATGATAAGTGTTACAATTGTAACACAACACACAATTTATATTGCTAACTAACCATATTCAGCAGATTTACTGTTCTCATAGGCAAAGTAGATTCCCTTCCCGACACAACCACCTGAATGCGGCATAATGCGCAGGCCACTTTTTAAGATAGCAACTACCACCACTATGGGGTATATTTATCAAAGAGTGAAGTTAATAGTGAAGTTCCGCCACTAGAGTGAAATTCCGCCACTCTCCATTCATTTCTATGGGATTTTTATAGGCGTATTTATCAAAGGGTGAACTTTCACCCATTGATAAATACGCCTTTCAAAATCCCATAGAAATGAATTGAGAGCTGTGGAATTTCACTCTAGTGGCGGAACTTCACGCTTTGATGAATTTACCACTATGTTGGTGCCATGCCAGAGCAAGCGGCGGTTATGAATGACTTTATGTGCGCTAAATCTCTCTTCCTGCCATGGAAAAAAAAACACGATATGTAGGACGTTATAGCTCAGACAACACTCTATCCAAAAGAAAACACGCCTGCAACACTTTTTTTGTTTGCACTTTGAAATCGATGTCCTGCGTTATACTGTAAATGACCCTTATAGTGTGTTATTTATATAATTTGCACAGTATGCACAAATGTATATTAGGCTGATGTGACGCACTGGTCATAGAAATTTAGTTTGTATGTTGGCAGATGTGATGAACAGATTATGTAGATCTCCTGGGTGTGATGTGATGCACAGGATCCATATTTAAAGTGTTTGTATGTGGGAAATGTGATACACAGGTTACATAAATACATTGTACATACATGTATGAGAAATGCAATGCACAGGTTACAGAAATGCAGTGTGTATGTATGGGAAACATGATGCACAGGTTGCAGAAATGCAGTGTGTATGTATGGGAAACATGATGCATGGGTTACAGAAATGCAGTGTTGCATTTATGGGAAATGTGATGAACAGGTTCTAGAAAGGCCATGTGTGTGTATGGGAAACATGATGCACAGGTTATAGAGATGCAGTGTGTATTTATGGGAAATGCAATGCACAGGTTGCAGAAATGCAGTGTGTATGTATGGGAAACATGATGCACAGGTTGCAGAAATGCAGGGTTGCATTTATGGGAAATGTGATGCACAGGTTGCAGAAATGCCATGTGTGTATGTATGGGAAACATGATGCACAGGTTGCAGAAATGCAGGGTTGCATTTATGGGAAATGTGATGCACAGGTTGCAGAAATGCCATGTGTGTATGGGAAACATGATGCACAGGTTATAGAGAAGCAGTGTGTATTTATGGGAAATGCAATGCACAGGTTGCAGAAATGCAGTGTGTATGTATGGGAAACGTGATGCACAGGCAGTAGTATATCCCTACAGTATCAACTTGACAGGTCCCTGCCCCCTGACAGGTGTTACTGCCCCTAATGGGTGGAGTTACCGTCCCTAATGGGTGGAACTAAGTTTGATCTGGTCTTTCTGACCTGATATAGCCACGCCCACTGCAGCAAAGCATTCCCCACCCACTGTGCAGCCGCCATTTTGTGTAAAACCCATAAACCCTAGCTAGCCAGTGGCAAAGCATTCCCCACCCACTGTGTAGCCGCCATTTTATGAAATTAAGCCGCCATTTTGTGTAATACCCATAAACCCTAGCTAGCCTCTACTGTGAGCGCCACCAGGTGGTTATGTTTGATATTACAAGATCTATATGTGGTCACTGTGTAACTGCGAGGGCCATCATGCGGTTATTGCTATAACTACAGATGAATACCGAAAAAAGACGTACAGACACGACTTTTGGTATTTTATAGTGCCTCGGGGTGGGCCTACATGCCTGGGCATGTCTAGAACAGTGTGGATCATATGTATAAATATGACTTATAAATAAATAAAGCACAGCATACATATTGTAATGAAACATAACATATTTTTATTATAAAGACAAACCAATAAAAAATACACAACATACATAATGTGAAATATGCATTGAAATATATACAAAAAAATTATTTGGAAATCCAAATAATATATATTGAGAAAAACACAACAGAAATTTTTCTTTGCTTTTTTTCCAATTCTACACATATATACAGATATAAATATACATTGATATACATTTAGTATTTCAACCAGTCAATAAATTGAAGTAGAAAGCCAGTGCATTTTTTAGGTAACATGTATCTATGGGGGGTTAATGATCATGGGGTGCCTAAAGTAGAAGTCTGCTTTGTTAAGTGTTTTATAAGCTTAGGGTTTGCATGTGATGATGAGGGTCCAGAATCAATATGTATTTTTATATTATTGAAATATTCACGCTTTGAAGTATTACCAATGACTGATGAAGGTATTTTAAGCTCAGCCATCACGCGAAGCAATGAATCCTAATGATGGGTCATTTTACGCTCACCAACATACAGGGGCGATCCTGGCCCCTCCGCTGCCCCCCCTCCCCTGGAAATTCGCTCTTAAAGTACCAGGAGCAGCATTTTTGCTGCCCCTGGTACCTAGTGGGGCGCTGCTGCCTTAGGCGACAGCCTCAACTTGTCTCATTGGTGAAGCACCCCAGCCAACATAATGACTCTGCGTAACACCGCGAACCAAGTCCAGTATATTAGAACCCGATTCTGTGTCATTTTTATAAACCAGTTCCCCCTTGTCATTCCAATCCACAATATGTTTTGATTGTGACATTTTGGCAAGTAATAACTTAATTTACATTGTTTATAACCTCATCAAACATAGTATCAGCTGCGGTAGTGACGGTATCACCATCTGAATTCGGTTGGGCCACAGTTATGGCGGGATCTCCAGGTGGCATTAAAAGTGTTAAGCTCATCTTCTCCCGATCATCCGGCTTCGCATGAACCAAGGACTTTTGCAATACAGTTGTATAACGATATATTTATGTCACTATCTGATAAGTCTTTTCTCTGTACAATATCAGAAATTTCACCATCAAGTTGTTGTGAGACAGATTGGTGCTTATGAAAACCTGTATCGGCAGTCTACTGTAAGCGATCTATATCCTGTTTAGGAACTAAGTACATTTTTTCAGTGTACTCCATTAACGGTTAGTCAGTAGACCAGTTAGCAGAGGTATAGCAAAACCCAATAGAGAGGCGATGAAAGCACCGGACTGTTTCACTAGACGTTTCTTCTTAACAAATGAAAATGTTTTGTTGCTCAAAGTTTTTATAACTTTTTGCCACTTTTTAAGCACCCCCACTTGGTGATTTGTAAGTGGTATTTTACCTTTAAGAGTGTTGAGCGCTATTTCACATATGGCTGCGATCAAGTCATCCGACGCTGTACACAGAATGACCCTTCTCTTATTTGGCTTAGCATTCATTAATATTTTTAAAGTATGTCAATTATGCCTCAAACGTGTAGACATGTTAACCGCCTGTAGAAAAAATAGCTAATGACCCAACAAATATGAAATCACCCCTTTTTAGAGTTTTGCTTTTTAGGGATATATACAATGGGCAGTTCTGGAGGAAATAAACCTGTTCCTAACCTATAATTATCGGGGGTTGCAGAACGTAAATCTACCAGTAAATAGCCATATGGCCTACCTGTAGCATCCTCAAAAGCCTCTAAAAAGAAATGTGATTTGCCAGGGTACATCTGTCTAGCCAGAGTCGTAATTTGGAGTTTATCACGTGGACTCTTAAAAAGCACCATATACTTGGGGGCACATTTACTTATGGTTGAATATCGAGGGTTAATTAACACTCGATATTCGACTGCCGAATGGAAATCCTTCAAATATCGAAGTCGAAGGATTTACTGCAAATAGTTCAATCGAACAATTAAATCCTTCTAATCGTTCTATTTGAAGGATTTTAATCCATCAATCAAACAATTTTTCTTAGATACTTAGAAAGCCTATGGGGACCCTCGATATTCGACCCTCGAAGTAAAATCCTTCAACTTCGAATATCGAGGTCGAAGGATTTACCGCATTTAGTACGATTGACCGATCGAAGGAAAAATCGTTCCATCGAACGATTAAATCCTTTGAATCGAACGATTTGAAGGATTTTAATCCATCGATCGAATGATTTTCCTTCGATCAAAAAAAGCTTAGAAAGCTTATGGGGACCTTCCCCATAGGCAAACATTGGTGATCGGTAGGTTTTAGGTGGCGAAGTAGGTAGTCAAAGTTTTTTTTAGAGACAGTACTTCGACTATCGAATAGTTGAATAGTCAAACGATTTTTAGTTCGAATCGTTCGACTCAAAGTCGTAGTCGAAGGTCAAAGTAGCCAAGAAAAAACTTTCGACGTTTTTTTCATTCGAATCCTTCACTCAAGCTTAATAAATGTGCCCCCAAGTGATCATCAGGGATACCCAATGATTTATTCATATCACGGGCCTTTTCCAGCATTACACTGTCGGGTTTGTCTTGCTCTGCTAAAACAGCACAGATACTACCAGCTAGGCATAAATTGTTGTCATCATTATTTAAATCAAATAACCAACGCCGTTTCGTGGCTATAATACGACTATAGGGTGTAGACCTAGGGGCTGATTCACTAACTTCGAGTGAAGGATTTGAAGTAAAAAAACTTCGAATTTTGAAGTGTTTTTTGGGCTACTTCGAACATCGAATGGGCTACTTCAACCTTCAACTCGACTTCGACCCGAAGGATTCGAACTAAAAATCGTTTCACTATTCGACCATTCGATAATCGAAGTACTGTCTCTTTAAGAAAAAACTTTGACCCCCTAGTTCGCCATCTAAAACCTACCGAACTCAATGTTAGCCTATGGGGAAGGTCCCCATAGGCTTTCCTAAGTTTTTTTGATCGATGGATATTCCTTTGATCGTTGGATTAAAATCCTTCGAATCGTTCGATTCAAAGGATTTTATCGTTCGATCAAAGGAATAATCCTTCGATCGTTCGATCGCACTATTTGCGCTAAAATCCTTCGACTTTGATATTCGAAGTCGAAGGATTTTAATTCCGAGTCGAATATCGAGGGTTAATTAACCCTTGATATTCGACCCTTTGTGAATCGGCCCCCTAATGTGCCGTCTAGCTAATACACCCCCTTCTCTGTTTTTCACAACAGTTACAACAAGTCTTAAAGATCCATTCCCAATAAGATCAGCATTACTTTGAACAAATTTGCTATATCATTTAAAAAGGACTCAGCATTTAAGCTGGCCTTAGATCTTTTGATTGAATACAGTCGTTTGTTGAGGCCGTCACCATCCAGTCGTAACTGAACCAAATCATTATGACCTATGTCAGGTTTAATAAACCTTGGATAGCCCCTCTGTACGGACTGAACAGCATCCTTAAATGATGATTCTTTCTCTATATTTACAAATCTAAAGTGGTTATAATATTCAGTGGAATTAAATTTAGGATGTTGCTTATGATATTGATTTATACGTTCCAAAAATACGGGGTCTGTACCGTCATTATGGTTGTTCGACATTTCAGCCTGTACAGGTCTTTCATTATTTGAGTTATGGTTAGTGTTTTGGGGTACAGTATGTGAGGTGGACAAATATGACTGGGGTATTTCATCGCCAACGATGTTCAATGTCTCAATAGGGATTGGCATGTCCGTATCAATACAGGGTGTAGCTGTGGTTATTGTATGTCCTGTAACACTCTGATGAGCTACGCAACGCTGTTTTTTAGCCCGTGTTGCCAACATCTTTATAGCTTTTTTACAACTTTAGTCTGCTGATTTACATTGGGTCTAAGATACGGTCTACTGACTCGTTTATTTTTTAAACCCTGACCAGTCAGAAGTCTCAGACCTCTACGGAAAAACTTGCTTGATGCGGTATACATGTTTTTAAGGCCTAAAGCCGCAGCAGCCTTCATTTTTTCATCAGTTAGTGTCACTAAACGTTGAAATTCATCCAACACAGTATCAGTAACAGATCTTAAATCATACCAAAATCTACACTGTTGTAAAAGCCACATTAGTAAATCTCTAGCATGATCAGTGGGCACCGGGTTACATGCACTGGTACTGAGATCTAAATTTGAAACCGTATCATGAGGAAGAAGTTGCAGCCCGCGACCAAATATTTTGTTTGTAATATAAAGTTTATTACTAAGTGGGATGCCTTTGGTTAATATTTCATCTTCACATGATGACCCCAATAAAATTGAAATTTCTGTTATAGCAGTCTGAACTTCTTCTCTTAGTTTATACCAGAAATCAGTTTCACATGTATACCATGTGTTCAACTTATCCGATCTGTTATCATACTTATGACTGTAAGATGATTTGGTCTTTATTGAGTCCCTAGAGTCTATAGAAGGTGTTACAACAATAGCCGGTCTGTGTTTTTTAGACCAGACATTCAATGTTTTACGCACTAAAGGCCGTTTTATTCTAGGAAAACTGTGATTACTTTGTTGCACAGGACACTGATGTGTTGGTTTTATGTTTCCTGACTCACCAGATACAGAATCATCGATATTCAGCGGAGTTTGTCTGTTGCACTGATTCGTAGGATCTACATTTAATGGAGACAGTATCTCGATTTCATCAATATGTTCAGATGGCTGCTGAGTGGGAGACTGAATTGATGCTGCAAATAAATAAATAAATAAATTAATTAATTAATTGATTAATTAATTAAATGAATTAAAAAAAAATGCATGAAGCATTAAACATATGTCTTATATCCGTTATATGCACACATTCTAAATATTGTTTCTACGTACCAGTGTCTTGAGGATCTAGGAGTTGTGTTGTGGATACTTTAGTTCTTTCAACATAGGTGCTAACATCTGCTGAACTAGTTGTGGTTACTTGAATGGTACTGTTGTTTTTTGAATTCTGTAATTTTGCAGCACGCCTTTTTGTTAATGATAACTTTGATACTGCAGCAAAAATACATAATAAAATTACAATACATTAGAATTATTGTGATTTCGTCATATACTTTTTAAAAAAAAAATACAACACATACAACTGAAAAATGCCTTACCCTTTAAACAAAACAGGGATTGTTTGTCCATATATTGCAATATATTTAAGCTGGCCAACTACGTCAAAGTCATCCCAAATCTGGCCAGTCCTACACTCAATCTTCATCTGATTCATTAAGAATTCTATTGCTTCATTATATATTTTACAAAGGGACTAAGTTTTACCTACAACTTACTAGCTGCTTTCAAAGTAAAACTCCCAAACTTGGCTGCCCTTTTATTAGACACCAGTGGGATCACCTGACTATAGCTGGGAAGGATGGGAGCTACAACATGGAGCTGGTCACTGCTCCTGTATAACTATAACAAACAAGGGAAAGTTGTGCTCACCACTAATTTTTAAAACCATTAGGCGGGGGTGCAATGAGGTTGCACTCAACCCATTATCAATATATTGGTATGGTTTAAAAAATTAGTGGTGAACACAACTTTCCCTTGCTTGCTTGTTTTATATATATATGTATATATATATATATATATATATATATATATATATATATATATATATATATATTAAGAAAAATCGTAGGATGCCTTCTGCACTCACTTATCTGGGTTGTTGCCCTGGTGCTTGACAAAGGCCCCAGTGAGGGTCGAAATGTTGATTTGTGAAATAATAATCACTTTTTTTTGCAAGACCCTTTCATTCTACTTTTTTATCTATATATATATATATACATACATACATACTTTTTTATCTTTTATATATATATATATATATATATATATATATATATATATATTGTTATTGATCAATGAATCAAAAGAGTTATGCACATCAGCCGTTAGACTAAAACACGTTTTTACATCTGTTTTCTGGTATGTCTATAACAATAATGATAACATTTGCACACAAAGTAAGAACTAAGTAAACATCGGCCATGATTTTACAATTATACAAAGTAATCTTAGCATTATAACTGAAACAATCAAACAAATGAATAAATACAGTAAACAAAACATTTATATCTATTTAATTTAAAATTAAATTAAAATCACTAGTTCTGTAAACTCTATATAATGAAATATACACTTTTATATTAGTACATCGCCAATGAACGTATGAACTAATTAAACCGCAACCATGATTTTACAAATGTACAAAGTAAGCTTAGCATTATAACTTAAACAATCAACCAAATGAATAATTACAATAAACAACATTTATATCTATTTATCCTTAAAAATAAATAGTTATGTAAAATCTATATATAATGAAATAAACACTTACATAGCTGTACATCACCAACGAGCTGATCATCTCGATTATGATCCACGGCCTGAACTGTGCGAGTCTGTAGCGACACAGTAATTTAAATTATTTGTGACGTAAAATAACGTCATTTCCAGTTCCAATAAGGTTACTATTGATCTTAACATTTATACTTTACAGATCTTCATGACACACATAATAAAAAAAACAAAGCCAAATAATATATAAAAACCATACTTTACCTTTGACATGTCGCAAACTTCTTTTCTAGTGTCCATCACAAGTGTAATGTCTTCCTGTTACTGTAGATGTACTGAATCCATTCCACAACTGCCATTTATATATATGACTACTATCTCAAACAACCTTAGCTATAATTACAGATGGTGATCCATTCCCAGCATTGAAAAAGCTGTACTGGTGGCCTGTGTTTAGTCAGCTGTCACTTATTTGTATACCTGAAATGCCCTTCACACGTATTAGTTACATTTACACACAATCCTTTGTCCTTATTCATTAAATTAGCCCTTCGTCATGAAACTGTCTTGGTGACCTGTGTTTAGCCAGTTGTTACTTATTTGAACAGCTGTAACGCCAAATCGGCTATTATCGAAATAATACGTAGGAGTCGTAAATTCTATTTAAAAAATTTGACCTTTATTTAGGTCACGCAGTATACATAGTTCAAAGTTTTTTTGTTTGTTTTTTTTTTAAATTGTAAAATACCCAATATTAAAATACACAACAACCCCTATTATATAAATGCGTATTAGTGAATACAGTATTTGGTACATTTCTGTATATTTTTACAATGTATATTTCTAATTCTTGAGCTACGCATGTGTTTCCATACAAATCTGGAAACCAAATGATCATTTAGTTTTAAATCTTCAGTGAAGTAGTTCAATACATTTTTAAATGTCAAACCACTACAAATTTGATGAATAAAAAAAATACAAAACTCCCCACACACAGATGATAGAGTACTTTGTAACTGATCATTATGATAAATAATTTGATCAGCATTCTTATTAATGAACTGTAAAATTTCAACAGGGTAAAACCCACTCAGAGGTGATATTCCATATGAATCAAAAAATAGGACACGTCTTTTATTATCGATGAAAACGGCTAACCAATGTTCACCAGGTAGTCTAGAATTATGAGTGTTTGTAATATAGGCGGCCGGTAAGTGTTCCAATTTACGAACAGGTCAGAGATCACACTGGAAAACTCCAACAAATACATGTCGTGTGCAGGGGTCGGATCTTAGAATGCGTGTAATCTTCAATGTATTCATTTTGTTTTTACTCATAGAAAATCATACAGTACTTCACGTACACGTATCTGATTTTTCTCAATAATGTTGTCAAACACCCCATATACAATCATATTTACAGTTCTGTCCAGCGCTCTTGAAAATTATTTCAGCTCTTAGATTACCACAACGTATCAATGAAAAATGACAACCGCATTCTTGATCCGGAGTTAAATCAAAGCCGAATAATGTACAGCCTCCAAGAAACGATTCACGGTCTATTACAAAACCAGAATCAATGTTCTTTTTCCTGCAATTTGTACAATAGCCATGTACTCTCTGATGGCGTTTCCATTTTCAAAAACAGGCTGAAAAGCTTTGCTGGGAATTTGGGTTCCATCGCTGTATAGGGCAATGAAATAGGAAAAATTGTTGTTATGATGGAAGCATAACGGATTTAAATCTAGCAAGCTGGAAAATGCGTCATTTTCGATAAAACTTACGATAACCAGCTTCGGAAGCTGCCCCAAAAAGAGGTTTTCTTGGTTGCAAACGCCACTGCCTGCCGGCATGCTGAATACTTTCATACTGACACGATCAATGACATACTTGGCATTACTTGTTAGAAGTCCCTGGGCGTTAAGTATTTGAACCTTGAATGGTTCAGCTTCGGCAGACATTAAGCAAAATTGGTCCTTATTCCTGGTAAGTTTTATTTTCAAATCGAAACCACTTAATAATAATTTATCCTGACAGAACAAGTGTGTGTGTGTAGTAGAACTTGCAACTCAAAGATCCGCCCACATTCAGTTAGACGCGCACGTTTTGTGAAACCTTCGTTATCACCCCCTAGGACACGTGTTTGATGATGTCCGGCTGTTTCCTTATAAATCATTCCGGCTGTGAATTGTGATAATGCGTCAGAGCTATAATTAAGAATAGACTCGATGTTTGTCCATATATTGCAATATATTTAAGCTGGCCCCCGCCTAATGGTTTTAAAAAATAGTGGTGAGCACAACTTTCCCTTGTTTGTTATAGTTCTACAGGAGCAGTGACCAGCTCCATGTTGTAGCTCCCACCCTCTCCAGCTATAGTCAGGTGATCCCACTGGTGGCTAATAAAAGGGCAGCCAAGTATGGGGGTTTACTTTGAAAGCAGCAAGTAAGTTGCAGGTAAAACCTAGTCCCTTTGTAAAATGTATAATGAAGCAATAGAATTCTTAATGAATCAGATAAAATTGAGCATAGGACTGGCCAGATATGGGATGACTTTGACGTAGTTGGCCAGCTTAAATATATTGCAATATATAGACAAACAATCCCTGTTTTGTTTAAAGGGTAAGGCATTTTTCAGTAGCAGTATGCACAAAATGTCTCTGTATTAAATATATTGATAATGGGTTGAGTGCAGAGGACTATTTGACTATATGTATTTTGTGGTCACACCCTCATTGCACCCCCGCCTAATGGTTTTAAAAAATAGTGGTGAGCACAACTTTCCCTTGTTTGTATGTATTTAACACCATTGTTATATTTTGCAAAATCCGTCATTGAGACCAAGTCTGCCTGCCATTGTGCGTCTATATCTGAAACACAAATTCTATTTCTTTTGAAATGCTTACATACTGGTTTGTGTAGCGTATACGGATCCTGAGTGGCCAACCACTGTCTTACAGTATTTTGTTTTATGTCTTTATTTTTGAACACCACCAAAACTGCCTGTATTTTGAGGCATATAGTATGCTTTCTTTAACACATCTTTAATGTTTTTCGATAATGACGCCATTTCTAACGTGAAAGGCAGTGTTTTAAAATGTGTCAGTTACTTATCAAGCATTTAGATTAAATGCATAATGAACCTGAAAGCTCATTCCCCCTTTAGATCAGAAGTAGTCCGCGATTGCCTGACAACCCTGTTACATAATGAATTGTGCATTTCAAAAAGGTTCACAAGTAATTGCCAAAGCAGTCATAGTGTCTTATGCATTTCAAAAAGTTTCACATCGTATGCTATAAACAATCCTTGATTTTTTCAGTTTCGCTGTTGCAGAGCAATCCTATCGTCTTGTGCATTTCAAAAAAGTTCACATGTGAATTGTAATAGTTTTGGAGGAATAAAAACAGTCCTTGTTGTTTTTTTTTCAGTTTCACAGTTGCAGAGCAGTCCAAATGTCTTGTTTTCTAGTAGCTATTTTCACATTGGAATGTGTTAATTTAAAAAGAACAAACATTTAAGTAGTTATCTGTTTTTTGGTTTTTTTTCTGTATTTATCGGTAGTTATAGTAAAAACCACATGATGGCCCTCACAGTTACTCAGTGACCATATATAGCTCTTGTAATATCAAACATAACCACCTGGTGGCGCTCACAGTAGAGGATAGCTAGGGTTTATGGGTATTACACAAAATGGCAGCTGTGCAGTGGGCGGGGAATGCTTTGCCGCTGGCTAGCTAGGGTTTATGGGTATTACACAAAATGGCAGCTTAATTTCACAAAATGGCGGCTGCGTGGGCGTGGCTATATCAGGTCAGAAAGACGGGGGCGGGGACCTGTCAAATTGCTTGATACTGTAGCTGTATACTACTACAGGCTGCAGAAATGCAGTGTGTATGTATGAGAAATGTGATGCACAGGTTACAGAAATGCAGTGTGTGTATGAGAAATGCGATGCGCAGGTTACAAAAATGCAATGTGTATGTATGAGAAATACAATGCACAGGTTACAGAAATGCAGTGTGTATGTATGGGAAACGTGATGTACAGGTTGCAGAAATGCAGTGTGTATTTATGGGAAGTGCAATGCACAGGTTGCAGTAATGTAGTGTGTATGTATGGGAAACATGATGTACAGGTTACAGAAATGCAGTGTGTATGTATGGGAAATGTGATGCACAGGTTACAGACATACAGTGTGTATTTATGGGAAATGTGATGCACAGGTTACAGAAATGCAGTGTGCATATATGGGAAACATGATTTTCAGGTAGCAGAAATGCAGTGTGTGTATACTGGCCATGTGATAAACAGATTACAAAAATGCAATTTGTAAATATGTGAAACATGATTCACAGAAAACAGAAGTGCAGTTTGTGTGTGGATACTGGCAATGTGATGCACAGGTTGCAGAAATGCAGTGTGTAATTTATTGGAAATGTAATGCACAGGTTACAGAGTGCAGCATGCACACCAACCTCTGTTTCTCGGTTAACGGACCACACGTTCAAGATCTTCAGTGCACAGTAGACGGGCCAGTATCCACATAGGTTTGAAATCACCTGTGGCAAATTACAGTTCAGTTACACAGACATGTTTACTTATTGGCTGAAGTCATGCTGCACCCCCAAATTCTATATGTTTCACCATGTATTCTTTATTCCAGGAGACTCAGATCACACTTGAGGAGCCCATAATCAACATCCAAAGGGTGGGGAACTTCTTGTTCATTTTCCTCCTCATTCTTCACCTTGTCTGTCTGCAGGGTCTGAGCTAGCTTTATGTCTGCCAGCACCTTAGGACAAGAGAGTCTGTTACTGAGCTATTAAATAAGTATTGAGACAGAGGTTGTATGGGATAAATTACTGTATTAGAGATAGACCAAAAGAAAGCAATTCAAATATTGCACACACAAGTTGCACACAACACTTGCACACTCAAACTGAAAATGGTTTATACTGCCCCTTTAATATTAAGTGTTATGCATGAGAATAGAATGATTTGGGGTTATACTGTAATTCCTTCTTGGCTATGCGCACAAATAAATCCTTTTGTGCACACATTTTATACTTGTGTGCACACATTTTAAAAACTGTGTGCTCAGGTCAGAACTAGTACAAAAACAGCCAAACACAAACGTCTATTTTAATGTAAGGGGAATAATTATAACTGCAGGAACAACCTAACTCTGATCACATCATGCACAGATACCATAACATGCTGTGTAGCATATACATTTCACTTTAACAAGCACAAATAAACAAGAATACTGATAGTTAAGTGTACTTTTAAAGTGGAACTAAAGTGCCGCAGTGAATATGGGGAGAGAAAACACTGTACAATACTGTAAGAGACTGACAGTACCAGCAGCATATCCTTTTTGGCTTTGTAAAAGCTCCAAAGTATCAATGAGTGGAGGTGTACTACGTCCAAAATGATGTGGGATGATGGTGTAAAATCGGGAGCTCAGATCACTTAGCACCCCCTTGTTTGCCTTTCTGTCCAGTGCTGCCTGCAGCTCATCCAAAGCCTCAAAGCGATTTGCTATCTGTGACTTGCTCAGTTTCCCCAATGGCATCTTTTTAATGTCTGCAAGCAGCCATGTCTATCACCAGTGTCAGTATTTGTGGATCAGATAATTAACCCTTATGTAACATCACATCGGTCTTTTTTAAGGGATACAGGTGATTTTCTGCAGAAAATTGATAAATGCAAGGACCTACAGAGGGAAATGCTGCTTGTCACACTTGACGTGGAGAGCCTCTACACCTCCATCCCACATGATGGGGGGGTCGAGGCTGTCCGCGTCGAGTTGGACCATGATCCGGCACTAGATGGTGCACAAAAGAAGTTTGTGCTGCAATGCCTAGAGATGGTGTTATATAACAATTTCTTTCTATTCCAGGACCAGTATTATGTCCAGACACGTGGCACAGCAATGGGTTCCAATGTGGCCCCGTCCTACGCAAACATATTCATGAATAGGTTTGAAATTAAATATATTTACAGCAATGAGTTGTTTAGTCAGTATTGCCACATGTGGTTTCGCTATATCGATGACGTGTTTGCGGTTTGGACGGGCCCACATTGGACCCTAGAGAAATTTGTCAGTGAGATTAATATGGCGCTCCCCTTCATAAAATTCAGTGTTGAAAGTAGCCCTGATTGTGTTTCTTTTTTGGATACAAGGGTGTCGAGGTGTGGTGGATCCCTGTCGGTGGACTTGTATACCAAGCCCACTGACAGGAATACTCTGCTGCACTTCGATTCCTTTCATCCTATGCAAGTAAAAAAGTCCCTTCCAAAATCACAATTTACCAGGGTTAAACGCATTGTGACAGATAGCGAAACACTATCCCAGAGATTGGATGAGATGCAAGACAAATTTAGAAAACGGGGTTATCCTAATAAATTGCTACAATCCCAACGAGAGGAAATTGAGAATCAAAATCCTAATAGTTGCACTTTGGGCAAAAATAGACAACGTGGGGACCGTATTCCTTTTGTGTCTAAATATAATACCTTAAGTCACCAAGTGACAGACATCATTAGAAAACATTGGAAAATCCTTAAGGAGGGCATTCCTCAAGTTAAGAGCTTTAGTGAACCACCCCTGATATCCTACAAGAAAGATAGAACAGTAGGAAGTAAAAGACAGTTTCAAACAACTTTGCGTCCCGTAAAAAATGGAACTTTCCCTTGTTTGGAGTGCAACTGCTGCTCTAATTGTCAGAAAGGGGATATTGTATACCACCCACGTAAAGGTACACCAATTAAAATCCGGGGTTTTTATACATGCGCATCAAGTTTTGTTGTATATGTTATAAAATGCCCGTGCGGCTTATTATATGTGGGACAGACAACACGTCCAGTTAGAGAGCGCATGCGAGAGCACAAGTCTGCAATTAGAACTGGCAAAAAAGATCAAGTAGTTGCACACCATTTTTTAGAGACAGGACACGGATTACACCAATTAAAATACCAAGTGGTGGATCATGTACCGATTCTGAGACGTGGGGGGGATCGGGTTAAAGCACTATTGAGGAAAGAAGCCATATGGATAAGACGTTTGGAGACACTAGTACCGCAAGGGTTAAATCGAGAATATGACCTCCAAGCTATTTTTCGCTAAATATTTTGGTTTTAATTGTTTTTAATCATTATGTCTTTCAGATGTGTCTGATTCAATACTACGACTGTTTGATACAGAGTTAAGAAATTTCTCATATAATGACTTTGTTATAAAATTGTATCCATATTGTAGATACTGCACTTAATGATTACAATTGTATCTTTTTGTAGCCACCAGGTGGCGAAACTTTGTCTATAAAAGAGCTATTTTGATCAGTGTTAAGTGAGCTTGAGAAAGGGCCGCATAGGCCTGAAACGTTGCTAACCAGATACTGCCATGAAAAATTGAATAAAGGCATTTTTATTCTACAAGGTGCTGTACAGAAATTCTTCTATCACCAGTGACCCCTTCATGTCTGCATGCCACTGTCCCTGCTGTACCCTTCCATGTACACTTGTGTACTGATCTCAGTGGAACTCTAGCGCTGTAATTATTTTTGATTTCATTATGTCTACATATCATTGCATAATTAAAGAAAATGATTAAGAATTTTAATAGACAACGAAGTATAATGCATTGGGGTTTGGCAATATGTTATTTACCACCCAGCAGGCCCAGACTGGCAAATGCCAGGCAAGACTGGGTTCTGGCAAATGCCAGAGGGGCTGCTATAAGGTGCCATAGAAAGTCAGTATTTAGTGGGCTGTTTGGGCCTCTGTGTACCTGAAATGCTAAGTCCGGACCTGCCACCCAGCAAATTAAATTATGTTTTTTTGCCAAGGATTGGTGCTCCCTTTACGTACCAGATATATTTTATAATAACAGTACCCCACATCCAAGTGAATTAGTCTTTCTTTGCCACTGAAAGTTATGTGTAAATGTAACTGATATTGAAATTGATGTGTAAATATTGAAATTGTGTGTAAATGTAAATGATATTGATGTTGAAAGCAGTATCTGAATGGCTAATCTCTGCACTTCTGGCTAGTACTCCGAAAACAATGTAGCAGATGCCAGCTGAATAGCAAACCTGGAGGAGAAGTGTTTTAAAAATCAAGCCTTTCAAAGCCAATACTACCAATATTACTTTCAATTACAATTAGCTTTGAAACTATTGAAACATGCTTAGTATAGGTATGGGACCTGTTTTACAGAATGCTTAGGACCTGTGGTTTTCTGGATAATGGATCTTTCTGTAATTTGGATCTTCATACCTTAAGTCTACTAGACATCATGTAAACATTAAATAAATCCAATAGGCTGTTTTTGCTTCCAATAAGGATTAATTATATCTTAATTTGGAACAAACACAATGTACAGTTTTATTATTACAGAGAAAAAGGGAATTGTTTTTAAAAATTTGGATTATATGGATAAAATATATATATATTGATTATCAAGTATACTGTATATTGATATGCCTTTTTACCTAGGCCTAGGTAGGGTTGCCACCTTTTAAAAAAAAAAAAATTACCGGCCATGGTGGGGGGCAGAAAAGAAAGGGGCGGGGTGTGACACAAAAGGGGCGGAGCTGATGAGGGGCACTGCAAAAGGGGCTGCACCATGGGGAGTAGCATCAGAAAAGGGGCGGGCCATGTGGAGTAGCGTCACAAAAGGAACATGGCCACCCCCGAAGCCGACGAAAATGTACGTTTTCATCAGCGGGTAGGGGATTTTGTAAATGGTATTACAAATTACCGGCAGCTACATTGCCGGTAAATTTGTAATACCAGCCCTGGCCCTGGCAGGTGTTTTACCGGCTAGGCCGGTAAAATACCGGCCGGGTGGCAACCCTAGGGTTGCCACCTTTTCTGGAAAAAAATACCGGCCTTCCTATATTCTTACAGTTTTTTGCTATTAATAACATTGGCATCAAGCATAATTGTTATCGGCCAGGTGGCAACCCTACTAAGGCCCCACTGATACTATCCTGGATACTCTCATTTGAGCTGCAAATTGCAATGAATTACAGAGCACTAGTGCGAGTGTGAAATGCTGATATCGCAAAACTGCAGTTTAATGGCACCTGAACACAAGTTATAAGATAAACTGGATGGGAAATGTGCAGTAATCTTGGTTAGGCTGATTGGGCTCCATTCATGTTGACGAGCTGCAATTTTTTAGAACTGACCCATTAGTGGTGATAGAGCGTATTAGCAAGTGCCCCAGCCGGCATGAAAAGCATTAGGCTTGTCCTTTCACGTCCTAATAAATGTTTTAGTAATTTTAACTTTTTTTCTGTTTATATGTTTTTCTAAGACTCACACCTTTGTTCTGTTTTGCTTCTACATAAGCACTTGAGGACCCATGATTAGCGTGGGATGATTCACGTTTAAATGAACTTAGACATCCATATTTTGAAACATTGGCAATTACCTTTCCATTTTGGTATGGTTTTTAATTACTTAGCCTTTTGTTCCGCTGCCAGCCAATCCCAGGTTACCCTAGAAACCATTAGAGGGCCTGAATAAAAAGAGAAGCAATAAAAAAGTGACTATCATAAAATTGTAACCTTTTACAGGCTATAGTTTTTTGGCTACTGGGGTCAGTGACCCCAATGTAACAGCTGGAAAGAGACAGGTGGGGTTGCCAACTGGCCAATAATTTATCGGCCTGACCAGGTAAAATGATGGCTGATCCCAATGTTATTAATATGGAAAAAAGATAAATAAATAGGCAGGCAGGTATGTTTTTCCAGAAAAGGTGGCAACCCTAGAGACAGAAGAAAAAAAAACAATTCAAAAAGGAAAAAAATGAAGACAAACTGAATAACTGCTAGGACATTCTATAACATACAAACAGTGGCATAACTATAACATTACTGTTGCCTAGTTACTAGGGGTACTTAGAGCTTGGGTTACTAAGATACTCGGGAGTTTCCGCCCCTAACTCCGAATCCTTTTGGGCATCAACGTCATGAACGAGCGTTGCAGGTCTCTTTCTCACTGGCCAATGATTGCCTCCGGAAAGAACCAGCGCACAGGACACAGACAGTATTCTACTAGGGCGGATTTGCCGCGTTGTAGCCAATAGGGTTGGAGTGGGCGTCACCGGAAGGAGTGTGGACCTTTCTCACACGTGGATTCGGTGCTGTCTGTTGATCATGTCCGGCCTTTTCATCAAAAAGAAATCTGGGGTAACTCCGCGGAGGCGGCGGGCAGAGGTGAGGGGCTGTATGTTGCCAGTCTGAGAGCTGATTTGAGCTGTGGATCAGGCGGCACTTCTGGGCGCTCTTAGCCTTTAGACGTAGCACCCGGTTGCTTATATACTGTTAATACGCAGTAATCGCTTGTAGGCTTATTCTATTAAATGTTACAGTGGGTACGAGGCAATGTATAAAGTTATCAGTTTGGAACCATAATAGCAGTAGTGGGGCTTTTGTGTGGTGTTTCAGCTGAGCGGGGTTGCCAGGTCTAAAAACAGCCAAAATCATCTACAAAACTAGCTAAGAGGCACTTCAAAAGCAGCCCAAAAATAGCACAATAGCTGCAGTGAAAAGAAATATGTGAATATACGCCTTTTTCAAATTTTCATTGATTTGCACATTTTTCCTTGAAGTTAAATGGGACAGATTTGCCTGTCCCTAGGGTGTAACTACAGAGGGGGGCCCAGGAGGTATAAGGACCTCATAAGTCCCTAATTCATATACAATTTCAATTAATATTGGTAAAACAGGCCAGCCGCTAGACATTTTGGTTGCCAGCAGATTTTTGCACCAAAATTGTCAAGTGTCACTTGACAAAGGGCAATTCTGCTCGAAACATGTTGTGTGAATAAAGATTTTTTGCAGCAAAGCTCTGCGTTTACATTGGACTGTTTCACCAACTATATCTTCAATTGAACGTTAGTACCTAAGGACGAGGTACAGAAACAGACCATACAGGTTAGAAAAAATTGAGGGGATAAGCACCACAGAGAGTGGAAACAAAAGAAGCATGCTGAGTATTGTAGTGTTGCATTAAACTTGGCAGTTGTCAAATTTTTCGTCAAAAACTACATTACCCAACATGCATTGGGAGACACAGGCATGGCACATTAGGACAACAAAAAACTTTGGTTGGTTTGTACTTTGGAAACCAGCCAAAATTTTTTGTTCTTGCCCTAATGTGTCATACCTGTGTCTCCCAAGGCCCAAAAAGCAGCCCAAATCTGTACCTTGGCTAGTTTGTACTTTCAAAACCCATCTGGGATTTAAATTAGTAGCCCAATTTGGCTGGAAACCTGCTGACCTGGCAACCCTGGCAGGGAGCTCGCTCGTTTCGACGTGACACTCACCCCCTTAAAGGAGAAAGAAAGGCTAAAACTAAGTAAGCTTTATCAGAAAGGTCTATATAAATACACCAGTAAACCCTCATGTAATGTTACTCTGAGTCCTCTGTCAAAAGAAACACTGCATTTCTAACCTTCTATCGTTTACACATGGGCTTCTGTATCAGACTTCCTGTTTTCAGCATAAACCTCCAGGGCAGGGCTTGAGCATGCTCAGTTTGCTCATCTCTCCCTCCTCCCATCCCTATTGTAATCGGAGCCCAGAGCTATTAGTGAGCAGGGAGAGACTCAGGCAGGAAGTGATGTCACACCAAGCTTATATGGCAGCTTCTATCCTAAACAAACAGAGAGAGTGTCTAGATCTGTTTACTCAGGTATGGTAAAGCATTGTGCAGGATAACTTGCACTATTGTGGCTAATCTGTTGGCAATAAACTGTCTTGGAGCTTTCCTTCGCCTTTAAAACTAAAAGCACATAAACCACATGCTAAAAAATCTGATTGGCTGGGCAAAAAGGACTGCAGCCTTTCACTAGTTAAATAGCTGATTATGCAGATTGTGGATTTGATATGTGTCCATCGTGTCGTTTTAAAGGGATGTGATCTTGTAGCAAGGTGCTGATTTTAGTCTGAATGTGAGACCTTCGGTGCCTTTAAAGCCTTGGCTGGGGGTACTTAACCCGTTCTGTTAAAGAAACTATAACTTTGCCCCCTTTATCCCAGGGTAAGTAGCATCTGGGCATAGATTCCTTGAAATCTGATTTGTAGAAGACATCCTCTAGTCTAGTTAAAAAGGGATGAAAGGAAGCTGTATACTGAAAGTATATAATGATGCCATTGACCTGTTTTGGAAGTGTTTAATTAAAGAACAGATCCCTCTATAGAAGCACCATGAAGTTGATACACAGTCATATTACATTAACATGACAGGAATATGAATAATACAGGCAGGAAGGTTTAGCACAGTGTACATGTTTATATCACCGCAGTGGTACCTGGCTCGGGGATGTATTTGGTATGGGATTAAGATAAAGGACATATGGGAAAAGGTGTTGGAAGGATTCTACAGTCAGTTGCTTGTGGCACCACCGTGTATAATGGATCTACAGCTGGAAAACAAATTTACATTTATTAATGTAGGAGCTTTCATAATGCTTGCTTTGACAAGATTTAAATGAAGGATTTGCATATCCACACAGATACCAAATCCATGCTGGACATAGATGCTCCAGTCATTGGGTCGTAACAGAAATTCTTTATATAAGACACCAGGAGCTCCAGAGCCTTTCCAAACAGGAACAAAAAGCCAACTGTTAACTCAAATAACATAACTATAAAACCAGCAGCCAAGGAGGAAACAGGCCTCATCATGGAAAAAGTGGTTAACGTACAAGAAGCCCATAGGCTGTCTAATAGCATGCACTACTGTAAACTGCAGGAGGATCCCACTGATCTCTATAAAAAGGCAACTAAAGAACATAGTGAACAGCATATCTCCAATATCATGGAACATATAAACTCTCTAATTCCTGAAGATCAAAAAAAAAAAAACCCTGATACATGCTTCCTAAAAACCATAAAGTGGGCAAACCAGGAAGCTTATCAAATCTGAGGAATTGGCACACTTACAGAAAATTCTGGATGCATCCTAAAACACACCCTGCTACATTCAAGACACCATTGACCCCCTTAAGCTTGCTGCCTTAGATCCTATATCCAAGGGATCCATCTTGGCAACAGTGGATGCTGAGCCTATGTACACTAAACCTCCTCCATGCTGAAGAAATCCAGACTGGCCAATTTTACTCACAAGAACAACGTTTACCTGCTGAACCAATCATACAAATGATACTTCACTCACATAAAGCATTTTCAGGAGAGGAGAGCTACTTACAACAAATAGGCTCTGCCATGGGATGTCAATTTGCCACACAATACGCAAATGTATTCGTGGGCAGATTAGAGGAGAAATTTGTCATCCTGCACATTAAGCCAATGGTTTTTCTCTGCTACATTGATGACATCCCGTTAATCTGGACTGCCAGAGGACCTCCTTTCCTTCCACAATCCCTACAAACCTCTCCATCCCACCATAAAACTTAGCATTGCAATTTTTTATTATTTACCGTGTTTGAGTTATTTAGCTTTATTTCAGCATCTCTCCAGTTTGCAGTTTCAACAATCCGGTTTCTAAGAGTCCATATTACCCTAGCAATCATGCATTGATTTAAATAAAAGACTGGAATATGAATAGGAAAGGGCCTGAATAGAAAGAAAAGTAGCAATGACAATACATTTGTAGCCTTACAGAGTATTTGTTCTTTGGTTGGGGTCAGTTACCCCCATTTGAAAGATGGATAGGGTCAGAAGAAAAGGAAAATTATTCGAAAATGATAAAGAAAATAATGAAACCCAATTGAAAAGATGCTTGGTTATTCTAAAATATACTAAAAGTTAACTGAAAAGTGAACAACCCCTTTAAATTAAGTTGATAAAATACAACAGGCCGAGTACTTATACCACAGTGCCAGCAGGAACACAACAAAGGTATCATTCTTCTGAAAGTCATCCAATATGGACCTTATCCTGTGTGTGAAATGCCCAACTACAGGACTATATGTGTGTTTAACTGGACAATGACAAGAGCCCTTACACTTGACTCAGGACTACCGTCACCCCACAACTAGGTGTTAATTACATTAACTTCTACAGAGGATACTGGCTGAGGACATTAATAAAAAATGTTGGTGTTCATATGAAGATAGCCAGTCAATAGAGGTATCTTATCTTAATGTTCCACACCCCAAGTGCTGGGCAGTAGTATCCAATGTTGAATCAGAGACCAAAGCAACATTCGAGTATTCAGAGTCTCTTTATTCAAGAGCAGAAATGCAGCTACTTGTTTAAAGGAGAAGGAAAGGTTAAAACTAAGTAAGCCTTATCAGAAAGGTCCATCTAAATATACCAGTAAACCCCCCAAAGTAATGTTGCTCTGAGTCCCCTGTCAAAAGAAATACTGCATGTCTTTCCTTCTATTGTGTACACATGGGCTTCTGTATCAGACTTCCTGCCTTCAGCTTAAACCTCATTGCCCTGGGCAAGAGCATGCTCAGTTTGCTCCTCTCCCCCCCACCCCTCCCTTCTCTACTGTAATCTGAGCCCAGAGCAGGGAGAGACTCAGGCAGGAAGTGATGTCACACCACATTAATACTGCAGCTCCTATCCTAAACAAACAGAGTTTCTAGAGCTTTTTACTCAGGTATGGTAAAACATTCTACAGAATAAATATAGCATTCTATCTTGCACTATTGCAGCTAATCTATTGGCAATAAGATGCCTCCGTAGCTTTCCTTCTCCTTTAATCTGATCTGCTGAGGTTTATTATTTAGTTGGACATAACCAGGTGAATATGCATGGGGTTACATTAATAGGCTTATTTATCATAATTTTTTTTTTTCTTTGAATAAACTCACAATTGAAAAAAACATGAATGTTTGCTTATTTATGAAAAATTCAGAATGTAAAAAAACGAAATCGATTACAAAAGTAAAAATAAAAATATTTTTTGTTACTTTATAGGCTTAAACTCAAATTTGTGAATTTACAAACTCGAAAACTCAACTTAAAACTCAAATGAAAAAAATGATTTGAATTGTTCCTAGGACAGCTCTCATTGACTTCAACATAAACTTGCTAACTTTTTAAATGCCAATTTCTTTTTTACTTTCAAGTTTGTTTTTCCTTAATAAACACCAGACATTCACATTTTTTTAAAATTGAATTCGAAATTGTGATTGAAATCTAATTGTGGCAGAAATTCTAATTCTATCCTTGATAAGTCACCCCCTAAATGTTTGTATTCTAGATACTAATTTGAGTATGGAAAATTCATATACACTCCACTGTGAATGGATGGTTCTGTTGTATGTTTGTTTAATAAGGGACTACTTCCATACTGTTTCAGGGTAATGATGCCGAAGCTACATCTCAGAAAAAAAAGAAACCGAAAGACACTCATCTAAGGGAAGAAATTGAAAGTGATTCAGACACTGAAATGTGAGTGACCCGTTCACTTTGCTTTGTGTCTGGTCTTTCTTTCTCTTGCCTCTGACAAACTCCCTTCCGCTCTCCCATAGTGCCCCAGCTCGGACAAAACCTCGGCAAGATGAGGAAGACTTGGACGAGACTGCTCAGGAGAAGAAGCTCCGGCTGGCCAAGGAATATCTAAAACAACTGCAGCAGCAAGGTGAGTACATTAGGATACATTTTATTGGCTCCACTTTGCAGAGGTTTTCCTGTGTCAGTTTGCACTGAGTTAATGTTAATAATAATCTTCAGAGGAAGAACAGAAAGAAGACGAGGATCAGGATACCATTGCTAACAGACTGCAAGAGGATGTGGTAGGTTCCGTGACAAGCTGACAGATCTGGTATCTTGTATGGGAGATTTGTTTCATTGGCTGAATAATATGTTTTCTCTTGGTAGCTTGAGCAGCGAGGAAGACTTCAGCGTCCCTTGGCCAAAGAGGTAGTTCCAAAATCATATCTACTGCTGTTATTTCAACCCCAGTGTCTCTCTTTTTCTGTGATACCTTAACTCACCCAGGTCTGCCTTTCGAACATTCTGTTTTTGTTCTTTCATTCCCTTGTTTGCCTTTCTCCTTCCCCATATTCTATACCTGTTATAATTGTGTATACTATAAACCTTAAACTTCATTCTCTACATTGAAGTTGCTCCCTCCAGAGCCTTCAGAAATTCGCCTGCTCCGTGGTCACCAGGGTCCAATTACCTGCCTCGTGATCTCTCCTGATGACAGCTACCTGTTTTCTGGCTCCAAAGATTGCTCGATCATTAAATGTAAGTTAAGTGGCAGCTTTTACCAATTAAGCCATAAAAAGGCCTCGGCAACAACATCCACTCACTCAATTGACTTCTATTCAGGGTCTGTAAGTGATGGGAAGAAGATTCGCAAGATCCCAGGTGGAAGGAAAGGCACAGAGAGCACGCATGTAGGACACACTGGTCATGTATTATGCATGGCTTTGTCTTCAGATGGGAAGTACCTGGTATGTGCAATGTGATTGGAGATCCTTGGTTTTTTGTGTCATTCTTTGCAAGTTATATGCTCAATTCCTTATTTACCTATTAGGCATCTGGTGACAGGAACAAACTGATCTTTATCTGGGATCCTGTGACATGTCAGAACCTGCACAAGTTCCAGGGACATCGAGATGCAGTGTCTGTGAGTGTCGCCTTTCCTCCCACTTCCGCATAATGCATTTGCAGGTTTCCCAGTGTTCTCATGCATTAACTTCCTTTGCAGGGACTCTCCTTTCAGAAGGGAACCCACCAGCTGTTCAGTGTGTCACATGACCGTTCTGTGAAAGTGTGGAATGTAGAAGAAAATGCTTACATTGAGACCCTGTGAGTTTATTTTTTTTTGGGGGGGTTGTATAGATTAATAATCCTGCTTTAGTTTCAACTGTAAGTAGTGAATGTTTGTGTAATCCTGTTGTTACAACTGAAACGCAGGTAAAGTGTAATGGAATTTAAAAAAGTACCCCTGAACACTTATGTGCTGCCGTTTCAAGCCAGAAAGGGACTGATTATAAGGCTCAGTATTATAAACATTCCTGTTTTTGGATAATATTGTGAAAAATCCACCTGAAACTTGCCCTGTCTTTGTGTAATGTCCCTCTGCTGTGGTTCATTGATTGCCCATATACTGTTTCTTTTTTAGATATGAAATGTTCTACAGAAAAATACTAGCCCATGTTTATTACTACTGTAATGTTAAAGGACAAGGCAAGTCTAGTCAACTATGGGGTGGCACTTTTTCCCTGGGCTGTGATTTTCTTTAAGAAAAATGACACCTTCCCAGAGTCCTGTCTATGTCACACTTTTCCCAAGGAAAGACTAGACTTGCATGTGTGCAGTACGGTATATTTTTTCTATATGAACTGTACAAGTTTGCTACGGCACTAGCGATCCCTGGGAAGTCTGTAGGACAGTCTTAAGGGCTGGGTTTGTTTTTTTTTTTCCTTTTGCTAACGAGCCATAGTGTCTGTTTTCGGGCAGGTTGCAATAAAGTTTTAAATGTGGTTGAGGAATAGGCAAGGGTGAAACAGACTGTTAGGATAGAGTAACAGTACCCAAACCTTCTTTCACGGATCTCGAAGCTTATGTCTCTCCATTTGGAGAGCTTAACAAAGAGGATGCAAATCTGTCTTACTCATTTAGTCTCTTGTGTGTCTTTAGCTTGTTGTTGTCCATTCTACCATAGTGGCATTTATTACTATTAGAGCTTATTTCTGCCTATGGCAAAAAAGGTACATTAGAGACTGGGGGTTGTTGTATGAGAACGGGGATGAGAGTCTACAAGGGTGAAGGGGACTAGAAAGAGAATCTATGTCACACTTTTCCCAAGGAAAGACTAGACTTGCATGTGTGCAGTACGGTATATTTTTTCTATATGAACTGTACAAGTTTGCTACGGCACTAGCGATCCCTGGGAAGATGGTGGCGTGGTGCTTACAAAGAAAGAACCTTAGACCAGTCCATGTTTTTTTCATTTATGTATTAGTTTATTTATTTTTAAGATGTTACCATTTTAATACCTATAGTTTTAACAGGAAGGATGTGTTCATATCAAAGGTTCAGAATCCACCAGAGTTTGATAGTGTCCATCTCAACTGCTCAATGACTGCATTGTGTTATGCTTGGTGATAGCCTGTGCCATATTTTCTTCCTGCCTAACTTGTACAGTTTAATCTGCGAGTGTACTTATTCGTTGTATGTATGATTGTTGTGTGTGTTTAAGAATGAGAAATAAAACTTACCTTTAAAAAAAAAAAAGGTTCAGAATCAATATTAAATGCCGCAAGGCAAACCAAAGCCTTTGAAGGAACAGTAACACCAAAAAAATTCAAGTATTTTAAAGTAATGCAAATATAATGTAGTGTTGCCCTGCACTGGTAAAACTGGTGTATTTGCTAAATAAACTCTACAATAGTTTATATAAACAAGCTGCTGTGAAGCCAGGGGGCAGCCATTCAAAGCTGAAAAAGGAGAAAAGGCACGGGATACACAGCAGATAACAGATACGCTCTGTAGTATACAATGGGATTCTTCAGAACTTATCTGTTATCCATTGTGTATCCTGTGGCTGCCTCCATGACTACACAGTAGCTTGTTGATATAAACTATAGTAGAGTTTCTGAAGAAAACACCCCAGTTTTACCAGTGCAGGGCAACAATACATTATCTTGTCGTTCCTTTAAAACACTTTCAGTTTTTGGTGTTACTGTTCCTTTAATATCAAGTATAAGAAACACGTTATTTGAGTATTGTTCTGACGACCATATCCTTTTTAATATATGGAATCATATTGCACTTCTGTCTCCAGCTTTGGCCATCAAGATGCAATCACAGGTTTGGACAGCCTGAGTCGGGAACGCTGTGTCACTGTGGGAGGCAGAGATGGAACCATGAGAATATGGAAGATCGCAGAGGAGACCCAGCTAGTGTTCAGCGGCCATGAGTGAGTAGTCAGAATACCTGTTGGGAAATGCATTTCTGTGCTCTTTATGCAGTTAAAGAGCTCTCTGTAGGACAGTCTTAAGGGCTGGGTTTGTTTTTTTTTTCCTTTTGCTAACGAGCCATAGTGTCTGTTTTCGGACAGGTTGCAATAAAGTTTTAAATGTGGTTGAGGAATAGGCAAGGGTGAAACAGACTGTTAGGATAGAGTAACAGTACCCAAACCTTCTTTCACGGATCTCGAAGGTTATGTCTCTCCATGTGGAGAGCTTAACAAAGAGGATGCAAATCTGTCTTACTAATTTAGTCTCTTGTGTGTCTTTAGCTTGTTGTTGTCCATTCTACCATAGTGGCATTTATTACTATTAGAGCTTATTTCTGCCTATGGCAAAAAGGTACATTAGAGACTGGGGGTTGTTGTATGAGAACGGGGATGAGAGTCTACAAGGGTGTAGGGGACTAGAAAGAGAATTGGTAAGGAAGGGCATGTGGTTTCCAAGTGCACTCAGCAGTCGGGGGTTACATAAATAACTATACTTGAACTTGTACATTTTAGTCCTATATATAGTGTAGTATAAGATACAGTTACTTGGGATGGGTTGGGAGGTCATGAGTGATCCACTTGTCCCAGGTTTAAAGCTTCTCCTGTATGTATATATGTATAACTATTTGTAAAGCACTGTTAATGAGCCGCAGCGCAGTACAATATAAATAAAAGTACGATATCTAAATGTACACAATAAATATACCCAGAACTCTTAAGGACACAGAGCTTTAAGTGCTATGTGGAAAGAGACACAGTGGGAAGTTGAAGGGAACTTCAGATATTTGCATCAGTGCCAAGCAGGTTTCAGACATCGGTACTCACATAGTTTCGTTTTTTCTCTCTCTAGCTCTGCAATTTCATTTAATGCCCTGGAGATGGCACTCTCCCCTCACATAAAAATATTTTGAAATATTGGATTTATTTAGTCCCCATTCATTTGCAAAATGTTGTGAGCTGATCAATTTAAAAAAAACGTGCATTGTCACTTTATTAGGATTTGTTTATATATATATATATATATATATATATATATATATATATATATATATATATATATATATATATATATATATACAGTATATCGAGCTGTTAAGCTAAAATACATGTAATAACTATTGAGCTCATAATTAAAGCTCCAGGAAAAAATGGCCAGTGCTCCCAATGGTTTCTCTCAATTTTGCTGTCCATTTAGAGGAAAATGTGCCATTGTTTCACATAAGCCCAATAAACAGTAAATGCTTTCTGTCTATTATTTTAAATTAAACAAAGTATTAATTTTGGTTCGTTGTATAGAGAATAAAGCTTGAAGGCCAAGTCTTTGTCCCACAGGGTGACCAATGCGAGTCCACTGACTGGTGGATCGGCAAGAAGGTAACGGCTGTGGTTAGGCGCCACCAAAGCTGCACCATTGCACTGTGCGGGTCTTTGTAGGTGCTAATAAAGTCACCACAAAAATGATCTAAAGGAACAGTAACACCACATTTTTTTAAAGTAATGAAAATATCATGTATTGTTGCCCAACACTGGTAAAACTGATGTGTTTGCGTCAGAAACACTACTATAGTTCATATAAATAAGCTGCTGTGTAGCAATAGCGGAAATTGAATAAAGTCTATATGGCACAGGTTAAATAGTGGATAACAGATAACACCATTATGTTCTACTTATTTATATAAACAATAGTAGTATTTCTGAAGCAAACACACCGGTTTTACCCGTGCAGGGCAACAATGCATTATATTTTTATTAATTTAAAACTTTTTCATTTTTTGAGGTTACTGTTCCTTTAAGCAGTACTGAGGAGCTTTCCTGGTTGATTTTATTGTGAAGACTCTCATATGTTAGGATGGAGAATGCAAGATACTGGTGGAAAGAAGTACTATAAAGTGTCTGTAGTCTATAGGTATGCTCTCTGAGTAACGCAATAATGACACCTAAAATATCAGATATCAGCTGGGGCTTATATATAACACACAGCATTTTATGTGTCCGATTTATAAAATCGGAGTCTGAGCTTGAACTGTGGATAATTGGTTTAAAACTAACTTGAACCTCCAAGTTTAACAATTAAAGGAATTGTTCAGTATAAAAATAAAAACTGGGTAAATAGACTGTACAAAATAAAAAAAAATCTAATATCGTTAGGCAAAAATGTAATGTATAAAGGCTGCAGTGACTAACATAATAGCCAGAACACTACTTCCTGCTTATCAACACTCTTGGTTTCCACTGATTGGTTACCAGGCAGTAACCAATCAGTGACTTGAGGGGGGCTAAATGGGTCATAACTGTTGCTTTTGAATCTGAGCTGAATGCTGAGGATCAATTACAAACTCACTGTACCATGTGGCCCCTCCTTTAAGTCACTGACTAACTCAGAGTTAGAGAGCTGAAAAGCAGGAAGTAGTGTTCTGTTCTGTTAGACATCCAGTCTCTCCAGCCTTTATACATTAAAATTTTGGCTAACCATATTAGAAACATTTTTTTTTTGCTAAGCCTATCTATTTACCTAGTTTTTATTTTTATACTGAACTGTTACTTTAAGAACCATCTCAAGGGGCCAACTGTGACCATTGGTGCTCTCTGTGGTCCCCACTTTATTAAGTCTCTTTCTGTGCTATCTGCTTTATCTGTATTAATACTGAAGGCATATAGCCCAACTGTCCTGTTTTTAGAGGGACAGTTCCTCTTTTGACATCTCAACTCATAGTCCCTCGTTTGTACTGTAAAGTCCCATTTTTCTCTGCACTGAACAGCCAGATAAAGAAACAATGTTTCTAACTTAATTGGCTTTCGGCAGAGAGCACACAACAGCCACATCTTCAGATAAGATTCTTTTGTTATAGTTTTGAGATAAGAAAATAAGTAATTGTAACAATATAAGATAACTAGTCCCTTAGGAGAAGTTACTCACAGCTTAAAGGGCAATGCACCTTCATTAGCAAAACGGTAATAACTGTAAAAAAAGACAAATATGTTCAAACTTTCATAACCTGGCAACATTTTAGTGGCCACAAAAATGGGCGTGGTCAAAAAAATGTTGACGTTCTACGCTGCAACTTTTGTGTTCTTTTTATTTCCAAAATGTTGGGAGGTATGCTGTATATTGCATCACATATTGGGGGTTTTACATTAGAATCTATAATAATAATAAAAAGTACTATATTCTTTGATGTTAAAGTACTATATACAGTATTATCCAGAAAGCTCTGAATTATTGGAATGCCATCCCCTATCACAGGGCTGTCCAACTGGTGCCCCCCCCCCCTTATTTGGCCCCCCACATACTTGCTGTGTCTGTTTACCATATGTAAACGTTAAATGTTATCACTACAGAGATTAACTGGCACCAGCATTGTTTAAACCTCAAATTCAGACTAATCCCCTGTATTGTTCACACTTGTGACACCTCTATTGTTCACTCCCCTAAAGCTTGTACTGTTCATATCTGAGACCAGACTGAAACTGCCCATATTGTTCACCTGTTTATACAAAATGCTAATGGGGCACCAGCACTGTGTCACTGTATGTAGTACATATTAGACTGCTCCTGATTCCTGTCTCCTGCTCTGTTCTGCCTTCCCTATGCTCCCTGTGTGTGACATACTCTGCCTGTGTGTGACATACTCTGCCTGTGTGTGACATACTCTGCCTGTGTGTGACATACTCTGCCTGTGTGTGATCTCTTATTCAGAAAACCCCAGGTCCCGAGCATTCTGGATAATAGGTCACATACCTGCTCTTTACTGTGTTGGTTCGATCTATAGCATTAGTATTGCAAGAGTCAAGTCAAGTATACAAACAAGGCACACATTGCTGTATGTTCCATTTAGGGATGCACCGAATCCAGGATTCGGTTCGGGATTCGGCCAGGATTCGGCCTTTTTCAGCAGGATTCGGCCGAATCCTTCTGCCCAGCCGAACCGAATCCTAATTTGCATATGCAAATTAGGGGCGGGAGGGAAATTGCATGACTTTTTGTCAGAAAACAAGGAAGTAAAAAATGTTTTCCCCTTCCCACCCCTAATTTGCATATGCAAATTCGGGTTCGGTATTCGGCCGAATCTTTCACAAAGGATTCGGGGGTTCGGCCGAATCCAAAAAAGTGGATTCGGTGCATCCCTAGTTCCATTGAATCTTCTGTTTACCTTCCCAGTCTTAAAGCAAAACTGTAAAACACCATGAAAGGTTCAGTGTTAATTCCTGTAAGATAGAAGCCTCCTTGCTCCTTTGTAGGGTCTATAAAAATGAGGCATTGGCAGAACCCGATTCCTACTAAAGAAATTCTGCTAGAAATATGAGATGTGTCCATGTGAAGCCTGTTCTTCTGCACCATCATGCTCTTTCATGGTACAGTGTTTGTTGTAGGGGGCGCTGTGTAAAGGAATTCTCCAGCAAAGAAAGTAGTTTAGTTTTCCAGATCACCAGCATTTTTCATTATTTGAACCCCTATATGTAGTCACAAAGACACAAAAGACTTGTGTGATTTCATTCCCTTTTATTAAAACAAACATTTCAGCAGTGTTTTGGCACAGACTTGAAGCACCAGTATGGATCACTTATTCCAAATGTCAGTCCATTTAGCACTCTCTTTAGCTGAATGAGAAACTAATACAAAAGAAAAGTGAGCTTGGCTGTTACTTATGTTTTATCCATGGATGACTCCCAGGCTTCTTTTAAATTCCACCCTTCTTTTCCTTTCCCAGAGGCTCTATTGACTGTGTGCGGCTCATAAATGAGGAGCATATTGTGACGGGAGCAGATGATGGGTGAGGACCCCTCTTATGTGACTTTTCTTTTGTATTTTGTTTTTTTTTCTTCTTTCTGGGAACACGCCTTTTTTGCATAACCCAGAAATACTCATGCACCTGCTGAAAGGCCATAGTCTGCACTTAATACTTACACCACATACCATTACACCACATACCATTTTCACTTTGCTTCATTTTTTTAAGTCTAAATATGAGACCCCTAGAGACATCACAGGTTGAAAAATAAAGTGCTACTTGCACCTGCAGGTATGTTTAATATAGTGTTTAGATTTTATTTTACAATTGTTTTTTTACATTTCTGAATTCAATTTAAAGGAGAACTAAACCCTTAAAATGAATGGCTAAAATGCCATATTTTTTGCTTTTTGTATCAGTCTAAAGTTTCAGCTTGTCAATAGCAGCAATGATCCAGGACTTCAAATTTGTCACAGGGGGTCACCATCTTGGAAAGTGTCTGCGACACTCACATGTTCAGTGGGCTCTGAGCAGCTGTTGAGAAGCTAAGCTTAGGGGTCATATAAAATCATCAATATCATCATCGAAGCTCATGATTTGTATAGTGGCAAATGGTGACGGAACAACTCTCCTTTTACTGCTTCTTAGAATCCATTTGTTGTCAAATGTTTGTATTTGTTGTGCAGTTCTTTAGCGCTCTGGACAGTGGGCAAGAAAAAACCACTGACGCAGATAAAGTGTGCTCACGGGAGCCATGGGGACGCTGGACTGGAGCAGCCATACTGGATCTCCTCTATAGCAGCTGCTCTTAACAGTGATGTTGTGGCTTCAGGTATGAATTATGTGCAGCCAAGGGGGAACCATGGGGCCAGCTTATTAATAGCTAAGAATATATGCAATTATTTCTTTGTGGCTTGGAAGGCTCCCTAATGACTCCAAACAGAGAGGTAAGAGAGTGTGAGTGCTTTATTATTTGTATTCAAGTTGTAAATAATCTTTGTTCATGATATCTGCAAGACAAGTTTCATTTTGTGTATTATTCATCTTGCTGATTGTGACCAGATAACTTTCCTACAGCCTGTAGTTTTGGACCATGGGCACATCCATTCCTTTGCTGGCAGTTCCTGCAGGCTTAGTTTTTTTCTGCAATGTTGCCCACTTCATCTTTCAACACTAAAACTCACTGCTCTCCATCCCAGACATCAGCTCCAATAGTTCTTATGTGCTTATAGTTCTTATATGCTTCTTATGTGCATCGCAGTGGGGTTGTTATGACCTGCTTAAAGGGCATGTAAAGGAAAAAATATATATTCCCATTTTTACTTTCTTTAATGAAAAAGAAACCTATCTCCAATATAATTTAATAAAAAAATGTGTACCGTTTTTATAAGAAACCTGACTATGCAGTGAAATTCTCCCTTCATTTACTGCTGTGAATAGGAATTGTCAGACGGTTTCTAACTGCTCTGCAGGGAAACAATCAAAGTTACAAGATGGTGACCCCCCTGTAGCCAACTTTGAAAGCATAAATTATTTGTTTGATTAGGCTTGTGGTGCAGTAATTTCATGTTTATAATTAGTATACAAAATACAGCATTTCTAGCCTTATTCTATTTCAGACTTTACATGCCCTTTAAAGCATCATGGAGAACTGGAGGGAAGCAGCTTCTGGGAGCTGGTAGAGGGGTCATGTTTTGATGATGCAGAACATCTAAAAGTCGATCTCTTTCTCTAGGTTCTCATGATGGATTTGTACATGTTTGGCGCTGTGGGGAAGGATTCCGCAGCCTGAGCCCTCTCTTCACAGTACCCGTGGTGTGTAAAACTGCACTTTCTATGTATATTTATTGCCTTGATATCTTCTGTGTGCTACTATGATCCTCTTGCTCTTTGTCATGTCTTAACATCCTTCTCCATGTCTTCTCAGGTTGGCTTTGTAAACAGTCTACAGTTTTCCTCCTCTGCAAACTTCTTAGTTGCTGGTGTTGGCCAGGAGCACAGGTAACCACATTGGTTTTACAGACACCCAGAAATCTCTATCTTGTTTTTCATCCATTTTTTCATCTGTTTTCTTGTTCACAACATGTCTTTTCATTCTGCTCATTTTTGCAGGCTTGGGCGTTGGTGGAGGAAGAAGGAGGCCAAAAACGCGCTGTGCATAATTCCCTTTAAGAGGACGCTTGTGCTAGGCTCTTGATTCCATGCTCCCTTCACTTATAGAGGCATATTTTGTTGACCCTGTTGCACCCTGATTGTTATATTTTATAAAACTCTGTAGTTTTTAAACTCAGCACGACCTTTGTTTTTTCCATGGGTTTTTGAGAGTTTGTGTAGTCTGGCTTACTTGTGTTTATGATTGGGAGTTTGACTGCTCAATCTACAAACAGAAAATGTATTTACAGAAAATTGTTAGCAGCTTTACCACGCAAACTGAATGTGATTCCTACAACACCATACAACCAATGGGAAGACAAGCTCAGAACTCCAAGGCTGGCAGCAGCCATAAAGTACAAGGCTGCAGTTACATCCAATGTATTCTTGGCTTGCTTTTACAGATCTCTGCAGAAGCTAAAACAATCTTCCCAAAATTTCCTATAGGGTGTCCTAGTTTTGGCATTTCCAATAATCCACACCTGTGAAGAAAACACCCACAATCACATCCAGTTTCGTACAGGAAAATATCCAGTGCTGAGTTTCAGGCCCACCTGACCTGTCCTTTCTAGGTCACCTTGTTACAGACAGAATGCTCTTGCTCACTGTGACAATAGATGACCCTGTCCTCGCTGTAATATGCTGTTAGAGAAGAGCTCCCTCCTGCACTGATGACATCAGTACGCATCACATGGCACCCCCTTTGTTCTGATTGCATCACAGGGAGGAAGTCGTTGAGTCCACCACTTCACGACCATTACAGACAGTTGGGACATACTGCACAGCTGAACCTGCAAACATACAACATGTAAAGTTTTATATGAAGAAGCTGAGCATTGTACAATACCAATACACACCCTAAATAAATGCACATATATTAAGTATTTGCTGTAGAAACATTGTTGAAAACGAAATCGTTATTAGGGTCTCATTGTTGGAGATTCTTCCCAGAGCCTAACTAAAAGGCAGAGAAATACTCTGCATCTTGTTAACTCCCTGGTTAGCGAGGATGTGGAGTAAATGGGAAGCCAGAAGCTTCTGCAGGGATGTGAATCTAAATCAACCAATTAAAACAATCCCCGGGGGGTGAGAGATTCATCAACCAGAGAAGGTGCATAGGAGGTCAGCAACAGAATGCTCGTTAGGGAGAAATGCTAAATAAGAAATTCTTTTCATTAATGGTAACTGAGCATGAGATTGGTGGAACAGAAAAGAAAAAAAATAGTACATTTTCAGAAGATTGCAACATACTGAAGCTTGTACAGTTGCTTTGCCCTATGTGTAAGGTATGATGGGCTTCTGTGTTGCTATTGGCCCACCAACATCGTCCCTTTATCAGAGTTTGTTACATGAACTTGGGTTACACCTGGCCTGGAATCTGGGGGGTTCTGGCAAATGCCAGAGGGGCTGCTGTAAGATGCCACAGTCATTATTTATTTATTGGGCTTGAGGGGCCTGTGTGGTACTGTGTATTTGAAATGCCAGGGCATATTTTTAATCCCAGTCCAGATCTGAATTGGACTTCATCATTTGATCTCTGCTGCAGATGTGTAGAGAAAGGAAAAGCTTGTCTTCCCTTTTACTATACCAATGGGCAGCAAACCACAAATGAGCCAAAGTATATCTATGATGTTATATAAATGGCGTCACTTGGACTACTGGTCCAGTCACAAGCCAAATAAAAACTGAATGAAAACGTATCCAGTTAAAGAGAATTTAAACCAGAAAACTTACTCCGTGCCTTTGCAATTTACATGCATTTCTTTTTTTGTTGTTGTGTGATATTAGCAGTTTTATAACAGGTCATCTGCTCAGCAGCCCTCTCTTTTACAGTGTTAGTGTCGGTAAACTTAAAGGAACAGTAACACCAAAAAATGTAAGTATTTTAGAGGAATGACAATATAATGTACTGCTGTGTTTGCTATAGAAATACAACTACAGTTTATATCCACAAGCTCCTGTGTAGCCACGGGGTCACCCATTCAAGCAAAGAATACTTAGGTAAACTCTGTCGTATACAATATTATTCTTCATATCTGTTATCTGCTGTGTATACTGAGCCTTTTCTCCTTTTTCAGCTTAGAATGGCTGCCCCCATGGCTCAACAGCAACTTGTTTATATAAACTATATTTGTGTTTCTGAAGCAAACACACCCGTTTTACCAGTGCAGCACAATACTACATTGTATTTTCATTTGTTTAAAAGTTTGTTTGGTGTTACTGTTCCTTTAACTAATTATGGGGCATCATTTAACTCTAAAGTTGCTGACACTGACTATCGAAAGCTGTTCCAGACTGACAATGCAATTTCAGCATCTCTAATATCTCAGAAGCCATTAAAAACATTGTATGTATATTGCAAAAATAATTAGAGGAGAAGTTTTCTTATGGAGAAGGACTCTACTCAGTTTTGTACAGTTAGGTTGGTGAGCACAGAAGCCGCAAACCGGACACTTCTATTAAGAAGAAATTAAATGTGTGTGAGGAATGGGTTAATCATGTAAACAGGAATGGGAAACACAAGGCAAAAAGATGAAAGTTGTGCCACCATTTCTGCGGTAATGAATGTTTCCTTTCCAGGTTACTGTCAGAGCAGTGGGTCACATGAATGTAGCCCCCCCCCTCTTTAAATGCACAGTTAATTAGAAATCAATTCCCTCCCCCAACCTTCCTCTGCAAGGCTTAAGGCAACCCCTTAAATACTATATAAGGAGTTAAAAAAATATGTATTTCACTGATGTGCAGAGATTGCTGTTAGAAACAAAATAGAGTGGAAGAAATGGGTTGGGGGGAAGCTCTAATGAGCAGGGCCCTCTGCGCCTGTATTAGTCAGTATTTGTGAGTAATTGTATATTTCATTAAGGCAACCTTCTATTGTACAGCCTTGGGAAATATGTTGCCACTGTATAAATACATGTACTTGTTAATAATGGGGGTAATAAATCATTCATCCATGAGTGTAGTCTGTCCCATGCGGTTTGATGACTCTTGGGATTGTTCTTTTTCATTCATGATACATAAAGACAAATTGGGCTGATAGCTTTCCCTTTAATCTTACTTTCAGGCCTTTGTTGCTCAAGGGAGTTAGCTGACCGATCAAAGTGCTCATTAGAAGAACCCCTCCCTGAAAAAAAAAATTAAAGAAACCCTGCTTCATGTAAATGAACTATTATCATAATAATATACTTTTTTAGTAGTATGTGCCATTGGGTAATCATAAATAGAAAATTGCCATTTTAAAAAATAAGGGCCGCCCCCTGAGATCGTAAGATTCACTGTGCACACATACAAACCACATGTAAGGTCACATGAGCCAATTAACAGACAGAGTTCTGCCTTTTGCTTCCTCACTTCTTCCTGTTACAGTTAGAGTTGTAGTATTTCTGGTCAGGTGATCTCTGAGGCAGCACAGATAGAGTCACGAAATGGTGGTTCAAGGCAAGAGATGTAAAAGGGCAATATTTATGTAAATATATATTCCACTTTGGTAAGATTCTTTAATATGTCATTCAATTTGATATAAACTATCTGTTGCTTAAGTATTCATTTTGGGGATATAGTTTTCCTTTAAATTAGTTTTTTTTTTTTAAATGACCCACCTGTCCAGAATGTACAGAATCAAAATCTCCACCTTGGGTAGAAAACATGCCCCTACACATAGAGACCAAACAACCATTTAAGTATGCCTAGGAGAGGGGTGGGGCTGTATTCAATGTGATTTGTGTTAGCTAGTTAGTCTTGCCCAATCAGTGAATGTTATTTATATGAGGCCAGACGCTCCAAGTCAAGTAGATAACAGTGGTAACGCTCATCTTCTTCCTGAGTGATTGAATGGTTATATAGTGAATAAAGTACCCCCTTATGTAAATTATACTAGGGATGCACCAAATCCAGGATTCGGCCTTTTTAAGCAGGATTCGGCTGAATCCTTCTGCCAGGCCGAACTAGGGATGCACCGAATCCACTATTTTGTATTCGGCCGAACCCCCGAATCCGTTGCGAAAGATTCAGCCGAAACCCTAATTTGCATAAGCTAATTAGGGGTAGGAAGGGGAAAACATTTTTTACTTCCTTGTTTTGTGATAAAAAGTCACGTGATTTCCCCGCCCCCTAATTTGCATATGGAAATTAGGATTCAGTTCGGCTGGGCAGAAGGATTCGGCCGAATCGGGTGCATCCCTAGGCCGAACCGAATCCTATTTGCATATGCTTATTAGGGGCGGGGAGGGAAATCGTGTGACTTTTGTCACAACATAAGAAAGTAAAAAATGTTTTCCCCTTCCCACCCCTAATTTGCATATGCAAATTAGGTTTCGGTTCCGTATTCGGCCGAATCTTTCAAGAAGGATTCAGGGGTTCGGCCGAATCCAAAATAGTGGATTCGGTGCATCCCTAAATTATACGGATATTATAAGTTACAGAGGAGTTTCATGACCATATAAAAACATGAGGCCACAGGTCATGGAACTCCGAGGTTACTTCTAATATCCTTATAATTTACAAAAGAACGCACTTTATTTATTATAATACACAGGTTTTAGAGAGTCGTGACAAAAATGACATCACTACTCACCGTTTATAACTGATGACATCAGTACTCACCGTATATAAGGATATAATTTACAAGATATTCAAGGCTTTTGTGTAACACACACACACACACCACCCCCCCCTAATTTGGACCACACTATGGAAACCAGTTTTCTCCTCAACCTAATTTGGATCACTGCTGTAACTTGGACTTCATTATCCCTGATCTTCCTTGTAGTTTTTGAGCTAAACATGAAATGGGAAATTCAAATGGAATGTCCAGGGAAACAAGAACATGCTGGTTTGGGGACAGTCAGGATTTTGTTATTTGTTGATGCTGAATTATTCTGAATATTTGGTCGGTCATTAATTGTGTTCCTGTAGGGTTAGTTCTTGAGTCATGGCCGAGTAACCTAATATTTGCTGATAGTTGCCACGGGGGCTCTTTTCGAAATGATTTTTGATAGGAGGAAGAATGTATGTGCTAGAATCCTATGTGTCTTCAAAACTTGCCCATGTAATCTCAGAATTTGGTACAAGTCTACTTTCAATGTATCTGCTCAGATGAATCGTGTTTACTGACTGTCTCTCTTGGAGATGTTGGAAGGCCTACAGAAGCAAAATTCAGTGTGAAGTGGCTAGCCCTAAGGGAAATAATAATTAATACCCAAAATGTACATCTTTGGAATCTGGGGGAAGCCTAAGTAGTTATGTTGCCTTTTATAATGTACATCCAGCTGGTTAAGCAAATCTACATTCCCTACACTTACCCCCTTATGTAATTAAAAACAGCTAAGTTTGCCCAGGAGCAGTAACCCATAGCAACCAATAATATGTATGCTTTTAATTAGGTGACCAGAAAATGCTACCTGCGGATTGGTTGCTATGGGTTACTGCCCCTGAGCTAACTTACTGTCTTATATTATACAATCCCTATGTATGCTAGCAAGCCTACTTTATTGGCAGCATACCACTAGGAGCAAGTCCTTATAATACTAATAGGAAACAAGTAAGGAAAAGATGTGTATTCCCTGTGGATTGTGTGATTTTAGTTAACAAGGGAGCAGTGTTGTACTCTCAAGCCGAAAGCCAAGTTTGCTGGGTTGGAATCGGTGTCTCTCATAATATCCACCATTCCTGTTGGGGGTCTTAGTCTGAATGTTTTGTCATGGCAATCTCTATAGGAGAGCTGACCCCCTCTCTTTTGTCTTCCTCTAACTACAGTATATTAACAAACTCTAGGGCTCATTTTTTTATTGCACTGCGCACCTGGCCCCAATGCATTTTTTTCTGCTTCTTTAATGGAATGCAAATATTTGCACATCATTCAGCATGCAGCAGTGCCTGGGACAGAGATGTGTGCTGCAGATGGCCACCCCCTAAGCGGTGCAATTTTAGGCCCCTTGGCAATCCAGCACTTTTGCCTGTGCAATTGGTAAATGAGTTCTCAAGTGTTAATTAACAGTGTTAATTTGTATTAAATAGGGCATCCAGATATATAGAAACATGAGCAGAGTCTTTACTGTCTGCCCTTAGTGTTGGATTCACTAGATCTAAATAGAAAATCTAAAGGTGGCCATGCACTGAGAGGTGAGCGATATTGGGCTAGGCCCAACGATCGGATCATAAAGAAGGGTAACGGGGCAGTCCGATCGCGGGACCGCATCAACGGACAGATGCGGCCGCAATCCAACAAGATTTTTAGTCCTGTCCGATCGACATCTGGCCGACTTTAGGCCAGATATCGATCAGGGAAGCCCGTCAAAGGGATCCATACACGGGCCAAAAAACTGCCCACATGGTCTGTCGGCAGCTTTTATCGCCCTGTGTATGGCCACCACCTGTATTTCCCAGGGCCTTATGTGTTTGGACTCTTTTACTGAATAGTGATTTAACTTCACAGGAGGGGGACCGCTCCAAGTTCACACTCCCTGTTCGCTGCTTCAATCGGGTGCTCAGTCCGCAGCGTCCCCAGTGCTAGAATTCACTTAGACATCCAAAAAGAAGGACGGCACTCCGATACGTGGAATGAAGTTTTATTCCAAACACATACAAGGATCCATGTCAGTGTCCCGAGAATCCACCACGCCCAAAGACACCCCATGGGCAACGACCTCTCAATCGCTTTACTGTATTCTGATTGTGGGTTGGAAGGTAATTTAAGGTATGTTTCATGATCATCAAGCTGTCTTCTAGCCTCACTTAGGTAGTCGGTAGGGGTCCATCACCACCACACAGCCACCCTTGTCCGCCTGTCTGATCGTAATCTCTGTATTACCTCTGAGTGTATTAATCGCTTGCCATTCCTCTTTGGACACATTACCAGGAACTCTGCCAGTAATGCTGGCATTCAACTTAGTAAGATCTTTTTCAACGAGTTCCTGGAAAGTGTCCATCGAGGTGCATCTAGACTGTAAAGGATAAAACCTAGAGGGTATCTTTTTATCCTTTGGCAATTTCACCCGGTCCAGCTGCTCACCTGTAGCCTGAAAGTCATCCAGGCTCTCACGCTGCAGTGAGTCCAGGTCTGCAAGACAACAATATTCACGGAAAGAAACGAACATATCCTCTGTCCCCAAACCCACCTTTTTTAGGGGATATCTCATAGTTGGGGGAGTATTCTGCCCTATTCGTGCCCAATCCACAAGTGCCAAAGTGTCTACGAAGTGTTAACTTACGTACAAACCTGTTAACATCTAGAAGTGTGTTAAAAAGGTTAAAGTGATGTGTGGGGGCAAAAGACAAACCATTACTTAAAACACATTCCTGGGCTTTGGTCAGTGGAAAACGAGGTTTTGACCTTTAGTAGACTGGTTTTAATAGTTAATAAAGCACATGTGTTTTTAAACTGTATTATTACATTGAGCCCAGTAGGGGTCGCTATTCATGTTTTGTATATAACCTGTCTGTTTGGTCCAAGATGTATGCCTATGATTAAGGGAGTGATTCCCGAAACGCGTAGGGCGTTGGATCCTTGTATGTGTTTGGAATAAAAGTTCATTCCACGTATCGGAGTGCCGTCCTTCTTTTTGGATGTCTAAGTGTCTTTTACGGAATAGTCATATTCTTGAGCGGAATTGGGACGGGCAGAGTCGGAGTGGGGTGGAGGTGAGATGGGTTAAGTGGGCGGGAGCAAGGATATTAGAGTGCGCCGGGGCACTTTGAAGACTTTTTTTGTAGGGGGTCGGCACAGTCTAGTTATGTCACTGACCAGGGTTCATCCACATGCATTCTGGGTACCTGTCAAAAAATAATACATAGGAACCAAATGGCATTTCACTGGTTTCTATAGAAAAAGCGATGTTGATCTGGTTGCCTGGCAACTCCGTTTTACCTAAGAAAGGCTAAAACTGACTTAAATTTTTTATCACACTTTAAAACTCTTCCCACTTCCACTTCAATTAACACAGTAATGACTTAAAATAGCCTTACTGATGTAACAAAATGTTTCACCATTATGCCTACATATTATATCCTTAACAAATTACACCGGAATGGTAACAAAAAAATTTAAAAAAAATCTAAATTTGTATGCTCTGTTTCAACATTGTTTGTGATCTACAGTAATATGTAACGGCCACGGGCAAAGCACACACACATGCACTCTTGGATAGGCAATATCCAGAGTATTGGAACACTAGGTATACATTAACAGAGACAACATATAGCATATGCTGTACATGTCCCCAAACCCTAACATAACCGCATAACAGACCACAAACCCTGACAACCACATTACGTTTTCCGTTGCAGACATTGGATAGGTTGTATAGGAATGCTAATAGTTCTATTAAAATAAAAAATTAAGACCAATTGATAAGCTGCTTAGTATAGTTGTCTGTAAAGCACAGTAATACTTATATTATATTAATATAAGTGACCCTTCTTGTTCATTGAACAACATGATAAACACTGTTGCCTGAAGTTAGAGGCCCCATAAATGTATATAGGCCAAGTGAAAAGTGGTGGAAGTAAAAGGAGAAAAAAGGGGCATTTGTGGAGAAGACTTTTTCAAAGGAGATGAAACAAGTATGAGGAGTGGAAGGTACCCTGACTGTACATGTGGCAAAGATGTTTCTCAAGACCTTGATGACGAACTTTTTATATAATTTATACTTGTGCAACCAGTCCACAATGAATCATTTGGTCAAGTGCAATAGAAATAAAGAATGCCTGTGTTGGATTGTTTTGGGTAACTGTACCTATTTCACTAATAGAGGGCCCATGTCTCCCGTTCCTCTTACAGGAGGAAGACCATTTAAAGGCGAATGCAGTTTCACTATACTTTGTATGTACTTGTATTATTAACTCCTCTTTTATTTCACTCACCATGGGCTCCTCCTTGCCCAGTGGCACTAAATCTGTTGGTGGCAATGCGATGACTGGTGACATTTTTCTGTGGTTGGAATATAATGATGTGGAGTTTTGGAGTGAAGAGACAGCCGAGTACCACCGAGCCACTCAGACTGACTGAAACGCAGAGAGTGGTGGTCTGAACCTGTAGGATACAAGAAATGTGTAAGGTAGACATGGAGAAGATCAAGGGGCTTCAGATATTGTAAAGAAGTTTAGTACAACCTTATCTGGATATCAGTAGGTGCTATGATAGTGTATACTATGGCCAGTGTAAATGTAGAACTAGGCATGGAGGCAGCAGTAGAGTATATGAAGAGTAGTGTAAAGTGAGTGATGTTGTGTGTCTCACCCGATAGTCACTGGAGGTCACATAGTAGATTGGGAGGAACGCCAGCCAGATAATACACGTGGTATACATAGTAAAGCCTATGAACTTGGCTTCGTTGAAGTTCTCTGGACACTTGCGTGTCTTAAATGCATAAAGGGTGCAGAGCAATACAAGCAGTACATTGTAAGACAAGGATATCAACATGCTCCCATCACCACTATTGCATTTCAGCGTCACAATGTATCGTTTATCTGGAGCAGTGTCCTTTCGGGTTCCAGGAGGTTCAAAGAGCAACCAGATGACTACCACCAGCAGCTGGCAGGAGATAAGAACCAGGCAGATGCCCACTTGTGAGGCTGGGCTGATAAAGCGAGGCCGCTGGACACCATCTCGTGCTCCACTGAAGATGCGGGCTATTCGATTGGTCTTGGTGAGGAGGGCAGAGTAACAGATTGCAAAAGAGGTGCCCAGTCCAAGTCGACGAAGGGTGCAGACAGAGGTGGATGGTTTGGAAATGAAGATAAATGTCATGGCATAGCAAAGAAGCACCCCACACAGTAAGATGTAACAAAGTTCACGCCCTGAAGCTTTCACAATGGGCGTGTTGTTGTTTTGCACAAACACCCCAATTACATAAAGAGTAGAAAGAAGGCCTAGGCAGGAAAGACAAACCGGGCCTACAGCCCAAGCATCACCCCAGCGGATGTACTCCTGGGGAAGCTCATAGCAGCCAGTTAAGTCCAGACTTGGCCAATATCCCATGCCACAGTCCTTACACGTAAACTCGTCTAAGAGGAACTCGTACGGCTGGCAAGCAATGCAGATCCAGCAGCACACATCTCCCGGCTGCATGCTCTTCACCTCATTCTTCTTACAGGGGTCACTGCACTGGGACACAGGCACTGCATTTTTAGCCCATGGGATTAGACTGGTGTTGAGTGTCAGCTCCTCAGCCCAATACCCGACCTTCTGGTAATGGTAACGACCTCCTGTGTTTTGAAAATTAAAGATGTTGTAGCGACCAATTCCATCCCCATATTTGTCAAATCGGACTGTGCTTTTTGTGTCCGGAGGGGGGAACGGAGCTGAAAAAAAATAGTAGATAGAAATACAAAACACATTCATTTACTACAGTTTTAGTTAGTTTAGAGTAGTCATTTGTATTCTTATAGCTCTCAAAGGAAGTGGATAGTTTATATTTATGATGCGGGTATGTAGATTTAATATGTGCCCAGTTTTTATGGATTAGTAGGGTCCTCAAACCACTAAGACTGTCTGAAAGTGAACGTTATTCAGATAGGATTTACCAATAAAATGTCATTAGCGTTAAACCTACATCAACTGATATATTTGTTTTGTGTATTATTTGCATCGCTTTGTGCAAGCTGATTCTTTGGGGCAAATTTACTAAAGGGTGAAGTGGGCGTCGCTAGCGAAAATTTGCCAGAAATCCCATCAGTAGGGACATCACCAATTTACTAACAGACATAAAAGACAATTAGCTAGTGAAAGAGCTCAGCGATAACAATGTTTCGCTCCCTCCCACCAGGCAAATTTTTGTTCAGATGAGCGATCATTACTCTGCAAATTAACTAAAGCGTGGATTTTTCATTATGTTACCCCATTGGCGAATGGCAAAGCCTTCCAAGGCGAAAATTTGTTCATTAGTGAATTTGCCCCTTATCACAGCAGGCAGCAAGCCAAGCTCCCCTGACTGAAGAGAGGGAAGAGAACAGCCCAGAAGACAATAATCCTAATGCAGACTGCTATTATTGTGAGTTCTTTTCTTTTTTTATGAGCTGTTACAATCGCAGTCTGAAAGAAGAGGCACCTCATATCCCGTGGTTATAATTATGGAACCAATAATGTGAAATAAAAAGTGTAAGGCAAATTTATGTAGGTTCATTAAGTGATAAGAAGTTTCCAGCTAGAGGCTTACAGAACCTACAGAGCCAATGTAACTCTCCAACAGATTTTATTTCCCTTAGGGATCCATACACATATTGTTTTTAATACAATTCACCTTTCAATGTTTCCTGATGGTTGAAATGGCCAACCAGGATAAAGAATGAACTCCTAGTGCACCCAACTTAAACAATTCCCATCTGCTGTTTCATATTTGCACCACAGGCCTCCCTATAACACAAAGAATTTAGCAGTGTCTCCATCTTATTCTTATGAGAGTGGGCCCTGGACTCAGGTTCCTCGGTGGCCCTAGAAGGCCTATTCCAACACAGCCTTTACAAATGTAGCATGTCTGACAACAGGCCTACTACACTGACAAAGTTGGATGTTAGCTTCTACAGATTTGTTTTACACCACACTATTGCCAAAAACAGCCACATTATACCTGGCATAGTTTATTGAAGTCTACGGCACAAACCCAGGCAGCATAGAATTCCTGATGTGAAAAGTAACGTTAGAGCTCACACTTTTTCTAATGTCAGCATTCAAAAAATTACAGTATTTAATTACAGTAATTTTCTGGGATAGCATGGCATTAAATTGGTGGTGTTTGGGCTATATCTTTTTTTTTATAATAAAAATATAAATCCCCCCTGGTTACAGGTAGCAGAATGTATTAGGTTGAACTGTGTCAGGAAAGCAGCTTCTCATTCTGGTCAGAGAAGATCACGGCAGGGACCAACAACGTGGGCGCTTCCTACTCGTAAGGAAAAAAAGAACCTGTTTGATAATTAATGTATTGGGGTATTTCTTAATGCAACCAAATGCCTCATTCTGTTTGTTGTTGACAAGCATCATGAATCAGTGTTTGCACTGGGGATGTAAAAAAACAGAAAGGCTGAAGGAGCACATTAATAAAACATAGAAGGGGAAGTGAAATGGAATGGAGCAAATACTGCCCAGTGATTGCAATTAGTCTAGTTTATATCATCTGAAAATTAAGATGCATTTGCTTTACCGAATATGTTTTTACAGACACATTTGCAGCAGGTTTGCTTTAGTGTTCTAGTAATGGTAAATGGACTTCCTACTATGCACCAAAGTCATCACAATGTCATGTGATTATTCTTTGAAAGCTTATGAAACAGAATAACCTGATGGATGGGTAGGCTTGCTAGTAAACAGCATAAGCTTAGGGCTGGTTTATCGCAATGGTGGGCACCTGCCAGGGGCTAAAAATGTCACCAACTTCTTTCCATCACAGGCCTCTGTAGCGCCTATCTTGTATAGATTTCTTTGATTCACATGTCTATATAGAGTCAGTTAGGTATGACTGCCCTGAGCTTGGCACAAATTGAGGCTGTACAGAATAGGGATGCACCGAATCCACTTTTTTGGATTCGGCCGAACCCCCAAATCCTTCACGAAGGATTTGGCCGAATACCGAACCGAATCCGAACCCTAATTTGCATATGCAAATTAGGGGTGGGAAGGGGAAAACATTGTTTACTTCCTTGTTTTCTGACAAAAAGTCACGCAATTTCCCTCCCTGCCTCTAATTTGCATATGCAAATTAGGATTCGGATTCGGTTCGGCCAGGCAGAAGGATTCGGCCGAATCCGAATCCTGCTGAAAAAGGCCGAATCCTGGCCGAATCCCAAACCGAATCCTGGATTCGGTGCATCCCTAGTACAGAACAGCTGGTGTAAGTGTGGGACAACAGGCATGAACAGGCAAAATGGTTGGGAACATTAACACCATATTAATATGTACAATATAGCTTCAAGTACCTTTCAAGAGCCAAGGACTGTCGGGTGCTTAGAGTTGTAGTCCATCAGAAGCTGAAGGCTCATAAGTTGCATGGATCTTCTTGCTAGGTATAAATTATGGACCAACAAAATATGTATTGCCTTGGGGACCCACCTAGTATCAAACTGGACCTCCAGAAACCCTGATATTGAGGGCCCACTCTCATAACAATTAGCAGGAGACTGTGACAAATGGTATAGGACAGTGATCTCCAACCAGTGGCACACGAGCAACATGTTGGTCAGCAAGCCCTTCGATGTTTCTCCCAGTGGCATAAAGACCATGTGAAGTACCAAGCAGAACCACCTGCCAGACCACATGGGGCTATGAAATAGCAAATTACAGCCTTTACTGGGCACCCCTAGGAACTTTTTTCATGCTTGTGTATTTTATATTTAAATGTGGCTCTGGGGTAGAAAAAAAAGTTAGGGACCCCAGGTATAGAAGTTATATAGGCTTATGGTGGAAATTGAGGCCCACCTGGTGATCCCCTGGACTATAGCCTGTTAGTAACCATTTCTGCAGTGAGCCCTAAAGCCCACAGTGGGACAAAGCTTCACAACCAACACCCTGTTTAATCATTTCTTACCATTGAACTTGACATTCAGGATGTAGTCACGGTAGAAGCGTTTCCCATTGGGTGGGTTCATGTTGACACAGAGATGAGTTGAGTTCGGACATATGGCATGTTGCATGTTGTGCAAGGCATGGGCCATGGCGTACACTGCATTAACCACAAACATGATCTTGGACTCCTGTTCAAACTTAACCTGTCGCAGTGAATGTTCAGAACACTCTGGAGATGAAAGGCGACACTGGAATTTATTTTCCCAGAATTCCCGGAACCAAGGGTTGCGAGTGTTATTGTCAGGATGCAGTGACTGGAAATACTCAGAGAACTCCATGAGAGGGTAGGATGCCAACTCTATAGTGATGGCCCCTTCTGCCACCTGCTCACTGCCAAGCACTACACTCTCCAATGCACCCCAACCATCACTAGCCACCCACATGAAGGAAACATTAAGCTCCTGAGCAGCAGCTAACAACTCTCGTGCATCCTCTATCTTTGTGAAGAGAACAACCACCCGAGCACTGGGTTTCTGCTGCAGGGCCCTAATTACACCAGCAAAGGTTTTCTTGTTCATGGACCTTCCAACTTTTTCAGAAGTGGCGATGCAGATGTTACGGGCTCTGGCCTCCTGCTCAAATGCCTCTATGCCTGTTTCACCATAGTCACCCTCAGATGCAACAGTGGAGACATAGGTCCAGTTGAAGTAGCGAAGGATCTCCGCCATGGCTTTGGCCTGGTAGAAGTCAGGGGGGACTGTGCGTGCAAAGAAATCATAGCGGGATTTGTCACTTAGTTTGGCACTGGTGGAGGCATAACTAATCTGTGCAATCTGGAAGAGCCTCAAAAGGTTGGCAACCTAAAAACAAGAGAAAAATAAGCAGGTGGGAATACGGAAACAATGCAAGGAGAGCTAAACCCTAAAAAATTTATATGACTAGAAATTCATATTTGATATAGAGAGCCTATTACTGCCCCCTGCCTAAAGGTTTGAACTATCTATTTAAGTAATGACCACAGGCTTTCAAAGTCGTGCACACAGGGTCACCATTTTAGATTTTGTTGGGAGTGTCAGTGACACACACAGGGCAGCCATCAGGGGGGGCAGGGGGGAGAGTTGTAGGGGGCCCCGAGGGTAAGGGGGGCCCGGCCACGCCACACTTACTTGATTAGCCAGGCCCCCCATCTTTCTGAGAGCTGCTGAGCTTCGGGAAGGCATGGACTTTTAAGGGGCCCTGGCCACCAATTTTCTCATAATGTGGGGGGGGGGGGCTCTGGCCACCAATTTTATTTTCTCATGTGGGGTCCTAGCCACCAATATTTTTTAATGGGGGGCCCTGACCACCAACATCTTTTTATTTTTAATTAACATGTGGGAACCCTAGCCACCAATATTTTTCTTGTTTTTTACTGTGTGGTGGGGGGCGGACCTGTAGGTGGGGCTTGCGGTGGGTGCAGCCCAGGGGGCCAGTAAATTTTGTCGTATGCGGCCCAGCGATTTCTGATGGCGGTCCTGGACACACACATGCTCTTTGTGCTCTGGGAAGTGAAGCTTAGGGGTTGTCACAAATCATCAAGCAGAAAATGAGGCATATCTGTTGTAAAAACTAATGCTGGAAACATGGAAAGGTGCAAGGTAACGCTGTACTTCACATTAGATATTGACTGGGGTATAATGTGGGGACATGGAAATCAGTGTAAATCCAAATGAACTTAATTGAAGGAATAAGTGAAATCAGAGAATATAAGATTTTAAATGATTTAAAATTGATAACATTTTCAAAAGGTAACTGACTAGTTTTATCTATAGAAAGTCCTGGTGAGACTACTGCCACGGCACATAGAACTTCTATATACATTTATTTTCCCCTTTGGTCTATGAAACCAAATCAGTAATTTTCCTGAAATGCTTATTCTGTCGTGAAAATGGCACAACAGAGCCCTTGCTGTTACCTTGTACGTCAACTAGAATTATTCATGTTACAAGTCATGTGTCTGAGCCCGGAGTAAAGTGTTCTACAACAAGGTTAGTAGAGAGAAGGGGTGGGGGAGCACTGGACCCCAAGGGTAGTTAGAGAAGGAGAGGAACGCAGTCTCCACCAGGCTTAGTAGAAAGATGTGAGAGAGAAGAAAAGGAAGAAGGCATTTGCAGGTATTAGTTAAGAGAAGGGTAGGTAAGTACTATACACTATGTTAGTTGGGAAAGGGGAAGAAATATTGGGAGAAATTGTGCGACAGTGTTGATTTGGAGAAGGGGTTGGTAAACCAGCATTAGTAGAGTAGAAATGGAGAGATGCAATATACATAAAAACTAGCTTGTGAAAACTGGTGGGTAGAAAAATACACCAAGGTTGGGAGACAGAGTGAAATATATAATGTACACTGTTATTGGCTGGGTGAAGGGGAGGGAGGCAATATATAGTTATCTTAGGGAATGGGGGATGAAAGCACTACACAAAAGGGTTGGTTTGAAGAAGTTGGCAGGATGCTCTATATATAAAGATTAGCTGGTAAGAATTGTTTATTGAGTTAAATAGGACCGTGCAGGGCTGGACCAAACTGACCAGTAGCCTTAGGCTGCACCCTAGGCAGGTGCCTCTATTGCCTACACCTTGTTTCGGCCCTGGGGCTGAGTTGGAAGAGAAAAACTAAAGACCATGGTTAGATTGGACAAAGCAGTTGGAAGTGCTTAGGAGGTTATAAACCCTGTATACCAAGTTTGGTAGTGAGACATAAAAAGAATAGCATCGTACATTTAGTTTAGTGATAAGGTCTTGATCTGCGTTATTCCTCTAGTCTGTTTCTCACAATGTCACTGCCTCACAGTTATTGTCCCTCTGCCCTTTCTTGTTCTTTAGCAGCCCCTCACCTTTCTCCCTTCTTGTATTCCAGTCCCTTCTTCCCAGAATATCTCTCAACCTTTGTTGTCTTTTGTTTTTAGGGGTTCTTTCTCCATCTCAAGAGACAAACCACAAACAGTGAGCAATGAATTACTGCGACACCTCGTCTTCAGTGATTTCCCTAACAATTCCTTAGTATAGTATAATGAGTAGGTGATCGCAAGAAATGAGATGGAAATTATTCAGACTTATTGTAATGGGAGCAAGTGTGTGTGCTGCTTGGGAGCCACAGGAAAGATAATATCCAGGTTATTTGAATTCACTCTTTTTTATTCTTTCCTTGAACAGCAGCACAGTGCCCCACGGAGATGTTCAAATGCAAAACTGAATGTGACAGACTGGATTATTAGAAAATAATCCAAAAAGGCTAAACGAGAGTTTTCTCTGGGGAGATCTACTGTATAAATCGATATGTCCTGCTTTGTGTCACTTTTACAACAATGTAAAATGTATATATTAAGAGCAAATGGGCACCAAACTAGTGTTGCCACCTTTACCAGTGGCTAAACCCGAAGAAAAGGGGGTGGGGCAGATAGCATTGGGGTGGGGCAGTGATGTTGGGGCCGTCATGATGACATCAGAGGAAGGCACAATGATGTCGGTGGAACAATGATGCCGGGTCGGGGTTATTGCATCACTTAGATGCAAATGGCACGATTTCTGTTCAGTTTCTGAATATTTTAAACATGAAAGAATGTCTTAAATGAGCAGTCCTTTGAAAAACTGTCCAGTTTTGGAAACCAGGTCTGGACTGAGAATCAAAATAAGCCCTGGCAGGTACCCAGAGGCCCCAACAGGCCACACAAAGGCCCAAACAGCTCCCCACCGGCCCACTAAATAGTAAATGTCTATGGTATATTACTGCAGCCCCTCTGGCATTTGCCAGAACCCACAGATTGCCAGTCCAGGTCTGGTGGAAACTCTATCTCTATCTGTATTCTGCCTGACGAGTAAGCCCAAACTTCTAATTACAGGTGTGGGATCTATTATACAGAAATCAGTGATCAAGAAAGGTCTGAGATACAAAAATGTTAATTTAGAAAAAGATTCTTATTTTTAATTGATTGATTGGACATTGGTCATTTTTCAAACCAACTTTGTAACAATGTAACTATTGTTTCTGTAATGATAATAGCTAAGCCATGTTGAAGTGAGTACCTTTAAATGTTTTTATTTATTTGCCAGATTATTGTTTGGGTTTCACAAGGCTGGAAACCAAACAGAAAGTTGAGATCTGAACAGGCCTTAGAAAAACCAAACAGAGTAATGACAACAGGGGGGAAAATATTGTTCAGCACGGCACACTCTGCTCTCCTAAAGCTCTAGCCTGGTGCTCAGCCAAGGGGATTGGTACCCTTCAATGTAAAGCTTGAAATTGTTGAGCCAGCACAATTGAATTGCCCTGTTGTACCAGTTCAATAATTTTAATAACAACAGGGGCTCATGCAATTAACAAAATACAGCCATACAGTACCTGGCAATAACCCCCATCTTGCCTCTCTACTTAAGGTACTGATTCAGCCACGGCATCGCAATGCAGAATGGTTGCAAGATAGTGTATTTTTATTTTTTCCCTGGATGATGCCACTGATATGACCTTGCCAGTCATTAGGGCAAAATGGTAAGATTTGTCTATTGACAATGTGCCTTGGATTAAGATCTGTTTGGCTCCACAATTTAGGGGATTCTCAACCTATTTAGGGTCATTAATAGGCTGTCTTCTGTTGTATGTTCCAGAAGAAAACAGTGTAATATATAACAGCTTTCATCTGCTGACTTCAAGTCAAGTGGAAGAACCATTGCCCTAGGTCTAGGACACATCTTGCTAGTAAACAAACACTTGAAAGTACTGACGGTGAAGAGGTCCATTCCCTGGGAAGCATTCACCTGAGACTAAATGTGACTGGTGAAGAGTTGACAGCTCCCCTGATGGGAGTTTAAATTCGTCCTGTAGATTAGTGTTGGTCCACACGCTACTTGTGCTTTAGGCTGCCGTTTTTGCACCTATTTTGTGCAGGTTAACTGTCAGACAGTCAGTGGGCTTAGTCCCACATATTTAGGCTCTAACCAGGGCCTCAGCAACCTAATGTTTAGCAAATGATGGTAATCTAATGTCAAGGCTGAAGTGTACATCGATAACATGAGCCCCCGTCTATGAGAAGTGATTGGCAAAAAAATATATTAGGAACACTAGTCACAATTGTTCCACCTGCAATTTGTATCTTTATATCTGAGCTTGTCATGAGAGTTTCTCATAGATCTGTTTTGCCTTCACTGATTCCAGTGCACCATGTTATACACGTTATACCATATGTTATGTATACATGGACAAAGTCTGCCATAAGAACATACACACTGAAACTGGTCGTTACTGTAGTTGGCACAAACACAAAGCTTGAAGATATATTATTTTATTATGGTTTTAAACATGTCCGTATGTCTTTCTCAAGAAACCAAATAGCTACCCTCACCTACATAAAGTAAACAGAGTGCAAAATTTAAAGTTTGCACAGTGCATATTTATTTGAAAATGGCTGTATTGCCCATGCTTTTTCTTGAATGCTCAAATATTGCGTTGTTGTTTTTCTCAAATAATTTTTTCGTAAATGGCTTGGAAATCAGACGGGTGTTTCGTGAGTGCGTCCACAGTGCTAGGTTGTTGCGTGAAAATAGCGATGACATTAACTTAAATTCACAATATTTTCTCCGCCACCAAAGTCGTGGTGTAATCCAGATGTAGAGTTTGTGCATAAATATTCGCAATTAGCAATATTTAAAAAGCACTAATGGACAGCCCTGGATTTGTGGTGAGGCCACAAAGGCCCGGGCCTAGGGCGGCAGAATTGGAAGGGCGAGTTTAGGAATGAGCACATGTATGACAAACATATCTTGTCTTCTGAGGGCTTCTGCATTCAGCATAATGTGTGGGAATGCCGATGGTTTAATACAGGAGAAATATTGTATCTCCTTTAGTAGTGAGTAATGAATATGTGATGCTGTTGCTACCTGGTGTCATGACAAATCAAAGAGTAGCAAAGAAATGTAAATTACTGCTTAAAGGAACAGTAACACCATAATATTAGAGTGTTTTAAATGAATGTAAATATAATGTACTGTTGTCCTCTTTCTATATATCCAGCCTTAACTACCAATCATGAGCCATTGGGAACAATGAAAAATATATAACACAACAGTCATGCATTGAAGGAAACCAGAATGTCAAAGGTCAGTACCAATAGTAGAGGTTCTTACACCTAATGTATTTGAAGCAAGTGGTCCAGAGGAGCACATACTGCCTCACTATCCTCACAAGTTCTGATTGTAAAGCTTTTAGTAAGGGGTGAACCATTTATAGTCTACTGAACATTTTTTCTAATGTACCAAAATGTATGACTACCTAAACTTAGTGCTGTCAGTCATTTTATTTTAGCCAGATATTGATTATTTAGAATTAATGATCATAAATCTGAGCTTCATTTCCTGGCCTTGATTTGTTATTCCTGTTATCTCCTTCAATTAAACAATGGTCTTCTCCCCTATACATAACCAGGTGTCGGGATCTGCTTGGCTGTGAGACAGTGTAGCCAACTTATTGTGCAAATCTGTAGTAATCGGGCCAGTCATTATTTTATTTTAACATCTATTTATGCAAAATTAATTCTTACCAATCCACTACAGTTTGGTTGCATGTGTATATAGAGACAGGTATGGGATCCAATATTCAGAAATCCGTTATCCAGAAGGCTCTGAATCACGGAAAGTTCATCTCCCATAGACTCCATTTTATGCAAATAATCCAGATTTTCTAAAAATGATTTCTTTTTTCTCTGTAATAATTAATCCAGCCTATTTGGTTTATTAAACATTTACATGATTTTCTAGTAGACTTAAGGGATGAAGATCCAAATTAGGATCAGTTATCTGGAAAACCCCAAGTCCCAAGAATTTGTGATAACCGGTTCCAAACTTGTATTTGTTCCCCTTTAAGGTGCTTGCAATCAGGAGCACAAGTAAGAAAAGCAAAGGACTAATTCTGTAATAAATAATCCAGCCTATTTGGTTCATTAAACGTTTACATGATTTTCTAGTGGATTTAAAGGATGAAGATCCAAATTAGGATCAGTTATCTGGAAAACCCCAGGTCCCAAGAATTCCACACTTGTATTTGTTCCCCTTTAAGGTGCTTGCAATCAGGAGCACAAGTAAGAAAAGCAAAGATCTAATTCTAGAAGTGCTGAATTTAGCACCTACAGTAGCATAGGAATAGTTTGCTTGGATGCATATAGGTGCAGGCAGCAATGTGTTGGTTACAGGAGGCATTTTCATAAATATTAATAAGGGGAACTTTGCATCAGTTTAACAGGGCAGAAGAGAATACTGAAAACCCAGCGGTAAATCCCCCCAAAAATATTATAATGGGGTGGAAAACCCCTTTTTGCAATATACACATTTTTGTTCAGGGGTTTGGGGTTTGGTTCCTCTTGTAAAGTTACAAAATAGTATTCCAAGAATTAAAATGCAGGATGACATATAAAACAGAGCAATCTATTCATTTTGTCCACTAGGTGGCTTAACAATCATTGTCAGTGGATGGATGTGGAAGTTTAACTTGTCTCTCTGTTTCGCTGGAGGAATGTTGCTGCCTATAATAATATACAAAAGGTCTCACGGTGAGAACTGTAAATAATGTGATGGCATGGCAAAGGCAAATTTGCCCTTATTATTTCTCTTTAAAAACAACGAAACCTATAATATTTTGCAGGGTTAGTGGCAGATGTGCCCATTGTACATGTATGAGAGCTAAATGGTGTATGTTCAGTATATTGGGGGCTTTAGTGGGAAGGCAACTGGGATAGAACTTTTACTGTAATGCACTGCTGCACATGGAAAAACAAACACTATCTATATGAAGCATCATAAAGAAATCAGCAAAGGTTTTGAGGATTTTTTACTCTTTGCATGTACAGGTATGGGACCTGTAATGCTCAGGACTGGGGGTTTCCAGATAATGGATCTTTCTCTAATTTTCTACTAGAAAATCACATAAACATTAAATTAACCCGATAGACCGGTTTTGCTTCCAGTAAGGATAAATTATCTTAGCTTGGGTCAAGTACAAGTTAATGTTTTATTATTACAGAGGAAAAGGAAATCATTTTTAAAAATTTGGATTATTTCGATACAAGGGAATCTATGGGAGACAGCCTTTCCATAATTTGAAGCTTTCTGGATAAGGGGTTTCTGGATAACAGATCCTATACCTGCTTATTTTCTGTATATTTATATTTTCCTTTTGTCTGCAAAGCAACTCTTCCAATTATTTATAGTAACTGGCAAAGGTTTAAATGTAAAGGGGGGGGGTTGTATTGATGATCACAGATACTCCCATGCAGAGAACAAGTTTAGAAGAATCCCAATGTCATGATCCTATCATGAAACAAGTACTTGCAATTTTCTTCCAATCCAATATTGTTACTTCCCCACTTAGATCCCCAAATTATACCTTCCTACCAAGAGTTTACCTGGATGGATACATCACTGTATGAGCCACCGATCACTCCACTGATTGCAGTAGGCGACTCCCCATGGATGGCATAAGACCCATCAGGACAAAGGTGCTGAGGCCCATCAGCACGTGTCAGAGAGCCTCGAACTAGCTCCAGGGCTTGCTCTAGTGCATATGTGTCTTTAGAGCAGGTATCCAGAATATGGGCCCCAAGATGAAGCCCCGGAAGAAGGTGTGGATCTCTGTTAATGGCATCTAAGGCAAATAGCATGGCCTCCAATCGTTGCAGACCACGGTGTTCATTCATCCGCCCACATTCAACCCCAGGTGCACCCTTTTCATGCACTGGGAAGAGCCCACCAATCACAAAATCTCCATCCACACGGATTTCTGGCCGAGGAGGGCCACCACCACTATCAGTTTCTAGCACTGGGAGAAGAAGGAGAGCCCAAAGCAATGAGGCCATCAGCAAATCTGTTGGGTCAAGTGAAAAATTCAGAGTCCCAGAAGAGCAATCGAATTGTATAAAGAGAGCAGGGAAGAGTCACCATCAGATGTCCTCTGGGGAATTCGAAGGTCACTGGGAATCACACTGTATCACAAGGTGAATCCTATAAAGTACAATCAGAGACAGTGTTACAGGTGAAAGAACAGCAGTCTTTATCTACAAACTATAGAGATTAATACATGTGATCTACAATGCTATTTACCTAGATAAGAATTCATACCTTCTCTTGGCCTTTCCTGCAAACGCTATGTCTTGATGCCATTAATTTATACCATTCACTCTTACCATTCCACAAATAGGGATCAACTTCCACAGTTTCTAGTCTCATAGATTTCCCTGGCCTTATAAAGTAACACAGGTAAAACTAGACATATATTGTGCAAAGCTGGTACATATTTGCTTTCCCATGGGGACCAGGAGGCCTCCCTAAGTGAACGGAGAGAGCAGATCATAACATTATCATCAATAAAGCTGGGAATTTCCTTTTTTCCTTTTCCAAGTGACAAAGTTGCTAGACAAAATCGTAGTAGCTTACGGTATTCAATGCAATCAATAAAACAATCACACATGAAGTCACCCAGGGTAAAAATGTGATTTCCTGGCTCAGACCGGGAATTTAGCAGAATCATTTACATATTTGTTTTGTGTTTATTGATGGGAGCTGTGCCATTATCTCCATCTTGTATTGCTGCCGCTCTTGGCTCACGTCTTTAATAATGAGACTGCACCTGTTATTGGCATCCGACTGATTCATAGAACGGCCTAATAGCAAAGGCTCTATTTCAGAAGTGGGGGTTGCCGCCAATTTATTTTCACTCACCCAGACATTAAAGTATGTATTTATATACCAAGTGAACTATGTTAAAAAGGGCTTATTAAACCTTGAGCACCAGCTATGGGAGGATCCAAAGAGTAGGGAAACCCACATAAAGGCTAATAAGCATGAACTTAAGCATGAATGTTGAGCAAGATTTTATTTTTTTACCTCTAGCCTTGTTATGGGAGGCCAAAATGTTGGCAATCAACAGAGAGCTGGAACCCAAGAAGTCTGAAAAGCAATATATCCCTCTGTTGCAGCCAAATTACAGAATTATTTAAAGGAGAACTAAACCTTAAAACTGAATATGACTAGAAATGCCACATGTTATATATTGAACTGATTGAACCAGCTTAAAGGTTCAGCATCTATATAGTAGTAATGGTTCAGGCCTTCAGAGTTGTCACAGGAGTTTGCCATATTAAATTCTTAGCAAAATCACATGCTCAGTGGTCTCTGAGCAGCTGTTTAGATGCTAAGCTTAGGGGTCGGCACAAATAATCAAGCAGAACATTAGGTTTTCTGATGCTAATTGTGCTGGAATGTTCCAATAATTATTTACCAGTTACAGCCTTATATAGTGCCATTTATAATATATATATATATATATATATATATATATATATATATATATATATATATATATATATATATTCTGTATATTGTGCATCCATCCCTAAGCTCAGTAAGTGACAGATATATATATATATATATATATATATATATATATATATATTCTGTATATTGTGCATCCATCCCTAAGCTCAGTAAGTGACAGCAGCACAGAGCATGTGCAGTGAATCAGCAGAAAAGAAGATGGGGAGCTACTGGGGCATCTTTGCAGACACAGATCTTTACTGCTAAAGGGCTATGGTTGCTTTTGGGTGGTACAGAAGCCCAAAACGTAATGTACAACACTTCTAGCTACTTCTTTAGTTAGGCTTTAGTTCTCATTAAACAAGAGAGCTGGTAAGGATTGGTTCATTGTGATTTGAATGTTTTCCTGGAAAAAAAAGGCAAACATACTGGGGTGCTATGCAGTTTGTAGTTAGGGATACTCTATTGTTTCCTTCTTCTGCATCGACAGGCATGTGCTACATAAGGAAGTTAATGCCACAGAGGAAATTCAAGGCAATCCCTTGTAATAAATGCCATAGGCATCATATCAATTGTTCCTAAGTAGTATAACCCCATGTGTTTACAGACCCTAGAAAGCATCTATATATCCCATACCTCCCAACTGTCCTGTTTTTTGCGGGACAGTCCTGATTTTGACAGCTCAACCCACAGTCCCAGATTTGTACTGAGATGTCCCAACTTTCTCGTTGATCTTATGCACTAAACAGCTGGAAAAAGATAGAACGTTTCTAACTGACTTGGCTTTTGGCATAGAGCCCTGAATAGATACTTAGATATTTTTTGTAACAATTTAAGATAAGCAGGTCTCTTGGGGAAACTGTGATTTACAGCTTAAAGGGCAATTCACCTTCATTAGCAAAACTGTAATAACACATAAAAACCACAGAAATGTGTTCAAACTTTTATAACCTGTCAAATTTTGGATATGGTAATTAGGGGGAGTAGCCACAAAATGGGTGTGATCAAAAAAATTTGCCACGCAGAGTGCAACAAATCTTTTTGCCCCTCTTTCTATTTACAAAAAGTTGGGAGGTATGATATCCAGCAGGAACAGAGTAGACAGGGGTGGCTGCCATAGTCACATCATAGCAAGACAATATCAACTTTTTGGCATGTGGTTTGATATCTAGGTGCAAGAGTTACCCTGAAAGGAGTAAGACTTCATGAATGCAGATTCACACTGATTAGCAGGGAAACCCTTCACTCTTCCAATGTTACCCCCTGACTATTAGGTGCAGGCAGTAGATGATACAGAATCATTGTGTATGATGAGTACATATGGTGCCATCAGACCTTCACACTCTTTACCAGCCATAGTGCTGCCCAAAGAACTGTCTTTACTGGAAGGACTTCACATCTTACTGATCAGTGGCGGAAACTGCTGCCCCGGGTATTGTCAGGCTATGCCGGAAAAAAACAGACCAACTAGAAGGTCACAGGTTGGACACAACTTGCCATAGACAGAGTGGCAATGATAGGCTTAGAAAATGCTATAGCATTGGCATCATTCATACAAACAAACAAACAGAGAAGCAAAATACATCTCCTATTAGATCTTCCCACCTTCACACTAGTAACCGCACCCATGGCTGCATAGCAACAGGGCTGGTCCAGTCTTGTGCACCCAATGCCGGGAACAAGAGGCGCCTGGCTAATGTCACACCTGACAGTTTTACCACTGGTACAAACTTTTGTTTTGGCTTTTGCCATTTAAGTGTTTTCAGGTTAAAAATTGCTTGTATAAGTGACAACAAGCTGTTTCCATTCATCATTAAAATGATATGCATGTCTTTCTGCCATCTGAAAACTGCCAGGTGTGACATTAGCCCATAATGTTGATGTAAGGCCCTGTCTTTCTAGGTAGCTAAGTAGTTACATCTACATACCACATCTGCCAAGCCAAGTACAAGATATAAGATGCCATTCACTATCCCCAGAACCTGACACTGACATTCATAGAATATTTCATATTATTATATACCAGGGCCCAAAATATTGCTCTGCTGCCTGTGTCCTGCAAACACCACAACAGTTTAGCCTGGGGATGGGAAAAGGCATAAACAAACACATACATATCTTCCTTCAATGTTGAAAGGGGAAAAAAAATCATAGGGTAACCATGGAAATGAGAATTTAAGAGCAACAGGCATGGGGGCTTCTTTAATACAGAAATACAGATAACTAGAGACGGGGGGACAGAGATGCGGTATTCTTAAATTTCAGACTTCTTGCATACTATCACTATCTTGTATGGCTATCTATCTATCTATCTATCTATCTATCTATCTATCATCTTTCTTTCTTTCTTTCTATCTATCATCTATCTATCTATCTATCATCTATCTATTATCTATCTATCTATCTATCTTTCTTTCTATCATCTATCATCTATCTTTCTTTCTATCGCTCATCTATCTATCTATCTATCTATCTATCTATCTATCTATCTATCTATCTATCTATCTATCTATCTATCTATGACTTATCATTTACTTTTCTATCATCTGTCTAATATATGTATCGTTATCTGTTTATCTATATATCATCTATTAAATATTTCCATTTCTGTTTATCTATAATATACAGTATATTTATCATTCTTTCTATCACCAAATATCTGATTGATATCTGTAATCTAAACTATGTCTATCTATCTAATTTATATCTATCTATCTATCTATCTATCTATCTATCTATCTATCTATCTATCTATCGATCTATCTATCTATCTGTATATCAATCAAATCTCAATTTATCTATCATAACTGTCTGTCTATCTCTCATCTATCTATGTATCTGTTGACAGAATCAGTCTAGCCATCTGTTTACTGGTAATTTAGTTGCAAGCAGTGTATTAAAGATAGTTATCAATGTGAGGAATGAATGTAAGGAATAGCATATGCCTTTGTTATGCAAATTCCTTTAATAGAGCTCTCATTGCAGAGTATATATATATATATATATATATATATATATATATATATATATATTATACTGCATATCATAAACCATTATCACATGATGATATAAGTCAAGCAGAGCCACATATAAAAACAATGCCTAATGCAATTGAAACAGATGTGGTACAGGTTGTGCTATGATATCCAGTAGCTGTTGACCTTGGACTTACACCAAGTGATCACACATCTGTGTTATAACCGAGTAATTATAAGCAGCGTTGGCTATATCACACGTTATATTAGGTCCTACCACACACTGGTATAAATGACTAAATTCTATAGGTGTTTATGGCTGATACTTTAACTCTGTAGAGGAAAAGGTGCCCAGCAGCTCTTCATTATCCCTCTCACAGCAGTCTCTCAATCATTCTTAATCCTTATATCAATTGCCCTTGTTATTTTCTGGGCTTGTCTGTAGAATTAGGTCACTATTCTGTTTCCAGTAAGACCTAGACTTCAGGTAAGGAACAAAAAAGGGGTTTCCCAAGCAAGTTTCCCAAGCAAGTTCATCTATAGCCTACTGGCATTATTGGAAGATATTGATGTTAGCCACGCCTTCTTGAGTCATAAAGTACTGGATCAGTAGAGTTCTGTCATCAATCTATAACAGCCACAGTCTAAACACAGGCAAGAGATACATAAATGTAGTGCAAGCAACAGCTATTATTTACTGTCCCCCTGAATGCAGGTGCAAGGTTAGAAGGTTGCTCATTTGACAAACATCAAAGTGTTTCTAAAGTTCTACAACACGGTGGCCCAGGAGCTTGTCCTGTTTCTATAGAGAAGGCAGCTCCCACAACAACAATAACCAAGACTGAAAGCCATGGAGGTTTTTAGTGGAATAGTAACCTCAGAAGGTCTGGGAGAAGGTTTGGACCATTTGGTTTGGTCAGTAAATTACTGAGCAGAACTCTAGCTCACACCCACCTGGGGGTTTGGACCAGCACTGTAAATTTCTGTATTAAATTTTTGGTTAAATTCAGCAGATTCCAATTGTGGAATGTAAACACCCATCTACTAATTAAGCTTATTGAACCCAATAGAGGTGCATGGGCTGGTCAAAAACCAACAGGTAGGTAGGACCAACTTTGTGGCTCTGGCGTCTGCCCAACCAGAACTATGAAGGACCACCTGTTGGTTTTGGACCAGCCCATGCACCTCTGTTGACCTGCAACCCAACATGGACCGCTGACCCACTAAACTACCTGACCCCACCTGCACTACTGGTGCCTTTGGCCCAACCCAGGGAACTGCTGGGCGGAACTGATATCACTCTGGAGGCAGATGACCTAGGGGAGTTGGGGGAATGGGGACCTGCAACCAACCCAGGTACACAGGCAGTGTATCCATGGACTACAAGTTTGGTCAGGTGATCAGCAACTTTCCGTCCGAAACCTGACCACTTTGCTTTTCATAATGTGGAGCATAATCTCTTAAGGCTACTAAAATCATTTCAGTATTAATAAAAGTAAAATACAGTTGCTTTGTCATAAAAACAGATGAATGTATTAACATCAAGAACAAGTAGATAGGGATACACCAAATCCAGGATTCAGTTCAGGATTTGGCCAGGATTTGGCCTGTTTCAGCAGGATTTGGATTCGGCCAAATTCTTGTGCCTGGCTGAACCGAATTGGAATCCTAATTTGCATATGTAAATTAGGGGTAGGGTAGGGAAAACACGTGACTTTTCGTGACAAAAGAAGAACTTTTTTATTTTCCTTTCCTGATTTGGTTCGCTATTCGGCTGAATCTTTCACAAAGGATTCTGGGGATTCGGCCAAATCCCAAATAGTGGATTTGGTGCATCCCTAATTACAGGAAAGTAAATCAGCCAAAAATAGGAACTGCATATTTAAATAGGAATGGCATTATTGTATTTGGAGCTTTCTACATAAGGTGTTTCTAAATGATTCTAGTTTAAAACAGGCATTATAAAATGTAAAAAAAGTAGAGAGATCACAAAGAAAAGAACAAATGGGATGAAGCTTCATCTTCAACATGCTTAAAATTTAATTTAAAAGCAGTGCATTTCCCCTTCAAATAGACAAGGGACTTGAACATTTTTCAGTGGGGACGGAGAAATTTCATATTGTAAAGAAGACACTCCCTTAATAGGGGCCCAGGAGACATTTCAAAAAGACATGGATTAATAGGCAAAAAGAAAGCTTCCAGTGATTAACCGAATGTCCACGCTACAATTGACAGTGTATCCTTTAAGTGCAGCAAGATGCTTGTTTGTCCTTCAAATGAATCCAGAGCCATTACCTTAAATACAGGCAGCCCATAACTGCTTGCTATTGCCACTGCTTGTGTCCGGCACAGAACCTTTGGCTCAATACAATGAAATGGAACACAAATGCCATTAGTAATGGTGGGCCTGGGGCAATATAGACTTTTCAAGGACCATCATTTATATCAAAGTGGGACTGTCTAAACGATGGCTGCATGCAGGGCCGCCATCAGAAATCGCAAGGCCCCATACAAAAAATTTCCTGGGCCCCCTGGGCTGCGCCCACCACAAGCCCCACTTACAGGTCAGCCCTCCCCACCTGACAGGTCCACCCCCCGCCACAAATAATAAAAAAAAAAACATTGGTGGCTATGGTTCCCACATGTTAATAAAAAAATATTGCTAGTCAGGGCCCCCCATTGAAAAAAACATTTGTGATCAGGGCCCCCCATTAAAAAAAACATTTGTGGTCAGGACCCCCCATTAAAAAATATTGGTGGCTAGGACCCCACATGGGGAAGAAAATTGGTGGCCAGGCCCCCCCCATGTTATAAGAAAATTGGTGGCCAGGGCCCCCTTAAACGTCCATGTAAAAAAACGTGCCCACCCCCCAGAAGTTTAAAAAAAAATTGGTGCCCAGGGCCCCACCACACAACAGGGACCACAAAGGGCTGCCTTTAGGGGGGCCCTGCCATGTTACACTTACTTCATTAGTGTGGCCTACAGAAGGGAGGAGGGGAGCACAGGTGACTGCATCTTCTTCCAGTGACAGCATTTTCTTTCCTAATTGGTCATAGAATTTCAAGTCCTGGTAAAGCTGCATGGTGATTGGATGAGCCTCAGCTATCCAATCCCTGAGCAGCTCACTTAAACTCAGTGACCAACAAGGGGAAGTAATGGACAGAAGATCCCTCCCCTTGTGCTCCCACCCTGCCTTCTCTCAGAAAGCAGGGTGGCCCGGCTAATCAAGCCCCCTACAACTCTCCCCTCTGTCCCCCCCCCTGATGGCTGTCCTGGCTGCATGTAAGGTGCCTGGGTAGTTGTCACTGTTGAATCACTCTGAGCTGGAGAATGGGGGTTCAATGAAACTATACACCCTGAGATATACAGTCTTAAGTCCTGGCTCTCTTTCAGACCTGCACCTACAGCTTCTGTATGTTAATTACCACTACCAACATCCCTTGGGAATTTTACAGCTCTCTCATTGTCTTCCATTCATTACAATCTAGATGGATTAAAGTTAGATATAATGCTTTCTTTGGCTGGAAGAATTCATGAGAGTTTCTGCTCATGCATTTATTAGAAGTCTTTCATTAAGGGAAAGTACAACAGTACTACTGCTATATATTCATATCTACCGGCAGCCTCCTCCACAAAGCTTCCCATCTAATTCTCCCCATATGGCTATCCCTTCCATAGTTGTCTGCCCTCCTACTCTACTCTTGAGTGCCATCCCCCCTGCCTCTTTTACCCATTCCTATCTATATCCTGGCATCACACACGGGGGCACCCCTCTTTCTCCCACTAACAGTACTGGCTCCCTCACATATTATCCATATAATCACATTCTGTTGCTTTTTTTATAATGTGTAACTACAAATTACATATTATTATGGTTTGTCTGATAGAACGATATAATACTTGCTAGCATGACAACAGTTTGCCATTGTACTAGATTCCTATAGAGTTAATAAGATATTGTGATACAATACAAGCAATAGCCTATGGCAATGTTATAGTGATATCAAATATAAAAGCTGCCAATAATCTTATTCAATGGGCTTAATGATGTCATCAGTTACAATAAGGGTGAGGACACACAGAGCTACTAGTAGCAGCTACTTGTCATGGCTACAGAATAGACAATAGTGATATCTGGTTTAACTAAGACAGTTAGAAGAGACAGTTCTCAATATTGTCTATGGCAGGCTATGTTATGGCATTTTGTAGCAATAACAAGAAACTGCTACTAGCAACTCTGCGTCTTTACCCTAAGTGCTGTTTGCCTGAAAATATAAAAATATATATATATATACATACACACTAGAGGCCCTCTGCACTCACTACATTATCAATACATTTAGATATTTAGGACATTTAAATGTTTTGTGCCTTAACATACTTTAAACAAAACAGGGATTGTTTGTCCATATATTGCAATATATTTAAGCTGGTCAACTATGTCATCCCATATCTGGTCAGTCCTACACTCAACTTGCATCTGATTCATTAAGAATTCTATTGCTTTATTATACATTTTACACATTTTACCTGCAACTTACTTACCATTATAATATATATATTGATACAGGTACACAGTGCTGTATCAATGATACCATAGGCATGTACACAGTATATTACAGTGCCAGAATAATATAGCAGGTGTTATATTGCAGTGAGGAAATAGAGGGCTACATACACTGCGTAGAAGGCAGACTGACTCACATGGAAGAAGTGATCTGTTCTATAAGACTATCTTATGTTTTTTTCTGTTCTTCTCCCTTTTCCATCTCTCCTCTCCCCACTGCCTGTAGCTGTCACTTTTCTGTCACTTTATATCTATCACTGTTTCCCTGTTGCCATACATGACTTTGCCCGCTGTCACTTCAGCATATTCCACGTTGATCTCCCCAAAACACACAGATTCATATTGAAATGCACAGACACACTGATAAATTGAGGACGGTTTCAGTAAAGAAAAGTCAATGGGCTGCACTGATCTCAAAGTAATTGCATTTGAATGAAAGCACCAGTAACATGATAAAGTGTTTTAATTTCCATTAAAAGTGTATCTGATCATCCAGCACCTACAAATAGACTTTTTATTAGTAGAAATGTTCTGATTTATATGAGAAACGTTCTCATTGTATATTCCTGCAGAGATACATCAATGGCTTTTTACTACTGTTTATCTGCCTGGGTAAGAGCAGAACCATTGTATTTTATACTGTTTATTAGCTGCTATATAAAAGTGTGCCCTAGAGCCCAGTTTCAGCTTCAATGGCATCCCCCATGGATACACAGATTGTTTCCCTAAACTGTAATAGTGCAGTATAATTATATGTGAGCATAACCATTTCCTTTATTGATCCTTTAAATGCAACCAGTGCAGCTCTCTTCATTGGTTGCAAAAATCCAACACATATACAAAGCAAACAACCCCCTATATGCAGAACTCCACCAGCAACAAAGTCACACATGCGGCACATTGTGCTCCCTCTTTCTGTGCCTCTCACCTGCAAGTCGCTGGCCAGAGTGCTGATCCTGAGAATCACAGCTGCAAGTCGCTGGCCAGAGTGCTGATCCTGAGAGCTGGCTGTCGGGTTCCTCTGGGAGAGGCAACGAATGGTGGTCTGTGAGGAGACAGGATAGTGTTGATACAGAGGGAATGTCCGGTACACACCCCACTGGTTACTACAGTATTAAATCATCTTTTTTCCCTTTAATTTGCTTTCTGTGTGATGTGCATTTTTTCTCTCTCCCTATTATCGGGGTTACTATACTAACTGGCCATTTCTTCTTCCATCACCTGGTACACTGAGTGCAGCTGGGATATACATAGATACTGAGCAGGTGCCCTAGATCTAAAGAGCACCAATAAGGCGCAAAGGGAAGACTGGGAAGTTGGTTCCGACATTGGCGCAGGTGCATGTGTAGCATTCTGCTTTGCGCTCCTCTATGGAATGCAGTGGGACCAGCTGGTCAGGGTAAGCTAGGATACCAGTGCAGAAGGGAAGGCAATCATCTTTGGAGAATGGGCTGGAAGGAAGTTCTGGAGTAATGTGTGCGACAGTGCGATAGATTTGTATTAGAGAGGAAGAAGTTCCAAAATGTATATGAGATGTGTGTAGGTGTGTACTGGAAAGGAAGGAGTCCTACTGTGTCTATATGAGATGTGTGGAGTAGACTGTACTGGAGAAAGAGTCTTGGTGAGTGTATATGAGATCTATGCCAATCTGACCTGAAGAGTCCTAGTTAGTATATAAGAGATCTCTCTGTGTCGGTTTTGGGGAGAAAGGGTCCTGATGTGTATATGGGATTTGAGCAGGTCTTTACTGGAGAGAAATGGGGCCAGTGAGTATTTGAGAGCTGTGTATGTCTATACATGGGAGCAAGGAGTCCTTTGTGTAGGACTGTATGGGGAGAATGCAGTCCCAGTGTGTATATAAGATTTGGAAATGATGGATCCCAGTGTGTGTGCATATGAGATCTGTGCAGGTATGTAAGGGAGAAGAAGAGGTCCCTGTGTGTATATAAGATCTGTGTAGGTGTATAATAGAGAGGGTGGATTCCCAATGGGTATAGATCAGGTCTGTACTGGAGAGAACCGTGTCCAAGTAAATGTATATGTGACCTGTGTAGGTCTGTACAAGGGAAGATAATAATGAGCGCTATATAAGTTTCTGCTGGAAAGAATGGAGTCTCTTTGGCTGAGCTCTGCGCTGGGCTTCACTGGAGAGTACAAGCTTCTATTGTGTTTGTACCTGTGCAGTTTCCCACTGTAGAGAAGTAGTCAGTGAGCACATGAGATGTGTGCAGGTCAGTAGAGGACAATGTGGGTTATATATATATATGTATATATATATACAGTATATATATATATATAGGGTATACTGTATATTTGGTATATATATGGGATGTCTGTATGTGGCAGTCTTGGTCAGTTAGGAGTGTGCAGCAGGGTGTATGTGATGGGTGGGATAGGTGGGATCTCTCCTAGTACCTGTGTATAAGGTGCAGTGAGTAGGTGGCTGTATCTGGGTGCTGGTAGGTTCCGTATATCAGATCTTCTCTGGCTGTTCTTTATCACCCGGGCGCAGAGGCTTGTGCTCAGATCTTGTCTCTCGCTGTCTTTCCACGTGAAGTTTCTTCCTCCGCCCCCGTCATACTCCTTCTCAGGCAGTGTCTGCATCTGTCCGTGTGTTTTCTTTACAAATCTCCCCCTCTGTCTGCACCAGCCCCTCCCTCAGTGCTGCTCACTGTATAGAGCCCACCTTAACTCTGTCCCCCCAGCTCTCCCCTCACTTCTTCTCTCATGCTTTGCTCCTCTCTGACTCTTGTCGACTCTCTCTACTTACTCTGACTTCAGTATTATCTTCCTAATAAACAATCCTGCTGTTGTGTATTATCCTTATTTCTTATACATTTTCCCTAAAATCTTATTTTTACATTCTCCTGCATTTGGAGCTCCCCGACCTTCTTACACTGTACACAGAACAGCCCTGTTTATTTTCTCCATTATCTCTGCTCGTTTCTTCAGGGCATGTTCTGTGCACAATTCTTTCTTCTTTTTCTTTCAATATATTCCTTTTTCTTTTTTTATTGATCATTCTCCTACTGATACAATTCCATATATTTTATATTCTACACTCACTACTCTTTCTTTCTATGGTATATTGTCCCCCTGGCTACTTTTTCCCTTTATGATTCTCCACTAATGTATCTACGTATATTCTGCCCTTTGGTCTCCCCTATCTGGTGAACAGTCACTTACCATTTCCCTTTCTTTGTTAATACACATTATTACACAAATTCTCTTTCTTCTTTATTGTGTTTTCTCTTCTTATTGGTCAATTTTCTCCTTTGTTTATTTTCCTCTTAACTTTTATTTGCTGTGTTGTACATTGCCCCCACTATATCGTCACTCTTCTTCAACAACTTCCCCCTTCTGTTTTGTACAGTATATCCCCCTTCACTTCTCCTTCCTGTCAATTACATATTCTATGGAAGCAGTTAAATGATTTCTGTTTATATGAATAAATATATATGTCAGGGTTTGGGACCATGTGTCAGCAACACAGTATATAAAAGAGGGTGCCACAGCAGTTTGGCCTTCAGCAGCATAGACAGTAAATCCAGTGAGCCCCAGTCCCATCTATAGTATTAACCTGCTGCTTTTAATTCCTTCAACTCTTTTCCATATTCTCAAGCACTTTTCATGTAATTAGTACCATGATTCTCCTTTTCCACTCATCTGTCCAATTCTCCTCCCATTATGGTTCCTATTATATATCTTCCCCCTGGTGCTGCCAGCATATTCACCCTTTCTCTGGCTGATCTCGCATGTACCCGAATACTGCCCCCTATTTCAAGACTTCCACTTCTCCCTTCTCAAGCTCTTCAGTTTGTCTTCTCTCCCCTATGTCTTCCTGCCCCCCCCCCCACTGTTACATGATATTCTGCTTCTCCTCTCCCTTCTCTCTCTCTCTCCCTTACCTTTGTCTGCATGTCTCTTCCGATTCATGTGTCCATCACTCAGTTGCACATCTCTGTGTCTCCTGCTGTCCCCCTGTCACAGCGATTGTCACAGGATGTCCTCTGCCCCCTGATCGCTAGATTGGGGCTTTTATTATATTTAGCTCCCTGAGCAAAGTGTTAATGAATTTGGGGATTAGAGAGGCCCCAAGCTGCAGTGCTGGGAGCTGAAACAGGCTGGGACATGGTGACTTTGTCACACACAAGTTTGCGAGAGGCCAAATCAGTCTTGTCAATTGGAAACCCCATCAGTGATTGCATATTTACCAGCAGCCTCATAACTTCCACTTACACCTCATTGTGAGTAACTCTTGCACTTGGGTAGGTCCAGCTATTTGTCTCCAGTCCTAACCCTACTGGTCACTGCTAATAGTTTTCAGACTTCTTTCTGTTTAAGTCCCTCTTAATGGTCCAATACCTGTTTAGGACCCTTACTGAGTTACAAGGTTGGAGATACATAAAACATTGTTGCACCTGTATCCTGCTCTAGTTCCATCAATATCTAGCTCTGTAAATATGTTTTCCTCCATCCCCACTTCCAATGAAAGCATAAAAGGCACCCTGTGGGCTATGGATCCCCGAGTGAAGCTCAGCAGTTTGCAGTAGTTGCAGTTTGGAGATCCCTGAGCTACATATATTTTCTTTCCTTCAAATTTGGATTCTGCACTTCCTACACCTCTATGGTTTATATCATTAAGGCCATGACCCCAAATATTACTTTAAACCTTCAGGCTATATTCCTATATCCAATTGCCCCAGGGAGCTCAGTCCCATAGTTAAAAGGTGCTGTATAAGTGATCCCAACAGAAGCTTTATGATGTTAGTGAGAAGGTTTATGATGAGAGGCAATCCTCTGAGATTTAATCTCTATGATGGGTTAAAACTCAAGGTCGATCGTGTTGCCTTAATCTGAGCCTCAGTTTTAGTTATAATCAAACATGGGAAATTGCACAGGGCCCAAGCTCTACCTCATGGCTATTGTTTTATTGGATTACCATTGTGTTAATAAACGAGCTGCCCAACTCCTCGTTGAATCACACGGGGCTGTCATTTCTTCTCATGCAGCAGCAGAAACAATCAGTATCACATAAATAAGACCTTTCCCCCCTAAGGGCTTCATCAGCTTCCCTTATCATGTAATCTAATTATACACTATGTGAATAAAGGATAATAAATGAATGGTTAATAATATGGATGCTGAAGAGTTTAGTGGTTGCCATTTCTTCACCCATGAATAAAACTGTTATTCTTTTCATATGTCCTCCACAGCTGTTATAGGCAAGCTTTACGTTTTTTGTAGAACTACAAGTCCCAAGAGCATGCTGGGAAATGTAGTGACACAGACCCTTACGGGGGTCCACTGAAGAACCTGACCTCAGTGGTGCACCATATACATATAGTCACCTGTATTGTAAAAGGTTGAGGGTTACCTGGTCTGCCTATTACATAAATAAAGGCTTGGTTGTGACTGTGTCCTGTCTGGAGGCAAAGTAGCATTATATTAGGGTCAACACAGCAGGTGGCACATCACAAGCACATAGATGCCAAGGCTCCAACAAGACTGGGTTTACAGAGTTCCTCAGTGCCCCGATTGGTCAGTCTGACCCTACTATAAACTGTAAATGCAGGTAATACACTAAATGGCTGTGTACTGGGGGTTTTCAATCTTAACTGAGAAGGATCTAGGGGTTTTTGTTGTCTAATACCAGGCAGTGTCATTCTGTGGCTACTAAAGCAAATAAAGTTCAGTCTTGCATAAAAAAGGGCATCAACTCAAGGGATGAAAACATAATTATGCCTCTTTATAGGTCTCTGGTGAGGCCTCATCTGGAGTATGCAGTGCAGTTTTGGACTCCAGTCCTTAAGAGGGATATAAATGAGCTGGAGAGAGTGCAGAGACTAAGTGCAACTAAATTGGATAGAGCCAGGGTGATCGGGATTTACCAGTAGACCTTTAGCTGGTGATCAGTGGATCTCAAGACACTGTCAACAAACAGCTTATCTAAATCACCCTCATATTTCATGGTTTTCATTCAGATATTTATTATTACAAAAGTTACATAAGAAATAGTTGATGGTTAAATATAGCAATTTGAATTTTCTAATAAATCAGTATTTAAGCAATATTTTCCATGGAACAGAATGCTAATAATACTTTTATGGATGAAGATCATAATGGGACAATATCACTAAAAGGAGACCTTGCATTGGTAAAGTATGGGCACTCCTGGATTAGAGCAATGATCAACAACCAGAGGTTAATGAGCAACATGTTGCTCACCAGCATGCTGGATGTTGCTCTCAGTGGCCTCAAAGCAGGTGCTTAATTTTGAATTCCTGGCTTGAAGTCAAGCTTTAGTTGCATAAAAACCGTGTGTAATGCCAAACAGAACTTCCTGTAGGCTTCAAGACCTCATAAGGGCTACCAATAGCCAATCACAGTCCATATTTGGCACCCTCAGAACTTTTTGCATGCCTGTGTTGCTCTCCAGCTCTTTTTATATTTGAATGTGGCTCACGTGTGAAAAAAGGCTGGGGATCCCTGGGTTGGCAGGATGGAAGATTTCAATTACGAGGGTAGACTTTCAAGGTTGGAGTTGTTTTCTCTGGAAAAAGACACTTGTGAGAGGAACTTGATTACAATTTATAAGTATATTAGAGGGCATTATAGACTGTTGGTAGGAGATCTATTTTTCCATAAAGAGGCTCACCGTACCAGAGGACACCCCTTCAGACTAAAAGAAAAGAACTTTCATTTGAAGCCACATAGGTGGTTCTTCACAGTGAGGACAATGAGGTTGTGGAATGCACTGCCGGGTGATGTTGTGATGCTGATTCTGTTAATGGCTGTAAGAGGGGCTTGGATGATTTCTTGGACAGACATAGTAACATAGTAACATAGTAAGTAAGGTTGAAAAAAGACACATGTCCATCGAGTTCAACCTTTTTTTTTTTTTTTTTTTAACTACCTATCTGCCAGTTGATGCAGAGGAAGGCCTTAGAGGGGGAAAAATTCCTTCCTGACTCCAAAATGGCAATTGGACTAGTCCCTGGATCAACTTGGACTATGAGCTATTTCCCATAACCCTGTATTCCCTTACTTGCTAAAAAGCCATCCAACCCCTTCTTAAAGCTATCTAATGTATCAGCCTGTACAACTGATTCAGGGAGAGAATTCCACATCTTCACAGCTCTCACTGTAAAAAACCCCTTCCGAATATTTAGGCGGAACCTCTTTTCTTCTAATCGGAATGGGTGACCTCGTGTCAGCTGGAAAGACCTACTGGTAAATAAAGCATTAGAGAGATTATTATATGATCCCCTTATATATTTATACATAGTCATCATATCACCCCTTAAGCGCCTCTTCTCCAGCGTGAACATCCCCAATTTGGCCAGTCTTTCCTCATAGCTAAGATTTTCAATACCTTTTACCAGCTTAGTTGCCCTTCTCTGTACCCTCTCTAATACAATAATGTCCTGTTTGAGTGATGGAGACCAAAACTGTACAGCATATTCTAGATGGGGCCTTACAAGTGCTCTATACAGTGGAAGAATGACCCCCTCCTCCCTTGACTCTATGCCCCTTTTAATACAGCTCAAGACTTTATTTGCCCTTGATGCTGCTGACTGGCATTGCTTGCTACAGCCAAGTTTATCATCTACAAGGACTCCAAGGTCCTTTTCCTTAATGGATTTGCCTAGTGCAGTCCCATTAAGGGTATAAGTGGCTTGGATATTTTTACATCCCAGGTGCATGACTTTACATTTATCAACATTGAATCTCATTTGCCACTTAGCTGCCCAGATTGCCAGTTTGTCAAGATCATGTTGCAAGGTGCCACATCCTGGATGGAATTAATTGGGCTGGATAATTTTGTGTCATCTGCAAACACTGATACATTACTTACAACACCCTCCCCTAAGTCATTAATGAACAAGTTAAATAAAAGTGGACCCAATACTGAGCCCTGGGGGACCCCACTAAGAACCTTACTCCAACTAGAGAATGTCCCATTAACAACTACCCTCTGTACCCGATCCTGTAGCCAGTTTCCTATCCATGTGCAAACGACTTCATTAAGCCCAACAGACCTTAGTTTAGAAAGCAGTCGTTTGTGGGGCACAGTATCAAACGCTTTGGCGAAATCCAAATAGATCACATATACTGCCCCCCCACTATCCAGAATCTTACTTACCACATCATAAAATGCAATCAAATTCGTCTGACATGACCTATCCTTCATAAAGCCATGCTGATTGTTGCTCATAATGCCATTCATTAGGACAAAATTTTGAATGTGATTCCTTAACAAGCCTTCAAATAATTTGCCCACCACAGATGTTAAGCTTACTGGCCTATAATTGCCAGGCTGAGATCGTAATCCCTTTTTAAATATTGGAATAACATCAGCTTTTCTCCAATCCATAGGCACCATACCAGATGACAGTGAATCTGAGAAAATCAGAAATAAGGGCTGGTCTAAAACTGAACTAAGCTCTCTTAGAACCCGGGGGTGTATGCCATCAGGCCTTATTTACATTAATTTGTATTAAAGCTTTTTGAATCATATCCTGAGTCAGCCACTGACTAGATTGAGCTGAACCATTCGTGCAGTTATTAAGTGAGCCTGTGAACTCAGACTCCTCTATTGTATACACTGAAGAAAAGAACTGATTTAACACATTTGCCTTATCTGTATCTGTTACAACCATACTGGTACCATTATTTAATGGAGCAACACTCTCAACCTGCATCTTTTTACTATTAATATATTTAAAAAACTTTTTAGGGTTAGTTTTCACCTCCACCGCAATTAACTCTTCATTTCTTTTCTTAGCCTTCCGGATTGCTGATTTACAACATTTATTACAGTGTTTATATTCATTAAATGCAGCTTCTGTCCCTACAGATTTGTAGTTTTTAAATGCCTTTCTCTTCTGTCCCAATAACTTCTTTACTTCTGTATTAAGCCACACAGGATGATTCTTAGAGCTTCTACGTTTAGTCCTTAAGGGAATAAATTGAGAACAGTAATGATTTAATATCATTTTAAAGGACAACCATTTCTGTTCTGTGTTTTTAGCTGAAAACCTAATGCCCCAATCAATGCTCTGTAGGGCAGCCCTCAAGGCACTAAAATTAGCTTTTGCAAAATCCAAGGCTATAGTAACACTAAAATCTACAATTAATATACTGTAGTTATTGGTATATATACTTTCAGTGGGTGTGTGGAGGAATGTGTGCTGGGTTTCATTTGGAGGGGTTGAACTTGATGGACTTTGGTCATTTTTCAACCCAACTTAACTATATAATGATGGTAGTATAACGTATGTGCGCCAGATCTACACTATAAAAGCGTTCCCTGATATAGTAGATCAAAGTCTCTTGCCCTACACATACACAGAGCCTTAGCTTGTTTGTATTTATGTACACAAATTGGGCTACTGTATTGTTCGTTTCTTTTCAGATATTATACAAGGACCACATTTTACTTCAGGCGGAAAAGGTTTCCCCCCAGCAATAAACCTCTTTTATACATTTCTGCTGATTTAATAAAAAGACAATGGACTGATCTGTGTCTCGGCCAGTCGGCATTTTCTCAGTTACAAACAGTGGTGTGTGTGTGAGCAGAGCATCCAGTCATAAAGGGAATTAGAGATCCCACTTGCAGTGTAGAAACACATGACCCACGATATTGTTGTTGAATGCGACCCTTTTAAATGGCCAATACACAGATACTTTCGTTTTAAAGCCTTGAAAACTTGAAGGCCATTTCTCTTAGATGGTTTTATACAGGGATATTCATGTCAAGAGATGATGCAAGTGATATGAAAGGAAAAACTGGGCTATTCCACAGAGATAAAAATGGCCTTCAATCTATGCCTGTCGCCTACTAGCGAGAGTTTCTTTTATCAGTGTATCAGCATAATCAGCTCTGTAACACAAACAGAAGAGATGCCTCACTCGTCTTTTAATCTCAATTCATGTCATTGTTTTCTGGTTCTGTTCTGTGCTGCGGCCGGGGCAACAAACCCTGTTATATGCAGCAATGCCAGAGTGAATAGTAAGCCAAGGATCAGTTTAAATATAAAGTGTGGAGAAGGAAAAACAGTATATTGGTGGGTGATGGCCTCTCTGTAATATCCATGACATTCTTCAGTTAATTACTAACACGTTATACTGTCAGAAACAGTTATCTGTAGGATGATCCAAACAGGGACAACTATCCTGGGGGTCACAAAATATAGGTAGACCAGGTAGGTAGCATTACTTCTCAATCGTGCAGGTAATACAACAGTACCTGCAGTAATATAGATAGATGATTGATAGATAGATAGATAGATAGATAGATAGATAGATAGATAGATAGATAGATAGATAGATAGATGACAGATATTGCAGATTGCAGGTAAACTAGGGACATAAGGTACCTATAGCAGCAGTGGTATAATAGTCTCTGGGAAGGGACTGTGGCTGTGGGAAAAAGGTATAGTAGGGAGAGATGGTTCTTATAGTAACAGTGGTATAATAGTCTCTGGGAAGGGAGTGTGAATGTGGGATAGCAGGTATAGTAGGGAGAGATGGTGCCTATAGTAACAGTGGGATAATAGTCTCTGGGAAGGGAGTGTGACTGTGGGATAGCAGGTATAGTAGGGAGAGATGGTGCCTATAGTAGCAGTGGGATAATAGTCTCTGGGAAGGGACTGTGACTGTGGGATAGCAGGTATAGTAGGGAGAGACGGTGCCTATAGTAACAGTGGGATAATAGTCTCTGGGAAGGGAGTTTGACTGTGGGATAGCAGGTATAGTAGGGAGAGATGGTGCCTATAGCAAGAGTGGGATAATAGTCTCTGGGAAGGGACTGTGACTGTGGGATAGCAGGTATAGTAGGGAGAGATGGTGCCTATAGTAACAGTGGGATAATAGTCTCTGGGAAGGGACTGTGACTGTGGGATAGCAGGTATAGTAGGGAGAGATAGTTCCTATAGTAACAGTGGGATAATAGTCTCTGGGAAGGGAGTGTGACTGTGGAATAGCAGGTATAGTAGGGAGAGATGGTGCCTATAGTAACAGTGGGATAATAGTCTCTGGGAAGGGAGTGTGACTGTGGGATAGCAGGTATAGTAGTGAGAGATGGTGCCTATAGTAACAGTGGGATAATAGTCTCTGGGAAGGGAGTGTGACTGTGGGATAGCAGGTATAGTAGGGAGAGATGGTGCCTATAGTAACAGTGGGATAATAGTCTCTGGGAAGGGAGTGTCACTGTAGGATAGCAGGTATAGTAGGGAGAGATGGTTCTTATAGTAACAGTGGGATAATAGTCTCTGGGAAGGGAATGTGGGATAGCAGGTATAGTAGGGAGAGATGGTTCTTATAGTAGCAGTGGGGATAATAGTCTCTGGGAAGGGAGTGTGACTGTGGGATAGCAGGTATAGTAGGGAGAGATGGTGCCTATAGTAACAGTGGGATAATAGTCTCTGGGAAGGGACTGTGACTGTGGGATAGCAGGTATAGTAGGGAGAGATGGTTCTTATAGTAACAGTGGGATAATAGTCTCTGGGAAGGGAGTGTGACTGTGGGATAGCAGGTATAGTAGGGAGAGATGGTGCCTATAGTAACAGTGGGATAATAGTCTCTGGGAAGGGAGTGTGACTGTAGGATAGCAGGTATAGTAGGGAGAGATGGTTCTTATAGTAACAGTGGGATAATAGTCTCTGGGAAGGGAGTGTGGGATAGCAGGTATAGTAGGGAGAGATGGTTCTTATAGTAGCAGTGGGGATAATAGTCTCTGGGAAGGGAGTGTGACTGTGGGATAGCAGGTATAGTAGGGAGAGATGGTGCCTATAGTAACAGTGGGATAATAGTCTCTGGGAAGGGACTGTGACTGTGGGATAGCAGGTATAGTAGGGAGAGATGGTGTCTATAGTAACAGTGGGATAATAGTCTCTGGGAAGGGAGTGTGACTGTGGGATAGCAGGTATAGTAGGGAGAGATGGTGCCTATAGTAACAGTGGGATAATAGTCTCTGGGAAGGAAGGGACTGTGGCTGTGAGATAACAGGTATAGTAGGAGGAGATGGTGCCTATAGTAACAGTGGGATAATAGTCTCTGGGAAGGGAGTGTGACTGTGGGATAGCAGGTATAGTAGGGAGAGATGGTGCCTATAGTAACAGTGGGATAATAGTCTCTGGGAAGGGACTGTGGCTGTAGGATTAGAGATGAAGTAGGGAAATATATTTACAGTAACAGTATTGCCAAACATAAGGCAATTAAAGAGTTTTATCATATAACTCAGAGGAGCTATTAGGAAACAGCCTGTTCAAAATGCAAATTTTACAAGATTAATTTAGTTTATTACTTTCTATAGAACAAGCAGGTTGTAGGTTGTATAACTACATTTATTCTGTAGAATGCTTTATAATACCTGAGTAAACAGCTATAGAAGCTATCTATGTTTGTTTAGGATAGCAGCTGCCGTATTAGCTTGGTGTGACATCACTTCCTGCCTGAGTCTCTCCCTGCTTGGTCATAGCTCTGGGCTCAGATTACAGCAGGGAGGGGAGGAGGGTGGGGGTAGAGGGAGAGAGGAGCAAACTGAGCATGTTCAAGGCCTAGCCCTGGAGGTTTAAGCTGAAAACAGGAAGTCTGATACAGAAACCCATGTATACACAATAGAAGGAAAGAAATGCTGTGTTTGACAGAGGACTCAGATCAGCATTACTTTGAGGGTTTACTGGTGTATTTATTTAGACCTTTCTGATAAAGCTTATTTTATTTTAGCCTTTTGCAGCAACAAAAGGTGCACCTCTCAGCTCACTGTACAAGGCCGTGTAGATGGGAACATATGGGCAATGCAGTGAAGAACTAACAAGAATAATCCGAATGACAGCTGCAAGAGGTTCTGTATTCAACACCAAAATACTCTTTTTTCTTTGAGTAGGCGCTTCTACCAATGGGAAATAGGAACTAACTATAGAAATGACTTATATTACCATTTCTTATATTAGAGGTGAATGCGCTAGAGGGTTAGGGACGTGGAGGGTTGTACTGCACAAATTAAATATTAAAGACATTGTAAAATGTATGAGGCTGGCTATGCATTCTTTAATTAAAAAATATATTTTAATAAAGACATTTGGCAGAGCATATTTCCACCCTTTATAGATATTTTTTTACAGAGATATAAAAGGGACAGTGAACCCCAATAGTGACATATAAAGATATTTGATATATGAATTTGCCAAGGAGTTAATTAACCTCATAAAGGGACAGGGTCGCAGGCTCATCACTCATATTGGTCACGGTATCGGTATTCACGGAAAAAATATTTTTGGGGAACATAATATTTTATATTACATTACGTTTTCTCCTGAAGAGATATTCTATATGACAGTGTACTCAAAAACCATAATATCCTATCAAACATATCCTTATGAGCAGTGTTTAGTGATGTCACTTGTATCACATAAATCAATTATGAAACTAAGGGGGTTATTTATCAAAGTCCGTATTTAACTACATTTTTCTGAAAAAAACTCTGACCAAATCCGCACAGGTTTTTTGGCTTATTTATTAATACACTTTCCCGAAAAAAATATTTGCAGGGAAAAATCGTGAAAAAAACGAATTTTAACAATTTTTAGGAATTTCCACCTGATTTTCAAGTTTTTTTCAGATTTTTCACCCAAAACCTCCGATTTCTTATGCTTTTTGTCCGAAAACTATGAAAACATCTGGGTATTGCACGAAACCCAGCGCACATCAAAAAATCATTGGCACTTCTCCCATTGACTTACAGTATATGTAAACCTCGACAGGTCTGAGATGCCGGATTTTCTGATTTGGGATTTTCCATCTTCTGGGTTTAATACATTTGAACAATTTTTGATTTTTTTAAAAGTATGATTTTATAAAAAAAAAATCTAGAATTTTTCGTGATTTTTGCATTCGACGTTTGGTAAATAGCCCCCATAATCTGCACCCTGAGGCCTTGTGCATTTATATGGGTAAAGCACTGCGTATCTTGACAGCGCTATATAAATAAATGATGATGATATGGGCAGAAAACTCCTTATACTTTATGATAGGGGGTTCTTTATTCCCTAGATGTGAAACTAGATATTTAAAGCTCTTATGAAGGTATGTTGGCACTTTAATGGAACAGTAGCTCATTAGTACTGCAAAGCGATGTGCAGCGATTAAAGGGGAGCTGGCGGTAGAACAATAGCTACAGCTGGCTTACAGCTCCTATAGAATAAGGGGTTCTACCTCCTCAGTTACCATGGGGACGCTCTCCTGTAAGAGTTAAGGCTGTAGACTGCCCTGCAGGGGTTACAATGCACAGATTCTAAAGCTGGACTAACAACAATGTAAGGGCAATTACGGGGGAGAACAGAGAACAAATTCCTTTTATTAGAGACCTTTCTGTAGTGCCATTTGTCTTTTATTGAGAGACCAGATTCTGTTTCATAACTGCTCTACTTTGCACAAGATTTATATGTATCTGAATGTTGCCGGCTATTATTTCTTTTTTTGCCCCATTTTTCTAATTACTTGCTTAAGTACTGTGTGTGTGTCAGGGACCGGGGGACTTCCTCTTCCTCTTAGCTCTTTGTATGATAAACCAGGACAAGGTTTGTTGTCTTTTAAATAAACTGAGTTAATACAGCTATTTTCTTTGTCCAGAATACAGAAAGACCAGAGGGGATGGAGAGGAGAATAGTAAAATCCAATGAGAGCAGAGGTTAGTGGGTACAGTCTGGCTTAAGGAGGAGGGAGCCCTGACACTTTTGGCTGCTGCATGCAGGGAAAAGAGAACATTTATCCTGTACTACCATCCTTAAAGGGGAACTATCATGAAAACTAAAATTTAAAGGGATACTGTCATGGGAAAAAAATTTTTTTTCAAAATGAATCAGTTAATAGTGCTGCTTCAGCAGAATTCAGCACTGAAATCCATTTCTCAAAAGAGCAAACAGATTTTTTTTTATATTCAATTTTGAAATCTGACATGGGGCTTGACATATTGCCAATTTCCCAACTGCCCCAAGTCATGTGACTTGGGGCAGCTTAGTAGTGGAAAATAGTTTAGTAGTGGAAATAGTTACTTGAGGGAGCCCCCCTATAAGATATATTGGATCTACCTGTCAATGAATATCTGACACCCAACTGCTGCATGAAGACAGAATAAAGAGAAACGGATGCTGAGAGAGGGATAGTGAAGATGAACTTGATTATTTCAGAAACAATGCAGAATATCTAATTGATTGTATTTAGAAAGTTTCTTAATTCAGTATGATGAAGCTTATATTAAAGGGATCCTGTCATCGGAAAATACGTTTTTTTTTCAAAATGCATCAGTTTATAGTGCTGCTCCAGCAGAATCCTGCACTGAAATCCATTTCTCAAAAGAGCAAACAGATTTTTTTATATTCAATTTTGAAATCTGACATGGGGCTAGACATATTGTCAATTTCCCAACTGCCCCATGTCATGTGACTTGTGCCTGCACTTTAGGAGAGAAATACTTTCTGGCAGGCTGCTGTTTTTCCTTCTCAATGTAACTGAATGTGTCTCAGTGGGACATGGGTTTTTACTATTGAGTGTTATTAGATCTAACAGGCAGCTGTTATCTTGTGTTAGGGAGCTGTTATCTGGTTACCTTCACATTGTTCTTTTGTTTGGCTGCTGGGGGGAAAAGGGAGGGGGGTGATATCACTCCAACTTGCAGTACAGCAGTAAAGAGTGATTGAAGTTTATCAGAGCACAAGTCACATGACTTGGGGAAGCTGGGAAATTGACAAAATGTCTAGCCCCATGTCAGATTTCAAAATTGAATATAAAAAAATCTGTTTGCTCTTTTGAAAAATGGATTTCAGTGCAGAATTCTGCTGGAGCAGCACTATTAACTGATTCATTTTGAAAAAAAAAAAATTTCCCCATGACAGTATCCCTTTAACGATGATAAGTTTTAATGAGCTGTATGAACTGCTTTATGTTGCAGCACACTTCTTTGATCTTTTTAATGACTTACTTTATGGTGTTCTCCTGCCTTATAGTAACCATGGTAACAATGGATGCAATTGAAACCTGTTTCCATTCTGGATATCACAGACACCTTTTGATATCACTTATGACTACAATAGAAAACCCATGGGTTACATTAGCTTATATTCCTTGCTGCTCATGATATCATTCTGCACAGAATAATTGTAGGCTGCTACTCCCCACTCATTTATATGTCCCCAGTTGGGGAATTTTGCTGGGGGCCTCTAGTTGTGGGTCCTCCATCTATTGGGAACTACCTCTCAGAGTCCTCAAATCACAGCAGGTACAGATAATTGGTGAAGCATTGCACGCTTGGCATCACTGTTCTGGAATAGCTCACTATTAGTATCTAGAGGGCTAATTTGCTAACCTGTGTGCTAACTTGCATTGGTCCAGCTACACACAGCAACACGTTAGATCTTGTAAACTAGGTGCTAAATTGTGTTAGTGCGGTTTCTCCTGGCAACCAATTAGCAGGCTACCACTAGTAAGAAAATGAGAGCAAATATCTAACTGGTTGGTCTAGTGCAAGTTAACAGTTAGGTTAAAATGTGAGCCACAATGTAGTTTTATACTCATAGCGACTGGAAGGAGCTTCCATTGTTGGATAACTTATATAGTAAGGCAAGATGGGATCACTAATACTTAGTATAAGGTCTATCCAACCAGTAGCCTAGTAATGCACTGGGCTGGAATTCAGCACTTGGGCGCCCCAAGACTGCAGGGTCCTAGCACCCGAGCAGGTGCCCCCGTGCATGCATGCGCAGGAGCAGTAGGGGTTTCAGCTGGGCATCATGCCACCCCTAAAACCTTGCTGCCCTAGGCCCTAGCCTTTGTGACCTTGCCACAAATCTGGACCTGGTAATACAATATAATATTCTGCATTCTATGGCTGAAGCTGCTTGGAATTCCTTACTTAAAGCTTTAGAGGTTGAATATTAAATAACAGGCTCCCATGCAGGGCCCTCTTGTCACTGAGGATACCTGTAATATGGTGCTAAATCTCACCAGAGATGTGTTGTAGAAAGAATGAAAAGGAGGGCGCACACATCTCTGCCCCCTGAACTACAAAACAGACGCTGGTGTTGTGAAGTCTCATATAAGTTGCTAATTCTATGAATATCTTCATGATTATTCAGAGTTATATAATTAGCTGAAAGACAATGGCCTAGATTCACCAAGATTCCATGAATGGAACGTACGCATCCATAACATTGCATTCAGATCTATCCCTTAAAGACATTACATGAGCAAAGCACATGGGTTTATTCATGAATAGCTGATTTCATTCATGACTGCATGACTGCACCCTACAAACAAGCATAGCCCTACAGTAAGAGCAGAATCCAGAGTCAACCCCAAATAGAAACAAATGGAGGTGGGGGATGGAAGCAGAGGGATGCTTGGGGTGTAGCTAGAGGAAACTTGGAGCCCTCCTTACCAACTTATATCCCTCAGCCCCTCACTTGTTTTGCACTTTGCACCTGGCTCTTACATTTCAGCATACCCTTGCACTTGTGCCTGGGGCAATGGTTCTTTAAAGGGGAAAGGCTACCATACTTGTGATTTAAATAATTGCTGATAGTAAAAAGAATATGGGAATTCTGAACTATACACAGTGTCCCTGCAGAGCTGTACTTGGTCTGGAGGTGGTTGAAATCAGGGGAACTTCACATAGTGGGGTCCCAGTGTTGACTAACCGAACTGTTAAACTATAATGCCTAACTGGGAGCTGAAGGACCACAAGTTGGACAGCTTTATATAAATTTATAGGGTGCAACAAAAATGGCTTGACCCCTGGCCCCAGCATTAACCAACTATGGCCATTCATTTTCCATCTTGAAGAATTGTTGCAGGCTTCTACACTCATGCCTACCTCATGGCCCTATTTTTTCTTTAAATTAAATGAGCTATTTTAAAACGACTGTGGACATGAAGTGATGTAAACAAGGGTTTTTCAGACAGCTTCTCAGATCACTGTGGTCTGAATGGCCTGTAATAAAGATAAATTCCCCGTGTACTGTTGGAACATTCCCATTGTTGTTCTATGGCTGAGGAATAAGCCAATTCCAGCCTGTTAAACACAGTAACAAACCACACATTCATAGCAATGGAAATGCCCATGGCTTGAACTTTTTTATAGGGAATAAGTGAGAGCTCCCGAGGGATTATCCTGTGCAAGAGATCTGTGCTTGCCGTGTGATGTGGGACATTCATCAAGTCACAGCAAGAACATTTAAGCAAAAGGAATAGCTAATCATCTGTGAGCCATTACAGCCGATTTATTGAGCAATTTAGTAACAGAAATGCAATAGATGCACCTGTTTTACAATTTAGCAGCGCCATCGTTCATTGTATAATTTGTAGCTGGATTAATTAGACCTTTCTTTAATTTGCTCCTGAACTTTAAATGGGAGCCTGGCAGAGTGTAATTTTTTTTTTTTAGCCTGACGGAGTGTAATTTTTATTTTGGGAAAATGTTCTTTAAATGGGGAAGGTTCATATGATAACGAGTAAATAGGCTTACATATTAAATGAAACATTTCTGCAAATTAAATGCTGTATTTCGAAATGTCCTAGGATTTTTGTTAATTGGGTATGGTAATGATCATTATAAGGGTGAGCTTTTAGGGACCCATCACAAAACTACAAGTCACACAAGGAAGCCTACTCACACATGGACCCCCGTCTCACCTTATCTCTACTATTCTATTCCATCTGCCCAATTGCCCACTATTATTGAATTCAGTCTCTTTCACCATGAGCCTTCATTTTCACCTCTCTTTCTTTCCTTCATTGTCTTCATATGCCCCTCTTTTTTCTTCTCTCACTCCTTGCACCCTTCTTGCTTTTATCTTTTTCTATTTCTGACTTTTCTCTGTCATTCTTTCCTCATTTTTTTTGTCGTCTACTCCTTTCCAACAGTGAATTGGTTGAAGGATGGGGTACAGAGACACATCCTTATATTGGGCTGGTTATAATGGATTACCAGTGAGTTCTGTACTGGGACCAATTTCATTTGATCTATCCATTAATGGTGTAAAAGCAATGGGCAAAGGCTGATGGTGCAGAACAATATAGAGAAGCACAGAAAGAAATTGTCAGCGCTCGTTCTAACTCACACTGTGGCAATGACCAGCTTACACATTTTGGCCAAATTGTGGTACTAACACTTCATTTTTTGTAATGATTTTTTTTTAAAGGCAAACCGATCGCTGGCAAATTTTCTCTTTCTCTTTGTGTACAAATATTGGCTTTTTATTGTTTACGGCAGCTGGTCAACTCTAGAATGTGCGTTAGACCGAGTGCTGGGACAATGGTGTCTACGGCAGCTGTGTTTTGTGTACAAATTGTAGACAAATATTGCCTATGGCTGCCATTTAGCCTTTAAAACAGGGAATCAGTCTGTGTATAGGGATACACAGACCGAGTCAGCAGCTTATTGGCCTGTGTGTGGGGCATCCCCGATCGATATCTGGCTGAAAGTCGGACAGATCTCGATCGGGCAGGTTAAAAAATCCAGACGGATAGCGGCGCATCTGTGCGTTTATGCCCGTATCAGATGCATGCCCTAGGGCCCACGATCAGATCAACCCGATATCGCCAACTTCAATGTGGGCATATCGGGGAGAGATCCACTTGTTTGGCGAAATCGCCAAACGACCGGATCTCTACGTCTATGGCCACCTTTATAGATGCATGTTAATTGGCTGGGGCTAAAGCTCCTTGCTTCTTCACTATAGCTCCTGAGTAAAGGGGAAGTGCACCATGGTCTTATAACTCAGTCATATGTTTACTGGGGAACTTGATTTTAAATGCACTACAAAGTTAAAATGCTAATAGTGTAGGAAGGAAATAATTCACAGGTGTATGTTTGTTGGCTGGGGCTTAAAAGCTCCCTGCTTTCCCACTAGAGCTCCTGAGCTGAGGGTAAGTGCACAATGGTATTACTACTCAGTGTCATTGGTTGCTCGGGGACTTGATTTTAAATGCACTATAAACTTATAATGCTCACAAACAGTGTAGGACTGACATACAATGAGGGGCCTTAACATGGCACATGAGCTTACATATTTTGGCCACACTGTGGTACTAACACCTGATTTTTTGTAATTATTTTTTAAAGGCAAACCGAGCGCTGGCAAATTTTCTCTTTCTCTTTGTACATGAAGCACAAAAAGTTTTTTCCTCCGAAAATTGATTCTCGTCCATGGTTTTCATGTAATAAACAATGACATAACTTTTACTCACTGAATTGAATCTGGCCCTTTATTTGTCTGCTATGAGTAGTCCAAGACAATTCTGTTCTATGGATGCTAAGGCTAAGCTAAGTGCTATCACCCATCTGAATACTTGCTTTCCAATGCCTATCATTAAGGCCATAATACATCATCCACTAAATATCATATTAGAAGGGGTTTCATATTATGCACATTATACACACATTATATGATAATGCACATTATATGCTCATTGGACAATTATTGGACCCTATTGGGCATCTTTGATGGAATAAAACAGACACACTAAGGGGTACATTTATCAAAGAGTGAAGTTCCGCCACTAGAGTGAAATTCCGCAGCTCTCAATTAATTTCTTTGGGATTTTAAAAGGAGTATTTATCAATGGGTGAAGTGAAAGTTCACCCTTTGATAAATATGCCTATAAAAATCCCATAGAAATGAATGGAGAGTGGCGGAATTTCACTCTAGTGGCGGAACTTCACTATTAACTTCACTCTTTGATAAATATACCCCCATAGCTGTAGCAAGCAATGCCAGTCAGCAGCAGCTAAAGCAGAAACAGTAAAATACAGACCTAAATCTGCTTCTAATAAGTCCCCATGTTCTATACCAAGTGCTTTCTTTCCAGTATACAAAAAAAAAGCCCTTTGGGACTACAAGATTCAGGAGATGGGCAGCTCAGGCTACAGCAGGGGAATTTAGGGTTGGGTGAGAGTAAATTGCTTTTTAAACATATACTGGGACCCTTTAATAGACTCTCTGGGTGCAGGGGTGCTTCGCCAATGAGGCGAGTTGAAGCTGTCGCCTCAGACGGCAGCGCCCCGCTAGGTACGATGGGCAGCAAAAATGCTGCTCCTGGTATTTTAAGAGCGAATTTCCATGGGGGGGGGGGGCAGCAGCAACTGCTGCTGCCTCAGGTGGCGGAGGGGCCAGGATCGCCCCTGTCTGGGTGCTTATATATTTCATCACTAAGGGTATTTTTATGGTGTGAGCATTTTACAGACAGAAACAATAGATCATTTTAAGGAAGGGTATGATACCTTTTACAGATAAATGAAGATAGACTAGGTTATTGACATTAATTCAGGTCATTTCATTTTAATGCTGATTCAGCAACTGCTCTGTTGTCACATTGAGTCCCTCTCCTGGGGCAAACTAGAAACAGCTTCAGATGTTTTTGTTATATTCTTGTTCCGGTTAAGCAAAGAGATAAATAAGAGTGGGTTGAGCTTGATGGACACCTCTGACTAACTATATTGCAATTAAAAGGATCCTACACATTTCATATTAAGTATACACTAAGCAATATGTTTGTGTTATAACTGGTGCCAGAAGATCCCTTGCATATGTGTTTATAAAGCGTGTGGCAGATCTGACAGATCTGGGAAGTAGAACCCAAATTTCATATGAAAAAGGAAATAGTGTTTAAATGCTGACAGCCTGTAAAAGTAGGGATATTAGACTTTAGGAAGCGACTCTAGCTCAGACATAGCAAGTAAAGTAGGGAGAGATGGTTCCTATAGTAGCAGTGGGATAATAGTCTCTGGGAAGGGACTGTGACTGTGGGATAGCAGGTATAGTAGGGAGAGATGGTGCCTATAGTAACAGTGGATAATAGTCTCTGGGAAGGGACTGTGACTGTGGGATAACAGGTATAGTAGGGAGAGATGGTGCCTATAGTAACAGTGGATAATAGTCTCTGGGAAGGGACTGTGACTGTGGGATAGCAGGTATAGTAGGGAGAGATGGTGCCTATAGTAACAGTGGATAATAGTCTCTGGGAAGGGACTGTGACTGTGGGATAGCAGGTATAGTAGGGAGAGATGGTGCCTTTAGTAGCAGTGGGGATAATAGTCTCTGGGAAGAGACTGTGACTGTGGGATAGCAGGTATAGTAGGGAGAGATGGTGCCTTTAGTAGCAGTGGGGATAATAGTCTCTGGGAAGAGACTGTGACTGTGGGATAGCAGGCGTCTATCATAACAGTATAGTAGGTATAGTAGTGATTTGCATTGTCCTATTTACACCAATTAGATTCTATTTGCAATATTCAGCGACAGAACACAGAAAGGGCAGGTTGCCAAAAGGTAAAACAGAGAACAGAAATGATCACAAGATGATGGCATTTTAAAGAGTGAGTGGAAGTTTGTTTGGCAAAAGGTATATTTTGTCCCTCTCTCCCCTTATTGTTTATTTAATTAGGTTAATCTGAGAGCAATGACAACACTAAATGTGTTTTCTATTTTAAGAGGCAGAAAGAAAAGAAACAGATTGATTTATTCAAGCTGAGAAGTGAAGGCAGCACCAGATTCATCTAATGAGCCTGAGCATAGAATGCAGCACGGAATATCCTTCCTAATCCTCAGAACAGTCACCAGCACTAGTTTAATCCTGTACAAAGCCCTGTATCGAGTTTTCTGACCCATGGGACACTCAAGGAATCGGAATGCTGAAGCCCATAAAATATGGGACTGGAGTATTTAACATATAGACAGGTTGAAGGCCTTTTTGCCCCTGTCTGGACAATTAGAACTGTGGATCTGTCAGGATGCTGAGAAAAGCACATCAGCTGTAGTACTCCCTTTAACAAGCAGGTGGAGCTATACAAATGTTGGATACACTTGATAGGCCAGCTCATTCTGTGCTGTTCCAGGGCCGGGAAGGGCACTATGTATGTGTAGGATAAGGTGGAATCCACAAACCCTATGCAACTGTCCTCTCTAAAAGGGGTGGTTCATCTTTTGGTTCACATTATAGAATAGCTAATTCTAAGCAACTTTTCAATCGGCCTTCATTTTTTATAGCCTTTGAATTGTTTGCCTCTTTATTTTTACTCTTTCCAGGTTTCAAATCTAAAAAACAAATGCTCTGTAAGGCTACAAATGTATTGTTATTGCTAATTTTTATTACTCATCTTTCTATTCAGGCCCTCTCCTATTCATATTCCAGACTCGTATTCAAATCAATGCCTGGTTGCTAGGGTAATTTTTTGAGAGTTGCTGAATAATATAACTCAAAAACCATAAATAATAAAAAAAAATAAAAATCAATTGCAAATTGTCTCAGAATATCGCTCTCTACATCATACTCAAAGTTAATTTAAAGGTGAACGTTAAAGACATAGCACTGTTTTTCAACTATATTTTCCAGTTCAACTACAGCAGCTGCATTCGGGTGTGCAGTAAAGGGAGGGCCTATTCGCTGTACAGGAAGGGACCTTAAAGGAGAAGGAAAGGCTAAAATGAAGTAAGCTTTATCAGAAAGGTCTATATAAATACACCAGTAAACCCTCAAAGTAATGCTGCTCTGAGTCCTCTGTCAAAAGAAACACCACATTTCTTTGCTTTTATTGTGTACACATGGGCTTCTGTATCAGACTTCCTGTTTTCAGCTTAAACCTCCAGGGCACGGCCTTGAGCATGCTCAGTTTGCTCCTCTCCCCCTCCCTCCTCCCATCCCTACTGTAATCTGAGCTCAGAGCTGTTAGTAAGCAGGGAGAGACTCAGGCAGGAAGTGATGTCACACCAAGCATATATGGCAGCTGCTATCCTAAACAAACAGAGACAGTGTCTAGAGCTGTTTACTCAGGTATGGTAAAGCATTCTGCAGAATAAATATAGCGTTCTAGCTTGCACTATTGTGGCTATTCTATTGGCAATAAACTGTCTTGGAGCTTTCCTTCTCCTTTAACTAAATGAATGCAATGCTTGTCTCTGATTAATATCCTTTATTTATCTATTCTGTAGCACTTTATAAAGAGTATACATCATCCATATCTGTCTCTTCTAGGGATGCACCGAATTCAGGATTCGGTTCAGGATTCGGCCAGCATTCTGCCTTTTTCAGTAGGATTCGGCCGAATCCTTCTGCCCAGCCAAACCGAATCTGAATTTGCATATGCAAATGTTCATTTGCAAATTAGGGAAGGGGAGGGAAATCACGTGACTTTTTGTCACAAAACAACATATGTTTTCCCCTTCCCACCCCTAATTTGGTTTGGTATTAGGGCAAATCTCTCCCGAAGGATTGGGGAGTTCGGCCGAATCCAAAATAGTGGATTTGGTGCATCCCTAGTGTCTTCCCTTGAAGAGCTTACAATCAAAGGTTCCTACCACATTCACACTATGGTCAATTTTATCAGGAGTCCATCCAGGAGTGTGGAAGAAAATGAGAGGACACCCATACAAGTCAGGGAAATGTAGGGAGATAGTTACCTGGCTAGAATCGAACCAAGAACCCAAACACTGTATTAGGAAGAAACAGAAGCTATTTGTGCATATGTGCAATCCTTCAATTATTGCTGATGAGAATTTCGGTGTGGGAAGGCTGAGAGTTGAAGCATTATCTGCTAATCCTTTGTGAATATTATATTAAGTTTTGATGGCTAGTTTGCCTTTAACCTCAGACTGTGCAGGATTAATTTATCACGACTGGAGTATTTCTCATAATCTCACACTACAGCAATTTAATCTGCGAACGCCCAGAAAACACAGAACCGGGTTAATTTACTAATTCATGAGACGAGTGACTCGATCATATTGATTTATGACTCTGGGGAGCAGCTCATCTGGGAATATATATTACTGGATTTATTTAATGCCCCTCAGGAAAGCGCAGAAGATTATTATTGTAGCCCTGGGGAGAGAAAGCAGCGCATGTGCATGCTAACCTATGGAAAATGATCAGCAATAGCATAATAATGAGCTGTACTTGAGCAGGGCAGGGGCCACAATGATTCTTGCTAGCGATTTATTTGATAACCATGGGGAAAGAAGAAAAAAGTTTAATTTACAAAAATCAACTTTCCATGAGAATGAGGCCGCAACATAGTGTTTATTAATAGAGGGAAAGCAGGAACTAGGGGAGATTGTACAGGAGCCTCAGCAAAGCAGGCTGTTTGGGACCCTGACTTTAAAGGAGAGCTAAATCCTAAAAACGAATATGGATAAAAATGCCATATTTAATATTAGCGATGCACCGAATCCAGGATTCGGTTCGGGATTCGGCCAGGATTCGGCCTTTTTCAGCAGGATTCGGATTCGGCCGAATCCTTCTGCCCAGCCGAACCAAATCCGAATTTGCATATGCAAATTAGGGGTAGGGAGGTAAATCACGTGACTTTTTGTCACAAAACAAGGAAGTAAAATGTTTTTCTCCTTCCCACCCCTAATTTGCATATGCAAATTAGGGTTCGGATTCGGTTCGGTATTCGCCCGAATCTTTCACATCAGATTTGGGGGTTCGGCCAGATCCAAAATAGTGGATTCAGTGCATCCCTATTTTATATACAGACCTTATTGCACCAGCCTAAAGTTTCAGCTTGTCAATAGCAGCAATGATCCAGGACTTCAAACTTGTCACAGGGGGTCACCATCTTGGAAAGTGTCTGTGACACTCACATGCTCAGTGGGCTCTGAGCAGCTGTTGAGAAGCTAAGCTTAGGGGTCGTCACTAATTATCCAGCAGAAAATGAGGTTGGTCTGTAATATAAGCTGATGCTACAGGACTGATTATTAAATCCGGATGTGAATTGTACTGGTTTCTATGCTGCCATGTAGTAATTATCTGTATTCATTACTAATCAATCTTATATTGTGACATTTCTATTCTATGTGTACTGTATATTGTGAGTGGGTCCCTAAGCTCAGTAAGTGACAGCAGCACAGAGCATGTGCAGTGAATCAGCAGAAAAGATGTGGAGCTACTGGGGCATCTTTGGAGACACAGATCTTTACTGCTAAAGGGCTGTGGTTGCCTTGGGCTGGTACAGAAGCCCAAAACATTATGTACAGTATTTCTAGCTACTACTTTAGTTAAGATTTAGTTCTCCTTTAAGGAGAATGGCCAGAGCTTTAAAAATGCAGCAGAAATGGAGTAGATGTTTCATAATCCTAATAGGCATATAGATAGGGATTGTTAAAGGATATTTGCCCTGGAATTTTAGAATTAGAGGGACATCATAGGGGAAATGGTGTAGCTAAATGTTCAAGGCTTATATTATAGTACATTTATGGGAAAGCTCACAACTACAGAAAGTACGTCTCCCACAGCCACCATTTTATCTATATAATACAATTTTTTTTAAATGTTTCCTTTTTTTCTCAGTAATAATGAAACAGTACCTTGTACTTGATCCCAACTAACCTTATTGAAAGCAAAAACCAGCCTATTGGGTTTATTTAATGTTTACATGATTTTCTACTAGACAAGGTATGAAGATCCAAATTACTGAGATCCGTTATCCGGGAACCCCTAGGTACCCATTCCAGAAACAGGTCCCATGCCTCTACAGTATGTGGCAGATATTTTTCACTATGTACTGAACATCATGAATGTCACACATGCTGTCCTGTAAATAAACAACTTCCACAATCTCCATAACACTAATATCTCTATATTAATCCCTTTAAAAGCAACTGGCAGTTCTCTCGTTCTTCTCATTACCTGGGATTTCCTCATGCCAAAGCTTGGTCAGCCACATTAACTGGTCAAGTTTTTTCTACAGGACTGGTCTCTAATGGAGGTTTCATTCAGAAATACAGCCATGCGTTAAACATTACAGCAATGCGTTAAATGTTATTTGGCCCCCAAAAAAGTTTTTGTAGTGTCCCCTCTATCAAAAATATATATTAAGGATACACATTATCCACTGGGAGCATCATTACATGGGCTGCTTCCTCTGCTGTTACACCCTGCCAAAGCAGCAGTCAAATCTACATATGGCTGCTCATTTACAAAACTAGAGTCAGGGGCCAAGTGCAAAAAAACTGCTGCAGAGTTTTGTGTTTCTTTGCCTACAATGCACCTTTCTTTCAGCCTGACTCTGAACAGCAGGATGGTGGGTACAAGTTGCACCTGTCATGGAAGATGAGGTATGTGGGAACCCCCTTTCCATGCCATATTTACTGTAATGAGCCTAAGAAGACACAGTGCATCTGAAGCTCTGTATTAGTGGTCCAGTGTCACATGTAGATAATCCCCACCAGACATAAGCACATATAACAATTGTACCCTGTAACAGTAAATGAGCCCGAAAGTTTCTTAAAAGGGAAATGTATCTTCTTTTAGTGGAATGGAACCACTGATACTCCAAGAACATTTGCAAATGGCTTTATTTGCCTTTCCATTTTGCCACTCTCTTGCTTGAAATTTAAATTGCTATCTGTGAACTAAAAAGCTAATTTTGTGGCTAAGACTGTATGATTTTTGTTATTACTTTCTCTATTCAGGTCCTATCCCATTGTTAGTACAAAACACACAGAAAATATGAAACAAAGACCAGCTCCTCTAGATTGAGTTGGCAGCATATGGGGACCTTCCAATAGGTCTGCCTGTCCAACAGCTGTTGTTTATCAGGCAGGGGTTAATGCAATCCCTGCCCAATGGGTCTCTTTAGACCTGCATGCTGTATTAAGGTCCAAATTGACCTAGTGACAAAATCTTAGCCTGCCCCTCCTACTTGCAGTTGGTGCATGCACAAGAAAGTGTAGTATGCACGTGCTGATCACGATGAGAGCGGTAAGCATGGTCCCTTGGGTGCCTATATGGTAAATATGAGTATGATCCGATCATCTGTCCCCAGGCCAGTAATCAGTTCAATTTGGCCAAATCAGGCAGAGATCTGTGTGTAGGGTTGGCTTTAACCCTTTACCTGCCAGAGAAACAGCTGGCTTGAGGACACTTTGTGAAAAGTATGTTGCATGGATTGGCAGTATATGTGTTATGTTGTTGAACAGTGGAGGTGGGTTTCACAAAACGCAGAGTACAATGTCAGTCTGTGGTCACTGCTTTTCATAGGTCAAACTTGCATTTCACTGCGCTGTAAAGCTTGGTGGTACAACTCATTACTGATAGGCATCTGGTTATGTCAATGATCTCCACTGTCTGTGTCCTGCACTTGTTATGTCCAGAGGCTACTTCTCCTGCTCTGAGGTGGGTACAATATCCAGTATAGCATACCTCCCAACATTTTGGAAGTAAAAAGAGGGACAAAAATTTTTTTTACGCATGTAGCGCAGCAATTTCTGACCACACCCCCTAATTAACATGTTTGTTTTACAAAATTTGGAAGGTTATGAAAGTTTGAAAATATTTCTCCTTATCTAAACTGTGTTTTTGTGTCTCAAAATTGTTACAAAGTATCTTATTTGCACCTGTTAGCTGCCTGTTCTGGGCTCTCTGCTAAAAGCCAATTAAGTGAGAAACTTTGTTTTTTTTTCTGGCTGTTCAGTGCAGAGAAAAGAGGGACTTTCCAGTATAAATGAGGGACTGCGGGTTGAGCTGTCAAAAGAGGGACTGTCCCTCCGAAAAAGGGACAGTTGGGAGGTATGAGTATAGTTTGCCTACTTTAATAAAAGTGAAAGCTGTTAAAGATACAAGACCACCTCTGACACAAGGTTTTTACCTTCCCTTTTGGCAGATGCACCCCTTAGAAGCTCTAGCCTTACTGAGGAAACCGAGCTTATTTTCCATTGTGAGTTGTCATGCTTTGTTGCAGCTGGGGAAGAATTCCCTGCTGTATTTGCCAGTGCCCTTTCTTATTGAGTTTGCAAACTTCTTCTCCATTTGCAAACGTCACAGCAGAAAGCTGTTCTACTGAGGGCAACATGTCTGTGCTCTTGCTTATTCCCATGTGAAATTAGCCTTCCAAAGTCAGCAATTTACAAGTCAGCGCTCCATTTTTTTTCTGGTTTTGACAGGTTATCTTTTGGTGTGTGGGTGTATGTGGATTTTAGCTGTGTGGAAATAAAGCTTTCAAGAATAGATTTTCCTGCTGCCTGCATTAGCTGCATGGTATAGTAATGAAGGAAAGAGCATTTCCATCTCTCACATCTGTACATTTTTTTTGTTTTTAATCTAGCATGAACATAGAAACCCAATGTAGATAGTACAAAATGAATATGCCTAGTTGTGACTCCAGACTATAATGAACCCCAGAGTGGTCCTTTATAACCTCCTTCCAATGGGACGAGGGCTGTGAGTCAGTTTTGTGATCCAAGATATGATTTAGAATGACAAATCTCCTATTAATTGCTTCAAAGACATGTATTGTTGCAGGAGGATGCTTCAGTAGTATTACAGAGGAACATGACAACCCACACTAAATTGCCTGATCCCCATTACAAGGTTCCGGCCCATAAAGAGATATGAAACCAGAACCGACCTGGTGTTTCCCAATGAGAGAAGAGAGTGGGCTGCCTTTATGTATCTGCTTTTTGTTGAAGCAACATACTGTACTGGAGAAAGCTAGATGCACTAGAATCATTATCATAAATTAGTAAAATGGAATTTACCTAAGGCCCACCAAAACAGGGGGCCCACCATCACACATTTCATGTGGCATAACTTTTAAATTAAGAATCCCACAGAAATGGTAGACACATTTAATTAAATGCAAGAGCTCTACAACATTTAATTTTCCCCTTTCATTTTTAAACTAGAACATGTGTTGAGAGCTTTTTTTTCTTTTAAAATTGCTTATTTTTAGTTAGTTTCTTATAGCGTCCCTATTTTGTGACAACAGTTTACCAGCTCCATTGACTTTTGGCCTAGAAATGAACCTGGACCTCATATTGTATAGATGGATGAGTAAATAACGTAGGGTTACCACCAGCTGGTATGTAAAGGAGGTGAGATGGGGTGGTGAGGTGACATCACAGGGCCAGGATCGGGAAGGTTGTAGAACACAAGGGGATTGGCCTGGATTAAGCCTGGATTAAGGGTGCAACTGGGTGGGTCAGGTGTGCAAGTACAGTGATTTAAATATTTGCCTGCAAATACATTTCACAGTCGGTGGTGTACCTTTTAGGCTGGTGAAATGCCAGCTTGCTGGCCAACCATAATCTAGTATTTAAACTATTGCTGAATCTCAGTTGCACAACATTTTATGCCAATGGTGAAGTATAGCAGTTCTATGCCTCTTCTACATATAACATGAAGGTTCATAATAAGTGTATGTGGTTTTGTATTGTGGGAACAGTCAAAACGGGCATTTTGCAAGGGAAGGATTACCTTTGGGCAACTGCATTTATTCAGCCCTGCCTTAAATCAGTTGGTAGTTGATCGCTCAGTTACAGCTACTATTCACACCTTAAATTATTATTAAATTATTATTAAATTATTATTGAATTGTTGTATATAGTGGATTTGCCTGGTTTGATTATTATGTTGTCACTTTCCCAGACTATTTTATAAATTACAAGAGTACAAACCAATTCTGCGCCAAACATATATGACTTGTGAATACCAGTTGTGCATGGCTGATTCTCCTTACAGTTTGTTCAAGGACCCCTTTTCTTCTCCTTGGCTTCACTCGGACATAGGACTGAACCAGAGTTTGATGGATTTTCCCCCTATGGGTGATTTCAGACTGATCTGTTTCAAAAGATAATACATTTCTTCAAAGACTGAATACCTTTCGAATATCAATGTCTGAGCGACACTCCCCTCAGTGAGCAATTGTTATTATATAGAGAACAATATACACCCAGGGGCCCATTTACTTAGCTCAAGTGAAGGAATAGAGGAAAAAAAACTTTGACCATCAAATGGGCTACTCCGACCTTCGTCTACGACTTCGAATCGAACGATTCGAACTAAAAATCGTTCGACTATTCGATAGTCGAAGTACTATTTCTTTAAGAAAAAACTTCGACCCCCTATTTCGCCACCTAAAAGCTATCGAAGTCAATGTTAGCCTGTGGGGAAGGTCCCCATAGGCTTGGCAATCTTTTTTTGGTCGAACAAAAATCGTTCGATCGATGGATTAAAATCCTTCGAATCGAACGATTCGAAGGAATTAAATGTTCGATCGAATGATTTTTCGTTTGATTGTTCGATCGAATGAATAGCGCTAAATCCTTCGACTTCAATATTCAAAGTCAAAGGATTTAACTTCGACAGTCGAATATCGAGGGTTAATTAGCCCTCGATATTCGACCTTAAGTAAATTTGCCCCACAGTGTAAATTATGAGAAAATCCAACATCATTAGGATGCTCAGTGGCCCCAGTAGCCACTGAGCATGTGTTAAACTCAATTGGCCGCTGAGTTTGTATCGACAGTATGTAAGTTTGCACCAGTGCTGTAACTAGAAGGGGACGGGCCCTGGTGCGTGACGCACAGCTGGGCCCCGCCCCCCTCTGTACACAACGGATTTCACTGGCGAGTGGGCTGCCGGGGGGCCCTGAGGGGGTGCGTGCCCTGGTCTGCTCGAACCCCCTGCTCCCCTGGTAGTTCCGCCACTGCTTTGCACCTTTACCCAAAAAGGTGAGCAAAAAGGTTGCTGCTTCAACTAGGCAGCACTGCATACAGTAGGAGGAGCATATGGCTCCCCTAGGTTGAATATCATTCAGAATATACAAACCAGGATTGCTGGGGGAGGCAAGTTGCTAGGCAGCCCCCCTCCACCTAAAACCTACAGGCATTAGTATGGGGAATCTTTCTACGGTCAGTGCTGTGGTTTTTTTAATCCAAGCAAGGAGCAAAGCATCATACAATGTCTACTGCCAAGACATAAGTTTTATACTCTGAACGTGGAAATACATTATATAATGATTTTTTTGGATTAGTGCCCCATTTGGCTGCTACTTAAAGGACATGTCAACCCAAAGAATAATGTTTTGCCTAATAAAAGAAAACACAATCATAAGCAACTTTCAAATATGAATTTATTACAAATGGTTAGTGCTTTAAAAGTTAATTGTAAATGTAATTGCTATTGAAAGCAGCATTTGTTTAACTCCAGCTAGTTACTTTTTAAATGATGTTGAAAGTCTCCTCCAGCAAGACGGGTCTGTCAGTCAGCTGCCTTGTCTTACATTGTCTCAACCGCCTAAGCCAACAGGGCAGAGAATAGAAAGGGACGGATAAACACCGATTTAAATCATACAAATAATTTAAAAACCAGAAAAACATTTGTAATGTAATGTATATTGCAAAGTTGCAAAAAAGTTGGGTTGACATGTCCTTTAAAACATGTTTTTAATTAATGGGCCATATTAGGCTGATATTATGATTAAACCAACCCTCAGATCACCTGTAGGTTTTGCCTAGGGGGTGCCACACTAGATGGTATATTTCTCAAATGATATCTGACAATCCCCATCACATATTGGTTAGGCCATAAACTGGAAATATCATACACATGGTTGCCACCTACAACCCACCCACAGCCTATCCTGCCCAATTGTGTTCTTGCTCTTCACCTTATTTGTCATTGCTCAGCCCCTTTCAAGACCAGCCAGTAAAAGTAAACCCTAAAGGTGGCAACTATAATCACACAGCAAATCCAGGCAATGGGGAATATATAATAAAAAAAAAAAATAAGCATCCAATCTAAATTGGATCAGAGGCTTTCTTATTACAAAAGCAAGACGTAAGGCTGGAGAGCTTGCACACACTAGTACTAAAGGGCGCCCCATCACTCTTAATTAAGGCATTCATCATTTTTTTTGCTTCTTATGATTTTCCTCTAAATAAAGAGATCAGTACAAAGGAGTTTAAGCGGCTCTGACACTGATATGAATCATCATAACACCCTCTTGGTTTAAATGGCAATTGTATTTTGATGTGTTTCCTGCAATATTAATATCAGAAACAATTGCATATGCATAAGCTTTTATGTAATTGATAAATTGGAACATATTGCCGGCGTGCAGCTAGCAGGTGTTGGGAATCTGCGACTTGGATTGATGTTTCAATGTGTCTTAAAGGGAGACGCTTTCGTCTATTGCAGTCCTTATTGGGTGTGTTGTGTGCTGGCTGATTGTGTGGCTAAATCTATATTCCTAGTATTTTGTACTGTTTACCTAACTATTTTGCTCTCTGTGCTCTTTCTATCTCACATTATGATTTATGTCTGCTTGATAGGTTCGTTGAATTAAATGGAACAACAGGAAAATAAGTTAAATAAATCACAAACCACAAATATATAAATGTATCAAAAGCCATACAGCATATTTCTGTGTGTCATCAACATCATGCTATAGGTATAGGTTACCTTTCATGTGAATTTCCCCTTTAAAGGAAGTATACCCCCCAAAATAGTTTCTCCCACAGGCTAATGGAGGTTGGGAAACAATAGCATTACAAGAAGCGGCATCCTCAGTGAGGGTTTTGCCTGGGGCCACTGCCAAGTACAGGTTTTGAATGTCCAAAAAGCTTCCAGACCCAGTCTCAACTGTCCTTAGCAACCCCTTTTCCAAGCAGCAGACAGCAAGGATAATGGTAGAATTTACACCTGAGTTCTCCTCTGTCCTGGGCTGTATGGTAATTATGCTAGCAGCCAGTTGCCATCTCCTAGTGCCCGCATAGGTGGAGGGTGTTTTTTATTTGTTTGGGTAGGCTAAGTCTAATGTTACTTCAACAGTTTCTTCAACAGTGATTTTCCACTGGCAGAAAAACAGCTGATTCAGTCCCATATTATAAACACTGGCAAAAGTTGTATTGCACCTTCCTGAGCACACAGGGCGGATTTTTGTCTAACAATGTACTAAAATCTGAAATCTGTTCCATACATGAGCTGACTTAAAGGGGACCCATCACCCAAATAAATTATTCAAAAACCTATTTTATCACATTAGTCAAGGAAAATGAACGTTAATTACACTATATAAATTATTTGAATCTTGCTTCCTTCAGTCCTTTCAAAATTATAACAAGCAGGCTGGAGCCATTTTGTGGACACTGTTATTAAGGCAAGTCTTGTATCATCTCAGAATCTTGTTTGTGCACCAGAATGGGGGACCTGAAGTCCATCCCCATGTCCTGGCTACACAATTAAATGGTAAAGAGAACAGGGGAATGTGGGGAGAGCAGTGACATCTATGAAGTGCTGAATAGAAAGTGAAAGTAATTGTCTGCCCCGCCTCTATGCCCAGGGCAAAGAGGAGGGGCAGACAATATTTGATTGACAGCTGAGATTTTTAAATGAGCTTACAACAGCTATGAATGCTTTAATAAAAAATAGAAATTGGATTTCATGTTTAATTTGAAAAGGGCTTTTATTATACAGATTTTTGTGTCTGGGTGACAGGTCCACTTTAAGAACTACTAACTGATACTCCCACAGGCTGCATGGTTAAGTATGAAGTCATTTTCCACTTGCCATGGACGAAGCCCAGACTATTTTGAAAATAATATTCATGGCACTCTCTTGTGCCATCCACATTGCTGGAAATCAAGGCTAATGATTGGGTTGTTAAACATTAAACAACAGGGAAGATTTACTAAAGGGTGAAGTGGCCGTTGGTAGAGAAAATTCGCCAGAAATCTCATCCGCAGGGACATCGCCAATTTACTAACAGGTGTAGAGGACAATTTGCTAGCAAAAGAGAGAGTCGCTACTGCAGTTTCATGCCCCATGGCCAGGTGAATTTTCACTCATGCAAACAATTTTTACTCACAAAAGTGCGAATTTTAAATAATCTTACCTCTTTCACCAGTTTCCTTTGCCACCTTAGACCAGGCATATTGATGAAATGAAGCTACATCCTCCTCAATCCTATGTTAGTGACATCATATCCTGTATGCCGAAAAGTCATATTTTAAAGTGGGATTGTCTTTTAAAGTGCCACTTTTGTCTTTATTTTGCTTCCTTGGACATGTGTAATAATAAGTGGCCACTTCAAGCATTTGCACCGACATCACTGATAAAGACGTATTTATGACCTATATGTAACTGCCCTATTTAAATTGACCTAAGCGTAAGAGTAATAGCGAAGTTTTGCTATGCAGAAATTAACAATAGCGAAAGATCGCTATGAAATGCTCGCGCTGGCGAATTTACACAAGCGAAACTTTGCCCCCATGTTTATTGGTATACTTTCACATAAAACACAAGGGATGTGCTAACTTTGTCATTTATGAGACATTTTACATACAGAAAGGAGCCTTTAAACTCTTATGGAAAGTGACACCAACATCCAATCAAAATTGTTCCATTTAACTTTCTGGCAGGTGTTAGCTGAAACTCACAGAGGGGTAAAAGTGTCATCAGGTCACAGTGATACCATAACAACTGCATCACACCTTCACAGTTTCAGCTAACACCTACCTGAATAGTTCAATGGAACTTCCATTGACCATTATGTTTTGTGCCAGTAACCCCTTCCAAAACCACTTATCCAAGATGAGTTCAGATGCAATGTAAGTTGCACATACAAGACAAGCAGGTGGAGGATGAGCAGCTGCTTTGTCTCTTGGCCGAGATCCCCAGCGCAAACAACCATCCTGGGTAAAGCTCAGTCACACATAGTCCTTAATTGTGCTTGGCACACAGATCAGCTTTTAAGCTTTCCCACCCGAAATCTCATAAGATTTTCAGTGCAATTTTTTTTAGGAAAACAGGCTTAGCCTCTCCAAGCCTTAATGAAAATCTGCCTATGAGTGCATGCAACTATGTTGGGGCACATGCACATTATATATCAACAAAAATTGTACTTATTGTGCCATTGGCTTGTGATAGAGTTTGACATTTTGGGGATATCCCTCTCCCTTTTTCAGGGTTATTCCCCTCAAAATTCACAAGGCAGTCTGTGGCTTAATAAAATAAATTCCTGCTGTTACCCAAGATAACACTATATGGTGATTCCTAGCCAGACATCCAGGAAGCAAGATAACCCCAAAAATTTAGGTAAATGGAGGGCTTTTGGATACACTATGAGTATGGCGATATGTGTTTCTTGAAATGGTTGTGAACACTGAGGCATGTGTTCACAAGCTACATGATGGTGCTAAATGTTCACAGCCATCCAAAAGAATTGTACGTAGTCGAAAAGGGCAGCACTCCAAAATTACCTTAAAAGCCTTTATTCTTAATGGCAGGGCAGCATTACAGCAACGTTTCGAGCCTGGCACGGCTCTTTATCACAGCCATCCAAAAGAATTGTGCCTTCCTGCCAGATATAGACGTTATGTCATTTCTATGGAATAAATCTGGATCATCTTGTGGATCATTTCAACTGAAGAAAAGGGGAAACAGCTGCAAATCAAGTGATGAAACATTTCACATGAAGAGATGAGATGGCGGCAAGAAATGTCTTTCATATTATTCATCTAAATGGCAGACACCAGTAAAATCAAACAGATTTTTTTTTGTTGCGGAGACTATCATTCAAGGACCGTAACAGCAGGAGACTTATCAAGGTGGTAGGATGTAGAAGAACGTTAGGGAAGTTAATGATGGCTTAGTAGGTCATTGGGATGCTATAGGAGGCCCCTCAAGGGGATCAGACACATGTATGAATGATGTATGTTATGGAAGTGTAATTTGAACATGGGGGAAACGGATGACTTGTACCACTGCGCATATGATTAAGGGCTGAAGTGCCCAAAACGTGTCAAGCCAAGTATGCTGCATGTCTTTTAATATTGACAAATAAAGATACTGGTTTTGAAAGTTGCCCTATGTTGTGGAACTCCATCTTCTTCCTCTACATTCTGTGCGTGGGACGCCAAGATTCCTTCACCCGGCTAATGCATCTTTGGACCCTGACAGGTACATCACATTGAATTGCGGTGAGTCGCAGCGGTTGTTCTATTTGACTTCTACCTCTGCCGCTTACCACATTCTCCAAGCTGATATGCATTGCAGGTCCTATCAATATCTTCATGGGAAGGTTATATTGAATGTTGATTGCGTATAACTCCTTAACGCACAAACATGCTCAGCACCAAAAGTACATAAGAAATGAATAAATGTCATTATCATTTGCATTTGCGGATTTGTGGCGAGGCCACAATGGCCCAGGCCTAGGGTGGCAAAATTTTAGGGGCGGCATGCCGCCCCACCGCTTACATGAGGAGCACTGGGGACTCAAAGTTCTCCTCGCTAGGCTGCCGCTAGGATCATGTGGGGGGGCATGAGAGCATGATGCGGTGGGCTTTACGACCATGCGGCCTTGGGGCGCCACTTCGCAAAATCCGGCCCTGGTCATTTGGACAGCTACAGGCCAAGGCCACTACAAGAAGTTTTCTCACTTAAATAAGGGCTAACCACTAGATACTAATATTCATATCCCTTATTGCCAGAGACAATACTGCCTCAAGTATTCCCTCCATACGCACCTTGAGCACGAATCCAATAGCCACAACTCTGGCTAATCTCTTACCCTGGGGATCCCTCCCATGCTCCCTGATTCACTAACAAATATATGGAGCCTAATATACAAATGCCGGCCTGTACTATCACTATGGATGTCACTACACAAAAACAATTATGCAGTTTTCCTCTAGTCAAACAACATGATGCTATTACACGGATGGACTGTAGCCGATAGCCTGTGCAGGGGATAATGAAATGGGTGTAGACAGGGTGATATAATGCCACTGGTCACTTGGTGGAGGGGTGATTATGAAGGTTTTTGAGGAAAAATATATCATTTGTAAAGGACCTGTTTCAGTGCCTTTTGTTGCCTAATAAAAATAACATAATTCCAAGTAACTTTGCAACATACATTAATTACAAATGTTCTATGGTTTTTATTAAGTTATTTGTATTGCTATTGAAAGCAGTGTCCGTCCCTTTCTATTCTCTGCTTTTTTGAGGCATCAGGTACAAATAGCCCCCTTTTTACAGAGATAACATAGGCAGTGACCCAGGCAAAATCAATATTCAATATATAACAAACAATGTGTCCTTCTCTCCCTGTAGTATCCATGACTCAGTAGGGAGTCCCTAGGGATATCCAGGGAACATGTACATTTCTACCATATGTTTTTAAGGGCATACTGTACCTACTGATTTCCTTCTTTTTCCGTTTTCCAGTAGAGAATTGTGCTGGTGTGCTCCTATACAGAGTAGGAAACATCAGGTTTTCTATTGTATCTCATAAAATTGGCTCCTGGAACAACATAGAGAGCAACTGCTGAACACAATCAATATTTGTTTTAATAATACTATGTCATGATTTAGAATACAGCACAAGAAACCTTTCTGCATCTATTTAGCACTAATCTAGGGAATAAAATTAAATATTGGTTAAGACTTCCTATCACAGCATAGCCTGATGCAAATTCTCGACAACTTATTTATTTTCAAATTACTATTCTTAAAACGCACACTAAGAGATATAATTTGCACCTGCCTTGTCTTTTTTAGCTTATTTTCTCAGAACATTATTTGCAGCTACACGAGTGAATATTTTACATGCACACACACCTCTCCCAAGTCTAAAATATTCTAGAACAGAATAATTATGTTATGCTGTTACCTAGCAGTTTATGTATCATTGCACATGGCACAAATATTTCAGCCTCTGTATTTTTGTCCATAAAAATACAGTCTAACTCTAAATGCTGCCGTTAAAGGCACAGTAAATGTGATTTGCTGAAGGACTTGATGAATGATGCTGACATGTTCCTATGAAAATGAATAGGAATGCATATATGTATGTAAGTGATCTGTTATCTGGAAAACTGTTATCCAGAAAGCTCCAAATTACTAAGTTTTAATAAAATAATTCACATTTTTAGAAATGATCTCCCTTTCCCGTGTAGTAATAAAACAGTAGCTTGTACTTGATCCATATAAATCCTTATTGAAGGCAAAACAATTCTGTTGGGCCCAAAGTCTTACAAGGGCCTTAAAAATGTTCCTTGTTAAGTACATATAATTTATTATATACATTTAATTGCCTGTTCCTCTGGTGCTCTGGTACTCATGTGTCTATGTAGTGGGTTTTCCTCCATTCCTTTTAGAGCCACTGCCTTTCCACCCACATCTAGTGGCATCTTCCATATCAAACACTTCTTTCTTGTTGCCTCTTAACTATAGAATTACACCCTGAAATGCAATTTAGGAAAAACAGCAAAACTGCATGCAAACTCTATGGGGTATATTTATCAAAGAGTGAAGATAGAGATAGCTACAGTCCTCTAAAGTGAAATACCGTCACTCTCCATACATTTCTATGGGATTTTGAAAGGTGTATTTATCAAAAGATGAACTTTCACCCATTGATAAATACTCTTTTAAAAATCCCATAGAAATAAATGGAGAGTGGTGGAATTTTACTCTAGAGGACTGTGGTGATCTCTGACTTCAATCTTTGATAAATATACCCCTATGTCTTAAAGTATTAGTATTAGCACTTACATCTGTGCATGGTTCACAGCCACACAATACTATATATCTTGTGCATGTGCTTACCTATAGTGATTATCATGGGTCTTAAAAGAATGTTCAGTATACTACAGTTTTCTGTATTTCCCCACCTAATGTATCTCCATACTTTATATCTAAAGCTGGCCATAGATGCAAAGATCTGATCGTACGAATCGAGGATTCCTACGGTTTTCGGACCGTGTGTGGAGAGACCCGACATTTTTCGTCCGACGGAGATCAGTCGTTTGGTCGCTCGGACAGGTTAACAGATTTCTGTCAGCTGCAGGTAATATCTCTGCATGTATTGCCGATCGTATGATTTTCAGAGGTAGACTGTCACTAGCTTTGGTCGGACATAACTTTCTTACGATTGCTGTCAGGGGTAGAACATCGGCTGATCTGTTCTTTTCTACTGTATTTGATCGGAATGGTTAGTGGCAGGTCGGGAGATGGGGAAGTCCGATCGTACGTTGATTTATACGATTGGATCTTTGCGTCTGTGGCCAGCTTAAGTCTATTTCTATAATGAAAGCTAAGCATACAAATAGCTTGTCATTCACACCCCAACAATCATTTGTAAATAGAGTAACCTACATACCTAGCCAGGTATAAATGAAGAACTGGAGCAACTTCCGCTGTCTCTGCTGTACAACTCTTACAAAACAGCACCCAATTCATTTGTCAAAGTGTTGGAGCAGCACATTAGGTACCATATTTAAATATGTATGCAAGAAGATGATGAAGAGGTGTGAAAACAGCATTTGGGACCTGGTGCTATTGCATTTGTTCAACCTGTTGCTTTCCTGTCTATCCCTAATAAAATTGGTGATGCCAGTTAAACCCTATAAGGAGTTGGGTTGCTGTCTACTACCATAGGGAACAACTAGCAGTAACTCCATTTCTGAATCTCTGCGAGGAGTTGTTTTGTCGCTCTAGAGATATAGTGATTTTGACAAATCTAAGTGGTATCCCCAGAATATAGAGTCCTGGGAATGGCACCTGTTCATTAGTTAAAAAGCGGATACTGACCTGTCATTATCACTTAAATTCACCTACCTGTCCATGACTCCTGTGGCACGACTTTCTGGAAACTACTTCTTTCTTCCGTGCGACTCTCAATGCTAAACAGAACAGTGTGCCTCAAGAACAAAAAACATTCTCATTCATGTCAAATGATCAGAAAAAATGTAAAGATAATGTAGATATTGGTTTTATATAGATAGATAGAGATAGATATATAAATAGATAGATAGATTAGAACATTTCAGATATCTCAAATCTTGCAATGCTTTTTATTTGCCTTTCCAACCCTGAAATGCAAGATACATTAGAAGCCATTAGTTTAGACCAGTAGTTGTCAGACTTTTTTCAGGTTAAGCGCCCCTTGGAGGTCCAACCTTTGGTCACCATTACAAGTTTAAAGATACAGGAAAATAATAGTGTAATTTTACCAAATTTACAACAATGTTTAGATCATAAGTTTTCACCCCAAATTCCCTTCAAGCTTGGCTTTCTTCTATATCAAGAAGATCAGATAAGGAATTCACTCCAAAATCTCATGCTAGCTGTCCCCTCCTGCTCCAGGATTCCCTCAGAGGAGCCCTCCTCAGAGTCTGGACACCACTCCTATAGATACAGACCACATCCATAAATACAAACTACAGTATCTTTTGAGAAAGCTTCTAGTTCTACAATGTCCTATTTTTAGCAACTTTGCAAACTGGTATTTATTTGTATTGTTAATTTTTTAATTTACCTTCCTCTTTTGCCTCTTTCCAGCTTAAATTGGGGTCACTGCTCCTGGCAGCCAAAAAAACAATTGCTCTGAGCAGCTACACTTGTATTAATATTCTTACTTTTCATTGTATTTCTTTCTATTCAGGCCCTAGCCTATCTATCTGACTGTTTCACTTGGTTGCTAGGGTAAGTTGAACCCTAACAGTCTACATCAGGGTCTTTATACTGTATGGGGTTGAGGTTTGCGCAGACACTAAAAATAATATGTTAAAGCTGCACCGCTGATTTTTGTGGATCCACCTGTCCACTGTGTTCTAATGTAAATATTATGGGGTAGAGTGCGCTAGTAATTGCAGATAAAGTATTTCCAGGGACCTGTATGGGGAGACAATATATAGAGTAGTACGCCCAAAAGAGAACCCTTACAGACTTTCTATGGAACTACTCACATATTTGATGTATAAATGCGTGTATATCGTCTTCGATGTAATCCTGCAATACAGAGGCTCGCGAGATGCACCACGTGACCATATCCTAAAGAAAGCCGGAGTAGGTTAGTGTGCCTACCATAACAAGGGAGACCGGCCTGCGGCCCAGCAGTTGTTTCTTTTCAAGAACAGTCCTGGCATAAATATTGCTTAATCTGACCCATATCTTGGCATTTAACCATCCGAGTGCCGGAAAGATCTTTTAATGCTGATCCCTAAACTTTTGCTGAAAAGTTTTTCCTAACATACTGGACCGTTGTGTCAGCAAAGCAGAGAAATCCGAGATCGACACGAACGCCAGCATACGTGGTGAGCCGCAATCATCAGGTCTAGCAGCTGCTCCAAATAGACGATACCGTTTCCTGTCCGCCGACAAGGGAGCGCAACATTGGATGACGGAGCACCCTGAGAAATACACGCTAGATTTTAAGCTTTCGTTTCACTACGATCTGGTAAGTGGAAAACATATCGCAGGGTGACACCTGCGGTTCTGACGATATAACACCATTTGAAGCCTCTGTATTGCAGGATTACATCGAAGACGATATACACGCATTTATACATCAAATATGTGAGTAGTTCCATAGAAAGTCTGTAAGGGTTCTTTTTTGGGCGTACTACTCTATATATTGTCTCCCCATACAGGTCCCTGGAAATACTTTATCTGCAATTACTAGCGCACTCTACCCCATAATATTTACAGTCTAGATCAGGGGTCCCCAACCAGTGGCTCGTGAGCAACATGTTGCTCACCAACCTCTTGGATTTTGCTTCCAGTGTCCCCAAAGCAAGTGCCCTTTTTGAATTCCTGGCTTGGTGGCAAGAATTTGTTGAATAAAAATAAGATGTGCTACCAAACAAAGCCTCTTGTAAACAGATTAGCCAATTAACCAATCATACCTGTTATTTTGCACCCCTGTGAACTTTTATGATGCTAGTGTTGCTCTCCAAGGGGTATATTTACCAAAGAGTGAAGTTATAGGTCGCCACACTCCTTCTAGAGTGAAATTCCGCCACTCTCCATTTATTTCTATGGGATATTGAAAGGCGTATTTATCAAAGGATAAACTTTCACTTTCACCCATTGATAAATACTCTTTTAAAAATCCCATAGAAATGAATGGAGAGTGGCGGAATTTCACTCTAGAAGGAGTGTGGCGACCTATAACTTCACTCTTTGATAAATATACCCCCAAGTCTTTTTACATTTAACTGTGGCTCACAAGGAATAAAGGTTGGGGATCCCTGGTCTAGATTATACTAAATATTAGTTTAACCCCATTAAAGTGTGCACATATTTCATGCCTATTTATAGTAATTATTTATTCTATTTTATTTTGACTATCCCTTAGGAATAACATCAACTTCCCATTTTACTGAAGCTCCTAAACACACTTATCAATACTAAATAATTGGGTAAACACTTCTTTAAATAGGCAATGTTGTAATTATTGTGTACGAGCTTAATAAATACTAGATGGCACATAATAGGGGTTAGAAAGAAGACTTAAGGTTATAAACTACAGGTATGGGATCAGTTATCCGGAAACCCGTTATCCAGAAAGCTCCATGTTACGGAAAGGCTGTCTCCCATAGGCTCCATTTTATCCAAATAATCCAATCCAATTATATTATATTATTATATATATTCCTGAAGACGGCTCGAGTTTAGGAGCCGAAACATCGAAATAAACAACCAGTTTTTTTGCACTAAAAAGTTCTGTGAGCGTATATATATATATATATATTTATATATATATATATATATATATATGTATGTATATATATATATATATATATATATATATATATATATATATATATAAAATTCTGAAAAGCTGTGGCGGATGTCAAATAATGCTATTTCACAAAGATTCTTAATTTTTTTTATTCTTAGATATTTTTAAATATAGAATGAATTAATATTGTTGTTCCTTAAGCAAGCAATTGTTTACTTGGTTGATCAAACAGATGTAGGTCACCTCAACTCGTCATTTGCTGCACCTAACACACACACACAGACTATCATGGTGCAATCGCGTGCTTCATGGTACCAGTCTGTGATAGACATCACCAGTGTATTGGATGCACTGTGGAAAAGTGTTAGATTGAGAAAACACAGTAAAGAAATGCATGCAAATCTTTGCACAAACATGGGCATGGTTCCCCTAGTTCAGTAAACCATAGCAACAAATAAGGAGTCGGCTTTGAGTGCAGTAAGAATGTTGAAAGCAAACAGCTAATTGATTATCAAGAGTTATAGGACTCTGTCTCTGTGTGCATAACATAGTAAATGTCTCTAAAGCCATAAGAACTTACGTTTCTTGGTCTGTACATTGTGGGAAATTGATATATGAAATATAACTTACAATCATTACACTGTATCATCTTGAGCATTCTGAACTAACAACACCTTCTTTGAGAGTTTACACTGTCTCTACAAAACGGAAACACGTATAAAAAAAAAAAGCACAAAGGTAACATGGGCAGAGTATGACAGCTAGGAAGCAGAGTAATGAAGTGAATGTAACTGATGCACATGCTGCCTCACTCCTCTGCTCTCTGTTTTTCCAATGCTTCTTTTGTTTTGCTCCACTTGTTATTAGTGTCCATCTGGGCCTTTGCAACTGCCCCACTGCCATCCAAGTCCAGCTCTTCCACAGTAGAACCATTAGCCCCAGACTCGCTGTGACTCCTCTCACTGTCTGCATGTCTCTTCTTCTGTGCAACTTCACCTTCCAATTCTTCTGGGCTCTCAGAGACCAAGTCTAGGCTTAAGATTTCTTCTGGCAACAAAGATTCCAGCTCAGAAGCTGGTAAGGACCAAAATGGAAGAAACACACAGAGATATTAGTGCATGGATATAAAATAAGCAACGAGTTTGAGTGACATACAAATCAAAGTATCATCACACTGATGTGTGATCGCAAATGCTTCTTGCTACCCTGCAAGTGTATAAAATCCAACAAAATAAATAGAGTCAGCGCTAAAAAACTCCGGAGATTGAGCACGTAGCAGATTAGGCAGTGGGCAAAGGGAGGAAAAAGGAGAAAATAATATATAGTGTAGTAGATCTCTATCTCGATCTCTTTATTAAATAAAAAATTATTTCAAATTGCACTCACAATTGTGGGTTTAAAATAAGCGTATCGAGTCCCACTTCGCGTTTGCCAGCATGAGGATGATCCAGGTTTAGTTGCTACTCTGCATTTGTTGGTACCAATGATGTTTCCTTGGCATTTCCTCACAATCTTTGTGGGGCCTGCTTACACACTACAGTAGGAGTGTCGCTACAGGTATAGGATCCGATATCCGGAAATCCGTTATCCAGAAAGTTCCGAATAATGGAAAGGCTGTCTCCCATAGACTCCATATTATCCAAATAATCCAAATTTTTAAACATGTTTTCTTTTTTTGTGCTTGATCCCAACTAAGATATAATTAATCCTTATTGGAGGCAAATCCTGCCTATTGGGTTTATTTAATGTTTATATGATTTTCTAGTAGACTTAAAGGAGAAAGGAGAACTAAACCCCCTTTCTAATAAAAACCACTACCCTCCATAGTCCCCCCCGCACAAGAGTTAACACAATAAATACCCCTAAGCGGTAATTACCCCTTGTTGCAGTAACAGCACAGTGGAGCTCACAGGGCCATCTTTAGCCGCTTCTGTAATCTTTGGGCCTTCTTCTGTCGCTTCGGTAATTTTTGTCACTTTTGATGCATGCATGCGAAGTTGTAGCAAACCGGAAAAATGCTCCAACTGTGCATGCGCTGATACGGAGCTTCCTTGCTGAGATTACCGATCCATAGGAAACTCAATGTCTAATATAATAGCCAGAACACTACTTCCTGTTTTTCATCTCTCTTGGTTTCCACTGATTGGTTACCAGGCAGTAACCAATCAGTGACTTGAGGGGGGCCACATGGGTCATACCTGTTGCTTTTGAAGCTGAGCTGAATGCTGAGGATCAATTACAAACTCACTGAACAGTTACAGTTATGTCCCATATGGCCCCCCCTTAAAGTTGCTGACTAACTCAGAGTTAGAGAGCTGCAAAGTAGGAAGTAGTGTTCTGGCTATTATGTTACACATCCAGTCACTCCAGGCTTTATATATTACATTTTGGGCTTACTAACTATAGTAGAAACATGTTTTATTTTGCACAGCCCATATATCTACCCAGTTTTTATTTTTACACCAAACTGTTCCTTTAATTGCCCCTTGAGTGTTTTTGTGATGGCTGTAATTGGATTGTCAGTGTTTGGGTTACTTTAACCAATTATCCTCACGTTTTATTTATAGTTTCTCAAACATGGTAGTCATGGCTAGAATCCCGCAATGCTCTGATATAAATATCACCTTATGATGACTTATCATGACGGGGGCAAATTGATTTCCAGATAAATGGAATCTCTGAGGCGTCAAACACATCAGTTATTCAATTGCTGGTGTGAAGTCCCTGTAAATATATTCAGCTCCTGCTCTTGAGCATCATTAATGCCTTTCTGGGAAAAGCCCCAAGTGTATCAGCCTGAGAGCATACAAGTCCTATGCCAGGAGAGGGAGAATGCTTGCCATTCAAGGCAGCAGGCTGCAACTTGACTACGACTTATATAGCCACAGTAATGATCAATATTATTCTGTGCATTTGAAAATACAAAATGAGAGATCTTTGTCAAAAATGTTTTGTGTTTTTTTTTATGGTTGTTATTACTTTTGTGCAGTAAAAATGTTGTCAGGCACTACTGCAGAATAGTAGAGGTTTCTTTTTAATTTTTATCTAACGCATTATACAGCCCTGTACAAGCAAGTACCTGTACACAAAGCATCCCTAGGCCATAATTTGAGTGGCAGGCAGAAAAAAACCCAAAGGTATTGTTACTAAGAACTAAACCCAAGGCTTCCAGAGTCCAGACTTACAAGCCAATCCTTCCCCATTCCTTCACATTGTCCATAAACACCCATACCAATAACACAAAACTTAACAAAAAATTACTGTCTAGTTTTTCTAACTAAAGTTTCTCAAAAACACCCTAGGAATAACCATGCCTAATGAGCCTTTAGATTAAATACAGGGAAAAAAAAGCAGCTGGCAGTTAAATGCCCTGAAAGTGGGCACATACCCCCATGCTACAATGAAGCTTAAAGGAACAGTTCAGTGTAAAAATAAAAACTGGGTAAATAGCTAGGCCAGGAGTGCCCATACTTTACTAATGCAAGGTTTACTTTTTGTGATGTTGTCCCATTGTGATCTACATTCATAAAAGCATTATTAGCATTCTGTTCCATGGACAATTCCATGGATAATTACTTGAATATTGATTTATGAGATTGATTTATGTATATTGCTATATTTTACACACCACTATTTCTTATGTAACCTTAACATAATCAAAATCTGAATGAAAAGCATGAAACAGGAGGGTGATTTAGACAAGTGTCTTGAGATCTACTGATCACCAACTAAAGGTCTACTCGTAGATCCCGATGTACCCTTTGGGCACTCCTGAGCTAGGCTGTGCATAATAAAACATGTTTCCAATATAGTTAGTTAGGCAAAAATGTAATGTATAAAGGCTGGAGTGACTGGATGTGTAACATAACAGAGGGGTTATCCTGAAACACTCCTTAATGCCTGTATGCAGGAAGTGCAAGATATGCCTAAGAATAAACTAATGGAACAGAAAGAGAAAAAAGAGACACAGAGATTGGCCTTTGTAAGCAAATTTAATGTGGCCAGTAATTATGTATGTAAAATAATTACAAAACATTGGCACATTCTGCAGACGTGTGCTCCACAAGTCCCGGCATTTAGAGAAGTTCCCTTAATGGCATAACAACGGGGTAGAAATCTGAGAGATATGGTCATAAAAGCAGATGTGGGACCTACAAAGAAAGGAATACAAAGGTTCCTGGGAACTCCTAGAATGGGAACATTCCCATGCCTGAATTGCGCTAATTGTAATAACATTACAAAAGGCACAACTTTTACACATCCACACACGGGAAAGGTGATTAAAGTTAACAACTTTTATACATGTGATTCAACATATGTTATATATTTAATTAAGTGCCCATGTGGATTGGCATATGTGGGCGAAACAACACAAAAGGTCAAAAACAGAATCAAAAAACATAAGTCTAATATTAGATGCCAATATACACATTTGCCTATTCCGGCACACTTTGTGGAAGCCCGACATACAGTAAGCCAATTAAGATACCAAGTGATTGATAGTGTGGGCCCTCTGAGACGTGGGGGAAATAGAGTACAACTGCTAAAGAAAATGGAAATGAAATGGATATTAAGATTGGGTACGTTGACCCCTGGGGGATTAAATAGAGAATATACTCCCGAATTGTTTATTTGAGATGGTATTTTCTTGTATCATGCTTTTAGTGTAACAAAATGTACTTTTACTAGGTATACAATGTTTCTAGATGTAATAGACAATGTTTAAATTATTAAGCAATTTTTTACTAGCTTTTATTAGCCTTGAATTGCTCATATTTATGTAATTTTCTTTTTCTTAATTTTACATTTTAGAATTATTTTGCTTCTATCCTGGGAATTGCTGGTGTCCTGACAAACGTAGGCATTCAGAACTCCAGTGATAGAGCAGATATGTGAGTCACACGAGATTTTATAACTCATCACTACGGATTATAATGCTACAGTTTCACATAAATGTTTCTAAAATGTTCACAGTTGAGATGTAACATATTGGATTTTTATCACAATTTTTAAACTTTTTTAACTCTTATATAATTCTGAATGATTATTAACACAATGGAATATTTGATTACTATGTATTGAGCTGTTTGAAAGTTCATTTTGCACAAACTTTCACAGACACTTTATAGAGACTGCTGGGAATTGAGTCTCTTAATTGGGAGGTGAGGACTAATTGTTAAATCCTCCCACTAAACACCTGGCAATCACCTTTAAAAGCACGTTTGTTACACATTTTGTTTGGCTTGATAAAGGACTGGAATAGTCCAAAACGTTGCCGTTGTTGCACGAATAAAAAGTTTTTCACATATCGGAGTGCTGCTGCAAATTGTTTATCCACGTGTAGAGAACCTGTGCAGAGAGGAGTTCAGCATGCACCCGAGGCTACAAACAGTGAGTTGTGTGAGTGTGGCACTTTACCCCTGACTTTGTATAACAGCCCGAACACCACTTCCTGCTTTTCAGCTCTCTAACTCTTGAGTTAGTCAGCGACTTTAATGGGGGCCACATGGGACATAACTGTTCAGTGATCCTCAGCATGCAGCTCAGATTCAAAAGCAAAGGTTATGACCCATGTTGCCCCCTCAAGTCACTAATTGGTTACTGCCTGGTAACCAATCAGGGGAAAGCAAGAGAGCTGCAAAGCAGGAAGTAGTAGTGTTCTGGCTATTATGTTAGACATCCAGTCACTCCAGCCTTTACTAACTATAAAGAAAACATTTTTTATTTTGCACAGCCTATCTATTTACCCAGTTCTTATTTTTATTCTGGACCATTACTTTAAAAGGTGTGCAGTAGGTAAGCGGACGTGTAGCTCATATGAGGGAAAAGACATACACGGGATTCAAAATGAACCAAACACTAGCACCGTGGAGACAGGATACATTTTGTTACACTCTCCACTTTTGTCATTCTTAACATTATTTGACCCAGTCTTGTATTCGTTCACTTGCCTCATTAGATTTGCTTTAGTCTTTATATCCCATTCCATGCACATAGTTTCCATTTATAATTCTTTTCTCCCTACTCCTAGTTCCACTACCAATCAATGTTTCTCTCTCTCTTGCTCACCCTTATATTGCATTTTTTATTTTTGTCCATCCTCACCCTCATTTTTCTTTTTTACTTTCTACCTTTCTTTTCCAACCTGATCTTTGTTCCATTGTCCCACTTTCTCCCTCAGGTTCAATACTAGCAGGACAGATATTCAAGCCAAATGATTTCAATCGACACAGAGAAAAGGGGTGATCAGGGAGAGATATACTGGGGGAGATAGATGACATTTATTTTAATTATAGTTTGTTTGGCCCCTGTCACATTTAATTTGCCTTTTCTGCTCTGCTAGCAGCCTGTGACATTTTGTCCTCTCATAGCAGCGACTTAACCTTCCCCAAGCATTGCTGTTCTGCTCATTTCAGTGGGGATGGCTCTTGTTTTTCATATTGATTTAAAAAATATTCCTAGGTTTGTATGCTGCACAGCGCTGCTTGAAGAGATGCCTATTAAACTCACTGCCTGTATATTTTCCCTTCTGTAGTTTCCATTTCTCTTTCATGTGCTACATGCTTTCTAATCTGGATCTTCAGTTCCACAGTAGCACTGCATTGACTTACTCTGTATTAATAGGTGCTCGTCCTCTTCTTCTCACTCTATTGCTAATAGATCCTCCACCCCAAATACACTATAACATTATCTAACATCCTATTTTCCCAATCATTCCTACTTTGCTACTTCCTCATTCTATTAGTCATTTCTCGCTATTCATTGTCCTTTTCTCTATTGCATACTTCCTATTTCTCTATTCTCATCTTCTTCATTGTGGTTATCACCCGTCCTCTCTTTCCCAATGCCTACCTCCTTCTGAACTTCTTTCCTTGCCCTTACTGGATGTCTTCTTAAAAAATATCCTTTCTCAATTTGTCCCCTTTGCCATTGCCTATTTTCAAACCTTATCCATCTTCATCTTCCTGTTTTCATTGGTCTTCCTCTCCCTTTACCAATCTTTTACTTTCTTCACTTCTTTCTTTGCCTAAACCTTTCTTTCTTCACATTATTTTCTCTTTCACCAATTTTCTCTCCATCATATCTGTTTTTACTCTACCCCTCCTACCTCACCTCTCTTTCTTTTCTTTCCTCCTTAAGCTTACATTTCTTCTCAGCATTCCCTGTGTTGTTCCACTTCACAATTACTCTAGCCTCTACCCTTGCTCTTTTCATTTCTATACATCTTTAGGTTATACCTCACATCTGCTTCATATCTTATACTTAACCTTTCTACATATTCTCTGCTCTCCCTCATCTTTTCTCATTGTCTTATTCTTGATTGCTCTTCCCCAAGATTCCCCCATGACATCAATATTCATATATTTATAGTATATATATATATATATATATATATATATATATATATATATATCTCAATAATAATTTACATTTCTATGTGTTCTGGGTATTTATTTTCTCCTTCGATGTCTTTCTAATTCCTTTTACTGCGTTATTCATCCTTTCCCAGTCCAACTCTTCTTGACACTGATATTTCTCCTCTTCTTTGCCTCTCCTTCATTCCTAATCCTTTCCACTTTGCCCTTCTATTCAAATGACACTTGTCCCAGCAGATACTGGTCTGCTCATTTTTTCAACATTTGCCACCTGGCCTTGTAATAGTGAAACTACTCTCCAGGGTCATCTTCTAATTTAATATTCAATTTACTTGAATTTTGGCCATCCTCATCCTATTGTTCAGTCAGTATTATTTATTTTCTTCTGACTGTTACTCTATTACCACTCCAGTTAATCTTGGAAACAAGTTCAATGTTTTGTTCCCCTGATCTATCCCTGTCTTACAGTCACTTTAGTTTTAAAATAGTTTTTATTATGATCTCTCCTCCCCTATGTCCCTCACAGGTGTGCCCCATACCCAATAGATTATAGCATGCCATTTATTCTACCCCCGCCCGAGGTTAACGTCAGCTCCCAGCTGCTAAATAACACAGAAAGATAATAATAGAGAACAAGGATGAGGAGTGTCAGCTCTGTGTCCTGCCCTCAGCCTGCTCATTAAACCATAATTGGGCCTCAAAAAGCTCCCAAACACCCAGGACAAGAGGTGACCTTGGTGACAATATGTGCCCGGAGCTGAGGGCAGAGGCCAGTGTAACACACTGAGGTGACAGTGACAGCTGGTGTAGCCCATGGGTGATAAAGCTTAAGGGTGCTATAAAGTGTAAAATAATGTTTATTGTGGCTGACACAGCTCAAGGGCTGCAGCCTTGACTATTCAGTGTGCAAGACCATGCCTCATTACAACAGAATAAAGAGTGAGAGGATGTTAAACTGATACCATTTTCCTAATTTATCTAAAGATGCAAAAACAATCTCTCATGCAGCTGCATTAAGGAAAGGCTGGTATTCTTTTAGGAAACACTTTTCTAGTTCTTTATGTGGTATGCTCCTATCAGTATGCAATTGGATTTTACAGATGTATTTGGACAGCAAGTTTTTAAACTCAACCACAGTGAAAGGGAGATGAATTAGGGCTCAGCACACATTCTACTGAACTGCAACAGGTCAAACTACCAGTTTAATGTACAGATATTTGATTCTGTAGGTAAAGCATCACCCAGCATGCACAGAGCCTGCACAAAAGGGCCTGGGGAAGACCTGGGAGAAAGAAAATAGGTAGCCCCAAGCACTTTGAGATAGGAGCTGAAATGATGCCTAGTATAAGCTAAAATATCAGCCTAAAAAATACTGTAAGAAGGCTAATGGATCAGTACCCAGAATGACTTGCAAGAGAACAGCTGGTCAGGAATCCAGACAAAAATAATATGTAGGGCTGACATTTCAAACACAGAATGTTCTGCTACAGGTTAATCATATCAAGGTCCTGCACACTGGAATCATAAAAGGACAGGTGCCCAGCAGAAGCTGTGAGAAGGCAGAGGAACGGTTGCTGAGAGTGCTACGAGAGATCAAATTCGGTACAGTGAAAAAACAAGAATGGTAAGAGATGTAATGTTCTGCCTGCACTCATAGAAGGGTAAAAAAAACACTTGACTCTGTGCTGCTGTCCCCTTTGGGTAACAAGCCCCCAGACATATGAGGCTCTGCTGTACATATACTGAAAATCATGTAATTCTCATAGACTTCTAAAGGCCAATCATTCTCCACACAGACGTAGGAGATTTATCCAGAGTAGATCAATTTAAAAAGCAGCTGAAGCCTTTTTGAACATCCATTGTGACAGGAGCCATGGTTTTGTGCGGATATTGCCTTGAAATTTGCAAAGTCTGTTAAGGTGGTCACACATGGCCAACTTTAAAGGGGTGGTTCACCTTTATGTTAAATTTTAGTATGTTTAGAATGGCCACTCCTAAGCAACTTTTCAATTGGTCTTCATTTTCACTTATAGTTTTTTTAATTTTTAATAATTTCTTTTGACTCTTTCCAGCTTTCAAATGGGGGTCACTGACCCCATCTGAATTATTATTGCTACTTTTTATTACTCATCAATCTATTCAGACCCTCTCCTAATCATATTCCAGTCTCTTATTGAAATCAGGGCATGGTTGCTAAGGTAAATTGGACCCTAGCAAACAGATTGCTGAAACTGCAAACTGGAGAGCTGCTGAATAAAAATCACTGAAAAACCACAAATAATAAAAATTGAAAACCAATTTCAAATTGTCTCAGAATATCACTCTCTACATCATACTAACAGTTAACTCAAAGGTAAACAACCACTTTAAGATGCTGATCCGGGCCCTTTAGACCAATTCGGCAGTTAATCTGCCTCTGTATGGGTCCCTCTGAAAGGCCCAACCAACCTATATATAGCCAACAATTGTCCAAATATCGACCGGAAGTTGGGGCACTATTATGTTGCGGTTCTAAATATTTTGTGTGTGTCTCTGCCCGAACCTGCCCATAAACCCATGGGTCCTAAGGGCCTGCACATCATTATTCCAATTATTCCACCTTAGGTGGGCATATTGGAGTGAAAGATTTGCTTGTTTGGCGCTAAACGAGTAGTGTATGGCCAACTTTAGTATTACAGGCACATTTATCAAAAGTCAAATTTCAAATTCATGTGAGTTTTTAAAAACTCCCCTAAACTCGAAATTTATTAAAAAAAAGGAAATTTTCAAAGTCGGATGAATTAAATCGACCTGAAAAACTCGAATGTCAGGAAGGTTGCAAACAACTCCAAATTGATCCCTGGACATCTCCCATTGACTTAAACAACAATTTAAGTCAATGGGAGATGGGCTTGATAAAAGACCGATGGCGGTCTGAAACGTATTGGGGTCAGAAACCCATGTCTCAATAAAGGCATTTTAAAACAAAGCGATCTATGGCTGGTGCTGTCGATATCTGCAAATCTTAAACAACAATTTGGCAGGTTTTTAGGTGGTGAATAGTCGAATTCGAGTTCTTAATGAGTCAGAGTATGATAAATCTTGGAAATCAAATTTCTTTTAAAAACTCTAATCTAATTTGGATAACTCCGTAGTCGATTTTGACAGTTTTGACCATAAAAAAAATTTGAAAATTCGAATTTCGAATTTTCAATTCGACCCTTGATGAATCTGCCCCTTAGAGTCTTATTAGACTCTAGGATTCATCAGCACTGGGTATACATTAGTGATATGCAGGCCAACCCAAAACCCGTGGGACCCTCAGGTCGGGAGGGTTCAGGTCGACTCCTGCACAAAATCTTCGGGCGGGTGCGGTTCCAGCTCTTCTCCTGCTCTCCCTGCCGGCGACCTAGTACTGCTGGCTTCCAGCGCTGGAATTTATAGACTTCCGCCTGCCCCGCCCCTTTTATGACGTCACTGCGGGGCAGGCCTATAAAAAGAGGACAGGAGCGGGCCCGGGCCTGGTGCGGTTTGGGAAGGGCAGTTTAGGGTCGGGTGCGGGTTGAGAAATTCTCGACCCGCACATCACTAGTATACATGGAGGGAAGATGGGGAGATCCAGAAGGCACATACAACAGGATATAAGGTTTACAAACATTGTAAAGCATTGTGTTATACTGAAAAGATGTATTACATTTTATTATGGCAAAAAAATAATATGTCGTTTGGGAAACAACTGAAAATACACAATGCAAAGCAGCTGTTTCAGAACTGTTAGTCTTCATTCCCCTGGCCTGTTACTGCTGTTTCATTATTTATCTGGGCTCCATTGGAATCTGAGTGGGGTGGACTAATTTGAGTTCTGGTACACAAAACTACCCCTCATCTTCAGAGATACTGATTCTAAGAAGAACTCATACACAAAGAGATGGTATGGCACCACTGCGTACTAAATGGGTAGGAAGGAATAAGAAAGAGAAGCAGTTATGAAAGTAAATTGCCTACCTGCAAGCTCAGGCTGCTCTGTCTCTCCTCTCTCTTTCCTAAGCAGCTCCTTCATCTCTGGAACATAGAACTCATCCTGGCGAGACAGTGGGCACATGAAGATTATCTTGTCCCCTTTGTAAATTTCTACATAAGGATGAGCACATAGCTTTCTCTCCTGTAAGAAGAATAGGCAATGCACGTTCAGTGTTAAACTTACACACAGTATTTCCATATATACTGTATGCACACACATACCTTACATAGCAATGCAATATTATTATTTATTATTATTATTAACATGTTTTTATAGAGCGCCAACATATTGCACAGTGCTGTAAAGTAAATGTGTTAATACAACGAAATGACATTAATTACATACGTAGAACATATGGAGTTACATACATCACAACAAAAACTGGTACAAAAGGTGAGGTAGGCCCTGTGCAAAAGAGCATACAATCAAAAGGGAAGGGAATAAGACATATGGTGTGGGAGTGGGCAAGATCAGAAATAAAGGACCCATCAAACAAATAAAATATTACAAATTCTATTTTATCATGTTAGTCAAGCAAGATGAACTTCACTTACACTGTATAAATTATTTGAATCTTGTTTCCATCAGTCTGGGAACTCATAATTATAGCAAGCAGACAGGAGCCATTTGGGGACAGTGTTATTAAAGGGATACTGTCATGGGAAAACATGTTTTTTTTTCAAAATGCATCAGTCAATAGTGCTGCTCCAGCAGAATTCTGCACTGAATCCATTTTTCAAAAGAGCAAACAGATTTTTTTGTATTCAATTTTGAAATCTGACATGGGCTAGACATATTGTCAGTTTTCCAGCTGCCCCCGGTCATGTAACTTGTGCTCTGATAAACTTTAGTCACTCTTTACTGCTGTACTGCAAGTTGGAGTGATATCACTCTCTCCCTTTCCTCCCCAGCAGCCTAACAAAAGAACAATGGGAACGTAACCAGATAGCAGCTCCCTAACACAAGATAACAGCTGAGCTCCCTGGTAGATTTAAAAACAGCACTCAATAGTAAAAGCCAAGTCCCACTGAGACTATTTCAGTTACATTAAGTAGGAGAAATAACAGCCTGCCAGAAAGTAGTTCCATCCTAAAGTGCAGGCACAAGTCACATGACTGGGGCAGCTGGGAAACTGACAATATGTCTAGCCCCATGTCAGCATGGAGCAGCACTATTGACTGATGCATTTTGAAAAAAAATATGTTTTCCCATGACAGTATCCCTTTAATAACACTGTCCCCAAATGGCTCCTGCCCACTTTAAGTGGGTGAGAGATGTAGTATGTGGTAATGCATTTGGTAGTTAAGAGTGAGGGTATGCTTATCTAAATAAGTGAGCTTTAAGAGATCTTTTGAAAGCAGAAAGGTTGAGAGAAAGTCAACAGACCGTGGGAGAGAATTCCAGAGGAGGGGTGCAGCAAAGTCTTGAATGCGAGCATGTGATGAGGTAATGAGAGAAGAGTTGAGGAGCAGTTCAGTAGAGGAGTGTCGTAAGCGGTTGGGTTAGTATCTAGAGATGAGTTCAAGAATGTAGGGAGGGGCAGAGTTATGAAGTGCTTTGAATGTCAGGGTCATTGATTTGAATTTTATTCTGAAATGTAGCTGAAGCCAGTGTAGGGATTGGCAGAGTGGCAAAGCAGAGGAGGAGCGGTTGCTGAGGTTTATGAGCATGGCGGCAGTGTTCATTATGGACTGGAGAGGTGACAGTCTCTGGCAGGGAAGGCCAATTAATAGAGAGTTACAGTAGTCCAGACGTGATATGACGAGAGAGTGAATAAGAATTTTGGTGGCATCTTGGATATGTTCCTTAGGTGGAAGTGACATGATTAAATAAGTGACTGGATATGAGGAGTGAAGGACAGGGCAGAATCTAGGATAACCCCAAGGCACCGGGCCTGGGGAGACGGGTGATAGTGGAATTGTTAGCTATAATAGATACTTCCGGGATAATACGGTTAATATTTATCTGTTTTAGAGAGGTTTAATTTAAGGTAGCGTTGTAACATCCAAGTAGACATAGAGGACAGGCAGGAGGAGATTCTAGTTAGGAGCTCTGGTTTGAGATCAGGAGAGGAGATAGATCTGAGCAGGGCAGCCATCAGGGGGGGACAGGGGGTAGAGTTGTACGGGGCCCCGAGGGTAAGGGGGGCCCTGCCACGCCACACTTACTTGATTAGCCGGGTCCCCCATCTTTCTGAGAGCTGCTGACTTCGTCACATTAACATGTGGGAACCCTAGCCACCAGTATTTTTTTTGTTTTTTTACTGTGTGGTGGGGGGCAGACCTGTGGGGTGGAGGGCGGTGGGCGCAGCCCAGGGGGCCCAGGAAATTTTGTCGTATGGGGCCCTGTGATTTCTGATGGCGGTCCTGGATCTGAGTATTGTCAGCATAGAGGTGGTATTGAAAACCATTGTAGATTAGTTTGCCGAGTGAAGAAGTATAGAGAGAGAATAATAAGGGGCCCAGGACAGAGCCATGAGGAACCCCAACAGAAAGAGGTAGGGGAGAAGATGCTTCTCCAATGTTAGAGACAATGAAGAAACAATTAGTGAGGTAAGAAGAGAACCAGGACAGGGCCATGTTACAAAGGCAAGAGAATGGAGGGACTGGAGGAGGAGAGGAAGATCCACAGTGTCAAATGCAGCAGAGAGATCAAGCAGTATTCATAGTGAGAAGTGGTTGTTGGCTTTAGCTGTTAAAAGGTCATTAATTAGTCGGGTTAGGGCAGTTTCAGCGGAGTGTTACTTAAAACCCGATTGCCGGGGGTCCAGATGGTTATCGTCTGAGAGGAATGAGATTAGTCAGTTGTAGAATAGGCGTTCAAATAGTTTAGAGATGAAAGGTAGCAGAGAGATAGGTCGGAGGGTGTCAAGATTGGCGGAAACAAGAGAGGGTTTTTTCAGAATGGGGGTGACAAGAGCACGTTTTAGTTTAGAAGTAAAGATTTCAGTTGAGAGCGAGAGAATGGAAATCTGAATTCTAAGATGGAAAAAACAGAGATATTCTTCATATTATGGTAATTATAAAAGCATGTAGGCAAATAGGATAAGTATGCCTAAAGGTCACTATGGGACTAGATTTTGAAATCAGGATACACTGCAGGATTATGGATATCAAGAGCAATGCCTGTGCACTTCCATTTTTCAGACCCCTCTATGGGCTAATTAGCAATGTCAGCACTGTGCCCTGCTGTTAAACTGCAGTTCTCCCCAGGAGGACAGAAACCTGGACTTCTCATTAGAAAGCTGCATCTAATCCCTGATAAATGGAGGAGGGGTGGTTGGATATTATCAAGACAGACAAAGGCAGCAGTGTTTTGTTTATTATTGGCTAAACTTTCAAAGTAGCAATTTCCTTTTAATATATAAGATGCCTTATGGAAACAGTAGTATTTCAGCAGTGACATAAAGTTTATTGGATTAACAGAAAATATGCAATATGCATCATAACAAAATTAGACAGGTGCATAAATTTGGGCACCCCAACAGAGATTTTAAATCAATATTTAGTTGAGCCTCCTTTTGCAAATGTAACAGCCTCTAGATGCCTCCTATAGCCTTTGAAGAGTGTCTGGATTCTGGATGGCGATATTTTTGAACATTCGTACATACAAAATCTCTCCAGTTCAATTAAATTTTATGGCTGCCAAGTATGGACAGCCTTCTTCAAATCTGTGATGGCCATTCCAGAATATTGTACTTCTCCCTCTGCATAAATGCCTTTGTAGATTTCAAAGTATGTTTAGGGTCATTGTCTTGTTGGAATATCCAACCCCTGCGTAACTTCAACTTTGTGACTGATGCTTGAACATTATCCTGAAGAATTGCGTTGAATTCATCGATCCTCGACTTTAACAAGGGCCCCAGTCACTGAACTAGCCACACAGCATGATGGAACCTCCACCAAATTTAACAGTAGGTAGCAGGTGTTTTTCTTGGAATGTGGTGTTCTTCTTCCGCCATGCAAATCGATTTTTGTCTCATTAGTTTAAAGTACTTTGTTCCAAAATGACTGTGGCTTGTCTAAATGAGCTTTTGCATAAAACAAGTGACTGATTGTGGCGTGAGTGCAGAAAGGGATTCTTTCTCATCACCCTGCCATACAGATGTTCTTTGTGCAAATTGCACTGAATTGTAGAACGATGTACAGATACACCATCTGCAGCAAGATGTTCTTGCAGGTCTTTGGAGGTGATCTTTGGGTTGTCTGTAACCATTCTCACAATCCTCCACATATGCCGCCCCTGTATTTTTTTAGGCCTGTTAGACCTGGATTTACAGCAACTGTGCCTGTGGCCTTCCATTTCCTGATTACATTCCTTACAGTCGAAACTGACAGTTTAAACCTCTGAGATCCCATGCTGTCCGTAATCAGTATTGAGCAGTTACATGCATTCAAATTAGCAAAATTACAAGGGTACCCACATTTTTGAACAGCCAGTTTTTCACATTTGATTTAATTTCATACAACTGAATACTGCTTTACTAAAAATCTTTGTTTGGAAAACACCCCAGTAATTAGATGTTCCTGGAAAATGACATACCACTGTTGTCTTTTTTGTTGAAAACTTTTTTTTTCCCCAAACTTTTTCATATTCTAAAATGCAGTTCATTTGTTAGCAAGGCCTGATACTGGCAGGCAAGCTAAATTAGGTGTGTGTGTGTGTGTGTGGGGGGGGGGGGGCTACACTAAAAGAAAGAAGAAAAATTAGGGATATCTGCTATGAGGCCTTGTGCAGAATATAGTGGATTGAGGTTCATAGCACAGGCTAATAAAGCAGTAGGAGAATTATGGTCCACTATTCCAAAAAGTTCAGCCACCAATTAAAATAAAAAAAAGAGTCTATAAACCTTACATTAGACAGATAAATGATTAATTTTCTTTAATGGGGGAATAGTACAGTTGTGCAGGTGGGACAGAAACATGGGCTTGATATATTAGGATTAGTATCTATGGCCTATTAAATGCTTACACAGTGATAGAATACATTATTTCCTAGGTGAATAAGGTAAGCTGTCAGAGAATAAGGTGAGCTGTCAGAGGTGAGAGAGACTGGTCATTGAGATTGGGTGAGAGAGACTATGAGATACTAAAACACAAATTGACACAATAATGCATGTGATTGCTTGGGTGACCTATACTTTTTCACTTACTGGAAGATAAATACTGCCTATCAATGGTTAGACCTCATAGCTTTTAAAGAACAAGGTGCTATTGCTTATGTGAGAGAGATCAGGTCTGACCTTCTAGATGGGGAACACTGACATTTATCTCCTAGGCGAGTAAAAGTGGGACTGTGAGATTGCCCAGATTTCTGGCTATTACAACCTAAAAAAAGGAATATTGGAAACTGGAACTGAGGTTGAGTTGAGTGAAACTGGTTGTCACTACCTCTGTGTATCAGACTTGGTTTCACTGCTGAGGTGAAGAAGACAGGCTGTTGCTAGCTGCATAGGAGACTACCACCAGCCAAATGAGTGCCTAGGTGAGTAAAACTGGCTGCCATTGTTTAGGTGATGAGTAAAGTTAGTCGCCACTAGTTAGATGCAAGTGAATGGCTATCACTGGTTACATGAGAGAAACAGGCTGGTTTGTTTTTTTTAAAGTAGAAGTAAAGCAACCGAAGCAGTTTTATTGCCAATAGAATAACCACAATAGTGCAAACTATAACACTATACTTATTCTGCAGAATGCTTTACAATACCTAAGTAAACAGCTCTAGAAGCTCTCTCTGTTTGTTTATGATAGCAGCTGCCATATTAGCTTGGTGTGACATCTCTCCCTGCTTGCTCATAGCTCTGGGCTCAGCTTACAGTAGGGAAGGGAGGAGGAAACTGAGCATGCTCAAGCCCTAGCCCCGGAGGTTTATGCTGAAAACAGGAAGTCTGATACAGAAGTCCATGTGTACACAATAGAAGGAAAGAAATTCTGTGTTTCTTTTGACAGAGGACTCAGCAGCATTACTTTGAGGGTTTACTGGTGTATTTATTTAGACCTTTCTGATAAAGCTTACTTAATTCTAGCATTTCCTTCTCCTTTACGACTGGCTGTCACTGGATTAGTGAGAGAAGCCACCTGCCACTGGTGAGATGAGTGAGACAGGCCGTTTTAGGTTAGGAGATTGATACTGCCTGTCGCTGGCTGGTTAAGCAATGCTTCCTACCACTGGTTAGATGAGTGAAACAGGCAGTTACTGGATAGGTAAGTAGAAAAGGCTATTAATGGTTAGATGAGTGGGGCTGGCTGCTACTGGTTGGAAGATTAAAAAAACAGCAAGCATTGGTTAGATGAAATAGACAGGTTGACACTGGTTAGGTAAATGGTTTTCATTGGTAAGGTGAGTGAGACAGGTTGACACTGGTTAGGTGAATGTAAATGGTTTTCATTGGTTAGGTGAATGTAAATGGTTTCCTTTGGTTAGGTGAAAAATACAGGTTGACACTGGTTAGGTGAATGTAAATGGTTTTCATTGGTAGGGTCAGTGAGATAAGTTGATAGTGGTAACATGTCAGCAACTGCATGTCATTGATTTAGGGTGTAACTTGGGAAGGAAAGAAAAGCATGGAGTGAATAATAAAAGTTAACACTGGTTGAATATAATTAGCATGCTACAGTGTGTAGGACATAGCTCATGTCTGAGCAGTATTTGCGTGCATGACCGCGCTTGACATGATGAAAGTGTGAAAAGGTTTTCATTCTCGCTTCCAGCATGTGTAACGATGATTGCCAAAAGCTTCATTCAAAGGCAATCCTCTTTCTTTACACCCCAACAAATATAGATTTAGGTCTATAAATAGATTTATATGAATGCAAAAACATGTTTTCATAATTATAATGCACACATCATGGCACTTTATAAATGTCTACTCAGACCCGGGTATGTGAGTAGGGGGCCAGGCTGCAGCTGCTCTCCCCTTGGTGCCAATAACACCACAACTCACAGCAAACTCATTAAAATTTCATTCCCAGCTGGATCGGACTCATTAAAATACAAGTTGAATCCTGACAGTCCGAGGGGAGGAGCGGACAGCCCGTCCAGAGCAGCTTAAGGGAGTGGGGAGAGGGTCTCTGGAGAGAGGAGAGCAGGGAGATGGGAGAACACTCTGGAGAGAGGTAAGCAATTAGACAGAGGGCTGCAGAGAGGAATGGAGGATGAACACGTTGTACAGAGATAAAAAGAAAAGAATATAAGACTTTGCTAAGAGCTGTGTATGGAAAGCAAGCAGGCTGCGCTAAGTGCCCATCAGTGTGGAGGCAAAATGCTCTGCAAAGGGGGGAGGAAAGATGTTCTGCACAGGGGGAGACAAGTGGGTAGGATAGTCTGCAGACAAGAATAATGCTGAGAGCAAGATGCTATTAATGAACTCTACTTGAGAGGGAGAGAACAGTGGAGTTCTTACTCTAGAGTGTATCCTTGGGGCAGAATGGACAATGAAGGAATGATCCTGCCCCTCCTTCTCCTTTTCCCTGGAGAAACCTGAAGCCGTAGCATCAAAGCCCACACCACTAAACACACTAACTTCATCATAGCATGGAAGCCTCAAGGGAAAAACATGAGCAAAGAAGAGGAAAATGGGTGGCAGACCAAATAGAGCGCAGAAAAGGGTGGATATGAGAGAGCATGTGCAAAGGAAGGGAATTGCCATCTTATATATATATATATATATATATATATATATATATATATATATATATATATATATATATATATATGTGCCACCCATGGTGGAGCTCATAATGTAATCTCCATGATACAAATACACTGAGGGTAGTTTCATCAGAAGCCAGATTAACTCAGTTTTATTGAACTACAGGGAAAAAAGCATCCCAAGCAGGCACAAGGTGAACAAACACACTGCACAAACATTGTAACCTGGTTGTGATTGAACCCCAGACCCCAGGGCTGTAAGGTGGCAATCCTTACCACTGTGGCATAGTGGAATAGAAAAATACAGATAGAGATTAGTTTGAGTGGAGTTAGGAAACCACTAAGGAGGTACAAGTAAATTAGTTAAAATATAAATTTAATGAAATAGAGGGGTTAAAGAAGGTAGATAAATATGTGTAGGGAAAGCAGGAAAGGGAATGACAGGGTAGAGTCCTGCGCGGGTCCATCTTTTGGAACCCGTACCCGCAACCTGCAATCCGCAACCCGGACCCTCATCCTTACCCACTTGGACCCGCCACCCGACCCACAAGTACCTTAGTACCCGTTGACCATCAAGAATGAGGAAGTTCTGTCATTGTAAACCGGAAGTGACATCATTGGAAGTAGGCGTGATTAGAAAAAAAAGGAGTAAATTAGGAAGTGCTGTCATTGGAAACCGGAAATGACATCATTGGTAGTAGGCATGATCAGAAAAAAGGAGTAAAAATCCATATAGACCAGTGGCCTGACCCACAAACCCGCAGAACCGCCGACCCGCGTCTATACCCGCACCCGGAACTTCTACCCGCAACCCGCAGGTTTTTGCAGGTAACCTAAGGTTACCCGACCCGCTGCAGGACTCTATGACAGGGGGTGTCTATATCAGAAGTGGAAAGGTGTAGTATAATGATAGCAATATAGATACAAGAATCACAAGGCCCATAATAATAAGTTAGCACCCCTCCCAAAGAGGGCCTTATTGTTAACCCACTGGTCACATGGGTCCCTAGCTGGAGGGCCTCCAAATGAAAATCACTCGTGGATGCATGGTTATGACCTCATGCACCCCAGTCACGACCATTATACCAAAACATGTTGCACAATGTCCCCCAAACCTCACCCACTTTCCCATATGCCATGCCCCCTTTGCAGCCTACAAATCACAGTCTGCCATGGGGCCTCGGATTGTAGTCCCTCCAGTACTATCCTTGATGGCGGCTCTGCCTGCAGCCCCCAGAGCTAGCGAAATGACCAATAAGTGCTGAAAGAGAGAGCAGACGCACTACATTGAGTCAGTGTTCACTAAAATACAAGGCAAAACACAGGATGGACAGTCAGGCTAATGGAAAGAATGTGTGAGAGCTATCATAAAGAAATCATTCATATGTTAAAGGAGAACTATACCCCCAAAATGAATACTTGAGCAACAGATTATTGCTACTTGGTATTCCTCATCTTTCTATCCAGCCCCCTCTCCTATTCATATTCTAGTGTCTTATTCAAATCAATGCATGGTTGCTTGGGGAATTTGCACCCTAGTAACTAGATTGCTTAAAATGCAAAATGAAGAGATGTCGAATAAAAAGCGAAATAACTCAAAAACCTTAAATAATAAAAAAATTAAAACCAATTGCAATTGTCTCAGAACACTGCTCTCTACATCATACTAAAAGTTATCTCAAAGGTGAACCACCCCTTTAAGTGGCATATTAAAGAATCTTATCAAACTGGTAAATTTTGCTCTTTTACATCTCTTGCCTTGAACCAATATTTCAGGATGGTCTATGTGCTGCCTCAGAGATCACCTGACCAGAAATACTACAGCTCTAACTGTAACAGGAAGAAGTGAGGAAGCAAAAGGCACAACTCTGTCTGTTAATTGGCTCATGTGACCTTACAAGTATAGTTTGTTTGGTATGTTTGTGTGCACCGTGAATCATACGATCCCAGGGGGATGCCCTTATTTTTAAAATGGCTATTTTCTATTTATGATTACCCAGTGGCAAATACTACTAAAAAAGTATATTATTATAAAAATAGTTTGTTTACATGAAGTAGGGTTTTACATATGAGCTGTTTTATGCAATATCTTTTTATAGAGACATACATTTTTTGAAGGGTATAGTTTTCCTTTAAGGATGTATAAAGCCGCCACACCCACCCACCCAGTCAGAATCCGGCTCACAACTCAGTTCCCCCCCCCCAACCTGTCCCAATCCCCCTTTCTCTCTGTCTGGAATCTCATTTTCACCTAAGTACTAACAGCAGGTGCCAATTTACACTTTGCAACCAGAGCCGAGAGTAAAAGGCACCCACCTATTCTTACGCACAGACTATAATTGTTCTTTTGTGCACCAATCAGAACTCTCAAACAGTCACAGGTTGGGTCTCCAATCATAACTCAGTTATAATAGCAACAATATCAGAAAGAACTGGCATTGCTGGTAGGGTGGTGTATCATCGAGTGGCCAGATTATATATATTATTTATTTGAAAACAGGCAAACTCTAAATACCATCATTTGCAAAATAGCATCACTCTGGGACTGCTTTCTGGAGAATCTGTGCATCACCCACTATGGAGGGATTTCAAGTTCCCAGTTCCATCACTTCCCAATAGAACAAGGTGAAGGAGGGGCTGCATAACACTGTGAGTTTAAGGGGGTGGGGAAATGGTTCTTACAAGTGGACAGACTATCATGGTTTCCTTTCCATCTGAGGAATCAGGTACATCTGTGTAAAAATAAAAAATATTTTTATATTTATTTTTTGTAGTTCAGATACTATTTCACCTTTTGGTACACAATGGCACGTATGACATTTCCCTTATGGCATACACTTTACAATTTTCTGCAATTAAAGGGGAACTATAACAAAAAATTAACATTTATTATAAGTTTCATACTATAAAAAGAAACTTTGTACATACAATTAATTAAATATTCTGCATTGTTTCTGAAATAATCAAGTTTATGTTCACTATCCCTCTCTCAGCATCTGTTTCATTGACAGTTAAGGCCCCCATACACAGGTTGATAAAAGCTGCAGACAAACCAAGTTGGCAGCTTATTGGCCCGTGTGTGGGGCCATCAGATGGGCGTCCTCGATCGATATCTGTCCTAAAGTCGGCCAGATGCCAATTGGGCAGGGTAAAAAATCCCGTCAGATCGTGGTCCAGCAATCCAACCGCCCCTATTGCCTCCATTCTGATCTGTTAGTTGCACCCTAGGGCCCCCGATCGGATCACCCCAATATCGCCCACCTCAATAGGGGGTCTTCCTTTCCTAGCAGATGAATTAGAGATCACTCAAAATAGTGTTCCAGTACAAACAATCTAACAAAATAACTGCCTTTTGCACAAATCCTGCATGTAGAGAGACATGATTTCTGGTGATTTTAATAGAGTGAGCTCTAATACATGTTCTAGGCAAAAGGAGCCCCCCTATAAGATATACTGGATCTAACTATCAATGAATATCTGACACCAACTCCTGCATGAAGAGAGAATGAGGAGAAACAGATACTGAGAGAGGGATAGTGAACATAAACTTGATGTTTTTCAGAAAGGGTACATTCTTTTTAATTAATTATATTTAGAAGCTTCTTATTTCAGTATGCTGAAGCTTATATTCAATTTTCATTTTTGCGATAGTTACCCTTTAAATATGGAAACAGGATTTGCCATAAAGATTATATGCCGGATATCTAAGACAGGACCAACTGTAGAAAAGATGCACTAATATATATAGATATACAAGTCAAATGCAATCAGTTTGCATCAGTACAGCCCAGCAAACTGCATATATTAAGAATCTTTTATTTTTTTATCTGGTAACTTTCGCTTGCATTGCTTCTCAGCCAGTGTCGGACTGGCCCACAGGGATACCAGGAAAACTCCCGGTGGACCCAAGTGTCGGTGGGCCCTTCTGCTCAGCCAACTATTTGCCTTGTTTGCCTATACAACAGCAATTGCCTCATTTCTATATAACAATAAAGAGAAAAAATGGAGGAGGAGACTGATAATATTTGAGAAGAAATGAAAGAATAAAGAAAGTGAATGACACAGAAAGAAAAATATTTTGGAGAGTGGGCCTGTGCCCATAGGTTTTCTGGTGGGCCCCAGGCATCCCAGTCCAACACTGTTCTCAGCTGAGCTGCCTGGAATTCTCCTTAGCAAACAGCGATATCAGCAGTACCTCTAGTGGCCAAAAGAGATACTGTTGTTGCTCTTATTGCCTATTGCAGTAATTCTCAAATGTATAAGGGCAATACAGTAGTGATGTGCAGGCTGCCCTAAAACCCACTGGTTAAGCAGGTTTGGGCTGGCTTCTGCACACTCTTTGGCGGGTCACAGGAGGGTGCAGGTTGAGATCTTCGTTCTGCAATCTTCTGCTTCCAGTAGCCACTATTTATATATGTGCGCCTGCCCTACCCCATTTTGAGCCATCAGAGATGGGTGGGTTGTGTGCGGGTCTATAAATAGAAGTGTCAGTAGGGTTCAAGTTGGGTGCGGATTGGGAGCGGCAGGTGTGGGTCAATTTATATACTAAGGATGCATTGAATCCACTATTTAAGATTCGGCCAAATACAAAATATACAAATCCTAATTTGCATATGCAAATTATGGATGTGAAAGTAAAAATTGGAAAAATATTTCTAACTTCCTTGTTTTGTGACAAGGTCACGTGATTTTCCTTCCCGCTGCTAATTTACATATGCGAATTAAGATTCAGTTCAGCCAGGCACAAGGATTCGGGCAAATCCAATTCCTACTAAAAAAAGGCAGAATCCTGGCCGAATCCCAAACCAAATTCTGGATTTGGTGCATCCCTTTTTCAATGTGAGTTCAATCTATAGGATTTGTGCTGAACATACCTTATACCATACATTTATATATTAAACCCCCAAGCATCAGGGCATACTATAATTCTTTTTTAAAAAATGTAAAATCAGGTAAATAAAGGCCACCTCTTTAAACTGAGGAAGAGAACTTTCACTTAAAGCAGTGCAAATGGTTCTACATGAAAGGGCAGTAAGTTTGTGGAAAACCCTGCTGGGTGCAATTGTAACTGGAAATTCCATCAATGCCGGCTTTTAGAGGTACTTGGATGACTTGGTACTAGGACCAGCATATACAGATTATACATATAACTACATGTTGTTTGACTATGAGACAAAGAATTCCTACTTCATAAGGGGAAAGGGCACAAACAAATGTTAATCAGGATATCTACAATGAAAGCACAGAAGGCCATGACTATATAGTATGATAAACTTGCCACATCACATAAGTAAGCCTTATTTCTGTTTGCTTTGTTATGAACTGAATATCTCCTGCTGTTTTTCACTTAAACATTGAAAGATGCTCTGAAGCTCCATTGGGTTTAAGTACCTCACCCACATCAGGGATTCTTCTAATCATCTTATAATTAAAGTAGAAGGAGTGCTACCAAAGCAGTTTATTGCCAATAGATTAGCCACAATAGTGCAAACTATAACACTATATTTATTCTGCAGAATGCTTTACCATATTTGAGTAAACAGCTCTAGAAGCGCTCTCTGTTTGTTTAGGATAACAGCTGCCATATTAGCTAGGTGTGACATAACTTCCTGCCTGAGTCTCTCCTTGCTCACTCATAGGTCTGGGCTCAGATTACAGCAGAGAGGGGTGGAGGGAGGGGGAAAAAAAGTGGGAGATAGGAGCAAACTGAGCATGCTCAAGCCCTAGCCCTGGAGGTTTATGCTAAAAACAGGAAGTCTGATACAGAAGCTCTTGTGTGCACAAAAGAAGGAAAAAAATGCAGAATTTATTTTGAGGACTTAGAGCAGCATTACTTTGGGGTTTACTAGTGTATTTATATAGACCTTTCTGATAAAGCTTACTTCATTTTAACCTTTCCTTCTCCTTTAAATGAAGTTACAGTCTCTCTTTATTTAAAATAATAAATCAGGATAAGTATGAATGTGACATGGACAGGTCAAGGTACAACCTAGCTCTATGAGGGAGTGTTACCAGGTCATGTGGGTATTGGGCTGGCCTGAACATCACAAATGTGTTGTTGAATGTAAAATCATATTTTGTATATGTTTTTACATAAATCATCATTGCTTACTGTATAGCCTTTAAGTGCTAATTGAAGTCAATATGGTATACTGAAATATTAACCTAAAATGTTGTTTATTTATACCTCTTGTAGCTAATAGAAGGTCTTCTTTCAACCTTCCATCTTCTTGGCCTTTAGATCACATTCCAGCTCCATTCTGTTTCTTTCCTCTGTGGGCACATTCCCTTCTGCAATTAAGCATGCATTTTTCTTCCGATAAAAACCCTCTTAAAACTATATTGTCTTTGTACTTCACTTGCCTCTGAGCTTGAGCTGCTAGCCTACAAAAGTCTGACCTATATACCACTGCACTCTGGCTGAACATTCAATGCTTCCGTGACACTGCACTGACCGGATTCACCAAAGAGAGCAGCTTGATAAAAATGCAACGTTTGGTGGTGTGGCTGTAGCAAATGAAGACATTTGCTGTACAATCCCCCCACAGTAGTGAAACTGTGGTCATTGGGCCCTTGGTGCCCACTTATCAAGTTTATGTTTTTCAGGCTTTTATAAGGAGGCTGAACACAGGTTTATTACTAGTAAATACAATACAACTGCCATCGAAACTTCTATTTGTTGAATATTCTGTCAATGTCAAAAGTCCTTTATTTATCTATCAAATAAAAGTGGCCTAAAACACTCACTTAGCACATACCTGAACCAAAACACAGGGTAAAACACATATCAAAACAGATCAATGCATCCAGCAATGATTAATCATTAGGGACTTATTTACTAAGGTTTGAATGGTAAATTCGAATTTTTTAGATGTGCTAAAAATGCTAACACAATGTTAAAACTGTTTTCGATTTGATAGTCAGGACAATTCGATCGAATTTTAGACATTCCCATTTTTTCATAATTAACATACCATTCCAATTGTGAATAAACATCTAATTTATTAGAGCAGGGGTGTCCAAACTGTGGCCCGAGGGCCACATGCGGCCCAGGATGCATATGAATGCGGCCCAGTTTGGTCCCCGAGGAAACGTCATGTCGCAAAGGATATAGGAGGAGGGGGGACTCTGCCCATTGGGCAGTTAGTAATAATAATATAACAATAATTCTATTTAATATCCAGGTGTCCCATATTCCAATGTATAGCTCCATCTGGTTATCCAACTGGCATTGTAGTTATTTTCTGTGTATTTCCTTTACTTTTACAAATCAAACATGTTTGTGTATTTCATGTGTGGCCCCAGACAATTTTTCTTTTTCCAATGTGGCCCTGCTAGCCAAAAGTTTGGACACCCCTGTATTAGAGTTTAATTCACATAACTCTAAAATTCGACCTTTGATAAATAACCTCCCAATAGTTCATCCAAATTATATATTTTTTTTATTTTTGCATCGCTCATGCCCCAACCAAATCTATAAGCCTCTGCATCTCTCTCCCCACAAAACAGCTTCTCTCAACTCTGCCTTGTATAATAGATCAGCAGCAGTGTCTCTCTTATCAAACATACAGTATCAGGCTTGGTCATCTTACTTTCCCAAATTATATTACCGTAACCTCTATTTTTTTTATCTCCATAGAACATGAACCTCTAAACTATTTCTATCTACAGTTTTAAGCCCAGGCATCCCTTGGCTACAACAATACATCAGCCTCTGCCCTCCTTTTACCCAGTGCATACTCTCTTCTAATCAAAGCTAATGCTATCCATCTTTACATTTTTCATCCAACTAAAATATCAAGGTTTTCATTTCTCTCTCACCATACATACCTCTGGTTATCTCTCTTCACCAAACACCTACCAAGTAAATTAAAGGTTTCTTCTCTTTCCCTGTCAAATAAAACAGCCTTTGTGTCTCCCTCTCATTAAATAAAAATATGCTAGCTTGTCATCTCACTCAGCCCCAAAAATGTACGCGGTAACACCATATAAAACCTAAAAATGTCATGTGTCTTGTTATTACCTTAACATACTTCTCCAGTGCTGGATGAACTCGGGTAGTTGCAAGCTGGATTGAGAATGGGGTGGTATGTGGGAAGGTAGCCATAACAGCATGATTCACTTCTGGCAAAACACAGAACTTGAAGCCATGTTTACGGAATATTCTGACATGATCCGGAAGAGGCTTCTCATCTCCTTCACTGAGAATACTGCCCACTATATATCTGCAAAACTCCACAGGGACCTTGAAAAAAACGTGAAACACAAAATACTGGTTATATGGAGACCGAGCTAGAATATCACAGAAAAACAAAACTGGTTTGAAAGTACTGAATTATAACAATGAAACAAACAAAAAAAGAGCAAACACTGGGTTTTTTGTTATCTAAATAGTGGTGGGATTCGCTGTATATTGCAATATAATCAGAACAATTACATTTCCTGAAGCTCAAGTTGACATGTATACACAAATAGTGTTTCATATGCAATATAGAGACACATCTGTGTTCCAGTAACAGGTGGCTACCCCATCTCCCTGTGAGACTGCCTGCGTGCCTCTTAAGGTCTGTTATAGGCAAGATAACATTCCCTTGAGTACCTGCAGCTATGTATATCTTCTTCTGTCTCTCCACATGCTTTAAGCATTGCACAAGTTCTTTCCCAGAACAGTTATTATCCAAAATTAACTAGTTTGATGCCAGAAATACCTCTAAGGCAGTGATTCCCAACCAGTGGCTAGTAAACAACATGTTGCTCGCCAACCCCTTGGATGTCGCTCCCAGTCGCCTCAAAGCAGGTGCTTATTTTTGTATTCCTGGCTTTGAGGCACATTTTGGTTGCATTAAAAAATATATGTACTGCCAAACAGATCCTCCTGTAGACTGCCAGTTCACATAGGGAGTACTAATAACCAATCACAGCTGATAATTGACATCCCCAGGAACTTTTGCATTCTTGTGTTGCTCCCCAAGTCTTTTTACAATTGAATGCGGCTCACGGGTAAAAAAAGGGTTGGGTAACTCTGCTCTAACCCTAAACCTCTGCTCTAACTGTATGACCTGTAGCAGTGGTAACGGGAAATCAACCTAAAAGACAATTATGGAGTGATTTGGGGACCATGCCTGTTTTCTCTACTGGATACAACTGATAGCTCAGACTAATTGCCTTAAGATGGCAGTTTGATGCCCTAGTTATTCTTGGAACAAGGACCAAATGGCTAATACAGCTATATTAGATGTGTCACCTTGTTTTATGATAAGGGGGGATCATGACTATATATTCAACAGCCAAATGATAACCGATAAAGTCCTACATGGTCTCATGTTCGTAAATTTGGAGTAATAAAGTTAATTTGGCAGAGATCCCTTCATGCAGGTCCAGCTGAGCACAAACGATTATAGGGCCATAAAAAAAACACCCAATCAAATATATAAGTTGCTACATGTAGGAGGTATGGGACCTGTTATCCAGAATGTTTGGGACCCGGTGTTTTCCGTGTAATGGATCTTTCCGTAATTTGGATCTTCATAACTTAAGCCTACTAGAAAATCGTGTAAACATTAAATAAACCCAATAGACTGGTTTTGCTTCCAATTAGTTAATTGTGTCTTAGTTTGGATCAAGTACAAGATGCTGTTTTATTATTACAGAGAAAAAAGGAAATCATTTTGAAAAATTTGGATTATTTGGATAAAATGGGAGGTAGCATTTCCATAAATCGGAGCTTTCTGGATAATGGGCTTCCAGATAACATTTGAAAACTGGAAGCAGTAAAAAAAAAAAAGGCAAATAATTAAAAAAACAATAAAAAATAAACAATGAAGACCAAATGAAAAAGCTGCTTAGAATTGGCCATTCCATAACATACTAAAAGTTACCTTAAAAGTGAACCACCCCTTTAAGCATGCATAGAATGTTAAGAAATTGTTTTTCAAATTCTCAATGTAAGGTTACAAATTTATTGCTGTTGCTACTTTTTTGTTACTCATCTTTCTATTTAGGCCTCTCCTATTCACATTCCAGTCTCTTATGCAAAGCAATGCATGGTTGCTAGGGGAATTCGGACCCTAACAACCAGATTGGCGAAATAGCAAACTGGAGAGCTACTGAATAAAAAGCTTAATGACTCCAAAATCACAAATAATAAAAATGATAACCCACTGTAGATTGTCTCAAAATATTGCTCTCGTCATCGTACCAAACAGGCCTGTATTTGTGGAAAGGGCACCTAGGCCCGGGCCTAGGGCGGCAGGATTTTAGGGGGGCGGCATGCTGTCCAACCACACCCACTTTGGTTCAAAAAACTGGGGATGCGCTAGAGATACAATGATTTTTTAATTTCCCATGTGCCAATCCCCATTGCTCCGGTCCAGATGATGAAAATTTGCACGAAGAAAGGGGAGGGGACAGGAGCGAAAACTGGCAGTGGGCCTAGGGGCGTCCACTATGTAAATCCCGGTACCAAAAGTTATTTTAAAGGTGAACAACCCATTTAATGCACTTAAGGGATATGATGTGCCACATGACGTGCTGCAACTTTAGCATTTCTCGAAAATTTGGAAAATGTGAGGATTTTAGCTGCAGTGCCGTTTCTGAGGCAGGAGCTGCTTTCCTGTCCTGGAGGGAGGCTGCAACATTAGTGTGAAGAGCGCAATTGTGCTCTTGCACACTAGTAATGTTGAATTTCCGGTTTAAAAAACGGAAATTTGGCTCCTAAAGGTACCTGGAGCGGCTTTTTTTGCTGACCCTATCTGGCGCTGCCGTCGGAGGTGAGTTTTTCAACGCGCCTCATTGGCAGAGCACCTGTTTAGTTGTCACAGTACCATGACCTTTGGCTTTGTGCCTTTATATTAGGGATCAGGTCCGGACTGACAATCTGTTGGTTCTGGCAAATGCCAGAGGGGCTGCTATAAGGTCCCATAGAAAGTCAGTATTAAGTGGGCTGGTGGGGGAGACCTTCTATATCACTGGGCCTCTTTGTATCTGAAATGGCAGGGTCTATTTTAATTCTCAGTCTGGACCTGTTAGGGATGCACCGACTGCACCCACTATTTTGGATTCGGCTGAACCCCCGAATACTTTACCAATGATTTGGCAGAATACCGAACCAAATTAGCATATGTAAATTAGGGGTGAGTCACTTTTTGTGACAAAAAGTCACGCACTTTCCCTCTCCGCCCCTAATTTGCATATGCAAATGTAGATTCAGATTTGGTTCGGACGGGCAGAAGGATTCGGCCGAATCCGAATCCTGCTGAAAAAGGCCAAATCCCGAACCAAATCCTGGATTCGGTGCATCCCTGCTTTATATTGTCAAGGAACTTTTCGGTGACTTCTAATATCCTTATAGTTTAGAGCAGAGGTACATTATTCCTTAAATATATATTTAAAACAAAATTAGATCCATTCTAGAAGCGGCAGTAGGCGTTTGGCGTAATTGAGCATTAAACACAACCTCTGCGTTCTCACCTTCATGGGGTTGTCATAGTAAACCCCAATGGACACCAACTTGGGAGCAAGGCTGACATTTTCTGTATACAAATTGCCACTTTCGTCATAAGGTCCCACTCGAAATTTGTAGGCCAACACAGCACCCCTGATAGGCGGGGGCCCTGCCCGAACCTCCACTTCTGTGAGCAGCCCTGAATACACAGCTAAGCCAAACAAGGTGAGAAGTAGAAGTACTACTACGACTGCTATGAGGGAAATCAGCACCCATTCTGGTACAGAGCTCATCCCAGAAACAGGGTGACTGACTAACTGCAAGAGAAGCACACGTGGTGGGGACACCTCACACCTCCTTAGCCAATGGGGTCAGCAGCTCTTTGACAGGAGCATAAACAAGTGATCCCCCTCTCAGGTTTGGCAGAATCAGGGGTTTTGTTTCAGAGCTCACAGGCAAGTGGTGCTTAGGACTTGTCCTTCCTTGTAGATTCAGTGAAAGAAGCAGGTTCTTCGCTGACAATCCTCTGCACACTTCCACAGATATCTCCTTCCAAAACGAGCAGCTTCCGGGTACGATGGTGGTGGGCGCAACTACTATTGTAGGGAGAATTCATGAATTGTACGACAAATATTGACGCTGAATCCTGTATGTAAACTGAACGTCCGCTGCTGGGTGTCTTTAAATGATCACAAATGCAGACGACCTTCTATATCAGCGGGCGGTCACCATGGAAACAAAAATGGGAGATTCCAATTTCACGCTTTTAGTTAACTCAGCTTACAGTTCTCGGGAGCTGTTTAAGTTTATCCGAAAAGGAGCAGCTACTTCTGTTTAGCCTATAGGTGTAAGTGTGACGAGTGCAACTTTGCCGGTCATATGGTTGTGGGCGGAGGCAGGAGAACAGCTTTCTTTGATTGGCGGAAAATAGGCCGGCGCTGTGCTCTGATTGGATGTCAGGATTAGGCGGGAAACCCTAGGGAGAAAAACCATGGGGGAAATAAGAGGCCGGTCACAGCTGATGACATATCAGAGTAACCTGGTGTAACAAGAACGCAAAGGTGCCACAAGGACATTGTAATGTGAATGTGCTGTGGTATCATCTCAGCGTGTGACTGAGTGAAATAAATGTAAAGTGCTGCTAGCATGTTTCAATCTAGAAGGTTCTTGTGGTGAAACAAGACCGTGTCTGGCCTCCCCTGAGGTACATTAACATTCCTGAAAACTGAGGCAACATGAATTAGCCTTAGGCAGTGTTGCCACCTTTTGCATAAGCAAATCAAATTAGTCCTCCCCCATAAGTTATTGACCAGCAGAATTTGTGGAGAGGCCACCAAGGCCCTGGCCTAGGGCGGCAGGATTTAAGAGGGAGGCAAGCTGCTCAACCACACCCACATTGCTTCAGGAACACTGGCGATGTGAAGGAAATATGATCGTTTTTAAAATTTCCCATGCACTAATCCCCATTGCTCTGGTCCCGATTATGAAAATTTGAGCAAATAAAAGGGAGGGGACTGACAGCACGCCTAGGGGTGCCTGCTATGTAAATCTAGGCCCTGTTGACCAAACATAATTTTATACGCTAAGACTCTGGGGAATTAGTCGCCCTCTTTGGGCAACTATTCTCCCCTAAATGGCTTTTCGCCAGCTAGAATGTAAATCGACGGCAGGATGGCACTCGGAAACGCTTCGTTTTCTGATGTTGCCTCGCGAGGAAACTTTGGATGACTTCAGAAAACTAAGCACTCTGAGTGCCATCCCACCGGCGATTTACATTCCAGCTGGCGGGAAGGCATTTAGGGGAGAATAGTCACCCGAAGAAGAGGTGATTTGTCACTGGGCGACTAATCTCCCCAGAATCTTAGTGTGTGTCACCACCCTAAAGCAGAACAAACCCATCTACCCTCTTTATACTCTCTCTACTCTCTATAGTGCCCCAAATGCTTCCCTAGAGGCTGCACCTCCCCCCCCCTTCCTCCTTACAATGCAGAGTAGTATGGCTGGCTTGGGGCCGGCATGTCTAATGAATCATGAATATGACTCCCAAGCTCCCCAGTTTTAAGGATCTCGTCAGTAGGATCAATCAGACGATTTTGACAGCACCTTCAGATTTCACAGCGCCTACCCCTGGAATGGGAACAGGAGAGGTGATGTGCAAATAGGCAGGAGTGCCGAGGAAAATCCGGAAGAATGGTCAGACAGGCCGAGGTCAAGGAAGCCAGAATAAGGTTCAAAACGAGGAAACAGGTCCGAGGTCAGAGGCAGGCAGAAAACAGCGAGGTCCAGGAACAAGCAGGGATCAGAAACCAGGAATACAGGATCAGTAGTAATGCTAAGTCCAGAAGCTAACAAGAACAATTAGCAAGGAGGATACACGCTGGCGTCCATAAATAGGCACTGCGCATGCGCCAAGGCCGTCGCACGTCACAACGCACGCGCGAACGCGCCTGCGTCACAACGCGCGCAACCCCGTGCGACAAGACGTGCGCGCCCGCTCGGCGTGAAACCGCGCGTCGCGCACCTCCTGACGCCTGCGCCGCACAGCCCGCCGAGGACCCAGGTAAGTAGCGTGACATTGCCCCCTCCCCATGGTCGGCCTCTGGACGACACCTGCAGCAGGCTTCTCCGGATGACGTAAATGGAAACGTCGAACAATCCTAGGAGCATGGAGATGAGAAGCAGGTTCCCAGGAATCCTCTTCGGGACCATAGCCTTTCCAACGAACCAAATACTGAAGTGAAGAACGTCGAACGCGAGAATCCAGAATATCCTCGACCTCAAATTCCGACTCCCCATCAACCAGAACGGGATCAGGAGGGGTAGATCTACGTTCAGGGAACGGATTACGGTGGACAGGCTTCAACAATGCGGAATGAAACACAGGATACACCTTGAAAGTGGCCGGCAACTTCAGTTTAAAAGCCACGTCATTGACTTTCTGGATCACAGGAAACGGACCTAAAAAGCGGGCTCCCAGCTTCTTAGTAGGACACTGCAACTTAAGATGCTTCGTCGAAAGCCAGACAAAATCCCCCACTTTAAACTCAGGATCAGGTCTACGATGCTTATCAGCATAAAACTTGAAGTTTTTCTGAGCCTTGCTCATGGACTGTTGAAGAATCGGAATGTTATCTTTCAAAAATTTCAGCCGGTCTTCAACGGAAGGCAAAAGCAGATCAGAAGGAAGATCGGGCAAAAGAGTGGGATGAAAACCAAAGTTAGCAAAAAACGGAGTTTGATCTGAGGAAGAATGATGAGAATTATTGTATGAAAATTCAGCCAGTGGAAGTAACGAAACCCAATTATCTTGAAGAAAAGTGGAAAAACATCTGAGGTATTGTTCCAGAGTTTGATTGGTGCGTTCCGTCTGTCCATTGGACTGCGGATGAAAAGCAGAAGTAAAAGACGTTTTGATATTCAGGCTGGCACACAGAGTTCTCCAGAATTTGGATGTAAACTGGGTTCCCCGATCTGACACAATCTCCTGGGGAAGACCGTGTAGCCTAACAATTTCTTTAATAAACACATCAGCAGTTTGAGCAGCAGAAGGAAGGCAGGGAAGAGCAATGAAGTGAGCCATTTTGGTTAGTCTGTCCACTACTACAAAAATAGTATTACAGCCAGAAGATAGCGGAAGTTCCACAATGAAATCCAAAGAGATAGAACGCCAAGGACCGCTGGGAATGGACAGAGGATGGAGCAACCCTAGAGGGCGTAAACGAGGGTTTTTGGCACGAGCACACACCTCACATGACGATACATATGCCTTGCAGTCTTTGGAAATACCTGACCAATAAAAGAGTCTTTGCGCCAAACGTAAGGTTTTCGAAATTCCCAAGTGACCAGCCAGGGGAGAATCATGTACTAGTTTTAAGGCTTCATATTGAAGATTCTTAGGGACACAAATTCTTCCATTAGTTAAAACGAAATCGTCTTTACAGGAAAACACTACGTTGCGGGGAAGTTCGCTGATAACTTGTTCTTTACATACTTTAAGTTGACTCATAAAATCCGTCTGAAGGAGCAAAAAGTTCTTAGAGGGAAGAATGGTGTCTTCAGGACTGGGAAATGGAGCCAACTCAGTGGAGTATAAACGGGATAAAGCGTCGGCTTTACCATTCTTGGATCCAGGACGAAAAGAAATTAAAAAAACAAAACGGGAAAAGAAAAGAGCCCACCGAGCTTGTCTTGGATTGAGTCTCTTGGCTGAACGCAGATATTCAAGGTTTTTGTGGTCCGTAAATATCAGTATTGGATGAAGAGTCCCTTCTAGAAAATGTCTCCACTCTTCGAGTGCAAGCTTAATTGCAAATAATTCCTTATCCCCTACTGAGTAATTTCTTTCAGAAACAGAAAGTTTTTTAGAAAAATAGGCAATAGGATGAAGACTCTCCTTGAAGCATGGTCTTTGGGATAACACCGCACCCACAGCAAAATCAGAAGCATCAACCTCTAGGATAAAAGGTAGAGATGGATCCGGGTGAAGAAGGATTGGTGCAGAAGTAAAAAGGTTCTTCAAATGTTCAAAAGCAATTTGAGCTTCTGAGGACCATTCAAACTCCTTTTTAACAGACGTCAAATTGGTAATGGGACGGACAACAGCAGAAAAGTTCTTAATAAATTTCCGGTAGAAGTTAGCAAATCCCACAAATCGCTGGACCTCCTTACGAGAGGACGGAACAGGCCAATTCTTGATAACCTCCACTTTCTTAGAGTCCATCAAAATTCCCCCGCCGGAAATTCGGAATCCCAAAAATTCAATCTCTTCTTTCTCAAATTCACACTTTTCCAGTTTAGCAAAAAGTTTGTGCAAACGTAGACGAGATAGCACTTTCTCCATATGAATGCGATGTTCCGCAAGGGATTCAGAGAAGACTAAAATGTCATCCAAATAAACAATAACAAAAACGTCAAGAAAATCCCGAAAGATGTCATTGAGAAAGTGCTGAAATGTAGCGGGAGCATTACAAAGGCCGAAAGGCATAACAAGGTATTCGAAATGTCCATATCTTATTCTGAATGCAGTTTTCCACTCATCCCCCTTACGAATCCGAATTAAGTTGTATGCTCCTCTCAGGTCCAATTTCGAAAAAACTACAGCAGAGCGGAGATTTTGGAAGAGTTCCGGGATTAACGGCAGAGGATACCGATTTTTAATTGTGACTTTGTTTAAGTCTCTATAATCAATGCAGGGTCTTAAAGTCTTATCTTTCTTTTCCACAAAAAATATTCCTGCGCCAGCAGGAGAGGTAGAATGACGGATAAATCCTTTCTCAAGGTTTTCATCCAAATAATCCTTCAAAACTTTTAACTCAGGTTGAGAGAGCGGATAAATCCTACCAAAAGGAATCGGGGCCCCTGGAAAGAGTTCAATGGGACAGTCGTAGGTCCTGTGAGGAGGTAGGACATCAATGCCTCTTTCATCGAAAACATCGGAAAATTCCCGATAGACAGATGGAAGCAAGGAAATCTCCTTTAATAAGACAAAAGGGATAACCAACCTGGTAGAAGCAGAGTCCTTTAGACATTGTTTGAGACAAAAGGTGGAAGGAAACAAAATTTCTTTAGACACCCAGTTGATGGATGGATTGTGTTTAATTAACCAGGGCAAACCCAAAATAATAGGGAACATAGGTGAAGAGACAACATCAAAAATCATAATTTCTTCATGAACATCGAAACAGGACATCTTTAAAGGCAGAGTCTCAGAAGTGATAGGTCCTGAAGCTGGAGACATTCCATCCGCTAATCGAAGCCCCAAGGGAGTGTCCTTGTCCCTTATTGGAAGGCCTTGAACTCTTGAGAATTCCCTATCCACGAAACACCCACCAGCTCCGGAGTCAATGATAGCGGAAACCTCAATCCTTCTTTCGTGGAACTGAAGGGACAGAGGAATAGAAAAATGAGAGTCAAATTTTTGGGAGTAAGGGCCCAACACCACAAAATCACGAGACCTACCCTCAGGACGTATTGGACACGATCTGAGGAGATGACCAGAATTGCCACAATACAGGCACAAATTCAATTGTCTTCTTCTTGCTCTTTCTTCAGGGGAAATAGAAGGGCGGAGAACCCCAATCTGCATGGGTTCAGAGGAGCCTACTGACATAGGGGATTCTGGAAGCAGGGATGCTTTAGGTGTAGCCCAATAAGGAGATGCCGATTTCTCAGAGCGTCGTTCACGTAATCTGCGATCCATCTGAATCACGAGTGAGAACAGTTCTTGTAAAGACTCAGGAACCCCTACCCGAGCCAGTTCGTCTCTAAGGGCCTCAGATAACCCTAAACGAAATTGGTATCGGAGAGCTTTATCATTCCATTCTGTCTCCATAGCCCAATGCCTAAACTCGGAAACGTAATCTTCCACTGGGCGACGACCTTGGCGTAGAGCAGTAATAGCAGCTTCAGCAGTGCAGGCACGTCTAGGATCATTGTATAAAGAGGCCATTGCTTGAAAGAACATAGACAGGTTGTGTAAAATTGGATTTTGTCTTTCCATCAGACGATGGGCCCAAGCTTGAGGTTCACCGCGTAATAACGAAATCACCACCCCTACTTTCGTTTGGTCAGAGGAATAAGTACGAGGTTTCAGAGTGAACAATAACTGGCAAGAGTTCATAAAGGAGCGAAACATGGATCTGTCTCCAGAGAAAAAATCAGGCATGCAGACTTTGGGTTCCAGTGCGGCAGAGGAAGTGGAAAGAGCGGACCCCGAAGCAGCAGCGGATGAAGAGGCAGCAGGATCTTCCACAGGCGGATTCAGAACACTGGCTTGGAGCTGCTGGTACCCACTTTGCAATTCTTGGACCGCTTGGGTTAAGGCGGCAATTTGCTGCGACAGCGAGGTAATAGGTGCATCATCCTGACCGGAATCCATTGTGGCTAATTGCTACTTTAAGGATCTCGTCAGTAGGATCGATCAGACGATTTTGACAGCACCTTCAGATTTCACAGCGCCTACCCATGGAATGGGAACAGGAGAGGTGATGTGCAAATAGGCAGGAGTGCCGAGGAAAATCCGGAAGAATGGTCAGACAGGCCGAGGTCAAGGAAGCCAGAATAAGGTTCAAAACGAGGAAACAGGTCCGAGGTCAGAGGCAGGCAGAAAACAGCGAGGTCCAGGAACAAGCAGGGATCAGAAACCAGGAATACAGGATCAGTAGTAATGCTAAGTCCAGAAGCTAACAAGAACAATTAGCAAGGAGGATACACGCTGGCGTCCATAAATAGGCACTGCGCATGCGCCAAGGCCGTCGCACGTCACAACGCACGCGCGAACGCGCCTGCGTCACAACGCGCGCAACCCCGTGCGACAAGACGTGCGCGCCCGCTCGGCGTGAAACCGCGCGTCGCGCACCTCCTGACGCCTGCGCCGCACAGCCCGCCGAGGACCCAGGTAAGTAGCGTGACACCAGTGTTGATTGCCAACCAGAAGGAAATTAAATTTTGGCTAGAGGAAAACTCAATTTTGCCACATTGTTTCAAAAGTCAGTCAGCAGACAGGCAGATCCAGTTATTATTATTATTATTTTCATTATTAACATATATTTTTAGAGCGTCAACATATTGAGCAGCGCTTTAAATGAATGTGCTTATACGAAGAAATCACATGAATGACATACATAGAACATACATAATTACTTACATTAACAAACAGTACGGTACTAAAGGTGAGGAAGGACCTGTGCAAAAGAGCTTACAGCAGCAATTACATTTTCAAAAAATATAAAACCAATGAACGTCTGTAATTATTGCACATTGCAAAGTTGCTTATAATTACATTTTCTTTCTTTTGGCAACATTGTATTCTTTCATTTACATCCTCTTTAAGATAAGATGAATCAGCAGTCGTAGGCAAAGGTCTTTTTTTATACTTGCCCTAACCATTTTACATTCAATGATCACTGAAGTAGCAAAATATACTTGGATTTATGGTAGTCTGGTAAATAACACACGTTCCTACTGAATTAAGCACCCAGAGCTATATGCAGGACTGGATCATATTGGCTACTCCTAAGCTGTACTGACATGTAGAGCATTTTTAAAGCACAATGAGCTTGGTACAATAAAGAATAATAGAGTTTATAGGTCAGTGACACTGTGTTTCCAGTAGACATACCATCAGTGAACGTTCACCTCCACAACCCTATGCATTAATTCTGACTAGTGGAGTGGTTTTATTTATCCTGTCAACTTTTATTTGCACTATAAATAGAGAACTAAGCTCATTTAGCTTTAAAGGAGAAGGAAAGGCATTTTCACTTCGGGGTGCCAACAGTTAGACACCCCCAAGTTATTGTATTTACTTACCTGACACCTGGCCAGTGCTCCTATCAGCAGAAACCTGCATCGCCCCGGATCGTCTTCTTGACTTCTACTCCTTTCAAATTTCCTGGGGCAGATGCATGCGCAGTGGAACAAAATAGCTGGCTTTTTAGTTACAGTTTGGCTTTTCGCTCTACTGCACATGTGCATCCGGAAGAAGAAAGAAGCAGGAAGTGGATCGCTCCATGGTGCTCGCTGGAATAAACCCTGGACCGGTGCAGTTTTCTGCTGATAGGAGCACCGGCCTGGGGTTTTAGGTAAGTAAATACTTGGCACGCCTTTCGTTCTCCTTGATGTTTAGTTTGTTCCTTTGGATTTCTGGGTTCATTTTAATCTGAAATCGAAGTTGCGCCTCGAGATCCCTGAGTTAAAGTCTTGCGTGGAACCAATTTGTTAAACCCGACCCGCAACCCGCATACTTACCTGCTTGGACCCGCTACCCGACCCAAAAAGTACCTTATTCGCAACCCGATCCGAGACCCGCTGCCCATCAAGAAATAGGAAGTGCTGTCATTGTAAACCGGACGTGACATCATTAGAAGTAGGCATAATCCGGGGAAAAAAGGAGTAAAACAGGAAGTGCTGTCATTGTAAACCGGAAGTGACATCATTAGAAGTCGTGATCAGAAAAAATGGAGTAAAACTTGCTATTGAGAAGACCGAGACCCGAAGAACTGCCGACCCGCGTCTATACCCGCTCCCGAAAACTCCATCTGCAGCCCGCAGGGTACCGCAGGTTTTTGCGGGTAACCTGCAGGTACCCGACCCGCTGCAGGACTCTACCCTGAGTGTTCTCTAAGTAATTATGCTCAGTGTAATATGCAGAGGGTTAAAATGTGTTGTTCAGTTGGTTTGGTTAAAGAATTCTCTTTCAATAGACTCATGTAGTTGCCAACTGTGCCTTATTACCAGTGACAGTCCCTGGTTTGACTTTCCCTTTAAATTGCTTTCCTTGTGAATATTGCTGTCTTTTTGCTGGCCAACTGCTTAGAAGAATTTCTTTGACATGTGCATAAGGTCTTGATCAGTTACCTTCCACTTCCTAATATGACAAAGGTTGGCTTCATAAATCCATGTCTCACCTGCCTCCCTTGGCGGGGGGGGGGCATTCACAGTAAGAGACAGGTTATGGACAGGGACTTCACAAGCAGGAAGGGTCCTTGTTAGATTGGAATCTGACCTGTGCTTGGAGGTAGTAAGCTGGTCTGATCATGGCCAACCTGTGTATCGCTGGTACATATAACCCAGTTGCAGTAACTGAAACATTAGTCATTTTGCAAGCTATAAATGGCATGGGTGACACAATGTTCTGTGTGTCATTGCTCTGACCCAGTAACACCAGGGAATTCCCTAAATGCATTTGATGCTCATTCTAGCAGTCAATTGCTGACTGTTAGGCTTAACCACAAGAAAACAGATAAAAATGGCTGCAAATGCCATAGCTGATACCAAAATCCACTGCAATATGTGCAAGGAGATTTTATATTGTGGCAGTTTCTATACCGATTTCTTCTGGATATTCTTTTTTTTCCCACACCAGCAAGTTAATTGCTCTTGCTGAAACTGACCCCTGTGCATGCAAACCTGTTTGAGAGAATGTGATAGGGATATTAGACCAGTGAGTATATCTGAATGATGATCTCTGTAATCATGTACTAATACAGGTGTATGGGATCCATTATCCAGAAACCTCCAAATTACAGAAGAACCATCTCTAATAGACTCCTTTTTTATCAAAATATAATCCAATTTTTTTAAAATGATTTCATTTTTCTCTGTAATAATAAAACAATACCTTGTACTTGATCCAAACTAAGATATAATTAATCTTGATTGGAGGCAAAACAAGCCTATTAATTGTTTACATGATTTTCAGGTAGACTTAAGGTATGAAGATCCAAATTATTGAAAGCTCAGTTATCTAGAAAACGCCAGGTCCCCAGCATTCTGGATAACAGGCACCATACCTGTAATGACAATGTGCACTGGAAATAATTTTCAAACACTGGCTACAAAATCCTTCCAAAAACCCCAATCCATTAAAAAAATATAAAAAGTAGGTCTCTTCTGTTTTATTTGCAGCAAACATTTACTCCTTAAAGCATGAGTCCATGTGTCTTGTATTTGGCCTTGCTTGAGAAATGTACCTTTTTTAGGTTACATTTTTTAATGTCTAGTTTTGTCTAGGGGTCATTTTTATCGAACAGTGTATATGGAGTTTGTCACAGTTCTCTATTTACAGCTCTCTATTCCTTTGTGTGGGGTTTTTGAAAGGCTTATTTATTAAAGTGTAAACTCACTTTCACCAGTTGATAAACCTGCCTTTTTAACCATATGCCCACATAGAAAGCAGGGATCTCTCGGGTTTTTCACTAAAAAAAAGAAAAATCATTGTTTGCTTTTATAGTCTCTCCAAACTTTATGGCAGCAAGTTTTTCCTTTTGTTTGTTTTTGTAATCCTTGATTGAAGTTTAACATAAACAAAAAACAGTTTACAGGTAAAAATATTCACTGAGAACAGTCTTTACAGTAAACTGATTTGTTATCCAAAAGCAAGGCCTATTGTTGCAATAACATTGCAACAGATTTTTTTATCTTTATTGTCACATACATGGTCCTTCTGTCCACACTAGGGATGCACCGAATCCACTATTTTGGATTCGGCCGACCCCCCCGAATCCTTTGTGAAAGATTCGGCCGAATACCGAACCCGAACCTTAATTTGCATATGCAAGTTAGGGGTGGGAAGGGGGAAAAAAATTACTTCCTTGTTTTGTGACGAAAAGTCACGTGATTTCCCTCCCCATTCCTAATTTGCATATGCAAATTAGGATTCGGTTCGGCAGGGCAGAAGGATTCGGCCGAATCCTGCTGAAAAAGGCTGAATCTTGGCCGAATCCCGAACCGAATCCTGGATTCGGTGCATCCCTAGTCCACACATATTTCTTTCTAAGATTAAAGCTGTCACTCATCATTCTTAAAAGGAATACAGTCATCACATAATAAGCCCGTTTTATAAAAGTAACAAGCTGTAAAACCACTGTTTTTAGTTACACTAGAGGTTTATTTTGTGTATTTTTATGGTTATGCCACACAGGACTTTTTCTCCACAATTTCACATTGTGCATATGCTCCAATTTTCCTTTACCGCTAAGAAAAATTTAATTTCTATTATTCTATAGAAATAAAGGGCATAGCTCGTCAGGCACAAATTACGAGGTATTAAATCGCATTAAAGGTCAGCAGTTTACAAGTGCTTAAAGGGGATCTAAGCCCGAAAAATAAATCGATGCACACTTGTTCAGGTTGCTTCTATGAGGATTTACAATTTCAGTTCCTTTAGAGCTTTATTATCTTTCTTTGGTATGAAACGTTGACACATTTGCAATTTTTTCAAAAGTTCTGCAAGTGCATTGCTCTTTTTATATGATGCATATGTCCTATACAGTAGCTACACTGCCTAGCAAAAGTTTTCACCCCCTTGGCTTTTTACCTATTTTGTTACATTCCAACTTGTAATTTAAATGTTTCTTAGACTATTGTATGCAGATCCATCACATAAAATAAGATTAAGTTGGCAAAGAACTGAAATGAGAAAAAAAAATATATATATATATATATATATATATATATATATATATATATATATATAAAAATAGAATTTAAAAAAAATCCTGGTGTGACCAATTACCTTCAAAAGTCACAAAATTAGTGAAATGAAGTCCACCTGTGTGCAATCTAAGTGTCACATGATCTGTCAGTATAAATACACCGTTTTTGACATGGTACCACAACAAACCTGCCAAGAGAGGGCGGCCCACCAAAACTCACAGACCGGGCAAGGAGGGCATTAATCAGAGAGGCAGCAAATAGACCAAGGTAACCCTGGAGTTCCACAGCAGAGACTGGAGTATCTGTCCATAGGAGCACAATAAGCCGTACACTCCATAGAGCTGGGCTTTATGGATGAGTGCCAGAAAAAAGCCATTACTTAAAGTTAAAAATAAGAAGGCACGTTTTCACAAAGTACTGACTTCAGGGGGGTAAACAGTTATGCACACTGAATATTTCTGTTATTTTGTCCTATTTGTTGTTTGCTTCCCAATTAAAAAAAAATAAATACAAAATCTTCAAAGTTGTAGGCATGTTCTGTAAATGAAATGGTGCAAACTCTCAAACAATCCATTTTAATTCCAGGTTGTGAGGCAACAAAACATGAAAAATGCCAAGGGGGGAGTGAATACTTTTGCAAGGCACTGTACATACACCAAGGCAATTTACTTCTGAATGAGAGTGCAACTATATTCCTATTTTCCTCTCTCTCTTTCTGTTACAAGTATATAAATGTATTTATATTTGACCTACGCTTGCACCCCCCTTAAGGTGGCCATAGATGTTAAGATTTTTAAAAGATCTTTTAAAAAGACCAAGCTTATCTTGAAATGATTGTTAAAATGTATGATTTGTCCATCAACTAAAAAAAAATTCAAGTGATATTGTCTAGCTGAAGCCAGGAAAACTGTGGATAGCTGCCTGCTTGGCCCTGCAAACAATTGGACAATGAATACATTTCACACTGTGAATCTTCTAACCTGACCAATTGAGTCTCTGACAAGTGTCGGACGAAAAATCGTTAGATGGGATTGTTCAATGAACACTCATAATGTCTATGGTGAGCTTTAGACTCAAAATGTAATGCAACCCCTCCCCAGATTTTTCTATTGTGAAGTGATGGATTCAGGCATTGACGTCCATGTGCCATAGTGGGTGGTTCACAGATTCTCTTGAAAGCATAGGGAGTTCAATTCCCAAAATCCATCACTTTACAATGGAAGAAGATGAGGGATGGGCTTTATGACACTGTGAGCCTAAGAGTGGTTTGGAAACGGTTTATTCAAGTTTTGTTTCATGCTGTGCTATCAGGTATGGCTGTGTAAAAAAACAGTCATATTTGCTTCAGGAAATTTAGATGTTTATGCGCCTTTTTTAAATAAGCCCAGTTTAATGAGCTCATGTCAAAATGGGAGGTATATTTTCTATGAAGAGAATGGTCTCCAAAAGGACTTAGAAAACAAACGTAATGTGAATTCTACAAGGAATATTTCCTAACTGACTTAACTTTGTAGAGCAGTAAAGGATAAAAGTAATATAAAAAACAAAGCACACTAAAAATAAATAAAATATTTTAATTCACATATTAACAGTATTGATGAGGATCCCTTGTTCCTAGAGTTTTTGTTAAATATCTAACTGCAAACGGCTCTTACACATAGTAATGTCAGTGTTCAGCAGTCCAGTTTGGTCTTCCCCGCAAATCATCCAAAGCAGGAGGTCTAAGCGCTCCTCTACCAAGACACATCATACAGCAGCTTACTTCAAACACACAATAATATTGGGATCACTGTCCAGCCTTTCATCAAGCTCCCGATAACTCATCCCTGTGAGAAGAAAAAATTATTCCTACAATTATAAACACACCATAAAAATAATTATTGAGTACACTAAACTAAAAATCAGGGATTAAGCCTAGTTGGGGTGGGTGCCAGGGCCCCAGTATTTCCCTATTTATTGCATTTCTAATTGTCTTCAGGAATCACTACCTGCACAGTAGCAAAATATGAAACAATTTTTGATTCAGATATCACAAGCTTTTGTTGAGGTTTTAAGGCAACAAACGTAGTTTGGCTATGGCTCAGTAAAAGTTAACAGAAAAGCGAATTGCACAGTCTGGCCCTTGTGTGGGGCCCTCTGACTAGCTTTCCCGATTGATATCTGGCCAGAGTTGGCCAGATGTCGATTGGGCAGGGGTAAAAATCCCGTTGGATCACGGACCACATCTGTTCATTGATGCAGCCGCCCCTATCCAACCACCTCTATTCCTTTCATTATGATCCGATCGTTGGGCCTATCAGCCCGATATTGCCCACCTCAATGGGCATATCGGGGAGAGATCTGCTCATTTGGTGAAATCGCCAAACAAGCGGATCTCTATGTGTATGGCCACCTAAAGCTTGGGGTACATTTAATAGTGACAACAGAGTCAAAGCATGTCACCTACATCTGGTCTTCCTGCCTGTCAGATTTTCATCTCCATGCAAATTGCCTTCTTATTGTCCTGCTACGACTTAATATTCTCCGTGCACTGGCCTCAACTAAATGGATAGTGGTCGTATGCAACAGTTGTTGCAATCACTAAAAGGCAGATGTGAAAGCTTATTGAACAACCTGGGAACAGGTTAGGCCGGTTCAAGCAGTTACCTGGATTTTAAATTTATTTTTTATGAAATTTATTGGGATAATAACATGTACCCACTACATCAATTCGAATCTTAATGGGTTAATAACACGTATCACTATAATGCTTTAGAATTTTTATATATCGAATAAGGATTGAGGTCATGTTAATTAATGTAATGGTTATATGATGCATTTTATTAATATATTTGTGATAAATGTATTTATTCACGTTGCACTTTAGTATAATGCACTTTAATTGGATGTCATACTAAATGGTTAACTAAATGGTTAATGGAAATGCTTTACCCATGATGCACTGGATTAGTCACATGAGGTTTTAAATGTTTGGTTTTTTTGTTTGTTCCTTTACACTTGACAAAGGGCATAGCCCGAAACATGTTGTGTGACTCTGCTGCCCAATAAAGAATATTGCAGTCGAGTCTGCTGCCCTGGATTTGTTCAACAACAATTTGCATTACTGATACATTGATTTGGGATATCGTACACATGATAACCCATGGAATTAAACTAACAAGGACTTTTGGTGAGCCGCACTTACTCCCTTATTTGAATAAACTGGGAACAGGACTCTATTCCTTTACTATCCTTCTTGCTATTCTTTCCTTTCTAACCATTTGTCTTCTTCCTTAGTTACTTTATTTTATTCTCTTTCTCTATTTGGAATAGTACATTTCACACCAGTTGATGTGAAGCATACTGTATCATTGTGAACAAAACAATATGTATGTGAAGCCTGTAACTCAATTCATTTTCAATTTTATTAATGAAAGGAAATCAGTATTGTATTTTCTTATCCAGTGCAAATATCACAATGGTGAGCTGATGCAACTCTTAACACTCTTGCACTAATGGGGTGCACTTTAACTGCTACAGTGCTACTCTGAGGCTCATAACAGCCTCAATAATAAAAGTTAACTAAAGCCCTTGAACACTGAAAGGATTCGGTCATGATCTTAATGATGTTGTTTTTATATCTAAATTACACAGTTTACACTGCAAATAATTCACTCTACAATATAAATTGAAGAGCAATGTATTTTTTCCAAGTTGTTATATTAGTGTGTAGGCGACATCTCAGGTCATGTTGCCTGGTCATGTGCTTTCAGAAAGAGCCAGCACTTTAGGATGGAAATGCTTTCTGGCAGGCTATTGTTTCTCGTACTCAATGCAACTGAATGTGTCGCAGTGGGACCTGGATTTTACTATTGAGTGCTGTTCCTATATCTACAAAGCAGCAGTTATATTGTATTAGGGAGCTGCTATCTGGATACCTAACCATTGTTCTGTTGTTAGGCTGCTGGGGGGGTGATATCATCCCAACTTGCAGTACAGCAGTAAAGAGTGATTGAAGTTTATCAGAGCACAAGTCACATGACTGGAGGCAGCTAGGAAACGGACAATATGTCTAGCCCCATGTCAGATTTCAATATTAAATATAAAAAAAAATCTGTTTGCTCTTTTGAGAAATAGATTTCAGTGCAGAATTCTGCAGGAGCAGCACTATTAACCAATGCATTATTTGTGTTCCTGGTAGCCAGCTGCTGTGCCATTCTTTGCTTATTAAGCACCATGATACTGCAGTGTATAATGTCTCCTGCTATCCCTTTTCCATGGAGGTTTGGCAGAGAATATCTATTTGCCTGAAATAATCTGAAGAGAATATTTAAGTCTGCTCTCTGATCTTAGAATGATCGCTACATTCAGAGCATATTGTTGTTTCATCAGCCACCCTCAACTGGGCCCTGCTTCTGGTTTTCCTCTAGGTAAAATGTGGTCTCAAGAGAGATGTTATAAGATATTCTCTCAGGAGATATGTAATTCACTACGATGTTATTAACATTATCCTGGCTACAGTTCATGTTTGCGTCATAAAAGGTCTCACATTTGAAATAAGGAGCGTATTTATTTTCATGATGAATAGAGTGAACGAAGGCAGCACAAAAAGCAGAAGACCTGGCAGTTAGAAACAAAAGCCGCACCTGTTTTGCAGCAGATCTCATCATAGCTGTGGCTCCCCGTGTACAGGCGAGCAGGGCTCCTCTCATCACGAGACACCTTCACCGGATATTTGTGCAGCCTCCTGATGAGTTTCTTAATCAGCCCAAACTGAATGAGTTTTCTGAGTTGATAGACATGAAATTGGTCAGCGCTAAACAAAGACTCTAAACAGCTCCTTGTTGTGTGTTATCACCCATTGGAAGCTATTTGTTAATTGGAAACACAACCCAAAAATTATCGTAAACTTAATCAGTGCTTCTCTGAGCACTTTGCAATTGAAACTATTTTTTTAGACTGCGCCAGGCATTTGGCTCAACAGCTCTTTCTATGGCTGACTGAATATGCATAGGAAAGTATATGGACAGATTTTGCTAACACTCTGACCTTTACAGAGAGTTGTTGAGCTGAAAGCCTGGAATAAGTAATCTAAAACTCTCTAATTTCTCTAACCACTAAAAAAAAAAAAAGGAAAATTAATGAAAACTGTGCCGATGAGCACTCAGAATAACTTTAGATCAATTAATGTTTGTGTTTAGATCCACTTTAAGATTTTACTGTGTTACATGCGATTAGGGTTGCCACCTGGCCGGCGGGTAAGAATGATGGTTGATCCCAATGTTAAAGGAGAAAAGATAAATATATAGGAAGGCTGGTATTTTTTTTCAGAAAAGGTGGCAACCCGTGAGTCAAACCCATCATGTATAAGTGGCAACTTTTAGTAGCATTTCATTCTCAAACACTTCAAAAAAACTGAGCTGCATTTCAGGATTGTAGCAAACAGATCTTACTAACTATGGCCAACATTCTCATTGCAAGCGACCCCTCGCTATAGGGGCAGTGTATAAGTGCCATGAAAGCTTTTAAACAAACCGTAACACCAAAGAATTTAGGTATTTTAAAGGAATGACAATATAATTTGCTGTTGCCCTGCTCTGGTAAAACTGGTGTGCTTGCTTCTTATACTTTGTATAAACAAGCTGCTGTGTAGCCATGGGGGCAGCCATATAAGCACAGGATACACAGTAGATAACAGATAAGTTCTCCAGAATCCCATTTTATACCACAGGTTTGATCTGTTATCTGCTGTGTATCTTGTGTGGCTTCTCTCAGTTTGCACTGAAACTGTCCCTATGTCTCTTGCAATTTCTTTATATGATTATATACTGCCTTGGACTATTTAGTAGAAGTGTTAAGCTCAACTATTAATACAGACTAGAAAAGGAGACTCAGACAATTACTAGGTACAAACACTAATCATCACACCAACATCTAATCCCTGCAATATGGCTCAATAAGGCAGTGTGTATAACCTATAACAACCAGTCAGCAATTTGTCTTGATCAGTCTTCTAATCAAATGAATGGGTGATATGGGTTACAGACTAAAAATAATGTGCCCAGAGTATTATATACTGTAACTGGCCTGATGTAACAGAGACTTTCAGGTTCCTGCTGCATTGTCGTGGGACAGCCATAAGCACCATGCACAGTGTTTGGTGTAATTACAGTAGTTTGCTAATGGGCTTGCATTGATAACAAATATAAAACACTGCAGCATTCTTATTTAGTGCTCTGAGGTTTTCTCATCATGCCACAATGTAGAAAAGCCTAAAGAGAAATCTAAAACACGAGAGGTGTCTTCCTCATCTGCCTTTTAAAGGAACAGTAACACCAAAAGATTATACTGTTTTAAAGTAATGAACATATCATGCAGTGTTGTCCTGCACTGGTAAAACAGATTGTGGAAATTGTAAACAGGCTATATGGCACAGGTTAAATAGAGTATAACAGATAACACCATTATGTTCTACAGAGTTTTTCTGTTGTGTTACCTAAGCCTTTTCTCCTTTGAATGGCTGTCCACATTGCTACACAGCAGCTTATTCATATACGGTAAACAATAGTAGTGTTTCTGAAGCAAACACATCAGTTTTACCAGTGTAGGGCAACACTGCATTCGATTTTTATTAATTGAAACCACTTTTATTTATTGATGTTACTGTTCCTTTAAGCCCTTAAGAATGATGCTTTGTGATAGGCAACACATACCAAAGTCACATCTGTACTTCCGGTGCTTATCTTCCCATTACTTTGCCTATACTTGGCCATCTCAGAAAGCAAGGGAAAATAATCAACACTGCTGTAATGTTCCAAAGCAAAAAAAGAGCAGTCTGAGAATCATAGCATTAGTGATAGTGCTAGACAGCATGGGTCCGATAAGCAGCCAACATAATAGCAGACATTTTACAGGGGGATTTTGTTTACATAGGATGATAATGCAAGTTTCCCTTTAAGTAGAGCACGTAGATATTACACAGAGGTATAATAACTCATCACATTGCAAAATACACCTTCTCTGCAAAGCGGCATCTTTAGAAGCAACAAAAGTAATACACTGCTATTTTATGATGTGTTTTGAGTGGTATATTACTTGCTTAGATCAATAGCCTGGCTCCTTATCTAAACGCAACTCCTTTATTCCTAATACAGCTCCCTGGCCATATTCCAGTCCATTGTCACACAGTGGTGCACCATAGTGAGGACTGTGTCTCCCTCCATCATTCAGGAAACATCCAATAATGATGGTGGCAAGCAGGGAGCTATCAAGGGTAAAAAGTAAAATTGAATTAAAAAATACAACATATTATACATTATATTTGAATCTTGTTACAGCAATTATATTGGAACCTCACGAATTGGCACAAATGCCACCAGGACAATTGGTTGGAAAAGGGCATGCATTTTAATAGTGTGCACAACGGCTGTCTCTTAAAAGAACAGTAACATAAAAACATTAAAGTGCTTTCAAGTAATGACAATATAATGAACAGTTGCCCTGCATTGGTAAAAATGGAGAACCCCAACTATAGTTTATATAAACAAGCTGCTGTGTAGCCATGGGGGTAGCCATTCAAGCACAGGATACACAGTAGATAACAAATAAGTTCTGAAGAATCCCATTGTATATAGAGCTTGTTATCTGCTGTGTATCCTGTCCTTTACTCCTTTTCCAGCTTTGAATGGCTGCCCCCATGGCTACACAGCAGCTTGTTTATATAAACTATAGTAGAGTTTCTGAAGCAAATACACCAGTTGTACCAGCACAGGGCAACACTGCATTATATTTTAATTACTTTAAAACTTTACATTTTTGGCGTTAATGTTTCTTTAAATGACAGTACTGTTGGACAAACAGTGTTAGTACCCCCTCTAGCTGCGAGATGAGGCTTCTCATTATGCACAGAACAATGGAAAGCCAGTGTTAATGCCAAAAAAAGATTTCCCTTGCACACAATTCTAGCATTGTAGACAAATATATATGCAGAAATGTAGCAGTTTTTCTATATCCTGAAGAGAATGGCATGCTTATTTGATTTATTTCTAGAACAGGTTTTCCCTGCTGAATAATTACTGATGCCAGATCAGTGACAGTTTTCATGCCACCTAGGCCGAAGTCGGGGGCCAAGATCTTTAAATGAACAGTTCAGTGTGAAAATAAAAACTGGGTAAATAGATAGGCTGTGCAAAATAAAAAATGTTTCTAATATAGTTATTTAACTAAAAATGTAATGTATAAAGGCTGGAGTGACTGGGTGTCACAAAAGCCAGAACACTACATCCTGTTTTTCAGCTCTCTAACTCTGAGTTAATCAGCGACTTGAAGGGGGCCCATTTGGTAAATATCTGTTTGGTTTGTAAGTGATCCTCAGCATTCAGCTCAGATTCAAAAGCAACAGATATGACCCATGTGGCCCCCCTCAAGTCTCTCATTGGTTACTGCCTGGTAACCAGTCAGTGTTAACCAAGAGAGCTGCAAAGCAGGAAGTAGTGTTCTGGCTATTATGTTAGACATCCAGTCACTCCAGCCTTTATACATTACATTTTTGCCTAACTATATTAGAAACGTTTTTTATTTTGCACAGCCTATGTATTTACCCAGTTTTTAGTTTTACACTGAACTATTCCTTTAATCCTGGATAAGCCCTGCATTATTTTATAAACCTAAATGTCACAATTTTGCAGAGGCGGAACAGGTTTTCTTTGAAATCTCAAGACGTTCCCTGACCTTTCATCCACTCTTTGTAGCTGCTGTGTATATCGAGCGATCAGATCTCGTACTGTAGTACCTGGGCTTAGGCCACAGTACAGCTGGAAGACATCACGGAGACTGGGCCTCTTAAGGCCTGAAAACACAAAATAAATATAATCAGAGCATAAAGGCAAACTGCAACTAAGTTACAGCTCGACATGTTTATAAGAAATGTTTATAATCTGCATTTTTTTTCAAGACAGCATTTTTGCTCACACAATATTTTTGCATTCACAAAAAAAAAAAAGCCACCTTGTGGTAAAATATAAATTGCAGAACACAGTATACTGCACAGATATTATATAGTTAATCAGCAAGGGGAACTCCCAGTGCATGGAAGTTTTACATACATATAAATTGGCAGAACATTGCATTCCATAAGCTGTTACAGCTTTTTATTGCACAGGATGAAAACATTAATAAGATAATAATGCATGAGAGGACAGGTCTAATTTCAGCAGCGATCTATAATTACATACTGACTGGCTGTTGACTCCATGTGTGTGTGAGGCCAAAGGGAAAAACTTACTGAACCCCAATGGGTTCCATTCAGTGTTGTCTCTTCTATTTATCATGCGAGTAGACAGAGCAGAACAACATTTACCTGGCTTACTCACGTAGTTCAGACATTCCTCTTGTAAAGCTTTGTCATGGATCAGCTCATGCACCAGTGGAGTTGTACAATATACATTGGAATACTGCAAGAAAATTATGGAAATGGGGTAAGAGGTGCTATACAGGATACAAGGGTGATCAGAACAAGATATGTGCAATAAAATGAATGTTCTAAGTATCAAACAAAGTTAAAAACAGTACTCTTTTTGCAGTGGGTGCAAAAAGTGGGCACTTCTCAACAGGATCTGAAGAGTATGAAGAGTAAGAGCTCTATGCACAGGGAAAGTGAAAAATCCCATTGTACGCCACAGATTTATTTTGTGGGAAGGAAATGTAATTCAGTGTGCATAGTAAAGAACAGATACACAGTAAGGGGCCGATTCACTAACTTTAAGTGAAGGATTCGAAGTAAAAAAACTTTGAATTTTGAAGTTTTTTTTGGGCTACTTCGACCATCGACTACGACTTCGAATCGAAAGATTCGAACTAAAAATCGTTCGACTATTCGACCACTCGAATAGTCGAACTGTCTCTTTAAAAAAAACTTCAACCCCCTAGTTCGGCATCTAAAAGCTACCGAAGTCAATGTTAGCCTATGAGGAAGGTCCCCATAGGCTTGGCTAACTTTTTTTGATCGAAGGATATTCCTTCGATCGTTGTATTTAAATCCTTCGAACCGTTCGATTCGAAGGATTTAATCGTTCGATCGAAGGAATAATCCTTCGATCGTTCGATCGTACTATCTGCGCTAAATCCTTCGACTTCGATATTTGAAGTCGAAGGATTTTAGTTCCTAGTCGTATATCGAGGGTTAATTAACCCTCGATATTCGACCCTTAGTGAATCAGCCCCTATGACTGATTCGCAACGCCACAAGGAATCAACACATGAGCCATTTCCATGAAACAAACCCAGGTCTCTCTGGAATCTTTTAAGTTGGAATCAACAACAATTAAAAAAAAAAAATAAATGCATAAACAATTTACTGCCATACTTACCTGAAATATTGAAACTAATGTAACCACTCCATAGTACCTACAAACAATCAACAAAAGAAATACGATTAATACAAACAGGACAGTATAATTTATTTTACTGCATAACTCATCCAAACCTCGAGAGCTAAACTACTGGTCTGAAGGCATCCATAGCAGGAGAATGCGGATATTAGATAACTGGTGTGTCAGACTGCTAGGCACAGCCAATATCCCCTAAATCTTCTACAGCTCCTAAATAGAACATTCCCCAGGTAAGAATGCAAAAAAAGGAACATTATGAGGAAGATTTATTATGGGTCGAATAGTAAATTCGAATTTCAAAATTCACACATTCCAATTTTAATTCCCCTATTCGAATGTGGGATTTAGCACACCTAGACCATGCAAACAGTCCTAATTTGAATATTCGCCATCTAAAACCTGCAGAGTTCATGTACAGTCAATGGCAGAGGTCAGTTGAGCCATTTGGAGATGTTAATAGCCTTCCTGACAAATAAGCAAAATTAGATCGAATAAGAATCAAATACGATTCAAATTTTTGAGTCTGAACCATTTGATCGAATATTAGCCATTCACGTTTTTTTATTAAATAACCTCCCAGTCGAAGTATATTCGAATTTAAAAAAAATCCACATGAATTCGACATTTGACAAATGGGCCTCTATGTGTACCCAGTTATCTGCAACATGGCCTATGGAAGGAAAATAAGCTCTAGCAATGAATGTGACACATATTCCCAAATTCTTTCTTGCTATTATGACTCCAGCACTAAAATCTTACATCAGGTTTTGGATTGCAATTCGCACAAGGTTCAGTTCCACATCAGCCTCTGCAGAAATCTTCTGGATGTGACGGAAACCATCAATGTATGGAAGGATCTAGAAAGAAAAAAAGAGATGAGAAACCAAAGGGACAGGGTGTGATTAGGGTGTTATTATAATACATTTATTATACACAAGAGCCATGAATATCATGTAAAATATATCCTTATAAACGGTGACTAGTGATGTCATCAGATATAAACGTATACGCAGTGATGTCATTTGTATCACATGACTCACTTAAACTTGTGTATTATAATAAATAAAGTACCCGTTGTTGGAAAATATGAGGATATTATATGTAACCTCGGAGTTCCTTGACCTGTATAAAAGCACTTTTTTATGGTCATGGAACTCCTCCATGACTTATAATATCCTTATATTTTACAATAGGGGGTACTTTATTCACTATATAAACAAAAATGCTTTCTTAAAGGGGTAGGTCATCTTTCCAAACAGGAGAGCAGAAAAACATAAATAATCCTTTGTAAAATGTAAATTAAAAAAATAACTATTATTTTTGGAGAAACGTTTGAAAGCAAATTACCCCAATAACAAGAAAGGACACCTAGACAGAGTTGATAAAAAGAATGTGACCCCACCAGAGAAAGAATTGGAAGGACTTGTAAATAAATGAGTCCCAAAGGGAGAGACGAAGCAGTTACATATCATAACTCTTTTCTAACCTGCTGAGTGGTTAAATCCCATTGTGAATTACTGAAATCTTCTTTCTCTTCAATAAAGACAGGAACATCGTATTCCTGTGCGGTTGGTGGTGACACTCGAGGCTCAATCACTTTTAAATGCATAGTGTTACTCTCATCTAAATGAAAAACACGTTGTCAAGGAGTGGGGAAAAGTCCAGGCACAAGCTATGGGAAAAAACACACATTACCTATAGGGAGGGAACATTCGCCCGTGGAGTTAAGGCCTTCCAGTAAGATATTCATTATAGGCACCAGTCTCTGTTTGCTATCTTCATTTGAGATAAACCCAGTTTCCAGCTATTAAAGAAAGGAGAATGCACCCATGACCAACAAAATACAGCACTAATAAGAGAGGGGGTAGAAGCATTGTAGGTGGATGTTTTGATGGGTAAACAAAATTACAGTAAAACAATGGTGTGTCTGGGGAAGTCATTACTGCCATGTCAGAATTGTGCACCTCCAGTGTGGTGAGATATCCCGCTAGCTTCTTCACGATGGGCTCCAGAGCACACGTCTTTGCTCGAGCATCACACACAAAGCCCAGGTTAAAGAGCAGAGCATTTCGACTGTATTTCTTGTTCTCAATGCATACAGGACAACCAATCAGCTTCTTGTCCATGGCAGTTCTGAAAGAGGAAGAGTCAGTATGTGAGGTCATGTGAAGTCAATTGTATTGCATTCTATACAGCTTCAGTTTTCTGCTGTATCTTAAAGCAATCATATTAGTAATCTCACATTTAAAAGGTTAAAGTGAACCTTATCTTACAGGGGGGATCCTTTTGCCTAGAAGATGTATTAGAGCTCACTCTATTAAAATCACCAGAAATCCTGTCTCTCTACATGCAGAATTTGTGCAAAAGGCTGTTATTTTGTTAGATTTCGATTGTACTGGAATCAGTTATTTGAGTGAGCTCTAATACATCTGCTAGGAAAGGAAGCCCCCCCCCCCATAAGATATATTGGATCTAACTGTCAATGACTATCTGACACCCAGCTGCTGTATGAAGACAGAATGAAGAGAAACAGATGCTGAGAGAGGAATAGCGAAGGTAAACTTGATTATAAAATTATTATTTTCGCAATAGTTCCTCTTTAAGCTTTAGTTCTCCTTTCAAAACAAACATCCTGGGCTCCATCACTCATACAGTACATGTTCTGCATCTCCAGGCTATTGTCAGATCCTAACCTCACTTTACTACTACTTACTTACTTAAGGTGGCCATAGACATTACAATTATGATCTTTCCTGGAAAAGATCTTGCAAAGAAAGATTGTTCGTTTCAATACACACATGTAGAGATGAATCATCAGATATACAGGTAGAAACAATAGAATTTTACCTGTATCTGAAGATTCAGCACTAACAATTGGCGGGTGCCTTCAAAGGCGCCAAATCAAAATTTTCCAGCCAGCCCGATCGACAAGCCAACCAATATCCAAGTCTTCTGCTATTAGTCATCTTGTCTCCCACCATACACACACCGAATAGTTTACAAAAATTAGTTTTGTATGATATTATTCGTGTACACCAGGGATGTCTAACTGGAAGCCATCGGACAGGCCAGGTTTGGCTTCAAGGGGAATCTTATGGCCCCCCCATTCTCCATATACTTTTTAGAGACTTCGTCACTTTGCTATAATTTGACCCTTGAGCATGTGGTATGAGAAATAAGAAAATTAATATATATATACAAAGTTGTATATACAAAGTTGGAAAGGACTGATATAGACATTGGTATTCAAATGCATTTTACATATGGTCAAAGTTTTATACAGAATTTTTAATTATTGTACTTTTGGTTCTATACCACTTTTGGAACATCTAAGGGAGAACTCCACGGTGCAGCTCGAGCCGACACGTCACCATGCAACGAAACGCATGCGATGTGTCGGATGTTCTGAAGATACAGGAAGTGAAGGAGAAATCGCAGGTAGGAACTACAGTTATCGGAGTGTTGGATGAAAACAATGCACGCTGCGTTTTCATCCGACAGTCGGATAAATGTAGTTCTTACCTGCGATTTCTCTTCACTTCCTGTATCTTCAGAACATCCGACGTGTCGCATGCATTTCGTTGCATGACGACGTGTCGCTCGAGCCGCAATGTGGAGTTCCTCCCTAAGGGTATAAGGATGCTAGGGTCCAACTTACACCAACAACCAAGCAGAAGTTTGGAAGGATGAATAAACAATAAAAAAAACCAAACACATTCCATTCATTAATACTCACACTGTGATTAGTTTGTTCTGCAGCTCATGTTTGGTAATGATATACACATGCACGGAGTCAAACAGCTCTCGAAAAATGTATTCCTCCGGAACCTAGAGAGTAGATAATATACACAGTATGAGGCCCTTCAGCTACCGCAGCAAGACATATACCTTTATCCTTAAAGAGGTAAGCGAGCACTGTGAGCTAAGGATGTACAGCAAATGCCCTGCAAGATGTTGCTGAAGTCCCACTCCCACCATTTTACATAAATCTGAGGGGTTCTGGGAGTTGTAGTTCACAAATTGGGCCACCTTACCTGGTAGGTTATCTTTGTGCCATGAGTTGGATGAAACTCACTGAAGAAAATGCACTCGATCTTCCGGTTGGCCATCACTGCGGAAAGCACTAATTATAATAATGGTTATCACTGATTGTCAAGAAAGATGCACAAATGTATAAACCGTCATAGGGGCACACACACTTTTGCAGTAGCAACAATTAGTCCTGTTATTGTGACTGTCAATACTGAAACAACACAACAGTTAAAGGGGTAGTTCATCTTTGAGTTAACTTTTATTTTATAGTTTTTGAATTATGTGCCTTCTTCTTCTGACTCTTTCCTGCTTTCAAATGGAGGGGGGGGGGGTTACTGACCCCCATCTAAAAACAAATGCTCTGTACCAAATGTATTAAATAAGAAGTAGTAGAGCCAGACATTTGGTGTCAATAAATGTTTTGCAGTTAATCTGCTAGTGCTTGGCTTTACTACTTCGTATTTGATGCTTCAGCCTTCTATAAACAAATGCAGAGCTGTAGGTGAGAATAAGGCATATTTGGAAACAGTGCTTCATACAAAGCTACAAATGTAACATAGTAAGTTAGGTTGAAAAAAGACACACGTCCATCAAGTTCAACCTCTTAACCTTTTTTAACCTGCCCAACTGCCAGTCGATCCAGAGGAAGGCAAAAAAAAAAATCCATCTGAAGCCTGTCCAATTTGCCTCAGAGGGTGAAAAATTCCTTCCTGACTCCAAGATGGCAATCGGACCAGTCCCTGGATCAACTTTGACTATGAGCTATCTCCCATAACCCTGTATTCCCTAACTTGCTAAAAAGCCATCCAACCCCTTCCTCCACATCTTCACAGCTCTCACTGTAAAAAAAAAAAAACCCTTCCAAATATGTAGGTGGAACCTCTTTTTTTCTAATCCGAATGGGTGACCTTGTGTCAGCAGGAAAGACCTACTGGTATATGATCCCCTTATATATTTATACATAGTTATCATATCTCCCCTTAAACGCCTCTTCTCCAGCGTGAACATCCCCAATTTGGCCAGTTTTTCCTCATAGCTAAGATTTTCAATACCTTTACCAGCTTAGTTGCCCTTCTCTGTACCCTCTCTAATACAATAATGTCCTGTTTGAGTGATGGAGACCAAAACTATATGGCATATTCTAGATTGGGCCTTACCAGTGCTCTAAAAGGTGGAAGAATGACCCCCCCCCCCTCCTCCCGTGAATCAATGCCCCTTTTAATACAGCTCAAGACCTTATTTGCCATGGGGTGTAACTACAGAGGAAGCAGACCCTGCGGCTGCAGGGGGGCCCAGAGGTATAGGGGCCCCCATGAGGCCCTCATTACTGAGCAATCTCAACATATACTAGTAAAACAGGACAACCTCTGGATATGTTGGGGGCCTTAAAATTAATTTGCTGTGGGGCCCAGTAAGAACTAGTTACACCATGGCCCTTGATGCTGCTGACTGGCATTGCTCGCTACAGCCAAATTTATTATCTACAAGGACTCCAAGGTCCTTTTCCATAATGGATTTGCCCAGTGCAGTCCCATTAAGGGTATAAGTGGATATTTTTACATCCCAGGTGCATGACTTTACATTTATCAACATTGAATCTCATTTGCCACTTAGCTGCCCAAATTGCCAGTTTGTCAAGATCATGTTGCAAGGTGCCACATCCTGGATGGAATTAATTGGGCTGGATAGTTTTGTGTCATCTGCAAACACTGATACATTACTCTCCCCCTAAGTCCTTAATTAGCAAGTTAAATGAAAGTGAACCCAATACTGAGCCCTGAGGGACCCCACTAAGAACCTTACTCCAAGTATAGAATGTACCATTAACAACCACCTTCTGTACCCTATTCTCTATCCAGGGCTTCATTAAGCCCAACAAAACTTAGTTTAAAAAGCAGTCATTTGTGGGGCGCAGTATCAAATGCTTTTACTGCCCCCCACTATCCAGCATCTTACTTTCCTCATCATAAAAAGCAATCAAATTACATGACCCATCCTTCATAAAGCCATGCTGATTGTTGCTCATAATGCCATTCACTAGGAAACATTTTGAATGTGATCCCTTAACAAGCCTTATAATAATTAATAACTTACTGGCCTATAATTGCCAGGCTGAGATCATAATCCCTTTTTAAATATTGAGATGACATCAGCTTTTCTCCAAACCATAGGCACCATACCAGATGAAAGTGAATCTGAGAAAATCAGAAATAGGGGCAGGTCTAAAACTGAACTAAACCCAGGGGTGTATGCCCTCAGGCCCTGGAGCCTTGTTTGCATTAATTTTTATTAAAGCTTCATGGATCATATCCTGAGTCAGCCATTGACTAGATTGAGCTGAACCATTAGTGCAGTTATAAAGTGAGCCTGGGCACTCTGACTCCTCTATTGTATACACTGAAGAAAAGAACTGATTTAACACATTTGCCTTTTCTGTATCTGTTACAACCATACTGGTACCATTATTTAATGGAGCAACACTCTCAACCTGCATCTTTTTACTATTCATATATTTAAAGTATTTAAAGTAATATTTCCATGGAACATAATGCTAACAATGCTTTTATGGATGTAGAGCCTAATGGGACAACATCCCTTTTGAATGCAATATATAGGGACACACCACTCTGAAGCTCTAAGAAGGGATCATTCCACAGCTGTACAATACTATTGCCTGAACTGCAAAGTCCAACAGGGAATAATGGGAGTTGTAGAAGCAAACAGGAAAATCACGGAATTTTTGACAATGACATACTCGTGATTGATCAATCGGATCAGGCAGGCGTTTCTTGGCCTGTCACCCACAGAATCCCTGCACCAACATCGCGACCACCTCGAATCGGACAAAAATCGAGCTCAAGCGGACATCGGAAGGCACGGGAGCGTGCCAAACCTCGCTTCCACTTTTAGCACCGCCCATTGAGAGTCTTCAGAACTACAATTTGAAAAAAACACACGCACGTCAGCCAGTCGCGCTGAGGAACCTCCGACTAGGAAACAGCTGGCAGCGGACTGCCAATCCTAAAAGACTGACAGCGTTCTCGCCAAATGGCGGCGAGGGAACTGCGTCGGTAGGCGTGGCTTTGCTATTTGGTAGGAGGAGGAATATAGTGTGCCTCTATAGCGTTTCCTGGGACAGGAAGTGGTGCTGCTGTATAGTGAGTGACAGAGGCCGCTCTGTTTATGCAGTGAGTAACTAGTGAATATAAAAGTATAATATTATACAGAGAATGAGGCATAGGGCTGGCGCATTCTGTGTATGTTATATTATCATGCAGTGCAGGGTTTTCAATGACAGCTACACAATGGGGGAGGGTCTGTATTAATAATATGTGATTGGTTGCTGGGGGTTACTAGCTGTGGGCAGACTTTGTGCATTGATGACAACATTATCCCAGAGGACAATTACACTTTATGCCCCTATTTTACCTCCAGCTTTGCCATGTATGAGAGGTAATTTGGGAGGGTTTCGAATGCTGGGTGTGTGTGGGGGGATAGACTAAACTGAGGTGCAAATGATGGGGAGCAGGAGACTGTCACTGTGGGACACTTAATTGCTCTAATGGGACTTAATTGCTCTAATGGGCCCATGTCATTTATTCTGTGGCAGAAGGTGATCATGTCTCAGAATACAGACGGTGACTCCCGTGTGTTCCAAGCTCTACGAGTGCTGTCAGGAGTCGCCGCTCATGTCGCTTCTCTATCGCTTACTGTCTACGTGACGTACGTATCACAGCCTGGAGCAAGTAAGTGCCAGTTTGAATATTCAATACCAACCCAACAAAGGCAAACTGTCTTCACTTGTCTCCCTATTATATCATTCCATTCTATACATTCCCAAGCTAAAGGGGTGGTTCACCTTTAAAGGAAAAACAAACCCCTTATTAGAAAAAAAACCCTACCCCACATACAGCGCTGATTCTAATTAATGTGCCGCCTGAGGCGGTTCCTTCAATGCCTCCCCCCTCGCCGGCAGGAACACTATTGCGAAGAGCGCAATTGCGCTCTCTTGCAATAGTAAAGCTGAATTTCCGGTTTAAAAAATGGAAATTCAGCTCTTAAACGTGCCAGGAGTGGCTTTTTGCCGCCCCATGGATACCTCTATGGCGTTGCCGTCTGAGGCGAGTTTCTCAACTCGCCTCATTGGCGGTGCGCCCCTGCCGACATAGACCCCAATCCCTCCTCCCCCCCTCCAGCCTAGCTGCTACCCCGGGCAAATGCCCTAACTTTTTACTTACCCCTCGGTGGCTGTGCAGATTCAGGGATCGCAGTTCACGGCAGCCATCTTCCTGGTCTTCGTGTCCTCTTCCAGCGCTTCGGCAATTTACATCCATTTCGGCGCATGTGCAGTTACGGCAAACCTGGAAAACGCTCCAACTGCGCATGCGCCACTTCGCTGGTCTCATTCTCAGATTACCGAAGAGAAGAACATGGCTGCCGTGAACTGCGATCCCTGAATCTGCACAGCCACCGAGGGGTAAGTAAAAAGTTAGGGGTATTTGGACGGGGTAGCAGCTAGGCTTGGGGGGGATCGTCTTTGTGGAGTGGAGGGTAGGGTTTTTTTAATATGGGGTTTGTTTCTCCTTTAAGTTAACTTAAGTATTTTATGCTAATTCTAAGCATCTATTCAACTGACACCCATTTTTTAATAATTTTTGAATGATTTGCCTTCTTCTTTTTCTGACTCTTTCCAGCTTTCAAATGGGGGTCACTGACCCCATATAAAAAAAAACAAAAGCTCTAGAAGGCTACACCTTTATTGTCATTGCTACTTTTTATTACTCATCTTTCTATACAGGCCTCTCCTATTCATATTCCAGTCTCAAATCATGGTTGCTAGGGGAATTTGGACCCTAGCAACTAGATTGCTAAAATTCCAAACTGGAGAGATGCTAAATAAAAAGCTAAATAACACAAAAACCACAAATAACAAAAAATAACCAATTGCAAATTGTCTCAAATTGCAGATTATCCTGACATCATACTAAAAGATGATTTAAAGGTAACCAACCCCTTTAAAAATCACAACATATATTTGATTTTAAAGAGACACTAAACTCATCCGTAAAGGTTTTCCTTTGTGCCCCTACTTTATAAAAGTTGATTAAAAAAACTTAATCAAAGACACAAGAAAATTCACCAGTAAGAATGCTGATTACTAGCTTTATGCCAGCCATTTTGCTCTTATAAAACTCACAAAGATTAAACTGTCATTTTTGGATTATATTATGCTGTAATCAAACATGGGGCGAAAGGACACACTTGTTTAGTGCTGGAAAATTGTGCTTAATGATTCCAACGAGAGCTACAGAAACAAAGATTACAGAGTCAGATCTTCTCATTGGAGAATTATTTTGCATAATAAATGAATCTAAATAAATTAATATAGCTACGGGCCTCAGGGAGTTGGGAATATTTAAGAATACAACCCCAATGTTGCTGAACTATGGCTCCCAGCATGCCTTAACCATGATAATATGTTGAGATTTTTAGTCCAGCAACAATTTAGTAAAGTGTGGTTGACCACTGCAATTATGTTTAGTGTCCCTTTAGTCCAGGGGTCCCTAACCTTTTTTTTTTTTTTTTTTTACCTGTGAGACAAATTTGAATGTAAAAAAGGTTGGAGAGCAACACAAGCATGCAAAAGTTCCTGGGGATGCCAAATATGGCTATTGGAGGCCCTTTGTTGACTTGCAGCCTACTGGAGGCTCTCTTTGGCAGTATACATGGTTGTTTGCAACTAAAGCTTGCCTTCAAGCCAAGAATTAAAAAATAAGCACCTGCTTTGAGGCCATTGGAAGAACATGCGATTGGTTGGAGAGCAACATGTTACTCGCCAGCCACTGGTTGGGGATCACTGCTGTAGTCAGTAGTTGAAGTTGCTGGGCCACATGTTGCTAGAAAACAAGCAGCATAACATAAATCAAAGAGCATATACACTCTAGGCCCTCACCCCATGGTACTTTAGAGCCAACACTTGAAATCCGGCATGAAGTCAGGTACACAGCAGGGTGAGGTGAGTCAATTGAGCTGATCAAACCATATGAACCCAAGACCAACACTCAGATCATAACATGGTCTTGTGAAACCCCAATGGGAGAGGACAGGGTGTGTACTGTGCTATTAATAACCTCTGGGCTTTTTCATTTTCAGCTCTGTTCTCATGGCATCCATTCCTCATGACGCTTGCAGTAAGTATAATGGAAAAGGCAGCATTGCCTCCATATATGCTGATAAACTCTTTCATATTACTTTCACTAAATGAGATAAAGTGACCCATAAAACTATATGCTGGAACCTACACCTGTGATGTTAGGCTAATGCGTTACAGGGCATTTTGTTATGTAGAGTGCAATAGATCAGATTATAAAGCATGTATAACATTTATAGAGCATTATTGCATGACAAGCAGCAGAAGCCTTATACCTGCAGGGGTTGTATACTGACACAGAACAAATAATAACAATATTAAAGGGCAAGGAAAGCCCAATAAGAATGCTGTCTCATACGAAATGCCTTACTACAATACGTTATAAAGCTCTGTTGAATTACTTGAAATGGCATCCATTTTTGTGCAGAATAAGCTTGTTTCAAAAAATAGTGCCGACTGCTTCAGTTGCAATCACCTTTAAAGGAGAAGGCTGTATTTACATAGGGGTGCCTAACTTTTGGCACCCCCAAGTTTAAAATGACTTTCCTTCATCTTTAATGCTGTGGTCTAGACCAAGACTGTGACTTTGCACAGTTAAATCTAAATGGGCTCTGGAGCAGAGGCTAGAGGGAGCTTTCTAATGTATGTAACAGTAGTTACTGGCAGGCGGGAACAATGTGATCGACATTGAGCATCACATTTCAGAGTTATATTGGTGCATCGCACAAACAGCGCATATTGATGAAAAAGAAGCCATGGCAATGGCTAGTACCACCGCATAAACAATATAGTGACTTAGCACAGCAAACTGGGGCAACAATGAAATAAAGGGTTGCTTTGCCCTTTAATTTCAATGAACTATTGATTGTATACCAGAAACATGACCATTTCCAGTCTGTCCATGTGACTATTTCTATTCCGAATTTTTCTGCTAGAAGTTTTGGTGATTAATGTGTGGCCTATCATTCTCCCTACAGTTCTCTTTCCTGATGACAGAGGCAATCTTGGTGTTCTCTCCAGACTCCTCCTTACTCCGCTCCTTTTCTCGGAGAGCACGGGTACAATTACACTGGGTTCTACAGCTGTTGTGTGTGGTCTGCTCATTGTTGGGTCTCGGAATAATCTATTCCAACAAGGTTCTACAGGGAAAACCACACTTTTCCACGTGGCATGGACTTCTTGGGGTACTGACTGTGTTTTGGGCTCTGCTGCAGAGCGTCGGAGGGGTCTCTTTACTTTACCCAAAACTTGTACAGCGTTGGAAGCTGGCCACTCGCAAGCTTTATCATGCAACAGCTGGTCTAATCGGCTACTTGCTGGGTTGTGGTAGCCTTCTGCTGGGAATGTGTTCCCTTTGGTTTGGTGCTTCTGTCACCACCGTGTCCTGGTATCTTTGTGTTCTGTGTCCAGTTCTTACAGGCCTTGTCGTCATGAACCAAGTGAGCAATGCATATCTATATCGCAAAAGGAGCCAGTCCTGAGCTATTTGGGGTTTTTTTGCCTACTCTATAAGAGAGAAGGTAAAGTCAGGCTCTAATGGGCATGCTTGCAAAGTATAACAAAGACTGTTACTGACTGAACCACACAGGGAAGATTTGTGTGAATGGCCAACATCAGTTTGGAGGAACACAGGTGCGTCTCAAGATGTCCAGTAACTGCTTGGCTGCACAAAATGCTCATTTTAATTAGAAAAAATACAGCTATGGAATTATTGGTTACAGTTAAAGGGCAAGAACACCTCAGTCACTGGGGATGTCCTCCCCAGTGAATAAAATCTGTGCACCTCGTTTATAAATAATGCACACCAGACTAAGTTTGTTTTCTGCCATCGAACGACATGCACCAGTTTAGATGGAGGCCATGGGATACATTTGACATGGTGCGGTACCTGAATACTTTCCATGAAAAAACTGAAACTAAAATACAAGCTCAAGTGGAAGATATCCCAGTCCTTGAAGAATCAGACTACAGCTGATATTCTGCTGTGAACCATTTGTACCAAAATGTTTTTTTATTAAATTTAAAAATAAATATATTTTTGGAATGTTTTCTTTGCAATTAAGTTATTCTATACATTGGTTTAAGAGGGGTTCCAAAATTCTTTTCCAGAAAAAAGCCAAAATATAGCAGAAAATTTAAAGGGGAATAAAGCCTAAAATAGAATAAGGCTAGAAATGCTGTATTTTATATACTAAACATAAACATGAACTTACTGCACCACAAGCCTAATCAAACAAATGATTTATGCTTTCAAAGTTGGCCACAGGGGGTCACCATCTTGTAACTTTGTCAAACATCTTTGCAAGACCAAGGCTGTGCACATGCTCAGTGTGGTCTGGGCAGCTTAGGGATCAACATAAATGATCAAAACATCACAAATAATATCTGCAAGAAGCCGATACAGCAACTGATTAATAATCAGAAAATGCAGACTGTGCTGGGTCCTGTGTTGTCATGTAATCTAATGTGGATTTTATAGTTTTTGTATTGTTTAATACAAACTTTCTCCAACTGTGCAGAACCAGTGGCTGCAGCAAAATAATCCTCCAAAAAAATCCCAGTTTATTTGTTTAAATCTGGCTTCATGATCTTTGTCCCTGCAGCTGGAGTTGGCAACAGTAAAGGGGATGTAAAGGCAAAAATAAAATCCAATACAAATCTCTACACAGTCGCAGACTGCTCTACAGGGAAACAAACAAAGCTGCTTGAGTTCTGTGTGGCTGGGAAGTAAGGCGGGGCTCCCCCTGCTGTTCATAAGTATGATTGTTTCCCTGCTCAGCAGTTAGGGACCCTCTGACAATTCCTATCCACTGCAGTAAATGAAGGGAGAATTTCACTGCATACAGTCAGGTTTCTTATAAAAACAGTTAACATTTTTAATTAAAGTTTATTGGAGATAGGTTTCTTTTTCACTAAATACGGTAAAGTAAAAATGGGATTTTATTTTTTTGCCTTTACATGCCCTTTAATCACCCGAATATCAGGCTTGTGGGGCTGGAAATTGACTGCTGGTGCCTGTCCCGATGTTCTCATGCCATGCTATTAGCTGCAAGGTGCAACCCAAGTGGTTGGAGCTGAGGATCCAGAGGTTGCAGGCATCCACCTCAATAAACCACTGCTACTCATTTTTATTTAATCTTTATTGAGGAAGCACCAAATCTACAGTAACCTGTTTCTATGTATGTTGTTATTATTTTGTTTTTGAATCCTCCACAGATTTAGTCAGTGTATGGGGCCCTCTGAAGGGCTTGATATCTGGCCGAAAGTCATTAACATGTCGATCAGGCAGGTTTAAACATCCTATCGGATCAAGGACTAAATCAGTTCACTAATGTGCTCCTCCATCTGACCGTCCATATTCTTCTCTTTGTGATACGATCATTGGGCCCTTAGGGCTAAGATCGGATTAGCCAAATACCTCCTAAAAGTGAACATATCAGGGGGAGGTCCACTATTTTGGGTGGATCTCTGTATGTATGGCCACCTTAAATCGGAAACCTAATTTGCATATTTAAATTGGGGGGCACAAGACAAAACACATCTTTAAGGGGATATCCCCTTCAGACAAAGGTCTGAAAGTGAACAGTCAATTAAATATTTTAACAATTTTTTTGAAAAAATTTAACTTTACTTAGATATTTAGTTCTGCAGCCCCTTTTTGCTGGTCTTGAACAAACCTCCGACTCCCCCTCCAGCTTGGTCTCCTGTGTCTGCCCCTTGTAGAGAGCTGAAAGGCCTGAAGTGCTATTGTTCATGCACCTTCCTTCCGGTAATTTGCTTAGCAGTTATCTGAATGGATGCAAATTAAAGGGATGTGTGCAGTAGCACTGGATCCCGAACTTACTACTTTGTTATTCTATAGCGCCTACTATTGCAAGCAGGGAATCTCTGACTACCTAGCTGAGAGGGAATGACATTTTAGGACTGGCAAAGATGAGCTGCAGAGCTAAATATCTTGGTTCATTAAAAAAAAGCATAAGTTGAAAGCTGTTTTTTACGGCATGGGCTGTACAGTTTCAGACACCTGCTGGTCATTTTCCCACCAGTCTGACCACCAAGTGGTCAAGGAAGTTGTCAGGAGAAAGAAAGAGGCTGCTCTGATGTTCTTCTGCTAAGGAAAGATTTGAGAAAGGTTTCTAATTTTTTGTTCCTAAGCAGAAGAACATCAGAGCAGCCTCTTTCTTTCTCCTGACAACTTCCTTAACTACTTGGTGGTCAGACTGGTGGGAAACTGACCAGCAGGTGGCTTTGTTGTAACAAAATTCATTTGTTTTAACAGTACATATTTTCCTTAATATCATGTAATCTAAAATAGCACTCTCATCGATTTTACATTCACTTATTTTTTAAGGTTTACGTATCCTTTAAATGATAACTAAACCTTAAAAATTAATATGGCTAAAAATGCCATATTTTATATACTGAACTTATTGCACCAGCCTAAAGTTTCAGCTTGTCAATAGCAGCAATCATCCAGGACTTCAAACTTGTCACAGGGGGTCACCATCTTGGAAAGTGTCTGTGACACTCACATGCTCAGTGGGCTCTGAGCAGCTGTTGAGAAGCTAAGCTTAGGGGTCTTCGCAAATTATCAAGCAGAAAAGGAGGTTGGTCTGTAATATAAGATGATGCTTCAGGGCTGATTTATCTAGTATAGATTATTAAAATTCTGATGCGAATTGCACTGGTTTCTGTGCTGCCATGTAGTAATTATCTGTATTAATTACTAGCCTGTAGTAATTATCTGTATTAATCAGCCTTATATTGTGACATTTCTATTCTATGTGTACTGCATATTGTGAGTGGGTCCCTAAGCTCAGTAAGTGACAGCAGCACAGAGCATGTGCAGTGAATCAGCAGGAAAGAAGATGGGGAGCAACTGGGGAATATTTGGAGACTCAGAACTTTACTGCAAAAGGGCTGTGGTTGCCTTGGGCTGGTACAGAAGCCCAAAACATAATGTACAACATTTCTACCCTATATTTTTACTTAAGCTTTAGTTCTCCTTTAAGGCATTAGATTTAGTTCTGTTGAACACTTTAAAAAGTGCTGAGATTCAGTCAAACCCTGAACCAAATGCAGGATTTGGCACGTCTGATTTTTGTGTTTGTTCAGGAAACAAGTGCTAAAAGTAAACATTCCTGTCTGCAGATGGTGAGGGATGGAATTATTCTCTCTGCATAATGTGGCACAGCACAATGCAGTGGAAAATGAGTCTAAGACATTAACACTTCTCCCAACCGGCAAAACAAGTACCATTGTAAGTATTTGTCTAGCCACAAGCGGTTACACTGGCACTTGGCCTATGTGCAGTTTGTTCATTCCTCTGTCCAAAATGATGTTTCTGAGACAAAACCAAGAAATGCAGAATTGTGGAATGTAACAGGTGCCAGAAGTTGGTGGACTCCATGCAACACAGATGTGCAGCAGTTCTCAGAAACACTGATTATACAACTAAATATTAGTTCAGTCATTTAAAGGAAAGCAAAATCATGAAAATGTTTTCAGTTTATACAGTGAATGTTGGGAGTTTGTAAAGAAGAATGCAGACACTGCTATTTTTTGGAACAGCCTAATATTCCCCTTCACTTTCTGTAAAGAAATAACAAATTTGATCCATTTTTCTTCATGTTTTGTTTTGGAATAGAATGTGCATCTGCGTGTATGGAAATAAAAGCTATTATAAGGATTTTGAGCTTCACTTTTTAAACACACTGCTATTATTCTGAACACAGCTGTAAAATATATATTAACATGGTCAGTGCTGGTGATTGTGAACATATACGTTTTCCATATTCTTCAAGTACTGTTGAACCAATTCAAGTATAGAAAAACCCCAGAAATTATAATTTCTACATGTGGGGACAACTGCCCTCGTACATTTTATTGGCTGAAGGTATGAGACAGCAGTAATTCCAACCGTTCACATATAAAACTGGGTATGCAAGTGATCTAAGAGCATTTGGATCCTTTAATTCAAATTGGGTTGAATTAAATAAAAACATTTGCCCTGGCCCAGTTGCCAATCACACGCTCACACCCAAGCTGCAGTATGTTGTAGATGTAGATAGGATCCTTTATTTAAGCAGTGTTATAACACGAGAGCAGGACAAGGCATAAAGATAAGATGATAAACGTATAATTTATTTTTCATTCTCTATGGTTCCATTTTCCACCAGAGAATTTGAACTTTTGGGTCCCATTTACCCTAGCAACCAATCAGTAGTTTACACAGCTGACTGAGCGATAAAATAGGTGACAAAACTCATGCAAATACCTTTATATTGTTGCCTATGTGAATCACCACGTGTAAAACAGTCCACTTGGGTTATTTGTCAGTGGAAAAAGGATTTTCAAGCACTTGCATAATAGGATTCTATTACTGAAGACAACAATATAGCGGTATCTGATTTACAGAGGGCCACAGAATGGCCCATGTGCCATTGCCCTAAGACTTCAATAGAAGTGAAGAGGCATGAAGATTGAACTGTGCACTTGCATCTCTTCAGAAGACAACCTGGCCAGCTGCAATTGGATTTAATTCAAGATTACTTTACAACTGTCTTGCTTTAATAAGTCTCATTAACCCATTTGAGAACAGCTAATATCTGAGCCAATGGTCTTATTTTTGGATTGTTTTAGGACTTTTAACTGCCTGCACATGACCTAATTTTTTGGTTGATGGCCTCACACAAATGCTATTGGGGGCAATGACCAGCATCCCTTTTAAATGAGACGGAAAGCTATTGAAGCAGTTTATTGCCAATAAAATTACCACAATAGTGCAATCTATAACACTATTTATTCTGCAGAATGCTTTACCATACCCGAGTAAACAGCTCTAGACGCTCTCAAGTTTGTTTAGGATAGCAGCTTCCATATTAGCTTGGTGTGACATCACTTCCTTCCTGAGTCTCTCCCTGCTCACTCATAGCTCTGGGCTCAGATTACAGCAGAGAGGATGGGGGTAGAGGGGGAAAGGAGCAAACTGAGCATGCTCAAGCCCTAGCCCTGGAGGTTTATACTGAAAACATACAGAAGCCCATGTGTACACAATAGAAGGAAAGAAATGCAGTGTTTCTTTTGACAGGGGACTCAAATCAGCATTACTTTGAGGATTTACTGGTGTATTTATATAGACTTTTCTGATAAAGCTTACTTAAAGGGTACCTGTTGGGTAAAAATGTTATTCCCAACCAAAGGTGCGACCTAATAGAGTGCTACCCTCACCGGGAGGGAGCTCCCAGTGCGAGCAGCCATGTCTGATCACTTGCATGCACATAAAGAGCAATTCGGGGCACATCTTCTTTATGCGATGCGAGTTACCGCACATGGCTGCTCACACCGTTAGCTCCCTCACAGTACAGGTAGCGTAGTGCTGGTAGGGGGCATTTTTTTTTTTTTTTTTAAGAACTACTGTTTTCCCCAACCGGGAATGTGGGCTCTATTTGCCCACACCTTTGGTTGGGGTTAACATTTTTACCCAACAGGAGCCCTTTAATTTTAGCCTTTCCTTCTCCTTTAAGTTTAACTGTGGCGTCTTGAATCATTAAATTCCTTTATTTAAAAAACACTCGCCAGTTCTATTCTACCGAGCATTATAAACCCCAACACTTGAATTGCATTAGAAAAGAAGCACACTGGCACACAAGGAATGTAGTTGCAGGGCAAGCCCTTGCAAAAAACTTTTTACTGCGGTAGTGCAACGTTTCGGGGCCCCTGTGTGCTTCTTTTCTACTGGATTGGGAGGTTGCCGTATCCTACAAACACTGGGCACCAAGCTTATCGGTGATTATTGGAAGAAGGGTGTGCGATCGCTTATCTATTATATCTCCTCATTGCATAACATGAATCAAAGACCTCCACTCATCTCCAAAAAAGATTTAATCCAAACAGAAAAAAAAAAAGAATCAGCTATTACAGCGCCCCAAAAAATGTATACAAAATAACCAAAACAGATTCTCTCACATCCCCAAACACTTTTCTTAAATCCCATGCAGAGTAATTTGAAGAGTTAAACCACAAGGTACAGAACCAATGATAAACTGCAAGATGACACCTTCAAAAATACATGGCTTAGTGTTGACTTTCTTTAAGGATGTGCAGTCAATCCATTACTTCAGAGCTGGTGGCTTCCTCACTGATCCTTTCCATAGAGCAATGGCTTGCTTTTATATGGGATATCAGCTATATCAAGCTTCTGAAACTCTGGCAAGAAGAGTGATGTTTTACAAGAAATGGGCTGAGCGTGAAGCTGGCAGTCAGCAAGGTCTTTGTGTGCGAGTTAAGCCTTTGCCAGAGTAGAGTTAAAGTAGAGTGAGAGGAACACACAACAAAGATACTGCATGCCATTCTTCTGCAGCTGAACCGTTGTGCAGTCACATTAGAAAAGCAGTTTACATTTCTGTTGGTTTAGTGTTTACATGGGGCACAATCTCCAGTCTCAAAGATCTTGAGGGTCCATCTAACGTGAACATTAACAGAACAAGTCTGACCACTAGCAGAGCAGTGCTTATTTGGCGGTTACACTGTTATACTTGGTTCATTTCTTGGAGTGTCTGGAGTGCCCCCACTAAGGAATGAGCTGTCTCTTTCATTGCCATCCTCTTCCTCCTCTTCTTCTTCCATGTTTGGCCACGACACCTGGTCTTCTACTTTCTTCAAGCGTTCATTCAGAGCCTTCAGAGCTAGCTGCCTGTAGGACAAATAAGTGTGAAAGGACATTTAACAGTGTGAATTCGGCCTTCTCATAAATCAGAGCTTTCTGGATAATGAGTATCCAGATAACAGATCCTATACTTGAACTAAAAACAAATAAGAATACGGATTACTAGGGCCAAACCAAATCTATAACTAATGGATTTGGGGAAATAAGTCCTCTTAAAGAGCTTCAACTGAATCCTGAACAGAATCAAACCCCTAAATTTAATATTTGAATCTAAAGGATCCAGCATTGATTTGGATTTCGCATTTAGCCAAATCTGAACCCTCCAAAAAGTGCTAGGATTGTACGGAATCCTTACCTGGATTTGGTGCATCCCTAATGAATGCATTACAAACTGATTAAGTATACCATAATCAGTTAATTAGTATTATACCAGAAAGAAAACACCCATAGCCCGTTTAAAAGGAAAGTTTTTTTCCAGTGGGAGAGAGTGGATATTGGGTGGATAATGGGCAGGAGTAATGATACAATGACAAGAAGCCTTACGATGCAGCTTTTACTTCCACTGCATTTACTGTAATGCTTTTATGGTCCTGCTTGTTCTTTTATAAAGCGGGTGATTATTAAACGGAGAACAAACTATCATCCCTTAAATACCATTTTCATACTGGGACATTTTTGGAGTGTACTATGCCAAGGGGTAAACTGCCAATTCTTATTAATCATCAGCTTAACGGCTGTATGCACAAGAAAAGATCAGCCGGACCATGAAGCAGGCACTTGCAGGTTTTATAAAGCAGTTGTAAGAATCTGATTGGTTCTTACACAGTTCCATTCACAACTACCCTAAAGTCAAACACAGCGCTGCTTTGTCCTAAACCTCCTTTGCAGATACCCAAATGCTCTTCCTATTTATAGGAAGCCAGTTGAGTATCTACATTGCATTATACTACTGCACGTTTATCTCAAAGTCAGAGATTCTAAAAAACACTAAGTGGATGTATAGGCAGCAATTTATTGGTCATGGTATGGGTCTTCCCATTGGCCTGCCTGACGGATATGTGGATAATCCCAATTTAGCAGTGAGTTAGTGGCCAAATCAGGTTAAAGGAGAACTAAAGCTTAAGTAAAAAAAAGTAGGGTAGAAAGGTTGTGCATTATTTTTGTGATTCTTTACTAGCCCAAGGCAACCGCAGCCCTTTAAGGGGAGGGAAGGTCTGTGTCTCCAAAGATGCCCCAGTAGTTCCCTATCTTCTTTTCTACAGATTCACTGCATATGCTCTGTGCTGCTTTCACTTACTGAGCTTAGGGACCCACTCACAACATACTGGGGATGCACCGAATCCAGGATTCGGTTCGGGATTCGGCCTTTTTCAGCAGGATTCGGCCGAATCATTCAACCCGACCAAACCGGAATCCTAATTTGCATATGCAAATTAGGGACAGGGAGGTTCCCTCCTGCAGCAACTTCGGAAAACGAAGAGCACTGATCGCCATCCCGCCGGTGATTTACATTCTAGCCAGCGGGAGGCAGTTCAGGGAAATTAGTCGCCCCGAAGAAGAGGAGATTTGTCGATGGTGTCACTCACCATGCATCACTTTCTATGGAAATAGAAAAAACAGCCACCATGCAATCCTGCCATCTGTAGTCAATCTATTTTCTTTACTGCAATGGAAACTGCAAAATCCAAAGAGGCTTGTTTGGCCGGGCTTCAAAGAAAGAGAATCTTTGGCTGCTTTTCACACCTCAGAGGTGGGACACCTGAACGGGCGCCAATTGGATGTTAAACTGGGCAGCCATATTTTGGTCAGTAGACTGCTGTCTTGGTTAAAGGGATACTGTCATGGGAAAACATGTTTGTTTTTTTAAAACGCATCCGTTTCTCAAAAGAGCAAACAGACTTTTTTTTTTTAATTTAGAAATCTGACATGGGGCTAGACATATTGTCAGTTTCCCAGCTGCCTCCAGTCATGAGACTTGTGCTCTGATAAACTTCAGTCACTCTTTACTGCAGGTTGGAGTGATCTCACCCCCTTCCCCCTCAGCAGCCTAACAACAACACAATGGGAAGGTAACCAGATAGCAGCTCCCTAACACAAGATAACAGCTGCCTGGTAGATCGAAGAACAACATTCAATAGTAAATATTCAGGTCCCACTGCGACGCATTCAGTTACATTGAGTAGGAGAAACAACAGCCTGCCAGAAAGCAGTTCCATCCTAAAGTCCTGGCTCTTTCTGAAAGCACATGATCAGGGAAAATGACCCGAGATGGCTGCCTACACACCAATATTACAACTAAAAAAAAAATGCACTTGCTGCTTCAGGAGTCAAATTTTATATTGTAGAGTGAAGTATTTGCAGTGTAAACCGTGTAATTTAGAAATAGAAACTACATCATAAAAATCATGACACAATCCCTTTTAGAGTAACAGCCACAGGTTACCCATGTAAGGAAACCTTAAAACTAAGCCTGCCCATTATGTTTCACTGTATAGATTTCCGCTAATAAGCCCCTAACCTTGTGCTTACCTCCTTCTCTCTGCATCCTGTGGATCAGTGCCAGGCAAGCTGATGGTGATGGATGAAGGAGCCCCCACGTCATATCTCTTCACCGCCTGTGGACAGAGACGCAGTTTAACCAAGGCTGCATGCGTCACATTCCCCAACAGGGCAGCGGCTGGCTTCACTGGACCAGGGAAGAAACTGGCAAAGGAAAAGTGGTCAGACATATCTCCTCTGCCCCGGCTGTGTCGCTGGTAAAATCGTAGATACACCCAACCTGAGAGCATGCCAAGGCTGTACCCAACAAACTTTTGAATTGGGATCAGGCCAATGAAATGCAAGGCCATAACCGCCAGTAAGACTAGCTGAGGCAGTGCTTGCATCCACCATTTGGCCTCTATTTGCCCATCTCCAACGATCTGCTTGTGCGCTACCAAGACAGCTCCAGCAAAGGCCAGGAAGCCATGAATGTGGATATAAAACAAGTAATAGGAATCAGCCATTGCGGCATAAGCCAACAAAAACACGAGAGAACCCAGGATTCCAACGGCAACGCTGACCACTCCGTAGAAGAGAAGCAGTTCGGGAGCACCCCACAGAGGTTCCAAACAGCGCCCTGCAGCCAGTGTTAGTAGAAGGTTGCAAAGTACTTGCCAAAAATCAAGTTCCAACAGTCCATGAGTAGCAAGGGTCCAGATCCTAAGGTTGGTTGGCAATAGTAGGCCTGGGGTGACGGCCAAGGCAGGGGTCACTGTGAACCAAAATGTGAGCGAGTAGAGGAGCAGCACGGCCCCCCACAGGCACTTGACCAGCACGCTGCTTCCAGAGAGCACAGACACCAGCCGGCCGACATGAATGGAGCGCAGCATGGCAGCACACGCACAGGGACTTCACTACCAACTGCAACTCACTAGATGCGTCTCCAAACACTTGTTCTGGGTGCACGACCCTATGTCGCTAAACAGGTCCTGGCATGGGTGCCCTACCTCAGGCCACTCACAAACTGGCTACTCAATTACTGTAACTGGCTACTCACAACCTGGCTGCTCGACTAACTGGCGGCTCAACTAACTGGCGGCTCAACTAACTGGCGGCTCAACTAACTGGCTGCTCAACTAACTGGCTGCTCAACTAACTGGCTGCTCAACTAACTGGCTGCTCAACTAACTGGCTGCTCAACTAACTGGCTGCTCAACTAACTGGCTGCTCAACTAACTGGCTGCTCACTAACTAGCCTGTCTCTCCAACCTCTCTTACACCCTGAAGCTCAAGGGCTGCCCAGCTTCCAGATGACTGAACCCCAGTGACAAATCAAATATCCCCTGCTAATTAATAGGGTCCCTCAGGCCCCACCCACCAAACACTAAATATCTGGTCACCTGGTGTGAAACTCACTGAGCTGCTCCACAATCCCTTCGAGTGGCCCCAAAGAGCCTGTAAGTTTGCTGTAAGTAATGGTGACCCACAACAAGCAACTCAACTCTGACAGACTAAGTTCTCAAACTATGAACTGCCACTGGGAACTGAAAACCCGAGCACAACTCTCCCCACACATCGCTGCGTCTAACTAACCTGACGTTCCCCTCCGCCCTGCTGCTGCTGCTGCTGGCTTACGCAAGCTCCAGGACATGCCACGGCCTCAGGCTCTCCCATAAGGGCCGCGTCTCCCGGAAAAGGCCTGACACTTCCACCCGAAAACGTCACCGGCTGCGGAGCGCCGCAAACATAAGCATGACGCACGCGTAATAGAACAGGAGGCTCGCAGGTAATGGCGTTCCAGTCTGTGGTAAATCCAAACGACGCGCAAGCGCATCGAGTACGTTGTGAGTGCGCAGGTGCGTTCTATCAGTCTTAAAGGTGTTCAATACGCATGCCCTGTGCTGTGTAAACTAAAAAGTTAAAACGTGTGTTAAGCAGTGACGTCACTGAGCTCAAGTGATGCTGTTTTGTCTGCTAACTCTTACTAATCCAAAAACCGGATAAGTGAGGGGCAATTGCTCTGCGTCATATTGTTGTCAAATAGGGCACAATCTCAAGACTCGTGAGGCAACTTCGTGTGCCTTCCCCCAGGCTATTTTCATTTTAGCGGAGGGCAGGGGGAAGGCAGTTCTGGGAGATTGTCACCCGGAGAAGAGGAGATTTGTCGCTGTGGCCAGACCCTAAGTAGGAGAAATAACAGCCTGCCAGAAAGTAATTCCATCCTAAAGTGCAGCCACAAGTCACATGACTGTGGGGGTAGCTGGGAAATCGACAATATGTCTAGTCCCATGTCAGATTTTAAAATTGAATATAAAAAAATCTGTTTGCTCTTTTGACAAATGGATTTCAGCGCAGAAGTCTGCTGGAGCAACACTATTAACTGATGCGTTTTGAAAACATGTTTTCCCATCACAGTATACTGTGGCCAGTAGGGTTGCCACCTAGCCGGTAAAACACCTGCCAAGGCCGGGGCCGGTAATCATTTTATTCTGAAAAACATTGGCGCCAGCGCCCCCTCTTACAAGTTAAAAAAAACATTGGGGTCCCCTGGTTTTGGGGGCAAAGAGAAAGGCCACTGCCAACGTAGGGTCTCAGCCTGCGTCTTTTTCAGCAGGTCAGAATTCAGCCCATGTGGCATCAGCTATAGGGTTGCTAATAAGCAGCTGTTTTTTAAAAGCTTTTTTAAGATAAAATACCCCCCCTTTTGACATGAACTCATTTAATTGGGCTTATAGGAGAAGGAAACCCTTTCAGCGCAAAGCCCCTCCCCCCGTAGGCCCCCTCCCTCCACCCCTCCACCCCCCCCGGGCAAATGCCCCTAACTTGTTAGTCACCCCTCCATGCAGGTCCTCTCTTGCCGAGTTCACGGGTGCCATCTTCGTCCGATCGCTCTTCTTCCTGTATTTGGTGACGAATGTGCAGTAGGAGGCATTTGCCGGTTGTATCTACTGCGCATGCGCCGAAAGTCAAGAAGTTTCTGAAAAAAGAAATCTGAAACTTTGTGAAATTCGGGCACATGCGCAGTAGATCCAACCGGCAAAAGCTTCCTACTGCAAATGCGCCGCCAAATGCCTATCAGTACAGGAAGAAGAGCACTCGGATGAAGATGGCGCCTGTGAACTCGGCAAGAGAGGACCTGCACGGAGGGGTGACTAACAAGTTAGGGGCATTTGCCCGGGGGGGAGGAGGGAGGAGGGCCTATAGGGAGGGGGGGCTTTGCGCTGATAGGGTTTCCTTCTCCTTTAGGCAGAAAAGGTGCTTAAACACTATCTGATCTTCCAAAAACAAATATTCTTTCTTTCAAAGACCTTATTCCACAGATTGAAAAGAAGCCATGATACTCGCAAGAACCATTTTGAAACCCCCCATAAACTCATAGTGTAATGCAAAACCCCTCCCACACCTTGTTCCATTGTGAAATATATAGTGAATAAAGTAACCCCTCTTGTAAAATATAAGGATATTATAAGGAGGAGTTTCATGACCATATAAAAACACGAGTGCTTTTATACAGGTCATGGAACTCTGAGGTAATTTCTAATATCCTCATATTTTGCAACTGGGGGTACTTTATTCATTATAATCACAAGTTTCAGTGAGTCGTGACAGAAATGACATCAGAACTCACCGTTTATAACTCATGACATCAGAACTCATCGTTTATAAGGATATAATTTACAAGATATTCTTGGCTTTTGTGTATAGAGGTCATAGTCATTGAGGTCAAGTGCTTTTATACAGGTCGCGGAACACCGAGGTGATTTTTCTACTATCCTCATATTTTACAACTAGGGGCACAATATTTATTATAATACAAGTTTCAATGAGTTATGTGACAGAAATGACATCACTAAGCAACCAGTTATAACTGATGACATCACTAAGCATAGCTTCTAAGGATATTATTTACAGGATATACATGGCTCTTGTTATAAGGCTATATATGAAGCTCTTATATATTATATGATTATTATATATAGCGCAATACTGACTCATCACCATTATCCTCGCATGTTCATTGTGTGCAGATCTGTAGTTCATGTGTTATGCACAGTTATAACTAGATGGCGCCACATCAACATCATTAGCACGAGTGAGACTGACTGAAGAGTAAATTCTATTACTCCTAAATTGTTAAAGGGGTTGTTCACCTTTGAGATAACTTTTAGTATGATGTAGAGAGTGATATTGTAAGACAATTTGCAATCGGTTTTCATTCTTATTATTTGTAATTTTTTGAGTATTTAGCTTTTTATTCGGCAGCTCTCCAGTTTGCAGCTTGAGCAATCTGGTGTCTAAGGTCAAAATGACCCTAGCAACCATGCATTGATTTGAACAAGCGACTGGAATATAAATAGGAGAGGCCGGAATAGAAAGATGAGAAATAAAAAGTAACAATAAAAATTCATTTGTAACCAGACAGAGCATTTGTTTTTTAGAAGGGGTCAGCGACACCCATTTGAAACCTGCAAAGAGTCAGAAGAAAAAAGGCAAATAATTATAAAACTATAAAAAAGAAATTATTAAAACCAATTGAAAAGTTGCTTAGAATTGGTCGTTCTATAACAAACAAAGTTAAAACTTGACCTCCTGCCTTCTGACAGTGCTTAGCTACCCACTATGACTAAGCCCCCCTTAACTTGCAAATGCTTTTATATATATATATATGTTTGCTCCATATTTCTCCCAACTAAATTTTAGGCAAAATCTCTTTGAATTCTTCCCAGTTCTCACTCTTTTAACTCCGGCTGTTTCTCCATCTATTGCTTTGGGTCCTGCTATAGAGCCAATCCCCCACCCCAGTTTGATAAGATCTATCTTACAAGCAAAAAATACTAATGATCACCCCCAGATCCTGCTTTAACGTAGCAGAGTGGATGAGAGTTTAGGCCCTTTGAGGGAGAAGAATGCAAACTGGAGGGGCCTAGTAATCAGTGTCAGACTGGGATGCCAGGGGCCCATCAAAAAACCTTAGACCGTGGGCCCACTTTCCAAACTATTATTCCTCCTCTACCCACTCAACCTCTTAATTCTCCTAGACTTTTATATCTACTTACTATATTCTTCCATTATTAAGCATTTTTTCCCCATAAAGAAATAGGGAATGACCATAAAGTACGCTAAATGTTTATGAAGCAAGAGGGACCACTGACATACAAGGAAAGACACTTGTGGATCACCGAATTAAATGCACAGGATTTGCTCTCATAGCAGATATCTTGGTTAAAACTCCAAATGTATTTGATCATTCTAAAAGCATAGATGCAATGCATAGAAAGGGTGGTTGATGAGCAGAGGAGTCTTGGCTCACTCAACGCGTTTCGTGACTGTGCAAGTTACTTCATCACAAGTATTGGCGGCAGTGCTTTTGTGTATTAATGACTGGCCTGATGTAAAAAGTGCTAAAAAACAGATGTTTTACCTTTATTACTTGAGTCACATTCACAGAGAGGAATTCCAATTAAATAAAAGAGATGCAACAACAAACTGTGTGTATATCAGGGAGCAGAGATATTGAGACAGGGCAGCCATCGGGGGGGGGGGCAGGGGGGAGAGTTGCAGGGTAAGGGGGGCCCGGCCACGCCACACTTACTTGATTAGCCGGGCCCCCCATCTTTCTGAGAGCTGCTGACTTCGGGAAGGCATGGACGTTTAAGGGGTCCTGGCCACCAATTTTGCACGCTGCACTGTAGGACAGGAACCAATCAGCAACCAGACTGACCTGATAGGAAACTGAAGCCTGTCTTTGCTTGTGTAACTGCAGGGCTGTGATTGGCTGTCCCTCTCCTACTGTGCTTCTGGCAGGGACTATTAGGTCATACCCACCTCTCATTTGAAACTCAGACAGGGACCAGAGAACATCTAAGGGGAGCTCAAATAAAGGGGCCATTATTGCAGCCAATATTAATTTACAGCCAAAAGTAAAGCCAGCACCAAATATTATACATTATTTCCTACAAAATAAGTGTTTTTTCATTTATCCTATATCTCTCCTTTAATGATTTAGGCTTCTGTGCCAACCCAAGGCAACCACAGCCCTTTAGCAGTAAAGATCTGTATCTCCAAAGATTCCCCAGTAGCTCCCCATCTTCTTTTCTGCTGATTCACTGCACATGCTCTGTGCTGCTGTCACTTACTGAGCTTAGGGACCCACTCATAATATACAGTACACATAGAAATGTCACAATATAAGGCTGATTAGTAATTAATTCAGAAAAATGGTACATGGCAGCTCGAAAACCACCACATCATAATTAATAATCAACCTTGTAGCATCAGCTGATATTACAGGCCAACCTGATTTTCTGCTTGACCCCCTAAGCTTAGCTTCTCAAAAAGCTGCTCAGAGCCCACTGAGCATGTGAGTGTCACAGACACTCCTAACAAAATCCAAGATGGGAAACTTCTGTAACAGGGGAAATCCTGTTTGTTTTAAAGGCCTGAAGTATTACTACAATGGAGATGCTGAGCATTTAGGCAGTATCTAAATTATGGCATTTCTAGCCATATTAATTTTTAAGGGTTATTTCTCCTTTAAACCATATTTTAAATCTGGTACTTGGTGCAGAGCACCACTTGCATCTGCTATTGTTGTGGGGCATGTGTTTCCTGTATGAGCTCTAAGGGGTGCAATTTTGCATTACTTAGCACTGCACCAATTGTGCTCCCAGCATTGGTAAATGAGCCCATATATCTTTACTTTCAGTATTTGCTAGACTGGACACTGAGCACATTGGACTGATCTTTAGGGAAAGACAGGGTGACCGTTTTCTCAACCTTTAGAATAAAAGACTCCTCACTAAAAGTAATTATTAAAGGAAAACTATACCCCCAAAATGAATACTTAAGCAACAGATAGTTTATATCAAATTGAATCTTACCAAACTGGAATATATATTTACATAAATATTGCCCTTTTACATCTCTTGCCTTGAACCACCATTTCGTGACTCTATCTGTGCTGCCTCAGAGATCACCTGACCAGAAATACTACAACACTAACTGTAACAGGAAGAAGTGAGGAAGCAAAAGACAGAACTCTGTCTGTTAATTGGCTCATGTGACCTAACATGTGGTTTGTATGTGTGCACAGTGAATCTTACGATCTCAAGGGGCGGCCCTTATTTTTTAAAATGGCAATTTTCTATTTATGATTACCCAATGGCACATACTACTAAAAAAGTATATTATTATGATAATGGTTCATTTACATGAAGCAGGGTTTTACACATGAGCTGTTTTACTCAGTATCTTTTAATAGAGACCTACATTGTTTGGGGGGTATAGTTTTCCTTTAACTGTTATTCTACCAATATCCTATAATGACACTAATACTAATTGTATGATATTCCAGCATTAATTGTCAGGTAACTGTTCTTATGAGGATGCTGGTGGTTGTAATTTAATAACAACTAGAGAGCTGCAGGTTGGAGATCCCTGATGAATGTTCTCAAAATATTTATCAATTGAATTGCTACAGTCATATAATGCTGAATACAATCTGTACTTGTATCTAACTCTCCATCTAGGGGTTTCTTCTAATGCCGGGGGCAAAGTGGGCATATTATCACTTCCAGAATGTCTATTCTCAAGGTGTTAAAGGAACGGTAACATTAATAAAAGTGTTTTAAAGTAATAAAAATATAATGTACTGTTGCCCTGCACTGGTATTGTTTATATAAATAAGCTGCTGTGTAGCAATGGGGGCAGCCATTCAAAAGAAGAAATGGCTCAGGTAACACAGCAGATAAGCACTGTAGAACATAATGGTGTTATCTGTTATCCACTATTTAACCTGTGCCATATAGCCTTTTTTCAATGTCCAACATTGCTACACAGCAATTTATATAAACAATAGTAGTGTTTTTGAAGCAAACACACCAGTTTAACCAGTGCAGGGCAACACTGCATTATATTGTATTTACTTTAAAACCCTTTCATTTTTGGTGTTACTGTTCCTTTAATTGCAATATTCACATTCAGTTCATCTGGATCAGGGGGCCCTAAAATTACTGGCGCATCAAGAATTGTGGTAATTCCAGGGTTTGCAGCAATACATGTCTTTTCATATGTCATCAGAGTGAGCTTTGGCATTGGCACTCAAACAAGTACACCAACTAGCCAGGAGCATACGATGTTCAATGGTGGGGTCATGATGGTACATGTGCTCCGTTACAGTTGGGGGAAACGATCTACCAACATGGCGGATCGTAAATCATCTCGTGGGCAGATGGATGAAAATTTCCTGCCCACACCTCAGAGTGTTGTCATGTACACAACTGGGTGCACTAGTACAGTATTCTGGGGGAAAGTAGACAACACTCCATAGCTAGAGAGCGTTCCTCATCATATAACTTTAGGCAGGTAGGACATTGCTGTGTGGGATCAGCCTGTACTGTCCTATTATTGTTCTGCTCATCGACCCAAACATGTTTACTAAACCGAGAGCCATCACTATGGTATTCGCTGCAAACACAGCTCTGAGCAGGAGCACAGCAATTGGCTCCACGGTAATGCTGTGTGCCCCTACTGTATCACCACTCCTGGAATATACCATGGTAGCGACTGATCACATTTATTTCTGGAAATAAACCAATAGAGAAAAATAAAAGCTGAAATAAACAAACTAAAAAACTGAATCCAGGATCCTTGCAGCAGGATCTGCTGGCAATCTGGCGGCTAATTGGCAGATGAGATGAGGGGCCTTTTTTTATCAAAATCCAAATTTTTTATTAAAAATGTAATTAAAAAAAGTAAGAGCAAACTAGAATCCACAATTTGACCTTATTTATTATTAAACAATGACTATTTAATCGGATCAGGGAAAAACTCGATAAATTGAAGAGAAAATCCTAATTCGTACAATTTTTTTCAGATTTTTGCCCAAAAAGTCCGAAATAGACGGGCTAAATTTTCGGGCTAATTCCAGCACAGACCACAGAAACGTCCAAATAGGATAGGGACCACTCCCATTGACTTAAGTATATACAACCTCGGCTGGTCTTAGATGGCGGATTTTCAGATTCTGACTTTTTCCATCCTGGGGTATAATAAATCTGAAAAAATTCAAGCTTTTTTTTTCTACAAAAAATTGGATTTTATAGTAAAAAAAAAGAAAAGAAAATCATAATCGTACAATTTTTTCTGATTTTTTTTCAGATTTTTGCCCAAAAAGTCCAAAATAGTCGGGCTAAATTTTTGGGCTAATTCCAGCGCAGACCACAGAAACGACCAAATAGGATAGGGACCACTCCCATTGACTTACGTATATACAACCTCGGCTGGTCTGAGATGGCGGATTTTCAGATTCTGACTTTTTCCATCCTGGGGTATAATAAATCTGAAAAAATTCAAGCTTTTTTTTTCTACAAAAAATTGGATTTTATAGTAAAAAAAAAGAAAAGAAAATCATAATCGTACAATTTTTTCAGATTTTTTTTCAGATTTTTGCCCAAAAAGTCCAAAATAGTCGGGCTAAATTTTTGGGCTAATTCCAGCGCAGACCACAGAAACGACCAAATAGGATAGGGACCACTCCCATTGACTTACGTATATACAACCTCGGCTGGTCTGAGATGGCGGATTTTCAGATTCTGACTTTTTCCATCCTGGGGTATAATAAATCTGAAAAAATTCAAGCTTTTTTTCCTATAAAAAATTGGATTTTATAGTAAAAAAGGTAAACTTTTCAAGTTTTTAACTTTCGGACTTTAATAAATAACCCCCTCAGTGTTGATAAATGTAAATGAATGCACCTGTGATTTAAAAATATATAACCTAAGGCTTAGGGCACACAGAGCGTTGGTGCAGCTTCTCTCAGCTTGTGTTTTTTTGCAGCCTAAGAGAACTTGATTCGCTGAATTGCCCAGCTCCATTTATCTGCAATGAAAAGTACAGCTTCCGCTTGCATGCAGGTACACAGAGCAGAAGGTCGGGCCGAAAATGCCTGATTTCTATATTTTTAAAACTAAGATTATATTTTTAAGATGATTTCTTATTATACTGATGTGGTACATATTTGTGTTGTGTTATTGTGATATCTCTCAATTCCTCTGGATATGTTAGGCAACCTGACTGGCCACAGCGCCGGCTCAGTCCGCGCTTGGCTGCACAAGCGCAAAACTTCAATCCAGCGCGCATGTGGGAAATGTGCGCGCGCATGCGCAGAAGTGCATTTACGCGAAAGACAACAGCGGCAGGCGGGGAGAGACAGGACCGGACACGGGGTAGGCGACAGAGCAGGTACGTGCCTGGCGCCCCCTCAGCTTTGCGCCCTAGGCACGTGCCCACTCTTCCTACCCCTAGTTCCGGCCCTGGATGAAGGCCCCAAAATTAATTTGCTGTGGGGCCCAGTAATATCTAGTTGCGCCATTGAATTCTGCTACTTGTACTCCATTATTAATCCGATTGATAGTCTCTGTACCTTTTCAGTTATGTTCAGTCACACAAAGATATTAGAAAATTATTAGAGCGCTGTGACCAGATAGAAGGGAATCTCGCCACTATCTGAGGTAATAAGAGGAACAAAAAGCATTGTGGATATACATGAACATTTTATTGTACTTCCTAACTTTTAGGATTAAATATCTTTCAGCAATAGCTGAATAATATCCACTCATGTTAACAGCCGTGCCAATATGGGGCCGGCTCTGTTACTGCATGAGGCGACGCTGCAGAGAGAAAAGGAAATTGTAACCACTGAGCCGTAACTCAATACTCATTCCTCCCCACGAAATATTGACTAGCCGCAGTGCTGAAACACACATACCACTCATTTCCAGCCTGGAATGGGGCAACTGAGCAATAGGAAGCCTTTCTGCTTATACGAGGGGTTGAACATTGTGGGATTCCATTTCAGACACTGGTATTTAGTCCATTTACCAGGCTGGTTAAAGTATAAAAATGGAAACTAGGTAAATAGATAGGCTGTGCAAAATAAAAAATGTTTCTAATATAGTTAGCCAAAAATGTAACGTATAAAGGCTTGAGTGAGTGGATGTGTAACATAATAGCCAGAACACTACTTCCTGCTTTGCAGCTCTCTTGGTTTCCACTGAGTGGTTACCAGGCAGTAACCAATCAGTGACTTGAAGGGGGGGGCACATGGGCCATAACTGTTGCTTTTGAATCTGAGCTGAATGCTGAGGATCAATGACAAACTAACTGAACAGTTATGTCGAATGTGGCCCCTCCTTCAAATAACTAACTCAGAGTTAGAGAGCTGAAAATCAGGAAGTTGTGTTCTGGTTATTATGTTACACATCCAGTCACTCCAGCCTTTATACATTACATTTTTTCCTAACTAATTATATTGAAAACATTTTTTATTTTGCACAGCCTATCTATTTACCCAGTTTTTATTTTTACAAAGAACTGTTCCTTTAAATGGGAAAATTCAAAGTCTTCTATAAGAAGAGTATTTTTGGGGGTATAGGACTTTGTCCTGTAATAGGACTTTGTGGGGTTTTACCTTGACGTGGTATGGTGGCTTATCAATATTATGATCATAACTTTGTAACAAAAAAACACTGTTTCAAAATTACATGCACTTGCATATTTACTTGAATCATTTAGACAGGGCTTTAAACTTTTTGAAATTGGCCTCAGGTGTGCATCCACAAACCCCCTAGGACATAGGACTTTGCCAACATATAACATAGTTGTGGCAATTCAATATCCCAGTAACTTTTAGTCCATAGCACAAGAAGACTCCATTGTTTTGTATGACGGCAGCCTGCATTACATTTAGGAGATCATGAATTTTGCCTCCTAGAAATGACAAAAAGGTATTTTTACCCTGCTGCAAGTTTTTCATGTAGCTTTGGCCTTAATAATATATCACATGCCATAAATAATCCTGTACCACTCCCATGGTATAAAGGCCAAGTGTGGTAGAAATATCTGTGCAACATAGGGGATTTTTTTTCATTCAAATGAACTGGGCCATAAAATTAATCTAACTTGATGAATTCACATCATTTCCTATCAATCTCTCAGAATTCATTATATTTCCTCCAGCATCTTCCCCTGTCCTTCAGGTCTCCCTCACAATTAATAACATCTCCTTTCAGTCAAACACACAGACACGCTTCCTTTTTTTGTGACTTTTTTTCAGTCTTCTTTGTAAATAAGTCATTCAGAAAACACTTGAATGTATTTTTTGAATCCCTGTTTATTCTCCATGTTTTTTTTTCTTTTGAATCTTGGAAAAAACACTATCTTGAATTTTGTTAAATCGGTCCCTTTTACACTGCAAATCCAAACACTGGCTCAATCTTAACGTATTAATCTGTGCAACATTGCCCAAATACAGCCTTACCTCAGCTAAGATACAACCAGAAAAGTTATTCAGCCTCTTATTATTTCCCACCTTAACTACTACAACTTACTCCTAGCAGGTGATCCAACAAATATTTCACAACTCCAATCTATGTCAAACGCTGCTGCTCAACTCATCATCTTTTATCACCTCACATCAGCCACTCCACTATGCACATCCCTTCGCTTCAAATCTCCTCTCCAATCAAATTTAAATTACAAACACTCACATACAAGGCCCTTAACACTGAAGCCCATCCCTATATCGCAGCTCTGATCTCAAAATACAATCCTTCACGCAACCTTGCACTGCTTCAGATCTTCTCCTCTTATCAGCCCATTCCTCCTCCAAAACTTCTCTCTGGCTCCTGTCTGTGTCTGGAACTCTTTGCCTTGTGGTATCAGACTCTCCCCTCCAAACTTTCAAATGCTCCCTAAAGACCCACTTGTTTACGGAAGCTTATTCAAAGTAGATTCCTTCAGCGCGTAGTGTACCCCCGGGTTACCTGCAAAAAAAGTGGGTACCCTGCGGAATGAGGGTAGGATTTTCAAAGTACCTTGATTGTTCAGACATCATCTTTAAACTATAATTTGTTTCTATATTCCTTGATGCTATAAATTTGTTTCTATATGCCCCCTAACCCTTTAGAATTGTAAGCTTTTCCAAGTAATCCAATAATGGCCATAGACTATAAGGCTACATTATAAGTGGCAAACAAATCGATCATTCCGCCAATATGCCAACCTAAGGTGGCGGGTATCAGGCTTAATCCAATTGCTGACCCTATAGCCAAATGATCTGAATACAACAGCAGGAATAGGAGCCATTGGAGTGAGGACCACTTCAACTAGCCGACGTGGCCCTCAATCTGGCAGGCCAACTGACATCTCCCTGATCGACATCCATGTATGGTCAACATCTGGACGCTTTTTCGGCCAGATATCAATCTCGGAAGCCCATCGGAGGGCCCCTATACACTGGCCAATAAGCTGCCCACTTGGTCTGTCGGCATCTTTTATTGGCCCATGTATGGCCACCTTAAGTTAACTTTTAGAATATTATAGAATGGCTAATTCTATAAAACTTTTAAATTTTCAATTCACTGGCGCTAAATAAATAAATGATGAGGATGAAATTGAGTATTAGCAGTGTATTTCATTAAGGGGCAAATTTACTTACTTTACGATTAAATCCTTCGAATCGTTCTTTTCGAAGAATTTTAATCCAGCGATTGAATGATTTTTGTTTGACCAAAAAAAGATAGCCAAGCCTATGGGGACCTTCCCCATAGGCTAACATTGACTTCGGGAGCTTTTAGGTGGCGAACTAGGGGGTCGAATTTTTTTTTTAAAGAGACAGTACTTTGACTATCGCATGGTCGAATATTCGAACGATTTTTAGTTTGAATCGTTCGATTCAAAGTCGTAGTCGAAAGGTCGAAGTAGCCCATTCGATCGTCAAAGTAGCCAAAAAAAAACATTCGAAATTCAAAGTTTTTTTTCCTCTATTCCTTCATTCGAGCTAAGTAAATGGGCCCCTTAGTGTAGATACATTTTGATTGGGATATTAGGGGCCAGCCTTTCCCTTTTCCCTATAAAGACATTATATTGTGTAATATATGAAATTAGAAAACAATTTATGCACATCGTATGGACTTTCTTCACAAATAAGGCAAATATGTTCTTATATACAAGGTGCTGTATTCAAAAGTTATTGCTTCATAAAGCCATAGAGTTCTGTTAAAATAACAATTCCTTTTTCAAGACATTAGGGTAAGGGCACACGGTCAGATTCGGGGAGATTAGTCGCGCCGGCGACAAATCTCTTCTTCGGGGCGACTAATCTCCCCGAATCTGCCCGTGTGCCCTGACCCTTAGATGGCAGAAGGCAGGTTTCCATTACTAAATATATATACTATATCTCTATGTTGCTCTGGTTGTTTGCTTTGTGTGCTAAGCCTTCTTACCTGAACTCTCTGCTGAATACGCTGCTCACACTCTTGCAGTCATATGAACTGTTGGTTTCAAATAAAACCCTAATGTGTGTGAATATGATACGCTGCTTAGATTGTAAGCTCCGCCAGGGCAGGGACTGATGGGAGTGATGTATAAACTCTGTACAGGAATGCAGAATATGTTGAAGCTATAGAAATAAGGGCTAATAATTATTTCTAGCCACACACAGTGGGTTTGTTTCAGTGTGTAGTTGTCAGTTAGTATCCATGTGCACTCTCTGTACCTGTGTGTGTGTTGTTGTATCTATGTATTTTCAGGAGCTCGAATGAACTCCCCTTTGACCCTTGAACGATTGATCTGTGTCTGTATAGTTGTGTGTCATGCAGCAAAAACACTGTGTGTGTCTCTATAATAATGATGGTAACCAGGCCACACCCTTAACAGAACACTCCCTGGAACAACAGAAATGACTGGTCTCTCCAAAAGAGCTGACAATCAAGTTTAATTGCTGCTTGGTGACCACATTTGTATAGTATAATGTAAGCAGCGCTAAGGGGCATTGTGGTACAAAGCACAAGCTCCATCTAAAGGTGCAGATTTTATACATTGTGCGGTGAACGCTCGTTTAGTTTCAGTCTAATAATCTACCAATAACCATTCAGATTAAAATAAGTAAGAAAAAGAACAGATCAGATGATGTTCTGGCTATGAATTGACAGCAATCGTACAAAAGTTATGACCGACAAATAGTAGTCACAGTCACCCACTGATATCATTAGATAAGCAATACAAGTATGGGATCCGTTATCAGGACATTTCCGAATTACGGAAAGGTTGTCTCCCATAGACTCCATTTCATCCAAATAATTTTTAAAAATCATTTCCTTTTTCTCTGTAATAATAAAACAGTAGCTTGTACTTGATTCAAAGTAAGATATAAATAATCCTTATTGGAAACAAAACCAGCCTATTGGGTTTTTTAATGTTTACATGATCTTCTAGTAGACTTAAGGTAAGAAGATCCAAATTATGGAAAGATCCGTTATCCGGAAAACCCCAGGTCCTGAGCATTCTGGATAACAGGTCCCATACCTGTACATGCAGAGAAATTATCGGTAGCTGATATAAATCTTTTAAACTGTCCGATCACCGTGGCATGAAAAATGAGGGACAGTTTGTTTCTTACGACTGTATCTTTGTGTCTATGGCCAGCTTTAATCTTCTTATCTGCACCAAAATCTATGAATTCTTGCTGCGTTATTTAATGCATTTTTTAATGTAAATAATATGGAGTAAATTTACTCCATCTTTCTGAATATGACTTTGGCAACACAAGCAAAATGTAATTAATAATGCCAGAAACAAACAACTTGGATCTTTTACTCCAGGTACAGAGACATTTGGAATTCTAATTTCTTTCAAGTTGTGTCAGTACAGAGAATTAAATGCCAGAGAGAGTACAAAACTGCCAGTGTCAGTTTACTCCACATTTGCAAATTCCCTTTCTGGGCTTTTTCAGCCTATACTTCATATCTCAGCATCCTTTGACGGCAGCAGTATCAGAGCCCCAGGCTGGAGATTCCTGATAATGAACTATCACCAACTTTCTGAATGGAGGAATGTGAATCAGGAATGTCCAGCATGTTGCCCTCCAGCTTTTCATTTGAATGACTGATATCCCTGGTGTATCTTATAATTGTTACACAATACAATACTTCCGTTGTGTTTTAGTCACACCCCCCCCCCCACTAAAGGGTTTGGCGTTACTGTAATAATAATAATGGGCCCCATAAATAACTCAGAGTAAGAGCACAGGGACTGTTTGGGTCTGTAATGGGCACACTGTGGATCAGTAACTGTTATTCTGTGCTGTGTATGTGACTGTATGTTCTGCTTATTAGGTGCAACAAGGCTCTTTCCCATCTCCTCCAGGCTATTCAGCTCCTCTCTCCCCACCCCACAAACCAGTCCTTATTGTCACAATGGTTGCCAAAACAGCCACGCAGGCTTGTGCAGAGTGGGGCAGTAACAATGGTCTTGAGCCTCTGCTGTTTGATGATATGTCCCATGGAAACCCTCAGTCTCTGGGTATAAATTCCCCCTGGGTGGAACTGAGAGACAGTCACCAGCCTCCTGATAACAGAGCATAGCCCAGCAGCCATGCCTGAGCCCAAATCCATCCCCAATGAGCCCATGCCTCTGGACATGTACAACCGGGACCCTAATAACTTGAATGATCATGTCAGGGTAAGTAATAAATCTTAATGAGGATCAATGGGGTAGCTGGATGCAATTTTATTTCACCTGTCAATTCTTTACATCTATCTATCTATCTATCTATCTATCTATCTATCTATCTATCTATCTATCTATCTATCTATCTATCTATCTATCTATCTATCATCTCTCTCTCTCTCTCTCTCTATCATAATCTTTCAAAAACAGAACTCATTATATTTCCTCCAAGATCTTCCCCTATGCCCCAGGTATCAGTCACCGTAAAAAACACCACCTTTCATTCCACCACACAGGCACGCTGCCTAGGAGTCATCTTAGACTCCCATCTGTCTTTTTCACCACACATTCAAACACTTGCAAAATCTTGCCGTATTCAACTGCGCAACATTGCTCGAATACGACCATATCTTAGTTCAGAATCAACTAAAACACTGATTCAGTCTCTCAACAATTCCCGCCTTGATTTCTGCAACTTACTTCTCACAGGTATTCCAACAAGTCACCTTTCACAACTCCAATCTGTTCTAAACGCGGTCCCGAGACTCATTCATCTGGCTCGCCGCTCAACATCAGCTGCTCCCATATGTATGTCCCTTCACTGGCTCCCAATCTCTTCTAGAATCAAATTCAAATTACTTACACTCACATTCAAGGCCCTTAATAATGAAACCCCTCCCAATATTTCATCTCTAATCTCCAAATACACTCCTTCACAAAACCTTCGCTCTGCTTCTGATCTTCGCCTCACTTCTCCTCTGATCACTTCTGCCCATTCTCATCTACAAGACTTCTCTCGGGCTTCTGCTTTTCTCTGGAACTCTCTGCCTTGAGCTGTCAGACGTTCTGTATGGGATAAATCTTGCAAATGATGTGCTGAGTCACTATAGCTTGTGCCCTTTTCTCTTCAGGTGCTGTTTGAGGATGCCTTTGGGGAGCCAGAAGGATCTCACAGCATTCCGGGAGTGTGGAGTATGTCCTACAAAACCTTCAACGGAGTGAAGAACTGCTGCTACATTGTGCTGTCGGTGCTGTGCGGGTGCCCCCTGGCCTTCTGCTGGGCGCTGGAGTTTGCCTGTGTACAGTGCTGCCATATCTGGATGGTGGGCCCTTGTATTCACATCTGGAAGATAAATGTGTCCTGTATGAAGATGTTCTATAGCTCCTGTGTGCACTGTCTGTGTGACCCATGCTGGGAGGCGTGTGGCTTGTGCTTAAGTCTCATTCGGGTGCAGAATAAGAACGGATAGGTTCTGTACCCTACTGCAGTGCTCTGAGCAGTACAATGAGGTGCAGGGCTGCTGTACAGAGTAACGCTGGGGAGCCTTGCTGTGCTGCAGAACCCTCCATGAACTTTTCCACTTATTCTCTGGCCCACACCCTAGAGTGAACTGCCTCAAACCTGCGTACCCTGTGGCATTTGCGCTTTAAACTTTATCATGGCCAATTCCATCTCTCTTGTACAATAAAACCATTTCTATATCTGCCTCAATCTTGTGATATTTATATATAATTGTATTGCAATGACATGCTTTTCCATTTCTTCTCATTTCTCTCTAAACCCCTGATCTGCTTACTTTCCCTTGCTTCCCGTTCTTCCCTCTATTTCTACATTCTATTCTCTCACCATCACTTTTTGTCTTCTGTTCTTTCAGGCTCTCCCAGCTTTTTCCTCAATTACTGTACATTGCCCATACACTCTCAGCTTCCACCTGTATTCTTATCACCCTACCATGTATGAGCCACTCACATCACAAGTAGAATCTTCAGTATATGTAGTCCATCCTGATATGAGGTGCCTACATTCTGTTGCTGATCCATGTCCACCTGGGCTCCTTTGGTATCGAATAGGCAAGTTGCAAAGTGCAAAAAAGGCTTAAAAAAGCATACTTTGCCCCCGCAATGTTAGCATGTAGTCCCTATAGGCACAACTTGTTGCACACCCTAAATGGAATACACAGAATTGCGTCTCTCTTTGTATGTGGCTGTGCCTGCAATTGGCTGTAATGCATACAACGGTCAGGAGACACAAGTGATAAATATATTGACCCTAAAGGGATTCGATTTGTGTCCCTTAGTGTTACAGCTTTTGCATTCATCATAAATCAGACTTAGTCCTTTGATTGCTCCACCCCGAGAGGTGACAAGCAGGTGTTTGTGACAAGGGAGGGGAGTCCATCACCAACCCTACACCCCGCCCCCCAACCAAGTGCAAATCATATCTCTGGCAAATACCTGAGGGGCTGCTATAAGATGCCATAGACAATAACTATTTATTGGACTGTTTGTGCCCTTGAAGTGCCAGGATCTATTTTGACCTGCTCTCCTCCCTCCTCACTGTTGTACCCTAGACACTTACCTTCATAGTGAACTGCAGGCACACCCCCACACTGCCTTAAATGGCATAATTGGCACATGAAGGCCACTTCATACGGTGGAACATGCCTGCTTGAGTGATCCCTGAGGTGTTTCCCTCATCTCATAGCCAGTCTACCCTCTTTAGCCTACACGCTCCAATGTCCACCCTACAGGTAAGGGTGGCCATTTGTCCAAAGAGTTACTAAGAGTCAAATACAGTTGAAGGGGTGCCAGGGCTGGAGCTAAGGACATGAAGAAAAGGACATTTCTAAGGCACAATGGTGGCGGGTGCTATTGGCAGGGAAGTAGATATGTGGTATTGTAAGAGAACAGAGCAGAAGTGGGCGCTGTTTGGACAGAGCAAGGTACTGGATACAGGGGTGGGATAAAGACCCGTGGGGGAGGACAAAGTGTATGAATGAGTTGGGTGGGATTGGGGGGACAGGCTTTGCATCTTTGGCACCAATAATACTTGTGTGTCTCTGCTGGGAGTTGCAGTTTAACCACAGTCGGAGGAGCACAAGTCGGAAATGTCCCACGCGGAGGAGGAAATAAGACGGCCATTCCGGTGAAGTGAAAATATGCACATTATTTATTAACTGATTCTTTGTAATAAACCATTTGAAAATATTTTACAAGTAAATCACACACGCACAATATCTTACAAACTTTCTGTCACTTGTTGAACTTTTTTTTTCTGTACAAATAAATAAGTAAATAAATAAACTTTTGCTCCAGTTAACGGAAAAAAGCCACTAACTGATGGAGAGAAATTTCAGCAGCGATGACCCTCGAGCCTCCCAGATATATATATATATATTTATATATATTTATACGTATTTATAGATTTCATTTCTCTTCTGGAATGGAGGATCTGACGAGCGGACATATGCCTGATGCACACACACCAACCACCCCTCTTAGCACAGTCACATTCCCAAAAACAAGGCCCAAACACACGCAGAAGCTACAAGCAAAATGACCATCAAGGGGGGAAGGGGAAGTAATAAATGAATCCTCACCCTAACCTGCCCCCTCCCATTCTTTCCCAAGTTTCAACAGAGGGTAACCTGTGGCATCTATGTGCACAATGGGGGTAAATGTAAGATGAGAATACTCTCATAGGATACTTTGGGCCTGTTCAGTAACATCTACTCCATTGACATGAGCTACAGCAACCAATCAGATATTAGCTGTCATCATACAAACTGCAGTAGATGGATGAAAGCTTGATTCCGATTGGTTGCTTCACTGGCGCATGTGTTTGCACATGATCCTGAATTAATTTTCCATCAGCGTCCCAGTATATTCCCACGAGGGACATGAGATAATGCCATGAACATGCACTGCGAGTGGATCCGGCTGGATTTCATAATGATCACTATGGCAAATGCTTCAGTTGGAGCTAGCGGCAGCCTTTACCTGCATATAGTGGTGGGATATATGATATATTAAATAAGATATACTTATTATAACTGTGTTAACTCGTGAGTTCGATGATATTAACTAAAAAATGTACCGGTATATATTGTAATTACTTTGTAATGATCTCATTGATTATTTGAATCTTGTTTCCTCCAGTCTGGGAATTCATAATTATAACAAGTAGGCAGGAGCCATTTTGTGGACACTGTTATTAGGGCAAGTCTTGCATCATCTCAGAATCTTGTTTGTGCACCAGAATGGGGGACCTGATGTCCATCCCCATGCCCTGACTACACAATTAAATGGTAAAGAGAACAGGGGAATGTGGGGAGCAGTGACATCTATGAAGTGCTGAATGGAAAGTAAAAGTAATTGTCTGCCCTGCCTCTATACCCAGGGCATAGAGGAGGGGCAGACAATATTTGATTGATAGCTGAAAGGTTTAAATGAGCTTACAACAGCTATGAATACTTTAATACAAAATAGAAACTGGATTTCATGTTTCATTTAAAAAGGACTTTTATTATACAGATTTTTGTGTCTGGGTGACAGGTCCACTTTAAGCTTCTTCTTCTTGGCATCTGAGATCTACATTCGGTTTTGAAAATTGGGTGATAAAGCTCAGTCTGTTAATGACACCTGGGCCTTTTTGACCATCTCTGACCTGACTGTCCCCGCTTGAATAAAAAGTGCCCTGCCTGATACATACAGACAAGTGAGAGGTGCAACTATGAGCAGTCAACAATGCCCCATGTTCCATTAGCCTGAAAGAGACAGCAATTGCCTTTTATCTGAATCTACTTTAGACTTTTACCCATGTGACTAGAACCTTTTCTGTTCTTCCCTAAACACACATCAGCATGGGAGGACTTTACAGGACACCAATGGATCCTATTCATAGCATAGTGTTCCTATAGATACATGAACTGGTGCCTGAGGTCACTCCCAAGTGCACTCCTTAGTGTGGTGCTTGGGCGCCTATTTTTTAACCTGCAGCACCCAAGCTACAAACCATAGAACTCCCTTCTTCCCCTGCTGGAGGCTCTAGATTAAATTGGCTTTGTAAAAAGTGTAAGTCAAAAAAACCTATAAAAATCAGTGATTAATATAGCTATGAGGGATCTAAATGACAGATATATGTGTGAATGCAATATAATACTGGATACACACTGAAATGGATTTATCTGTTTTCTAGGTTGAAAAATAGTAATACCTCAAGCCCTACCTACTTACATGTGGCTGACATGAGGTAGGCAGACGGGGGGGGGGGGGACAATGTCTTGTGGTGTGATATGTTAAAAAGTTATTTTAGATGAATTAATGTGATTTATATTGTTATGGATGAATTGCACAAATAAATGTTTGAAGTGAGATACGGTGCATGTCTTAAATTTATATGTAACATGTAGTGGTGGACCCGTGCACAGCTCTCACTATAAATTAGCTTATACCCCAAAAATAATTGTTGCCCTGCCTACTGACTGGACTCTGTGTGGTGGAGTCAAGTCTGGTAGTAAGGGCAGAGACACACTGTCATATTCGGGAGATTAGTCGCCTCTTCTTCGGGGCGACTAATTTCCCCAAACTGCCTTCCTGCCGGCTAGAATGTAAATCACCGGTGAGATGGCACTCGGAGCGATTAATTTTTCGAAGTCGCCCGAAGTTTCCTCATGAGGCAACTTCGGAAAACAAATCGATCCAAGTGCCAAGGCAGTTCGAGGAGATTAGTCGCCCCCGAAGAAGAGATTTGTCGCCGGACGACTAATCTCCCCGAATCTGACCGTGTGTCTCTGCCCTTAGGAAGATTATCAGCCAATGCTCTCTGTACCCACTTCAAAAAATATGGGGACAACAAAGGGTAGTTAAATGGAGCTGGCACATATATTAAAGTCCCTGTGATTGACTAGGTCGCTGAGTGAGTGGAGCTATGGCCTTGGGCAAGAGATCAGATGGCCCAGGGTCTTACACAGACTACATACACTGACCTTGGCCAAATTAATTTTCTGCCTGGCCTGACTGATATCTGAATGATCCCTGAGTAAATAGGGAAAGATCATGATTTTGATGTGCAAGAAAGGAAGGCCAAATTGGAAAGCAATATGCTTATGTGTGCCTGTGATTGGACGAATGAAAAGAGGGAGAATTCAAAGTGTACAATGGGTAGAAAGCAATGAGGGAAGGAGCATCAATGGCAAAAATCTAGAAGACAATATGAATACACTTATAAATGTGGGGGTTAACCCCTTTGGCATGAAGTGAAATATTCTTAGTATTCAGAGGCAAAAGGAAAAAAACAAAACTATAAATATGCAGGCAATCAATGCAGAGTATAGTGAGCACAGGGACAGGGCACCGTTACCATACACAAGACTATAGCAAGAGACTGAGCCTGAGCACCAGAGTTACAGGAGTCCATGAAGCAACAGAAAGTATTGTAGACAGGGACAATATGATGCATAAATAGTTTTGGGGTATTGAGGGTGTTTGGGACACTCCAGTGTAGAAGCAGTAGCAATGTTATTTGTGCTGCAAAACCTCTTGGCACTCTGTACAGATTAGTAATGGTAACCTTTGACGTCAGATCCCAGGGCGATAGAGAAAACATCAGGGTTTTGCAAATAGAGTGACAGTATCCAGAGTGTGCTTCTGTGGAACTAACACAATGAACACTGCCTAAGGCTTTCCACTGCCCTCTACATTGTGCTCGGTTTGTGTCACTCAAGAGCTACGGAGGAACTGAATGATAAGCTCCTGATGCAGCGCCTCACCTGTGCTTGTGTCATCATTGTGCTCTGCCTTGAGACGGCTCTTCAAGTGGAAATATAGGCTTTCAACTCTGCCGCTTATTATTATCCAGACTGCAGAGCCAAGCTTTGTCTCTACAGGAGAGTGATTAAACGTTCACACGGCTAACGAGAGATCTGCAGGGCACTGTGCTGTTTCACAAACAGGTCGACTTGCGAGGAACGTTGGTCGAACAGCGGAACACATCACAGTTGGACAAACCCACCGCTATTATTTTGGGTGGATGATGCTCTCTTCATTGCTTCCCATTTAGATGTGATACATTACGTTGAAGAGATGTGACATGCTACGCCGAATAAATGTGACGCGTTAAGTCAAAACCTGCTTCTTTGGTACCGTACTGTACGACAGGGAGGTCTGTGGGATACGTGTGCAGCAGAATTGTGATCCCCGTACATGCAGATCAGTGCAGAGCAAGCCAGTTGCTTGAGCGGACAATGTGCATCATGTCAGACAGCGATATTACAGGTGACGGACTAATATGAAGCATTTAGAACAGATGATGGACACTAGGCTCTCTCTACTGATGGGCCTCAAGGGATCTGATGCTCTGCATGGAGAAAACGGAGGCCCGATACTGCTATTGCAGAGGGTGTTGCTCTTTGTACAGCCTTATTTTGCACTTACAGTATCTCGGTGTCACTTTTCAGGTGACTTTGGCTCATTGCACTTGCTAACATGAATGGTGACCCAACACCTGGATGAGTCCTACGGACAATGACCTGATGAATCTTGATGATATGATCATGTATAGATATGATGTCATCACCAGGTTACCTCTGCCTCCCAACTCAATGTGGGAATGGTACGAGAATACAGAAGGAGAATCACATATTTTATGTCAGAAAACAAAAGGGTCACAACATTGATCATGACCCCGCTTGATGCTTAAAGTGAGGACAGTAATGGAGCCTGAGGTCCAAGCATAGGTACCATGGAGACAGATGAACAGGAAACAGGACATCCTCAGATTTGCCGTGGTTGCCATGTCCAATCAACAGGAATTTAAACTTGTTGTCATGGTAACTGCTGCCAGTATACCAGATGGCATTTTTTATAGTTGCCAAATATCTCCCGGTGGCATAGGAAGGTCTCTTTGTTGTCACAGTAAAATCATCCTAAATAAGTGCTGGTTGTTCTGGTGACTCAGCCCCGAAATGAAAGAAAGGTGTTCTTTTGGTTGCCATGGTAACCACATCAGGAAACAGGCCTCAGGAAGGCGCAGTGATAGAGGGAGGAGATTGTATTACGTCTAAAGGCCTCGATTGGAGTTTGACCAGAAGCCATGGGGCAAGACAAACTGGATAAGGAACTGGAGTAACATCAGCAGAAGCCACGACGGCCGGAACATATATCCTCTCCCGCAATCTGACGTGTCCTCCTGGTAATAATCAAGTACACTAGTTATATCTTGTGCAAAAGCAAAATAAATACGCTGTTTAGCATTAGATGACATACGAAGACCTTAAAATGCTGACAGAAAGCTGGGCACACAGACTATGCCATGCCAAGGAACATTAGACATGAGATGTTATCAAGTACATAAGAAATGCAAGTTTCATACTTACCATAGGGCTGTAGTCAAAGCACATGCGTGGCCCTTTCCTGTAACGTGGCATCTGCACCAGCTCGCACTGCTCGGGTCCCTCAGCTGAAGGAAGGTCAAGGTGTGATAAAAACAAGTTGAAATTCCAACTACATCTCCAGAAAAGCCCAATGTGTTGTCTAAATGCCCTCACCAACCTACCCCACTGCTCATCCATTATATATCAGAATTTAAGGTTATGGTTCATTTTTGCTCCACCTGGGATCTCCCACTGATGCACAAATAGTGCTATTGGTACACCAATGTTTTTGTGTAGACAGACATTGAACCATCGAGATTGCAGAAGAATCTGCTGATTCTGCCTTGTAGCACGGTGGATATGTCCTTATTTAATTTTATGATTTACAATATATATTTCTGATTTGAGTCGTCTTTAGTTTTAGTCAGTGAGTCAGTGAAGTAAATTCAGCACATTTTATTGTATTGTAAAGATAAGAAGTAAAGTGTCCTTGCTTTACGTGTATTGCTGGGTAAACAGTCCATAGTAAATATAGGTATGGTTTCCCAGCAAATATCCTTAAAGGAGAATTCACCCCTAAACTTAAAAAACCCCTACCCTACATAGACCACCTCCCTCCTCCCCCCTGCCTAAGTGTTACCCCGGGCAAATGCCCCTAACGTTTTACTTAACCCTTAGTGCAGTTTCAGGCATCGGAGTTCACGGGCGCCATCTTTTTCTCTTCGAAAATCTTCGGAATGAGACCGGAATGTCAGCGCATGTGCAGTTGGAGCAATTTTCTGTATAGCGAAAATTTCGCCTGCGCCGAGACTCACGAAAATTGCAGAAGCGTGGTCTCATTACGAAGACTACCGAAGCGGTTGAAGACAGTGTCCGTGAACGCTGATGCCTGAATCTGCACCGAGAGGTAAGCCCCGGGTAACACTAAAGGTGGCCATACATGGATTGATCCGCTCGTTTGGCGATCTCGCCAAACGAGCGGATCTCCCTCCGATATGCCCACCTTGAGGTGGGCAATATCGGGCAGATCCGATCGTGGGCCCTAGGGCCCAACGATCGGATCCTAGCATTTGCAAACGGACGGTCGGATCGCGGGACCGCATCAACGAACAGATGCGGCCGCGTTCCGACGGGATTTTTAAACCCATCCGATCGAGATCTGGCCGACTTTCAGCCAGATCTCGATCGGGGAAGCCCGTCAGGGGCCCCCATACACGGGCCAATAAGTTGCCGACACAGTCTGTCGGCAGCTTTTATCGGCCTGTGTATGGCCACCTTTAGGCTGGGGGGGGGGGTCTATGTAGGGTAGGGGGAGAGGGTTTTTTTAAGTTAAGGGTTGAATTCTCCTTTAAGAATGAATAAACAGACAGCAGACAGACAAGACTCAGATTGAGTAATAAAACTGAGTCCTGGTTAAAGGGGAAAGAAACCTAGTCAGCGCAAACCCACCACCCCCGTTTGTTGCCCACCCTCCCTCCTCCCCCCTGGCCTACCAGTCCCGCTGGGCAAATGCCCCTAACTTGTTACTTACCCTTCTGCGCAGGTCCAATCCAGGGAGTTCACCGACGACATCTTCTTCCACGCGATCTTCTTCCTGCTGTGAACGGCGCAGTAGATCGTACTGGCGAAATGATCCTACTGCGCATGCGCCGTTCACAGCAGGAAGAAGATCGCGTGGAAGAAGATGTCGTCGGTGAACTCCCTAAAATCAGGGTTCTACTGTAACTGCAGTATGAACACGGGATGCTAATTAAGACAAAAAATATGCTAATCTGGTGTACATACTGTATATGTATGATAATTAGAACATTAAATATATATATATATATTGCTTCTTATTAACAGCTCAGTGTTTCTCCTCTGTTAGTAACTAGCACTTTAGCTGAGTGAGCATTTACCCACAGGCACCCAAGCCCACCCATAGGCCTATTATCTTGAGAGGATACAGCGTGTCTCAGCCTGATCCAGTTTCATGGAGTCGCACTGACTGCAGATCATCTTTTCTGCCACCACAAACAGCAGGTTTGTGTTGGAAAGTCTCTGGGCATGAAAGTACCTACAGGGCAGAAGGGAAGGAGAACAAAGACAAGGAGTGAGGCTCTCGGCATAAAAAACAAATACTGCAGCATGCTCAGCATAGTACTAACCGGGAGCAAGGGCCACAGTCGATGACTGCTGAGTAAGTCGAATTGATGTTGCCAAAGTAATATTGTGTCTGTTTCATGATGCAACTGGCTTCCCGGGACTCCATATTCTCTGCTGCGATATCATCTATTAACAAACAAACGACAAACTGTAGTGACCTGGGGTGCTATTTATTGCATCTAAGAGCAACTTTGTTCCATCTGCCATCATAAAACAGTCCCGGGTTTCAGCTCCCCACTCCCCTTCTTGCACCAATTCCCAACTCCCACCCTCATTCTTGCCCTTCCAGTGGCAGCGCATTATCTCTTACCTGCCTGCAGCCAACTGCCATATACAACACTGATGAGAAGATGCTGGAACAGAGACCTAAGGAGAAGAGAAATAACATTGGCCGGATGAGTCCAGAATAGGTTACCTTAGTTTCTGTGGTGGCTAGTCCAACTGACGTACTCTGACTATTGCCAAATGTCTTCTACCATTATTGTATTTCTAGTGAAACTTCTACAAATCTTTAGAAATTCATGGGAACACATAGAGATCCGCTCGGATGGCAATTTTGCCAAATGAGCGGATATCTTCCTGGTATGCCCAACTTGAGGGCTGAAACAATCTTGGGCCGTAGGGTCCAATGGGTGGTCGGATTGTGAGACGGCATCAACAAACAGATGCAGTCTGCGATCCGACGGGATTTTTTCACCTGCCCGATTGACATGCTGTCGGCAGCTTTTATTGGCCCGTGAATGGCCACCTTTAGGGGCAGATTGATTAAGGGTCAAATTGAAATTTAGAATTTTTTTTATGTTCAAAACTCTCAAATTCGAATTGTGAATTATCAAAACTCAATTTGAGTTTTTATTCAAATTAGAATTTCGAGATTTATCATACTCTGGCCCTTTAAGAAGTCGAATTAGACTATTCCCCAACTAAAACATGGCAAGTTCATGGGAGTCAATGGGAGAGGTCCAGGGACCAACCTGGACATGTTAGTAGCCTTCCTGACAAAAACTCAAATTGAGTTTAGTCGAATTTGGTTTGATTCAAATTCGATTCTATAAAATTCATCCTAGTTTAAGATATTCTAATTTTTTTTTTTAATAAATAACCCTCGACTCGGTGTATGGGGGCCTTAAGCCTGGGAACCTCAATCTATTGTCTATATTGATATACCTTGCACCCCAGCATTATAATATGCCTGCTTATATTTGTCTGAATCCCCGTGGATAAAAGATCCCTATCCTTTTTCTGTGATGTACGATGGACACAGGCAGGCAAGCAAGTGAATGGAAGAGGCAATATTACACAGAAGATAAGGGATTAAGGACACACACAAAACACAGGTGAAATGCAGCCAAGAATACGGCTCCTAGATGAGTGAAAAGGTGCGTTGGTCAGTGTGCAGGGACCACCAGTTGTGCACATAAAGCTCTCCCCCACACAAACAAGCACTGAACTCACCAGGCAGCTGCCGAGGTTAACCAGGCCAAGTTCAGAACATCAGCGATTGTTGGCTAAAAAAAAAAAGAAGAGAAAAATCAGTAGTCACAACACCCCCTGGCACACCTCCCTAGCAAGATGAGCAAAGTTTGTCCTGGTCCTGTAGCCCATAGCAACCAATCTGCTATTACAAGTAAAATGCAGTTCGAATAATGAAAAGCACATCTTACTGGTTGATATGGATACTATGCCCATGGCAAAATCTAGACATTTTAACATAATTCCATTACATGAACTAACACGAGGCTTTGCAACACCACAATTGGATGTTCCACATATATATATAATATATATCAATTGATAACTGGCATACAGCTTGCATACGTGAGACACTGTCCATACACTGCAACGAGATTGAGTTCTTTGTATCTATATTGTGCTCTTGTTCTCTAAAGAGAATATTCGGATTTTTCTTACTGAGGCAGTTTCTGAAGCAAACATTAATTTATACATTATATATAGCTTTTCATCTGTGCCAATAGTATCTCCCTAATACACTGAGCACTGTGAGTAATATCATGAAAATAATCGCTGTACAAGGCTAGAGGGTCTCCTGTTATATATTGGGATTCTTTCCTCATCTTATTCAGGGACACAGAAATAGCAAGGCAGTAACTGATGCTCTAAGGGCACGCTCTTGTGCTCAAATCATCAGCCCAAACCTTCTAGCAGCAGCCTTTAGCTGTCAGGGAATGCTGGGAAATGTCTTTCAATAGTAGCTCCAAAACCACAGGACAACAAAGCCTGGTCTATTACACAAAATAAAGCTCTCTGTCGGAGTACTCCCTCCCAGCCGGTTACAGAATTTCATGCGGTACTAAACCTTTCCTACAGCACAAAATATCATATAGAATTCAGCTGATTTGTAAGTCTGCATGCTGATCAGAGTACGGTTTTATTATGTTCAAGGGGTAGTTGACCTTTAACTTATACTGAGACAATTTGCAATTTGTTTTGTCCATTTGGAATAATCTGTCGTTTAGTTCAGCAGTCTCACACAGCAATCTGACCACCATTTGAAAGCCAACTGAAAAGGCCCCTCTATCACATATTACAAGTTAACTCAAAGGTGAACTACCCCATTTATCTGTAGTGACTCAAAGAGTACAGCTTCTCCCAGCAGATAAACAACACCCCAGAACGTAGTCGCCTCTAAATTTTAATCAGAAAAGGATTGCCCAAGAATCTCCACCCTACACAGGCAACTGCAACCAACCTCTCTCAGCAATCTCACTTATCCAATGGGCTGCAGTAAATTGGAGAGGGCAGTGGTTTATATGACAAGTATAATAATCACTTACCACAAAGATTCCACGAGGTGCTGCCCCTTTGTTGCTTTCAGTCTTAGGGGCACAAACAGACTGGTAATCATAGGACTCCTTCTTTGTGAAGAATGAATTATTATACAGAGCTGACATGAGATTGGGGTCCACTTCACTGAAGAACTTCCCGACCTGAGAAAAGACAGAACTGTACATTGAAAAAGGAAGGTATAAGCAACAGAACAGACTCCAGGGAGGATGAGGGACAAGCTAGACTGGCAATCTGTGACTTCTGACAGATGGCAAAGGGGCGGCTGTTTGGGCCAATGTGTGCTTGAAAGGTCAGGGCCTATTCTAAATCCCAGTTTGGGCCTGATATAAAATGAAAGGAGGCACACCTCTTACTCTTAATTTCCCTATGAACTGAACTAACAAATATTATTATCAATAATAATAATATGTTTCTGTTTGGGGTACCAGGAAGAATCCTCATGCCTCTGTCCTTCTTAGTAATGCAGTGGACTTTGGCTTAGAGAGGCTTTTAAAGGAAAACTATACCCCCCAAACAATGTAGGTCTCTATAAAAAGATATTGCATAAAACAGCTCATATGTAAAACCCTGCTTCATGTAAATAAACCATTTTCATAACAATATACTTTTCTAGTAGTATGTGCCATTGGGTAATCATAAATAGAAAATTGCCATTTTAAAAAATAAGGGCCGCCCCCTGGGATTGTAGGATTCACTGGACTCACAAACATACCAACAAACCATACATGTTAGGTCACATGAGCCAATTAACAGACAGAGTTGTGTCTTTTGCTTCCACACTTCTTCCTGTTACAGTTAGAGTTGAAGTATTTCTGGTCCGGTGATCAGTGAGACAGCACACAGACCAATCACGAAATGGTGGCTCAAGGCAAGAGATGTAAAAGGGCAATATTTACTTAAATATATATTCTAGTTTGGTAAGATTCTTTAATATGACACTTAATATGATATGAACTCTCTGTTGCTTAAGTGTTCATTTTGGGGGGTATAGTTTTCCTTTAAGCATGAGGAGCACCAGTTCTCAGCCCGGACTGGCAATTTGTATATTCTGGCAAGTGGCAGAGAGGTTGCGGTTGAATTCTGGTGAGAGTCACCCAGTTTAAGGACGTGTTTTTAGGAATCACATGAAAAGGTAGAGAGGGTGGAGATGGAAAGTGTCAGTTACAATAACAAGCTCATGATCTTGAATAAAATGCTGAAAAGGGGATCACTGGCAATGCAACAGGGTTGGGGTTTATAATGATGTAAGTCATGGATTCCTAGTCGTTATACAAGCCCACAAACCAAACCCCGTCAATAGCCTTTAACAGGAGGCTGCAGCCTGATCTTTTGCGAATAATTCTGCCAATATAAACAGGGCCGGATTTACATAATGGGCGCCCCTAGCCCCACTGCCGTTCATCGCCCCTGTCCCCTTCCCTTTATTCTTGTAAATTTTCATCAATGGGGATTGGTGCATGGGAAGGTTAAAAAATGAGTTTAAAAATCCAGCACATTCCAGTGTTTTTGGACCAATGTGGGTGTGGTTGGGCATCATGCCACCCCCCTAAAATCCTGCCACCCTAGGCCCGGGCCTAGGTGGCCTTTCCACAAATCCGGGCCTGAATATAGATGGTTTCATTTAGCAACATCACTGCCAAATACCATAGAATAGTAGCATGTGCACTACTGGGGTCTGTTCCAAAACATAACTTAGCATAATGGAGCAAGGGTTTCACTTGATTTAATAAAGAACTGCATTATTCATATTGACTAAAGACCAGGACGCTGTGATTAATGGATTCCCCAACTGACCTGAGACCAGTGGTCCTGCTGATTAGACACGACCAGGAATCCTCCATCATCAATCAGCACACACAGCAGTTCCTGGATATATTAGAGATATAAGGACATATTACTAAACAAGTGCATGTCATGTTTTCTAAACACAATGCAGATAGAAAAATCTGCAATTATCAGTTGTTCAATAAAGCGGCATATTTCTTGCACACATAAGCAGGGTTAGTTTGAATATTTTCCATACCTAGAAAAAAAGGAAAATAACACCATATATAATGTATATGTTTGGCTTTTGTGAATATTACAACCCCTCTGCCGGTGCCAATCATTTCCTACCCATACACACAAAGGCACTTAGACTGGCACTCACCTCATTGTTGACATCACAGTCCATCTCACAGCTGGCAGAGGGACTACACTATAGAGAACACAAGGAAAATGGTTATTTCCAATGAATACAAAGTGCAACTATGATCCAGAAGTGATGCACGGCGACATATTACTGGAGGAGAAATAATCCTATTCCTTAGATCAGTGGCATAATTAGATATTACTGGGCCCCACAGCAAGTTATTTTTTAGGCCCCCAAAATGTCTAGAGGTTGATCTGTTTTACCAATTTGTATTAAAATTGTATATGAATTAGGGCTTCCTGGGGCCCCTATACTTCCTGGGCAGCCGCAGAGTCTGCTTCCTCTGTAGTTACGTCCCTGCCTTGGATCCAATGGCTGTTTGTAGAAATGTCCCTGCTTTTTGTGGCATTATAATCACTGCTGGCAGATCATAATGCCCCCAAAAGCTGGTGATATTGTAATACCATGTCTGCAAAGATAATCAGGGTCCTTATGTCCTGTTCTTATTTGTTGCACTGATGCAATTTAGCCCCTGTGCTAGTAAATCAGCCCCTTACATATTACTAAAACAAGGAACTGTATCATCAAAAAACAGAAACAATTATTTATTTCAGCTGCTATGACAATTTATTTTATTCAGTAACCACAGAAAGTTTTTTTTCTGTAAAGCACCAGTTATTGTAATGTGTTTGCTATAAGGTCTGAGGGTCAGCCATCTTTTTTATGTGGTCTAAATAAAGCACTGCAAGATCTGCTGTGTTTACAGGGAATATTGAGTAACAAATATTAATAAAACACTTTTTTTCAGTTCAGTTGGTTTTCAGATTATTCATTTTTCCAATTACTTTCTACTTTCTATTTGTGACCGTTTTTGTAATATTGGAGTGTAAAGTGTACTTTTTCACCTTCTAAAACAGCTCGGGGGGAGGGGGTCGCGACCCTGTAAAGATACATTTAGTTGATACATTTCTTACCCTGCTGAGCAGAATCCCTGAGTTTCATTAAAGGCAGATGTCTAAATTGATAAAATAGTTGCTAATATTCCCCAGATACTGCTTAGAAATGTATCAATTAAATGTAGCAAATTGTAACAGTTCAAGTGCTCCTGGATCACTGAGCTGCCAAACTCAAACCCCAGAGACACGAAAATTAAACTTTAAACTTAAATTTTGGGAAAACGGTAAAAAAATAAAAGATGTAAAGTAATTGAAAAAAGTCTTTGTTTCTGGCGAACAATCTGAAAATACAGTAACTGAACTGAAAAAAAAGTTTAGAAGGTGAACATCCCCTTTAATAAATACACTACAGATATTTGTGTACCGCAAATAAAAGTCCAGTGACCATTGTTTCATTTCCCTGTCTTACTGGCCCTTAAGGGTAGGACTACACGGACGCTGTCGTCACGATCCGACGCAACAAAATGCCGGCGTCAAATTGCATGCAACGGAAATAAGGTAAGTGAATGCATTGTCGGATGAAGTCGCAGCGTTGATCCGACATGACACGACTGTCAGATGCAGATGCTGCACACTCCGTCGGCATTCGACAGTCGCGTCGGATTAACGCTGCGACTTCATCCGATCTCTTACCTTATTTCCGTATTGTTTTGACACTGTAGTTTTTTCGCAGTGCGTCGGAAAGCAACTAAATCGCCCGTGTAGTCTTACCCTAATTCACACACAAGAAAGTGACGTAAATTGGGAGCAAAGAAAGTAAGAGCAAACCTTATGTGGTCCTTGGGGGTGCCGCTCTGATTGATTACTAGCTAGAACTTTGAACTTTTCCACCCAAGATTCCAGGTCCAGCTTCACCCCGACCACTGTCACAAGGTATGGAAAAAATATTATTATTATAAAGAGGCATGTTATCCTGAGGTACTATGCAACACTGTAGCTACATATACATATATATGTTGCTCTTTCGCATATAAATATCCCCAATATCTATATCAATATTTCTATGTCCTAGCAGTTCTCTTACCCTCCCATTCCACTTCTGTTCTCTGACCTCTGCCAATGAGATCACTCACCACCTTTCTGCCTTTCCGAATGGCACATTCTGACAATCGACACACATTTAAAAATGCAATTGAATTAAAAGAAAGCGTAAGAACATGGGGAACAGATTTGAAAGCAGTTTTTAAAAAAAAAAAAAAAAAAAAAAAAGATGGGTTGGATTGCAAAACTGGCTATTCGTGCTGTTTTGGTGAGTCTCTCTAAGAATCCCTGATTAAAGGAAAGAGAACCAGTTATTTGAACGTCATACTTAATCCTACAATCCCATTTTTAATCCTACAAGAGCGGCAAAGTCCTTAACTTAAAAACAAATGGTTTTCCAGAGCCTAGCAATTAGCAGTGGTAACGGGCTTGTGAGCTGAACTCCACCCAATCTTTAATTAAAGGTTTACACATGAGATATGCTTTGCAGTTAGTTAAACAGCTCAAATAATTTATAACATCATGATAGAACAGGAGCTCCACCTGCTGAAGAAGGAAGGTCATTACACTAGCAATCAAAAAAACAATACAATCCATTAATGTAATACTATTATATTGGTAACTACTGTATACTGTATATTAATAAAGCTTTACAATACAATAACGCAGATCTGGACCTCAACTGGTGAAACAGCTGCCATTATGTAAAGTCCCTATGATTTGCTCTGCTCTCAGTTTTACAGAGGCTTATAGCTGCTGTCTAGAAAACCTTTCCCTGGAATGTAACTACAAGTAAGAACCCAAAAAATCTAACTAGAAAAGTAATAGATTACTGCACTACCATTCAAAATAGTAGTTACAAAACTTAAATTAAAGTGCAGTGTGTGCCGGTCATTTAATTCATCAACAATTTTATGTAAAGCCAATCAATTCCCAAATCAATTAATTCCCAGGCCAATTTATAAATACATTGAATATAAATATAAAGTACCGTTTAGTGCATTTATCCAATGACTGTTGCCATATTTAAACATTGACAATCAGTTCATTAAAAATTCATGATTAGGCTCAGGTGTATAATTAAAACTGTCCACAATTCATAGGGAGTGCCAATTATTTATAAGAAACAAAGTGCATTTACAAAGTTGATGTTCTAAAAAAAATTCATAATTTAAATAGAATTATATATAAAGTGCTGTGCAATAAGAAAAAAATTCATAATTTAAATAGAATTATATATAAAGTGCCGTGCAATAAGTATCAAATACTAGATAGGTAGATTAAGTAAGAATACGATCTAAATCGAATTTTAATTATGAGCAGGAGTTGGGATAAAGGCCAAACAAAGTGCTACAGTCTTGCAGTAAGGTAGAAGGATATAATGAAAAAATAGAAGGTGGAGCTGTCCCAAACTAGCTGCCTAATAATTACTAATGGTGGCCATACAAGCTGCCGATATCGGTCGTTTGGACCAATTTGACAGTTTATCTGCCCGTGTATGGGGGCTTCCGACGGGTCTTCCCGATCGATATCTGGCCACGATATTGATCGGGAAGGTTGGATTTTTAACCGACCGACCCGTTGGAGCCCCTTGGCGCATCGTAATTCAATCGTTCGGCCATACGGTCGAACGTTCGAATTACTCCCGATATAGCCATGCCGTTAGTGGCATATCGGGGAAAGATCCGCATCGCCAAACGAGCGGATCTTTGAGTCTATGGCCATCCTAAAGCTGGCCATAGATGCTGAGATTTTTAAAAGATCAGATCCTGATCGTGAGACCAAGATATTCTCAGAACGATCGTACGATCGTACAAATTTACCATCAACTAAAAAGACCAATTTACCAGGACAACAAAGGGGAGCTGCCTGCTTGTCCCTGCAAACATAGATACATTGCACTGGGGCCGACAAAAGATTTTTTGACCTGGCCGATCAATTTGTCGGCCGAAAAATCGTAAGATGTACGATCGTTCGAATACCACTAACCGCACGATAATTTAGAAGGATTGGTCGGGCTTCCCTAAAATCGGTCGTTCGGCAAGAAGAATCGTCGCGTCTATGGGGAGCTTTAGACTGTGACACCACAAAGAGGAAGGCAGGACAAGGTAACTGAGACTGTGGCCTTATAATTAATTTGCCCTGAGGCTATGCTATGCCTGAAAAGCCACAAATCATCGGCCCCTTAGAATGGAAGGAAGAGTTTTAGTAGCGACCCAACGCACTTGTAATGAACCAAAGATAAAAAGTTTGTTAAAAAACCAGAGATAATAGTGACTCGCTATTATCCTACAAGTAAGAACCTTCAATTCCATGGCATTTAGTCTGCTGCTGTTTCACACTATATGGCAGCACTGGACAAAATGCTTTTGTGCCACTGCTTCATATTTTAGGTTGTCACCTTCCCACCAATGTGTAACTACTCACAGAGCCTCATTTATTCCTTTCTGTACACCTAATGCACTAACATATATCATGTGTTACCTGCAGGTTTAAGCTTCTTGCCCAAGATCTCCAGCTCTACAGCAGTGCTCACCAGGATACCAACAGTATTATTTTCAAGATCAGTGGGCCGGTACCCAGCTAGGAATGAGAAGAGACCAATAACAAACATTTTATAAATACAGCTGATTCATCATATACCTTAAACACATAAAACATCCTGATCACCCTTTCAATTACATGTGATGCTTATGTACTCTAGGAAAGATACCATAACCTAGAACAGGGCTGTCCATGCGGCCCGCGACCCCCCCTCATTTGGCCCTTTACATCAAAATCTGCCTGCTGTGTCTGTTTACCATATGTAAGATTTAAAAGGTATCACTACAGAGAGTAACTGCCCCCTGCATTGTCTAAACCTCAAATTCACACTAATCCTCTGTATTGTTCACACCTGTGATCCCTTTTATTGTTCACAATTGTGACACCTCTATTGTTCACTCCCCTAAAACTCCTGTACTGTTCACACCTGAGACCCAGACTGAAACTGCCCACATTGTTCATCTGTTCACACTTTATACAAAATGCTAATGGAGCTCCAGCACTGTGTCACTGTATGTAGTACATATTAGACTGGACCTGATTCCTGTCTCCTGCTCTGTTCTCTTCCCTATGCTCCCTGTGTGTGACATACTTTGGTATTTGTTCTGGGGGTTTGTTAGCATTTGAAAATTATTGTTAGTGGCCCGTAAGGTGTTTAATCATATGCTGGGGTACTGTATTAAACACAGGAGAGGAGGAGGCATATGGATTTATGGGTATGTCTTAATATGACAGCTTTTTTCACATATGAGTGACATCCTTGCCAGGGCAGACACAAGGTAGTTTGGCACCCTGGGCAAGAGCTTCAATCAGCGCCCCCCTGTCCTGTATTACCACTTCCCTCCTTACTATGATGGTTTTTAAATAAAGAGAGCAAGAAAGTGTACAACACTTTTTCATTTATATTACTGCCCCTTGTACCAGCAAGCTCAGCAGCCATCCATCATACAGCCCTCCTGCAGCCATCATATTGCCCCCAATCTTTACCTGTGTCAGCAGCAGCCAAAAATAAATCTGATCACATCATATTGCCCCCAAGTATTTATGTACCTGTGCCAGCGCCCAGCCCAGCAGCAACAGCAAACATATGGCCCCAAATCTGTACCTGGCTGTGCCAGCAGGAAGCTTCACACTTTCACAGTAATAGAAAGAAAGTCTTCAGTTCAGTGAAACTGTGCAAGGCTGAGAGCAGCGAGAGTCACATCAAGCAGCCCCCCCCAGCTCTCTGCCTCTCTCTGTCACCCAACACATCAGTGATGTCATTGACACGTGTACACACGTCGCACTGCACCGTACAGAAGGAGCTATTACTTGCCGGCAAGAGGGAGAAGGGGAAGGAGATGGATTCCACCCAACTGGGTGACCATCATTAATGAAACAAATTATTAAATAAACACTTGAAAAAAAGTGCGCCCCTCAATGATGGCGTCCTAGACAGCCGCCTACTCTGCCTACCCCTAGTTCCAGCCCTGATCCCTGCAGTGAGCACCAACCATTTGGTTTTTTGGTGTGCTATTAATGTGGACATGGTCTTGCGGTAACATGGGTGTGGTTTAAAGTGGGTGTGGTCTAAAAACAGGGAGTGGCTAACACTGGCTTCCCTTATTGGCCCTCCACCATGTAGATTGGAAAAATTCCGGCCCTCTTTACCATAGAAATTGGACAGCACTGACCTAGAATATAGGGCACATGCATGTGAGCAAAGTGCAATTTTGAGCGCAATTGGCTGAACCTACAGCCTCGTTTAAAGTTGTCAGTAGCTCCAAGGTTCCCCTGAGTCAATAGGCGCAGCAGCACTTAATTCAGAACAGAAGGCAGAAAGGACTGAATGGTGCCGAGCACAACAATACAGTTGTTAGAAGGGAATTTTGAAGCAAGTACCTTTAGTGAAAGTGGATTTATTTGCAACTGACTGACTGAAGGAAATTTCCTGGACCACGACTGCACTTGTAAACCTACATGAGCCCTCATATATATCTACCTAATACTACAGAAGGGTGGCCCAATGCCTTATGGCTGAATTGAAGTTAAAGCTAATTTGATGTTCTATTTTATACTAGAACTGCATCAGTATGACTGTTAATGACAATTTTTTTTTTTTATATACATGTAACTTAAGTATGGGTTGGGGCAGGGGGTCAAACATACACGTATGTTCAGCAATAAAACAGAACTCTGAGAAGTTCTCTGTCTTAGCCAATCAATACTCACATTCTCTGTAGGGAGCCCTGAAGATATAGCCCTTGTTATCCAGGCTCCTTCGGTAGTATGTGGCATTGTGTGGCTCCAAATCTTCCATCCAATCATCTGCAGCTCTAAAGAACCAGTGACATATCAGTGAAAAGCCAGAGTAGTTTTTAAGAGTTTCGCTATTACTATTGCTGCTAATCAGTTTATTCTTCAAAAGGTATATAGGGCAGCCCGAAGTTCTGGCCTTGCTTAAAGACAATGATACACAGAGCAATTATGTTCATTTTGGATAGGAGGCAAAATGTTTGATTTTAGGCATTTGCCTGGTAGTATTAGTGCACAATTTTAACAGACAATTGCTACTTGAAACATGTGACAATGGCCTCTTAATATAGCCTTCCAGCAGCTTTGACCAACTGATAGTCTACCTGAATTTTAACACTCTGCACTCTCACACACTGTGACAAAGTTCTCATAATTACTCATATTGTCATATTGTACCACCTGAGATCTTTTTCTGAGCTATCACTGAACAGGAGCAGATGCATTCAGGTCTAGATCAGCTTCAGGTCTAGATTAACCACAATAGTGCAAGCTATAACACTATATTTATTCTGCAGAATGTTTTACCATACCTGGGTAAACAGTTCTATAAGCTCCCTCTGTTTGTTTAGGATAAGAGCTGCCATATCACCTTGGTGTGACATCACTTTCTGCTTGAGTCTCTCCCTGCTCTGGGCTCAGATTACAGCATGGAGGGGAGGAGGGAGAGAGGAGCAAACTGAGCATGCTCAAGCCCTAGCCCTGGAAGTTTATGCTGAAAACAGGAAATCTGATACAGAAGCTCTTGTATACACAATAGTAGGAAAGAGAAGCTGTGTTTCTTTTAAAAAAAGGACTCAGAGCAGCATTACTTTGAGGGAGGCCTCTGGAGAGACACTAGGTTTTTAAAATATATTCTCCTTGAAGTGTTAGACATAACCCAAGTGCCAGTGGACTCAGATTTTGGAGTTACTGTATGGGTTCCAAGGCAGAATTCTGAGGTTTAGGTCACTCTAGCTGGCTTTAATGTGTATGTTCAGGGACCGGTTTACTTGCGATCTAGTGCCCAATCTCATGCAGAAACCTACTTGTTGGGGAAAACTCTTGTTATTCCTCCATCAGTGGAAGCAAAAACAGCAAGAAGCCCATATCTGTAAGGAAAGAGGGTAGAGTATAAAAAAAAAAATGCAAGGAAAATAGTTGAGGAAACAAAATCACTCCCAAAAGCCTAATGCTATTAATTTGATTTAGGGAACTCTCTCATTATTCTGTTATTAGTCTCTGTTAGAATGTTTTAGCTTGTGTTCCAAGGAACACTTTTCGCTATGGACCCTTCCATGCAAAGGTTCTAAAAGAACACAACAGCAAAATATATCTACAATCTAGAATTTTAAATTTTATGTAATCCCAAAAGGCACAACTAAAACTCACATGATAAGAATGGTCTATTGTTTCAAAAAAAAAAAAACTATACCAGATTTTTAGAGGTTCTTTTGGGTCTCTTTTGTTGACTAAGTTTCTCTGTGAATATATTCTTCTAACAATTAAATGCATATACTCTTCTAAATTATGGGGGAATTCTGGCCCTGTATCATCTCACGTGAGAAGATCCTTGTCTTTCCAAACACGATCTGCCAAATCCCGTGTGATTCCTGTGTCCAAGATCAAATTATGGAGCAAAAAACTGTCACCTGCAAGACAGGATATCCTAAGTCAGGCACAATTCTTCTTTATCCTTTCCATCCTACACATATTCCTATGCACATTTTAGGTCAGAGTACAACTATACCCACAGTGTTTAGAATCTGGAGTTACTTTTTCCATCAATGATATAAAATTTTCAAGAAATTCAGTGTTGTTGTTGGACTGTTCAAGCTCCTTGCAGTATTGTCTGTGAAGTGGAAGACAGTATTAAAAAAAGTGGCATCAATGTCACTGTGTAAGGCATGTGGTAGAAAATAACGGAAAAATGTAGGGTAAAATAAGATATAAATCAAATATAGGTGTTCAAGGTAGGCTGGAAATGTTAAGAGGAAGGTGGCTAGAAGTGAAGAGGAAATGTTAAGACAGGATAAAAATGAAGAGAACAAAGAGGAAGGCAGGCTAGAATGGAGAGTAAGGCAGCTAGAAATGGAGGAAAAAGGAAAAAAGGTAAAAGGAAGACAGGATAGAAATAGAGAAAGCAAAGAGGAAAGCAGGCTAGAAACTGGAGGAGGAAGGTGAACTAGAAATGGAGAGAGAAGAAGGAAGTCAGGCTAGAAATAGAGAGAGGGGAGAAAGAGATATGGAGAAAAAGGAAGACAGGAAAGAAATGGAGAGAGCAGAGAAGAAGTTAGGATAAAGCTGCTATGGAAAAGCAAACTAGAAATTGTGAGAGGGGAAGAAAGAGGGCTAGAAAAGAATGAAAGGGAAGAAGAAAGTAGACTAGAAATGGAGTGAGGAAAGAAGAAATGGAGGCAAGCTACAACACTACTAGAAACAGAGAAGATGGAAACTAGAAATTTAGAGAGGTAGAGGAAGGTATGCTAGAAATTGTGAGGTGAAGAAGGGAAACAGGCTGGAAATGAGGTAAAACCAAAGAATAATGATGTGGCAGGTAGAAAGTCACATATGTGTAAACAGCAAAGCAGGTCATACAGGAGGCCGGGAAGACATCATATGTATTCACCAAAGGCAATTCAACTATAACTACAGTACCTTGGAGCAAGAAACACTCGTCCTTCTGATTCAAAGTTGTTAGGAAGCAAAGATTCAAAATCTGTAATAGAAAAGAAAGTTATCCAGCACATGATGGAGATTGTGGCCACGAGTTGGCCAATAAAGGAAGGGTTTCTCCTACATGATATGTCCCTGTGTGTGATTCCTAGAGCAGTGTTCAGCAGAGAAACCAAAGGCAGAGTGGACCTCAGTGCAGAGAGATTTTAAATTTGTTCTCCCTAGTGTTCATCTTTGAGACTCTATATTATAGATATCCGGAAGCCTAGGCCTGCATGAGGACATCTGGGAATTTGTATGAAGCTGCTAGTGAGAAAGGGCAGAAAGAACCAGCATGGTATGACGTTACAGGTGATTGTTTAGACAATATCTAACCTATCATAATTTGATATATTTGTGTGTCACTGCACAAGGAAAATGCTCACTAACACTAATCTTTCATTTATCATGAGCTGGGCAAGCTTTCAAGGGAGCAATACAAGGCAGTGGATATATAGAGACACGGGGGGATACTAGAATGGTTGTGGCAGAAGAATGCACATATCCATGTACTCTATGTAGGAACCAGCACCTTGTCCCTACATTATTTTGCTTATTATAAAGTCACACCCATTTCTAATGGCTGGATTCAATCTATACCAGCAATGGTGTACTCTGCCACCAATGTAGTGAAGTGATGCCAGAAAAAATGAATTTTTTGAGTACATTGTGCTAAACTGAAACCATACTAAGGCTTGAGTAGCTATTCTCAACCCCATGTGTATACAGTTATGGGACCTGTTATCCAGAATGCTCGGGACCTGGGGATTTCCGTATAATGGATCTTTCTGTAATTTGGATCTTCATACCTTAAATCCACAAGAAAATCATGTAAACAATTAATAAACCTATTAGGCTGGTTTTGCCTGCAATAAGGATCTACAGCTTAGTTTGGGGTCAAGTACAAGGTAATGTTCTATTGTTACAGAGAGGTAAAGGGAAATAAGTTTTCAATATTTGGATTATTTTGATAAAATGGGGTCTATGAGAGATTACCTTTGCATAATTCGGAGCTTTCTGGATAACGGATCCCATACCTGTGCTGTGGGAAACAGAGCTGGGTTGCTAATGTGGAGGGCAAAGGTTGGGTGTATGTAAATCTAAAGCTTTATTTAGTCACATACACAAGAGCAGTGATCCCCAACCAGTAGCTCGTGAGCAACACGTTGCTCTCCAACCCCTTGGATGTTGCTCCCAGTGGCCTCAAAGCAGGTGCTTTATTTGAATTCCTGGCTTGGAGACAAGTTTTAGTTGCATAAAAAACAGATGTACTGCCAAACAGAGTCTCAATGTAAGTTGACACTTAATTTTCATGTGTTGCTCCCCAACTCCTTTTACTTCTGAATATTGCTCATGGGTTCAAAAGGTTGGGGATCCCTGCACAAGAGCATGATAGAGTGTGTGTGAGTGTGTGTTTGTGTAGGTGTGCATGTCTCTTGGCATTATGCACAGTCTACTTCAATGATATCCCAGGAGATGCCAGTAGGAGCAGGACACACATGCTCTGCTTTATGTAGAAGGACTCAAGTGGGCCATTCAGGGATAACAGAAAGTATTGTGTTCAGGCACTGACACAGCCAGACTGGAGGCTCCAGCAAGACAGTCTAAGCACACGCCAGCCCCCCAAACAGGAGGCACAGTGCATTGTGGGGGACTAGTGATCGGGGTATTTGTATAATAAAATATACTGATTATTTTATTTACTCTTTTGGGCAAGATGTGGGTGCTAAGAACTTGTCCACTGTAAAGAGTTTTACAGAGATTGTTTGAGAAAAAATCTATGACGGCAATTGGGTTGAAACCTTGGTGATTTGGATGTACCCTTGGTTAGAATTACCACCCACAATGCACTGATATGCACAGCTGTGGGGTGAGCCAGGAACACAAAGTTGGTTGGATTGTTACCTTCTGAATAGATGTTCAGGGTGGGGTAAGGGCAAGCAATGAGAGGAGTAGGAGGGTGAGAGAGGATTACAGGACACTATCATTGTATCATCAGCATTGCCAATACAGGATCACTGGGTTTTAGACAGAAGCTACAGGGGTCAGTGCTGGGCCTCAACTTCCATGCTTTCAAGACCACCACCCCTAAATACAGGCTGCCAACCACAAAGGGTCCCCTCATTATCTGCACTGACTCAGCACTGCCCCCTACTAGCTTGTGTTGTGAGGGGTGTGGAGGAGGAGGGGAGAGGTAGAGAACAAGAGGGCAGTTGAGGATATCATTAACACATTCCTATTTATAAATATATTGAGATATATATTCATAGTTAGGCCACTTCTCCATCAAGGATGGTCTGGTTATGAGAAGGGCAGAGGTGCTTAAGAGGGAAAGGGAGTTGAAAGGCATCTGTGAGTGGGTAGCTAAATAGAAGATGAGAGAAAAAACATGGAGGAGGAAAAGAAGCTTTAGGTGTGAGATGGAGGATCTGAGTTGGAAGGGTGTGAATGGGGAAAGATGGAAAGGAAGGTGCCCAATGATTTGTGATATCCCTTTAGGTAAAGAAGGGTGTGGGGAATAAAAGAGAATGAGCCAATAGAGCTTAGGAAGCTACAAAGCAGGTGGCATAGACATGGTTTAGTAGAGAGTCTAGCAGGCAAATTGAGCTGCCTTACATATAGAAGACACAGCCATGTAAGGGTAACCAGTACCAGAGGCATTCAGGGGACAATCCACTTGATGAAAGTGAGGAAAGCAGTTCATGCCTGTAAATGATTTATATTTAAGGAAGCAAGAATCTATATGGACATTGGTGGGAAGAGGTAGATGGTTAGTAACTATGATAACAGAGGCCTCTAAGCTGATGGAGAAGTGTAGTGAAAATAACTAGTTAGGGTGCAAGGCAAAATTGCCAGTATTACGATGACATAAGCATCTGGGAGGAATATGGCCTAGCACGTATGGAAAGAGAATGATCAAGTGACAAAAAGGGTTGGAGGAGCATTATCAGGTGAAAGAGGGTAAAGGGGGTTGAAGAGTGTGAAGGGAGGCAGGGAACAGTGAAATGTACTGTAAAGGAAGAGCACGGGAGAGAAACATGGGAAAGAATTGTAGTAAAAAGAAACAGAGGAAAATCAGGAGGGAAATATAGACCTTTTTTACTCCTTGATCAAAAAGAGGGTCTGCACTGCAGCTTGTTATCCAAACTTGTATGTATAATTCATAGAGATATATCTATACACATATGCAAATATATATAGCTTTAGCAGTTTAGAATTTAGGATTATCAGAATAGTTAGTGAACATTAAAGGAGGAACGATGCATTGAGGAAAAGGGAGGAGGGTAAAAGAACGGGAGGGGAGACGAACAAAGGCCCCACACGTCTGACACATTAGCCCTACGTGAGGAGCATCAAGTGACAACGGATCTTCCAGGAGGTGACAAAGGGATACAGACAGGCGGAGGTGTAAAGGTTCTGTGAGGTGGTATTAGGCATTACGGGCAGGGTGACGGGTAGGCAGGCAGGTGGAGGATTGTGGGACAGGAAGATCTAGTGCTGGATTATACTTGCCCTTAGTTTTCTTGTTAGAATCTGTGAAAATCCACCAGAGAGCCAGAAAAACAACACAAAGAAAAAGAACACAAAAGAAAAAAGAAGGAGGAACGGGTGGAAAGGAGGAGCCATTACAAACAATATTTTATTCAAGAGCTGATTGAATAAAAATATTGTATCTCATAATCATACTGAAACCAAACAGAATAGAAAATAAATCTTGCCAATAAACACCATGAAACAAAAGCAGCAAGTGTGAGAGAAAGGTCTAGAAAGCAACGGTGAACAAGAACTAGAGGAAAGGAGAGAGAGAGAGTGCAGATGATGAGTAACCCATGACACTGTATGGATGGAAGAAGGAGAGTAAGGTAGAGAAAAATTCAGGGGGACAAAGAAGAGGAACATCTACAAAGAACAGAAGAAGAAGAAGAAGAAGCTTTAAAGAATAAAGAAAGGTGGAAATAAAACTGGGAGTAAGAAAGAGATAAAGAAAAAATAAAGGATAAAAGAAGGAAAGAAACAAAATTGAACAAGAGAGAGAAGATGACAACACAGTGATTGAGAGACAAGAGAAATAACAGACTGGATAGAGAACAAAGAGTAGAACAGTGAGGGAAAGAAGATAGAAGATAGCACAAAGCTGAACATGGCAGAAAAGAGATATAGAAGAGAGAAATGTGTGATGTTGTAAAAAGGAAAGAGAGAAAGAAGGAAAGGTCTAGAATTCTATAACAACCAATGAGATATTTGCTTGTAAACAGCAGATCAGTAAATGCTTACTGATTGGTTGGTTGCTCTGGAATACTAAAACAACATAAAGTAAGATGGGTGCTTGCATAATAGTATGATGGGTGCTTCCATGAGTGTGTGATGGGTGCTTGCAAGACAGTTTGAGATAGATGTATGTAAGAGTAAGAGAGGTGGGTGACTTAACTTGTGTATGTGTAGCAAATGAGAGTATAGGGCTCATTTAAAACATGAATGTACAAACCCTGCAGTACTATACTTGTGAGGTATGGACTTGGCCAGAACCAATGCTTCCCCTTTTCGTCCCTCTAACTTGCATGTCATTTAAACACACAAGTTAGTGAGCACAGGCATGGGGCAAGATACAGCAAAGCTCTATACTTAAGGCCTGTACAGTAAAGGATAGAATTGCACCAGCTTTTTAATACTGTGCAAAATGTGGGACAACTGTTGTGTACATGAGAACCAAGGTGTTTCATTTTAGCACTCTTGCATTTGTGCCAGGGGCACAGAAATAAGTAAAAGATCCCTTATGAGAGTGAGTGACAGGGTTAAGTGCCTCTGTGTGTTTGTGCAAGAAGAAAAAAGCAGTTGTATAACTTTAGTCTTCTAGGCCCTCTGCAAATCATTTTTGGAGCCCCCTCCACATCACATTCTATGGCCCCCTTTCTGTGGGTGCCAGGATGGATGTGGGTCATTTCTGGACTCACCCTGTGGTTGTAAGGTCTGCTGATTTATGGTGTGTGCAAGAGAGAAACACTGGGAGGAGACTGTCAGCAATATAATGAGTGCAAGTAGAACCCGACATGACGGGCATCAGAAAGTGACAGAAGAGACTGACACCTGAGAGAAAGAAAGCGTGAGAGAGAGCAAGAAGAAAGAGACAGAAGCAGCATCTGATCCAGAGATTAATCTGAATGAATCAAATAAAAGACACTTATTATGATTTAGATGAAAGGAGAATTTTCATGCAAACCTCCAGGCAGAGAGTCTCTGCAGGGCTCAGCATGCAGCGCCAACTCGTACTCTTGCCTTGCCTTCCCCCAACATTGTCACATCTGGGGGGAGCGGCTGGGGGCAGAAGGGAGCAGGGAAGGTACATTGTTGGGACAAACAAAAGGGAAACTTACACTGCACCTGAAGAATCTGATCGATCAGATTTGCACGGAGGTAATAGGAGCTGTACGGAGGTAACACCAGACCCAAGCTGCAGCCAGAAAAGAGAAAGCCAAAGGGAAGAGAAAAGAAGGAATAAGCAAATGGAAAGACAGAAATATGCAGGGAGGGTAAAGGAACCAAAGGAGAAGAACAAGGGAACAACGAGAAAGAGCAGTTAAATGGTAATTGAAAAAAAACAGAGAAACAAGGGCATTAAAGGAGAAATTGAAAGAAGATAATATTACTAAAGGTTCATTCTCAGGAGGCCATATACATGTAAATGCATGGAACGACATACATTTTGCCATAGCTACATTTATTTCTACACAGGGGGAATGTAGTATGTTAGCACAAAAAATGTTGCAAACACCTTTGCGAATGTTAACAACCATGTTTGAGCCATTTTTGACTGATTAAAGACCTCAAAGACTTCCTCTCAAAGTTTGCACCAAATTGCTTTTGCAGTGTATATAATCAAATTTCGCAAACCATTTTTTGCACCAAAAATTTAACAAAACTCCAGAGCAGGTGTTAAAGGTTAGCAATGCGCAATTAAGATTCGCAATGCAATAAAAGCCTAATGAAAAGCTTTGCTCTTCGTGAATTTTATTACATTTCCCCCAGAGGCTCTATCTACAGTGCTAAATGCAAAAACGAATGCAAAAACTTGCTGAAATGTCATACAGGGCCCCTTCTGAATACTGAGCCTATGTCATATAATATATGGTCAAGTGACCAGACAAGTAGAATTTGCAAAAAATCGGGGATAATATAATTTATCTATCCACAAGATGGCAGCGGCAGACCGCAACCCTACCAGAACAAAGCATTCTGGGACTGCAGCTCCAAAAGCCTGAAATGTGCAAACTGAAGAAAAACAGCTTTGTTTTTCTCAGTTATTCTTTAGACCACAGAAACGTCAGTTTCATAAGGTATCGACTGTCATTTTCGCTGGGCTTCAGTGATTGTTCCAAATTTTTAAGCCTTGGGAAAAAAGCGAAGAGCCAAATGGAACTCCACAAAAGAGCGCTTTTGCCAATTATCATGAAAAGTTTGCTACTCATCTACTAATGCATAGCAGCCAACTAGCAGGTAAAATTGACTAGTCAGCTGCTATAAGATACCAAACAGGTATCAGGACAGGTCAGCTGATCAGATTGGAGACATTTTGGGTAGGACTCCATTAGCGTTAGGACTCCACGCATGCGACTTGTCGTAAATAATAGAATTTTCGCATGATGTTGCAGCGTTGATCCAACGCAACACGACTGTCGGATGCAGACACAGCGTGCAGCATCTGCATCCGACAGTCGTGTAGCGTTGAATCAACGCTGCAACACCATGCGACAATTCTATTACTTACCTTATTTTTGTCGCATGCGTTTTGTTTTTTCCATTTCCTGAAATAAAGCTGCTATGAGATACCAAACAGGTATCAGGACAGGTCAGCTGATCAGATTGGAGACATTTTGGGTAGGACTCCATGAGCGTTAGGACCCCACGCCTTGTCGTAAGTAATAGAATTGTCGCATGGCGTTGCAGCGTTGATCCGACGCAACACGACTGTCGGATGCAGACACAGCGTGCAGCCTCTGCATCCGACAATCGTGCCGCGTCAAATCAACGCTGCGACACCATGCAACAATTCTATTACTCACCTTATTTTTGTTGTATGCATTTTGTTTTTTCCATTTCCTGAAATAAAGTCCACTATACTGTACATAATATATTAATTGTGTATCATAATGTTGACAGGATGTTTATCTGCATTTTAGAGCAGGGCAATCCAAATTGTGCCAGTGTGCTCTAGGGCTCCACATAACACCATAATCACGTGAACATGGATTTTCCCTTCCCTTCTCACCTGTAGTTTGTGCTGTGTATGGGAGCCCACGTATACGTTCTTTCGGCTTCATCAATGTATCTCTGTAAGGGCAAATACATTCATTGGGTATGCTCAGGGCCGCCATTAGAAATCTCTGGGCCCCATATAACAAAATTTTCAGGGCCCCCTGGGCCCACTTCGCCCATAAACCCCACCCACCCCAGATCACGCCCACTACAGACCCCGCCCACTCCACACCACAGTTAAAAGACCACACAGGCATCAGCGCTAAAAAAGGTAAAAAACCCCACACACACAAGTTATAAAAAGCTATTGATGGTTAGGGCCCCCTTGTAAGTTAAAAGAAACTGTGGCACCAGGGTTCCCCATAAAAGTTTTTTTTTCAAAAAAAATTGGTGGTCAGGGTCCCCTATAAGTTAAAGGAAAAAATAATGGCGACAGGGCCCCCCATAAATTTTTTTCAAAACAAAACATTGGTGGCAGGGCCCCCCTTACATGTTAAAAAAAAATTGGGGCCCCAGAGAATATTTTTTAAAAAAATATTGGAGCCAGGGCCCCCCTTACATGTTACGGCTTTTCACCCTGGGTGATGAGGGGTAGGGAGGCAGAGGAAACAAGCGGAAGTGACATCGCGCACAATGAATGTATATTGCAAAGTTGCTTAGAACTATATTTTCTTTTTGGGTTGACATTCCCTTTAAATTTATTTTATTTTCCATCAGACAACACTGTAACTTTGGGTTTACATCCCCTTTATCTAAATACCAATTAAGCCTACCCTATACTTATTCTAAAGGGGTTATATGGCTGTGGGCCCCATAGGAAGTGTAGGTAATGTTGGCAGCAGAGCACACTGCTCTTATCTCTGCTGTGCCATTGGTCTTTGGCTACTTAACTATGACTTGAGCAAAAGTTTGCCCGAGTACACTCCCGCTCTTACCAAATGGTTCACTCCCCACATGAACGCACTGATGAGCGGGTCACTGGCCCGGAACACCTTCACTTTCTGCTGCACGAAGTGCTTCTTTTTGGTCTTGGTTTTAGCTGTAGCGGCCGACAAGATCTCCACTGCCGCAGAGGAAGAGGCAGAAGAAACAGCGGCATCGCGCTGGAGGAGGACATGTCACAGCGGGGATATGTGAAATGTCGGCAACGGCCACCATCCCCGAGCCTCCTCCTCCTCTTCAAGCCGGTACCCCGCTGGCCTCCGTAGCCAACTTTCCCCGCCCCCAAGCGACTCACCTGGGCGCCTAGCACGCTTGCGCAAAAGCGCACTACCTACACCCAAGCTGCTCATTGGCAGCTCGATAACCCAATGTCATTCCAGCGGAGCAACAATATCACCATGGAGGTTTGTTTTTATAAGAGCAATGCTGGGACTAGGGACAGTGATGCCATGTTACATTTGGGCATTGGCCTGTGCATTACCCGGAATAGTTTTTACAGCAAAGTCTTAGCGATGACGTGTAGAGGGCGGATCGAGTACATATACATGCTATGCATGCGCACATGCCGGGCCCCCCTGCAGGCCCGGGCCCGGTACAGCAGTACCCCCAGTGCCCCCCTGATGGCGGCCCTGGGTATGCTGCAGGAATCACACGGAACACCGTTTTTGTTGAGTTCGGGCTTACCTCATCCAGCGACTTCACCAATGTGCGGATAGTTTTTTGACCCTCCAATCCATCTATCATTTTTCTGCGAATCTGAGATGGAAAAGTATATAGAAAGGGTGACACATACAACCAGGAAAGCAAGGATTTGACCAGATAGAGAAAGCTCAGGGAAAAGGTGGAGGCAATAGGGTAATAATCAGGGAAGGCCGTGTCAAACATCAGAAGTGGTGCAGAATTAAATACTGGTGAAAGGAATAGAACAATTTCAGGAAACAAAAAGTGATCAGAAGTTGAAGGAAGAATAGAGGAAGAATGTAGGAACATTTGTGGGAGGTTTGTAATTAGAACATCACAACACTGAACTCATTCATTCACCTCTTCCTTATTCTCATCTTCCAGCTCAGCATCCAGGAAATCCAGAGTCACTGGTTCCTGAAAGTTAATGATCTAAAAGAAGCAGAGAGACATTATAGGCATTTAGAAATTGGACATGAAAACATGACAGCTTGCTATAGGAACAAGAGGGTATAGGGTGACGTTTGGAGACTGAAAAGTAATAGGAAAGGAACTTGGCATGGGTGACTGAGGGACCAGAAGGGGGTTTAAAATGTTGCAGTCAACAAAGACAGATGCTAGAATTCTGGGAACAATGTCGCACATCAATATTTGGCACATTCCCAAGTATTAGGGAGCCTTCGGATGAGGGAAACAACTTGAGACGTACCTGTGGCTTTAAGTTGGGATGCAGCAGAACATATCCATTCAGGTCAATGGCAAACATGTAACCATTGGCTCCCAACTGTAGGAGAAAAGGTGAAAAACAATATGACTGCATTGTGTAATACCTGCAACCGCGCATTATGGGCTCCACACAAAAATAACACCCTACAACAAACAGCCCATTCAATGCAAATTCAGAAGCAGGAAGTTAACTCTTTATAGGGCGCCCCAGCTTGCACAGCAGACTTACACTGTATCGAGGCATCAACTTGCGGATGTCATCCAAGGCAACATCAATGCCCATCACCCCTAGAATCAACTGGTTCTGCCAGACAGAGAGAAGAAGGGTTAAGAGCCAGAGACCCAGGATAGAGTCAAGGAAACAAAAGGAGGGATTTCTTACAGTTCATCCTGTTTGCTTATTACAATAGGTCCCTATATGCAAGTGTCGAGGGTGAACTTCAGCATGGAAGCTGTTACACTGTTTCCCATGTCAGAATAATAGTTTATAGACTTCAGTAAATCAGCCCCCTAGTAGTTGTAACAGTTTGCACTATTCCTCCAAAGAAACACATTTTACTTACCTGTGTATTTACCTGTGTGCACATACTTTATTTTACTAGTCAGTTTAAGGTAAACAAATAGAAGATAGCCCTTTCTTATAAATGGTGTATGTCTATCAGGTTAAATACAGAATACAGAATGGAGTGTCAGTGCTGAATGCAGTTGAGCCATTATTTCACTTGCTGATCTTCTAAAAATGGGCTCTATCTTTACAACACACAACCCAATGATCGAAAAAAGTGCCCAGTCTAAAGCTGGCTATACACGGAGAGATCCGCTCGTTTGGCCATGTCGCCAAACGAGCGGATCTCTTCCCGATATGCCCACCTTGAGGTGGACAATATCGGGCTGATCTGATCGTGGGCCCAACGACCGGATCCTAACGAATGGGAACGGGCGGTTGGATCGCAGGACCGCATCAACGAACAGATGCGTCCGCGATCCGACGGGATTTTTAGTCCCATCCGATTGAGATCTGGCCAACTTTCGGCCAGATCTCGATCGGGGAAGCCCCTCGGGGGGCCCCATACACAGGCCAATAAGCTGCAGACTCGGCCTGTCTGCAGCTTTTTTCGGCCCGTGTATGGCCACCTTAAGACTGGGGCATATTTCCCTGAATATTATGCTGTGAATTTATGAGCCAGTAACTCACCTTCCCAGCACTCCCTGTGTCCTCTGTCAGGTTAAATACAGGCAGAGTTCCAGTCACCACCAATCCAAGACCCTAGGACACAAAAAAAAAAAGTTAGAGAAGTAAAAGCATATGTTCTAGTTTCACCAGTGCAGTTATCCACAGAATGATAAGAGGATGCAGTGGGTGATGTCAAGATTTTGCAATCTCTTGTACTTGTACCCATCCACTCTAAGATAAAGCCTAGAATGTGCAAGCTGAAAGTGTATTTTAAATGTGCTGAACATTTTGAAAGTATCAGCCAGCTTACCGTGTGCTGCAATTAAAAGTCATTTTGTGCCTGAGGGGTGTGAACTGAACCTATTGAACTGGCTGCTACGTGGAAGGTGGAACAAGACTGTACCAGATGCATTCAAAAGGCAGAACGCCCGCCCTTTTAGTTTTATTTCTTACAACAGCGAGAACTTGGATACTCTCTGCCCCACTGTAAGTGCCCGTACAAGGCTCACTGTGTAGGCCTGACCAAGTATATTATTAAGTAACTTCTTGGAAAACATTGAGGGGTGTCTCCATCCACTGACTTTCCATGCCCACTGTGTGTGTTATCCTATGTGTTCTAATTATGGAGGGCTTCTAAACGGCAGCACAGCTGGGGCCAAAGCAAAGGATCTTAACTGTGGCTCTAAGCAAAGCCTAAAAGGAGCCCTGAGACCAATAATGGGAAAGACAAAAATTGAAGTTCAAGTTTCTAGATTAAAATATAAGTTTGTACCACAGGGTAGTCTTGCTTCCCAAGGCCAACTAAAATTGCTGTAGCTTGGGAACATTGTGAACCACAGAAGAAGCTCTGCAGCCACAACAGTACATATGTTACATTAAAATAATCGGATATCTTGTTATACAGTGTGACATTGACATAAAATATGGAAAGGGCAATAAGCATACTGGGACTCACCAGAGCATCCTGATACACATTAGTCCACTGAACCTGTTTAGCCACATTTCCAGCCAATACCATGGGGCGCCCAAGGACATCCAGGTACTCCTGATAAACACAGCCATGAGGAAAACCATTAACTGATTAAAAGCTAAAATAGTACCCCCACCCCATGACAGCTACAGAAAAAATTCCATGCAGAAACCCAAAACACAAACCCCACAGAAATACTAATCCCTTGTTACAGACCACCTGAATAATCCCATTAACCAACATGACAGCTCAGTGTGAGAAACAAATCCCAAACAAAGTCCAAACAAATCCCAACAGCTCATCCTACCTGAGTGTTAATCCTGATGGCTCCAATAGACGGGATCTCAAAATAGTAACCTGAATAAAAGCACAGGTCGTGGTCATTAAAACAGAAGAAAGCAAGTACAAGTCACTGAGTGCATGCCGACAACATACATGCATTAAATGGTATCCCTTGCCTGCTAGTATGCTAATATTATGGCCGACCATACACGTTTGGGCATTGTTAATCCACTAAAAAGGTTGATTCATAACTCTAATTTCAGACACATAACTCTACACAATTGCACCCATGCACTACTCTCCCAGAATTCATCAGCGTGATAACTGTGACCACTGTTTCAAATCTAAAGCATTTCTACCCAATTAAATTTCAACTTTAAATCACTTGTGGCATGGCCACCATTCTAGCTCTTACCCTTATTTGCACAGGCCATCCACTGGAGAGGAGTCACATCATAATTGTGCTGCCCAACAGAGAAAGTAAATACCCGCACCTGAAAAAAAAATATCAGCAGTCTGGCACAATTCCTCTTATTCATTTACATTAACCCAAATCCTCTTTATCACAGTCAGGGTTGGACACCCCCTGGCCTGCTAGATGTTATTCAGCACCCCACAGACTGCAGGTGCCCATGCCTGTGTTTAAAGCTATTTCATCTGTTAAAAGGAAAAAATCCCTACTGTTCGATTTTCTGTTTCACTAGTTAGAAGCACATTTATCAAAGTTTTTTTATTTAACTCCCATAAATTTGAAATTCGACTAGTCAAAAATGTATTAATAAAATGAAAATATTCCAACTTGTACGAATTTAGAATTCGATCAAACTGGATTCGAGTTTCTTCTCTGAAAAAACTAGGGATGCACCGAATCCAGGATTCGGTTCAGGATTCGGCCAGGATTCGGCCTTTTTCAGCAGGATTCGGATTCGGCCGAATCCTTCTGCCTGGCCGAACCGAATCCGAATCCTAATTTGCATATGTAATTTAGGGACGGAGAGGGAAATCTCATGACTTTTTTTCACAAAACAAGGAAGTAAAAAATGTTTCCCCCTTCCCATATGCATATGCAAATTAGGGTTCGGATTCGGTTCGGTATTCGGCCGAATCTTTCGCAAAGGGTTCGGTGGTTCGGCCGAATCCAAAAAAGTGGATTCGGTGCATCCCTAGAAAAAACTCTAATGCCAGGAAGGCTGCAAACCATTCACAATTGATCCCTGGACCTCTCCCATTGACAGCAATTCGGCAGGTTTTAGGTGGCGAATAGTCGAATTCGAGTACTTAAAGGGCCAGAGTATGATAAATCTTGAAAATCTAATCTGAATTTTTTTTAGAAAACTCATATCTAATTTGAATAACTCCCTAGTCGAATTTGACCATACAAAAATTCGAAAACTCTAATTTTCAATTTGACCCTTGATAAATCTGCCCCTTATTGTCATGTTATGAGTTTGATTGTTTATGGCTTGTATTAATCAGAAAAGGCCAGAGAAAAACGGCACAGGAGATGGTACAGGTACCAAGGTAACCTGTAAAATTGAGACTATGGGGGGAATTCACAAAAGTGTCGGTAAAAAAAGTGACCCAGAAGTGGCGGTCGACAAATTTGTAAAATGCCGTATGAACGGCAAATTCACAAAGGCAGATGTTACCATCTCTGAATGTCTCGTAAGTCTGACAATTTTCTAAAATGTCGTATATCTTTTCATCGTACAAACGACATTTACCAAGACTTTTTAAACGACAATTTGTCTGACATTTTCATTTTGGAGAGCCTAAAGTGTCTGAAAAATTGTCGGTAAAAAAAATGATTTTACGAGTAATTCATAAAAATGTTGGGAAAAGTGGCGCCGAAAAAACCACGCCCACTTTTAACGACACTAATTCAAAAGTGTCGCACATGTCTGAAAATTGGCGGAGAAATGCTCTGTGAATTTGTCGGCTGTTGCTACGACACTTTCTACGACATTTTAAAGACATTTTTTCGTTCCCGACACTTTTGTGAATTCCCCCCTTTGTGTCAGCTATGCACTGAGAATATATAACAGGCTTTGCTAGTTAAAGGACTAAAGCCCACTACTTGTTTCTGCTGGTGCTTCTTCCTTTCCCTCCAATCATATTAGACATCTAGGGGGGAATTCACAAAAGTGTCGGTAAAAGAAATAACCCAGAAGTGGCGGTCAACAAATTTGGAAAATGTCGAACGAACGGCAAATTCACAAAGGCAGATGTTACGGTCTCTGAATGTCTCGTAAGTCCAACAATTTTCTAAAATATTGTATATCTTTTGGTCGGACAGACGTCATTTTACCGAGCCTTTTCAGAATACAATTTGACCGACATTTTCATTTTGGAGAGCCTTATGTGTCGGAAAAATTGTCGGCAAAACAAATGAGTTTACGAGAAATTCATAAAAATGTCGGGAAAAGTGGCGCCGAAAAAAACCCACTCCCACTTTTAACGTCACTATTTCAAAAGTGTCGTACACGTCAGAAAATTGTCGGGTAAAGGCTCTGTGAATTTGTCAGCTGTTACTACGACACTTAAAAGGCATTTTTTCGTTCCCAACACTTTTGTGACTTCCCCTCTAATGAGAATATCTAGTTTCTCAATGTCAGTGGCTCACACTATCCAAGTTAAGGAGACATTACCACAGGTTTACTCACGGTTTTGTTTGGCCAGTTGTATCTCTCAAACACATCTTGCACGCGATCCTCCCCCCCGTCTGTGAACATCATGATCATCTTGTTGCAATTGGCACGGGTGATGCTGGTCTGGAATAGAGAGAAACCACACAGTGACACACGTGCTACTTAGAACCTCTTGAAGGAAGTCTATTTGACTTTAAATGCAGTGACAAAGCTGACCCTGCGACTGGTGGGGTCCCAGAAGGGACCTGGCAACCCTACTGGTTTCAACCATGTCAGATCCATTTGCTGGTGGGTGCAGAAAGGGTCAAAGTAAAATGATTTTGAGGGAGGCCCGAAGTTTCTTTGCAGGGGGGGACAGGAAAGTCAAGTCACATCACTGGTCAGCTATTACTGCCCTTTTCCAGTTTCTAGGAATTCTCTGTTCATTTATGAGAGAAGCTGTAACTATTCCATGTTACTCACATTCTGCAGCTGGCTGAAAGCATACTCAAATCCAGCTTTGTAGTCAGTTGTTCCTCTGGCCACCATGTCTTGCACAGCATCCTTTATCACTTTTTTATTTCTCACATTGGCTTGGACCAACTGCTTGAAGCAGGAGACCGGTTCTGCTTTCTCATGAAACTAAGGATAGGAACACATTAATATTGGGGTGCTATTTCAACCAAGAAAGAAATTGTTTCATGAATGGGTAGAAATGGACATAGGAATCACGTAGCTGGGGAGCTTTAAATTAAAATAATAATGAGGCCGTACCGAGGCGACAGTCACGTAGTCATCATCAGACAAAGTATCCAGCATCTCCATGACAGATGTCTTCATAAGCTTCAAGGTAAGGCCACTTACACTGCCACTGCTGCAAGAAACAATGAGGGATAGATTGAGTAACCCTGTGTAGCTACAGGCAGTGCCGTCTGTATACTGTATGCGCATTTAAAGGGGCTACAACTTAATTAAGTAAAAGGATCCAAAAGCTGTGGGAGCTGAAAGAAAAGAGGGGGAATGCAATGTGAGAGTAATGTCTATACTTACAATACTGCAACAGGAAAGCCAAACATTCAGCTCTGCAGATGATATTGAACTACAGATCCAGAGATGCTGAAAGTTATAGTACTTTCATAGCTGCAGGTTGGATATCTATTTCACACAATTTAACATTAACCTCTAAAGATAACAGTAGTTGTAATTTATTACAGGAGGGCCAATAGTTTGCAGCACTTTATAAAATGTAGAATAAGGCTAGCACACAGTATAAGTGCAGAGACAGTACAGCACGGTGGCCGGATTGCTATGAAAAGTGTTGTTCAAATAACAGCAAGGGAGCCTCAGGTACGTGACTCCCAAATGACATAAATTGTTGGCCTATGTCCCCTTTATCAGATGGGTGCTCCGTGCTTACACATCAACGATGATCACCATATCCTTTGGCGAGGAGGCTCCCTGTATGTACCTGCAAGACACAAACATGCAAATATCAGCTGCATAATATTGCACTTAGTTAATCAAGGAGCAGGTAATAAATCCTCTTTAATATCAAGGAGTAGTGTATTATGATGTGACACTTGCAGAAGTTCAGAATGCATAGCATCAGTGTTTCTATGATGGGAGGCTATTCTTGCTTGTGAGGCTTGCAGCCAATCAGGTACTGCCCAGGTGGATTCCTGACGTCTGAAGTGCTAGCCAAAAATGATCTTTTGAAGTGTATTTCAGTTGCTCTGATTGCAGCTATTTATGTGGAGGCAATGTAAAAAATAATATATATATATATATATATATATATATATATATACTTTGTAACACCTTCTGTCTCCTAATGGATGATATATGAACTCTGTGTGAATTATTACTTTGTTTCTTTTTTGATTTTGTGTATAATATTGTTTAGTAACCTCAGTGAAGACACAAATGGATAAGGCCTGGATATAACTACGATATGCTGGTGGGCCTTAGATTTTCAATTCGAACTTTTAAAACTCCTAAAGAGATACTGAAGATATAGAATACTCAATTTTGGTATCTTTAATGCAGCAGGATGGAATGTTTTTCCTATTCTTTATGGGAGCAAGCATCAATCCGCTGACAGTTGGGTCTGCATATTCCTACAGCTCCAGAAATACAGCGTAAGTATAAAAGTATTCTGCCTGTGGGTTTGTGCTTTTGTATAGTCATGACATTCCATAGTGACAGGGTATATTATTCCCTACGCATACACATTTTTTATATAGCAATACATTGTAAATTTAGAAATATTTGTCCATAAAAACACACACACACTCAGACATACTGTATATACCCTATAGAGGGCTGGCACATTTTGCATGTTATTAGTGATTCTTAAGTCACTAGGGGATAAGGGTAATGTGCCACTCAATTGCATACTTTGCTAGCAGCAGCCATTTCTACTAATCCTTTTCTCTTGTTCCTAAGTAAATGGAAGTACGGGGCCCGGCAGAGTGCTGCAATTACATCAGTATTTAGACAGCATGGGGAATTACCTTTCACAGAGCAGATTTCCTGAGTGCTACTTTATAAAAGGCAAAATATCAGAACTAATTATTTTTAACGCATGTTTAGCCGCCCTGTCACCATTCTTTATAATGTGCGCCGCTGTAATGATCAGTTTTTATTTAGGCTTTCTTTTTATCGAGACGCCATTCCTTTCCTCGTGGATCCTAAAAAGACATGCAGAACAGGGGGGGGTGCCCTGATTACCCTTGGTACAAACCATTAACATGCCAGAGGCTGGCAGGATAATTTTACTTAATGTGCTTTGTTAAGCAAAGATAAAAAAAAAATATTAATACAAAGGAGAACCAAAGCTTTGGGAGATTTATAGGTGTTATTGTAAATATAGATTTGTTTCACAGCGTGCAATTTAAGTATTTAGCCAAGATCCACCATGCAAATTCTTGCACTGAAACCTTGATAGAGATCAGTTATAATGGGCCACGATGTTCAGCAGTGTTGTACATAAGGCTTCCTAAGAACAATCAACATACAGGCACAAATTATAGATAGTACAGTACTGGATAGTATGAAATAGTGAGGGCAGAGCAAGATGGTGCCTGTGCTAATTATGGCATTCCTAGCCACCGTACTGTATGAAAGGGGACACATTGTATAAAAAACAAGAATGTGCCATTGCATTACACTCCTCTATGTACAAAAGACAGGAACAGAGTGGGTCAATGGGGAGCTCATATAAAGGGGTAATCATAATTTTACCCCAGACTGAAACCAGCACCATATATCACTTATTATTGGCTACAAGGTGATTTTGAGTTATGCTACTGTATATGTCCCCTATAAAAAACTGTGAGTCCATAAAACTACTATGACGCATATTTATCAAGAATTGAATTTGAGAGTTGTATGAGGGTTTTTATACCTTGGATAAACTCGAATTTTGAATGTTTGGGTGTTTATGAAAAAATCTAAATGTCAAAACCTCTGATTTAGTTCATGTCCCAAAAAAACTCAAATCAATCGAATGTATGTTCCGAAAAATCGTATTGATCAAGTTTTCAAATTAAAACCCTAACCATATACTTGGTACCCTGAGGAAGTGCCTGGTATAGAGGCACGAAACGCGTAGGATTTGTCTATACACCCATTGCATGTAAAGCACTGTATGCTGTATGCTGTAATAAAGCCGCACTGAAACTACACAAGGCGTCCCTTGACATGATTTGGTCAGCGCTCAGTATGTGAGTAAATTGTCTTTTCTTATACAAGCTTCGGGCGAGTTGCCGAAATCTCGCGAGAGCTTGCGACCAACAACGAGATGCTGTGCCGGAGTGGGCTCCGCCATCGGCGCCACGGACTACCGAGACATAAACTTGACCTTTGCATAGAACTGATCCCATAGACTTCAACATGACCTTGCCAGCTTTTAAATGGCACATTTTTACATTTGAATTTTCAAGTCTTTTTGCTTAATAAATACATACCAGAATTTTTGAAAATATAAGTCGAATGTGTGAGTTTGGATGCAAAACAAATTCAATTCGTGGAAAAAAACAAATTGAATTTTTGATAAATCTGCCCCCTATATGGGATCTTTTTGTTCTTAAACCCAATAACACTACTTTTTCCCAATCAGTAGCTAACTTCCCAAGAGGGGGTGCAGTGGGCGGGGGGCAGCATAAAGGATAGTTATATATACTGTAAATATAAATATATATATTCTCTGTGTATCGGCACTCACCACTCGTATCAGCAAAGGCTGGGTGCTTACCAACAAAATTGTATTCCGGTACCAGAAAGCACTCATGGCAAAAATATTCATCAAAAATTTAAAAAAATCCTCCAACCACATATCTATACATTTTAAACCACAAGGGACCTGATCCTGGCGACGGTCCCTTGTGAATCGAAACACTTAGGGGCAGATTTACATAGGGTCGAATATCGAGGGTTAATTAAACCTCGATATTCGACTGCCGAATGTAAATCCTTCGGTTTCGAATACCGAAGTCGAAGGATTTACTGCAAATAGTTCAATCGAACGATTAAATCCTTCGAATTGTTTGATTCGAAGGATTTTACTCCATCGATCAAACGATTTTTCTTAGACCAAAAAAACATTAGAAAGCCTATGGGGACCTTCCCCATAGGCTAACATTGCACCTTGGTAAGTTTTAGGTGGCGAAGTAGGGGGTTGAAGTTTTTTTTAATGAGACAGTACTTCGATCATCGAATGGTCGAATTTTTAGTTCGAATCATTCGATTCGAAGTGGTAGTCGAAGTAGCCAATTCTATGGTCGAAGTAGCCTAAAAAAATCATTCAAAATTCGAAGTATTTTTTATTATATTCCTTCACTCGAGCTAAGTAAATGGGTCCCTTAGATATGTGGTTGGAGGAATAAAGATTTTTTGCCTTTTTTATGAATATTTGTGCTGTGATTGCTGTCTGGTACCAGAATATAAATATATAAGTATTTGTTGCTCTATACATTCTTGTAACTGAATGCCTGGCAGAAAAATGCTGTTATGCTTCTCTAACTTTAATATAAGTTTTATGGGGGGGGGGGGTCTGATGAAATGTTGGACCATATAATGAGGATTGAAACCAACAAGTCTGAAAAGGAATGTATTACACGAACGAGCCTTTCCTAAGGGACTGGTGGGTCAGTGCATTAGAGAAAATCTGATGGAATCTTTGTTTTTTTTAACTCATTTTGGAAAATTTATGCACCTACTTATATGGCATGACCCATGCCTTCTGAATACATTTATTACAAATAAAAAGTCATCTGATAATACCGATGCATATGCAGTGGTTCCCAGCATCGTGATGTGTGGGTGAATAAACAATTCATATGCTAGTCTGACAGTCTAAAAGTTTCTATATTCTCTGATAAATCAGAAGTGTTTACATGCTACAAATCCCCAGACCAGGTACTCCACCAACTAAGCCAACTCTGTGTTATTACTTCTACATAGTAGATGAGTTATCTTTCTGTGGACCACATCTTATTTATTGCATGGGGAATAAAAGAGGGTGTGGAGGGTTCAGCTAAGTTTCTGGATGTCCATGAATGCTGGGAGTTGTAGTATAGGCAGTTCGCTGAGGGTCAATATATCAGCTGAAATCAGAACTATAGCAGGTTTAGTTACCAGCAGGGTGTTCTGTCTAACCAAAAGCTTCCCCAGACAGAAACTATTTTTTTAAAACAAAATGTTTAATTATTGAACATTTACTGTTAAAACAGCGAGTGACAGCCAGTAAAATTACCCAGAAATGTATCTAACTATACCCAAAATGCACATGTATTCAGTCATGCACGTAAGGTATACATACACACGTACACACACAGGCTTGAGGTGCTTGCTCTGTTATTCTAGATATTTTCCAGTAGCAATGATGTGTGAAATGAAAATTGGACAGAATTGCTCAGGGCTGGAATATCTGAGAGAGACTGTAAGGAGACGATGGAGGAGAGTGGCAAATAGATACAGGAGAAGGAGACAGCGATAAGAGAGGTTCTAGGCAGAAATAAAATATAGTGATAGAGCAAGTGTATAAAGAGAAGGGATGAGATCTTGTTAGAGAGAGATTGGACACAGGAGAAGATGGGGAAGATGAAATAAACTCATGTGAGTGACGATACAGTAAAAATGGAGAGGAGGATAGAATAAAAATAATACAGTTAAAGGCTACAGTGGAAACGAGATCAAAAAGCCAGAATATTACAGCCTGCTCTTACCATGGTCTCCTACGGACATCGTACAGGTCTATCTTGCTGGGGGCCCTCCAAGGTGTAGCTGTGAACATACCGTATGGTTAGTGACCCCCAAAGATTCCTTCCCCTTTAAGCATGTATTTTTGCTATGCTTTAGCATTACCTGGGTAATAACGGGTGACTCCAGTGGCGCTACCAAAAATTTGCCACAGCAGCGTTGGGTCCTCCAAGCGGTTTTGGATGAAGACATCTTCTAGGGCATCTGTCCAGTTTAGCTCATTCAGGATGACTGTAGCTGAGGAGACATGGGTCAGCAGGAGGGGAGAGGGATCAGCAGGGAATGTTTAGGGTCAGCTGTTGGATCCAGGAATCAGCAAAGGGGAGCAAGCACAGCTCAGAGAGGGCAATAAGGATCAGCAGAGGAAACAATGGTCAGAAGGGATCAGTAGCATTTAGGAGGAAAGGACAGATAGGAATATTTGGAGGTTCACATACTGTAGATAGGTAGGATCCTTACAGATGCAGCAGCCTCTGAGTCAACCTGAGCTAATTGTGCACATATGATTAATTACCCCAACTGACAGCTTGTTAGCTACTGCCGACACACAGCACACTTAACAGTCTCCTGCTTCCCACTCTGATCACTTAGCATAGCATGAAATCCCTTGTTAGCATCCAAGTACAGAGTGGAAGTACAGTCCCGTGAAGTCCCCACATAACCTTAGAACTTGTCCCCAGGGCATCCAGGCGGCCTTGTATTAGAAAAGGATCATGAAATATTACATAACTCATAGCTTTCAGCTGACTTCAGTGCAGCCGTGTTGTATGCACCTTTACATGTGTTTGAATAAGAAGAAAATCAGTTGTTCACCCTCCCAAAACACTCTGTATGGCTCTGCTAAACTGTTTTTTTCTCATTTAGTCACAGTATATAAATATATATATGCACCATATATTATTAGGCAAAGGGTCTCAACAGTGATATCAAGCCTGACTGATTATATTGTGAGCAAATGGCTGGTTGAGCATGCTGGGACTGTAGTTAACAACAGCTACAATGCTACAAATGATGCTCTTTCATATTGCCTAAAATAATCTACAGTTTTGCAAGGCCTTAATTTCTTCCCCATAAGCAAGTGAATTACAATTTGTTCATGCTGCCCCATAGATGACTTCCACTGGCAACCAGGAGGAATATCTCGGAGTACTAAGAGAAAAGAGGGGTTTAACACTCACAGCCTTTGTAGATGTCCGTGGGGATCTGCACTGCTGTGTAATTGTAATTCACCTTCGCCTTAAAATTGGGATCATCTGCAAAGTCAATCTTTAAGGAGTGTGTGGGTTCTCTGGGTTCTTCCTCTCCCTCCAGGTCTTCCTGCAGAATCACATTGAGTTGGAAAAACAGAATGAGAAGTAAAAGGCAGATGAAGGTGGAGAGGAATCAGGCACAATGATACAGATGTGTTCAATTGAGCAGGGCACAAACAGTCTGCTCCACTTTGGATGTAAACATGGATAATGACTAGACTGAAAACACAATACCATGTTCCAAGCAGAATCCATATTGAAATTCTAAGATGATGCCTAAGGTTTCTTTCCTAAGTGCACCAGTTTAAAAGTTGGGTGTGAGTGATCTGGCTAACTCGCTTTCTGCAACACTTTCATGTCCAGCACCTGGTATTCTATTTGTCCCATTTACATATAAACACAGATCTTATTTTTTTTCTTGTACAGAAAAAATAAAGTGCTAAATTCCTCAGAATTCGTTGAGGAGGGGGATTTAACAGAGAAAATAAAATATAGTGTAGTATTTTTATACTTTATTGACACCCACCTTACTTATTGTCAGTGATAGTGGTGTTCTTTTAATTTAAAAGAAAGTGAAGTTGTGAAAAATAAAAAGTTAAAAAAATGAAAAAATGAAAAATGAAAAATAAAAAATAAAAATAAAAATAAGATAGAATAGAGTGGAAAAAAGGAAGTGAATTTTTTCAGTGAATTTATAGGTGCAAACGATTTATCTCCAAGTGATAATGAATATATTACCATTCATTACTTAAACACATTCATTGTGCAATTAGTGAATATTAATGTGATTAGTGAATATTTAGTGTGGGTTAAACTTCCCCTTCGATTTTGCTCGTTTGTTTAAAAACCACACTATATTGGTTAGAGGAAAGGAAGCGTAAAATACTTTGCCACAATTCCGGTACAACCGGTTGTGCAGCTCACTCACCAAATGTGAGTTAAGGGAGAGCGTCTGATAGGTCCTGTGCGTACTGTTTCCACTTTCTTTCTACTTTCCGGTTTGTTGCAATAGGAATAAAAATAGAGAGGGGCATGTGCAGGGATCACTTTAAAACAGTTTAATAGAATAAAAATACACTCACAAACATGATCGGTAAAACTGCAAAAGGATCGGTAAAAGTCCCGCGAAAGTCGAAAGGGAATTGTGGCAAAGTATTTTACGCTTCCTTTCCTCTAACCAATATAGTGTGGTTTTTAAACAAACGAGCAAAATCGAAGGGGAAGTTTAACCCACACTAAATATTCACTAATCACATTAATATTCACTAATTGCACAATGAATGTGTTTAAGTAATGAATGGTAATATATTCATTATCACTTGGAGATAAATCGTTTGCACCTATAAATTCACTGAAAAAATTCACTTCCTTTTTTCCACTCTATTCTATCTTATTTTTATTTTTATTTTTTATTTTTTATTTTTCATTTTTCATTTTTCATTTTTTCATTTTTTTAACTTTTTATTTTTCACAACTTCACTTTCTTTTAAATTAAAAGAACACCACTATCACTGACAATAAGTAAGGTGGGTGTCAATAAAGTATAAAAATACTACACTATATTTTATTTTCTCTGTTAAATCCCCCTCCTCAACGAATTCTGAGGAATTTAGCACTTTATTTTTTCTGTACTTGGAGATCGTCTCGAACAGGTGGAGGAGGACCTGCAAGTGCTGAACTGTGGGGAAACCAAAGTTTGTCCTTGGATACAACCTGATATATTTTTATTTTTTTTCTTTATCTTGCTTGGTTACTAAAAGTAGTTTTTATCTTGCTTGGTTACTAAAAGTAGTGATTTCAAGTTTGATGACCCAATTTGGATCATGTCAAGCCACCTGGGAACCTTTGCATTTTAAGATTAAACTTCCATTACACTTTTATTTCTTTTTATTGAAGACAATTTATCTGAAGAGATGTCCTAGATCATGACGGGCAACCTGGGAGCTGTAGTTCACCAATAGCAACATGTCTAAGGCTGACTGTCCCTATCCAGCTGCAGGGTTTTGGACGGATCATAGGCTAGTTTCACTGACATGACTGGTTGGATCTTGGGTTTGGTCAAGTATGCTCTATAGGTGAGCATTTCTTTAATAGGATTATGTCATGATTTTTATAATGCAGTTTTTATTTCTAAATTACACTGTCAACACAGCAAATATTTCACTCTACAATATACAATTTCATTCCTGAACCAGCAAGTGTATTTCTTTTTTTAGTTGTAATATTGGTGTGTAGGAGCCATCTCAGGTCATTTTGCCTGGTCATGTGCTTTCAGTAAGAGCCAGTACTTTAGGATGGAACTGCTTTCTGGCAGACTGTTGTTCTTGTTCTGCTGATGTGCTGCTGGGGGGGGGGTGATATCACTCCAACTTGCAGTACAGCAGTAAAGAGTGACTAAAGTTTATCAGAGCACAAGTCACATGACTAGGGGCAGCAGGGAAATTTACAATATGTCTAGCCCCATGTCAGATTTCAAAATTAAATATAAATAAAAAAATCAGTTTTCTCTTTTGAGAAAGGAGTTTCAGTACAGAATTCTGCTGGAGCAGCACTATTAAAGGGCCTGTAAAGGCAAAAAAATAAAATCCAATATTTACTTTCTTTAATGAAATGTTAGGGATGCACAGACTCCAGGTTTGGGATATGTCCTTTTTCACCAGTATTCGGCCGAATCCTTCTGCCTGGCCGAACTGAATCCTATTTTGCATATGCAAATTAGGGGCGGGGGGATTGAGTGACTTTTTTTCTCACAAAACAAGGAAGTAAAAGATGTTTTTCCCTTCCCACCCCTAATTTGCATATGCAAATTAAGATTTGGATTCGTTTCGGTATTTGGCTGATTCTTTCACGAAGGATTCGGGGGTTCGGCAGAATCCAAAATAGTGGATTCGGTGCATCCCTAAAAAATTTGTACCTATTTATAAGAAACCTGACCGTATGCAGTGAAATTCTTCCTTCATTTACTGCCGTGGATAGGAATTGTCATACAGTCCCTAACTGCTGGGCAGGGAAACAATCATACTTATGAACAGCAGTGGGAGCCCCAGCCTTACTTACCAGACATGCAGAACTCAAGCAACTTTGTTTGTTTCCCTGTAGAACAGTTGGCGACTGTATAGAGATTTGTATTGCATTTTATTTTGGCTTTACAACCCCTTCAGGGCAGAGACACATGCTGCTATTTTGGGAGAATAGCCGCCCAACAACAAATCTTTTCTTCTTCGAGTGACTAAACCCCCTTGAACTGCCTTCCCGCCAGCTAGAATGTAAATCGCCGGCGGGAGCCAGATTTATTTATCTACTTGTAGGATTACTTTGCTGCAGCCACTGGTTCTGCAGAGTTGGAGAAAGTTTGTATTAAACAATACAAAATGTATAAAACCTACTTTAGATTACATGACAACACAGGACCCAGTTGACTCTGCATATTCTGATTATTAATCAGCAGTCTTGCTGTATTGTCTTCTGGCAAATATTATTTGACTTGTGCTGTTTTGATAATTTATGATGATCCCTAGGCAGCCCAGACCACACTGAGCATGTGCACAGTCTTGGTCTTGCAAAGATGTTTAACAAAGTTACAAGATGGTGACCCCCTGTGGCCAACTTTGAAAGCATAAATCATTTGTTTGATTAGGCTTGTGGTGCAGTAAAATCAGGTTTATGTCTAGTATACAAAATACAGTATTTCTAGCCTTATTCTATTTTAGACTTTACATTCCCTTTAACTGATACAATTTGAAAAAAAAACATGTTTTCCTTTAAACGTGGGCCCCATTCTACTTAACTGGAAAGCCCCTTGTATAAGGCTTCTCCTTACTAAATAGTATAGGGCCTCATTATTTCTATTGGTGGCCCTGTGTGTATGTGTGGCCTGGTAGGAAGAGGTTCACCTTATCAAGAAGATGCAGAGTCTAGGAAATAAAGACATTGTGCCATGAGGATAAACAGTGTTTTCTTATATTTAAAATGTGTACAGAATGTAATGGCTTTGGGGAGTAACAATTTAACTGTGCATGCATGCACAAGTAGGTATATTATACAGTATTCATATGAGTAGAACAATTGTTGTACAAGATATGTCCTTTGTACTTCATTTAGGTCCCCCCCTAAGGGGCCCTTTGATGCTGGAGGACCAGGCTAAATGTCTTCAATGTCCTACCCTAAAGCCATTCCTGATGATTAGATCCCTTTAAGGAGCCACTGTACCTTTAAATTGAGCTAAAATTAAATAGAGCTACAAGGGAATTCATATACTGAATAGATTTTTGCAATTTCTCTATCCAGGCTATAATAGAACCTAGGAAATTGTCCTTGATAGGCAAAGCTCTATTTACAAACCTGTGCCACAGTGCCAATAACATCCAATCACACCCCTTCCTGGATTGTTATGACACACCCAGCCTGACTTCTTATATATTCTAACACAATAGTAGGCCTATGGAATGTTATATAAATAAAACAAACTTGTGTCCCATCTGCAAACTGAAATAATAATTTGCACGGCTTAAAGGCAATCTACTGTATATATTTATATCTCCATCTGGAAAATGCAGCACGAGGAGGAACAGGTAACTCACATATTCCGTGTCTGCCTTGGAATCATAATATTCAATGTCTTCTTCCTATAAAGAACAACAAAATGAACAAAAAGAGTAAAAGTTAAAAAGGCCCCAGCAGTAGCATTAGATTTAACTTAGATTTGGAATTTTCCATGATGAACACTCCAAAAAAGGCAACTCTCTGCATTTTATCCAGTTGAGCTGTATAGTGCTGGAATGTACCAGGCTCTAACTAAACTATACACTTTATTTTTAGATCGGCACTAGGGCGGCATGAACATGCAGGCTTGCAGTTTTCCATTTGCCTCTCTTGTGCCGTATCACATCACTATTTCCCCCACCGTTGCAATATTTCCAATCGCTCTGCCATTTAGCCACACACAGCCATAGGCAAATATCTTACTACAATGGCCTCAGTTCAAAACATTTTTTTTTTTTATTGCAGATCAAGCATCGCAAGTTCTATTTTTTACTCGCTTTGTAAAATCTAGGCCAGAGAGACTGACAAAGGAAAAGACATGAAGGGCCCCGTTACTAAGCTCAAAATCTATCATAAGTTTAACGAATGCTGCTATATTCGAAATTGACTCATAATAAAACCATAAAGGGAAACCATCGAGAAAAATGATTTTAATGTGCACCTTGTGCAGAGTCTTGTAACTAGTGCATGAAAGGAAAAAGGGGATCTTTTGCAAGTAATAGTCCTTTTCCCTTCCCTTTATTGCGGGTTATTATGTGACTTATATCTCTTTCATCTGCAGTGAGTGATAACGTAGCATTCTCCACTGAGAAGCTGTTCAGCTCTATCCCCAGACAGCTCCACTGATACTTCTGGCCTGAACTTGCTGCCTGTAGCCTGGACATTACATTCACATGGGAATTAACATTTTAAAAGAAAATGAAGTCTGTAGAATTTATTTTTCAATCAATCCCAGAATTAATGCCAGTGATCCACAACGAGTGGCTTGTGAGCAAAATGTTGCTCACCAACCCATTTTATTTTGCTCCCAGTGGTCTCGAAACAGGTGTTTCTTTTTGAATTAGAGGTTTGAAGTCAATTTTTAGTTGCATGAAAACCATTTGTACTAGGGATGCACCGAATCCACTTTTTTGGATTCGGCCGAACCCCCGAATCCTTCACGAAGGATTCGGCCGAATACCGAACCGAACCCTAATTTGCATATGCAATTAGGGGTGGGAAGGGGAAAACATTTTTTACTTCCTTGTTTTCTGACAAAAAGTCACACAATTTCCCTCCCCACCCCTAATTTGCATATGCAAATTAGGATTCGGATTCGGTTTGGCCTGATAGAAAGATTCGGCCGAATCCGAATCCTGCTGAAAAAGGCCGAATCCTGGATTCGGTGCATCCCTAATTTGTACTGCCAAATAGAGTCACTTGTAGGCTACCATCCACATAGGGGCTACCAAACAAAAATCATATTTGGCACCCTCCAAGAACTTTTCGAAAGCTTATGTTACTCTCCAACTTATTTTACATTTGAATGTGTCTTACAGGTAAAAAAGGTTGGGGAACCATGCATCTTGCATTTTAGCAGTTACAGAAGCCCCCTTATTTCAATAGAATATTTCACAACCATGCCACCCTGCTTTTGTCCAAGGGGTATCTGGAAATGCAGTAACCCACCATTTTGCCCTATATGCTGGTCAGGCATCCGCTGCTTTGGCCCCTTTAGTGCAGTGTTTCTACACCTTTTTCCAAGACGTCCCATACAAAAAATCTACAATTCTGCTTTGTAATTGATTTAGAAAAGGTTATTAACCTTATTTCATTTACTACGAAGAATAATGGGTTAAGAATTCATTCTCTTAAGGTGGCCATACACGGGCAGATAAAGCTGCCGATATCGGTCGTTTGGACCAATTTGACAGCTTATCTGCCCGTGTATGGGGGCTTCCGATGGGTCTTCCCGATTGATATCTGGCCACGATATCAATCGGGAAGGTTTGATTTTTAACTGACCGACCCGTCGTAGCCCCTTAGTGTTATCGTAATTCGATTGTTTGGTCATACGGCTGAACGTTCGAATTACCCCCCATATAGCCATGGCATTAGTGGCATATCGGGGAAAGATCCGCTCGTTTGGCAATGTCGTCAAAAGAGCGAATCTTTGAGTCTATGGCCAGCTGAAGGCAGTGGTTTTGGATCAAGACCCCCCTTGAACCTTAAGTGATGACGGCTCTTACCTCATCAAAGGTCAAGAAAACACTTGTTTATAAGTCACTCCACCATAGTTCTAACAATATACTAAACCTCCAAATTCCACCCTCATGTTTAAGGGGATCTAAATTCAAAAAACTCAGATCTCGGTTTCAGAAATATTAGCAGTTTTAGACTGTAAATACCAGGCTTTCAGCTCAAATCACTCTGTGAAGGTTAGAGTGTTAATGATCCTGACTGCCTATGCACTTCCTGTATAGTCAGTTAGCCCCAAACCAACAGTGCATTTTTGGGTTTAGGTTCTCTTTAAATTGTTTCCCCCACCAAAGGCGCAGGGAAATATCCCACGCTCCAGTTGGAGGGGAAAAATAACATTTTGTGCAAAAAAATTATCCTATTAAATGCTACACCTACTCAATGGAAGGAGGTTCCAGAGTGGGTGGCCATGTTGGGAGTGATGTCACACTCTTGCACATGATAAGGAAGGGAGCATGTAGAAATGATCACCTACACCGGGAGGGATGCATAGCTCTCATAAGGAGCATTTTTTTGACAAAGTAACATCATTTCCAATTAGACCTTTAAGCTTACGGAATGTTCAGGCCACTGTTCCAGGCCTCCCCCAGTGGACTCACCAGTTTGGAAATCACTGCTCTAAGGGGACTCAAAGCAAATTATGGGAACCTCTGCTGTAAAGATTGTGTTTTTGTTTGTTTTAAGCAGAAGGGAAGAGTATAATGATATGCTAGAGCTAATCAAGCAAGATTAGGCACATCAAAATTCTGAATGTTAAAGGGGAACTCCACAAAAACATAACTTAAACTTCTTGAAAAGTAAACATAATTTCATGCAACTTTGCAATATACATCAATTAGAAAATATTCAGACTTTTCATGATTTTTAATGTTTTTTTTATTGGCAAATACTGACCCTGCCGTAGATACAGGCAAAAGGCAGTGGGTACTGGTATGGGATCTATTATCTGTAATGCTTGGGTCTTTCTCTTTCCTTAATCTGGATCACAAGGCATTACAATCAATTAATAAAACCCAATAGGATAGTGTTGCCACCAATATGGATTTGTGCAGCTCAATTACTAACAAGTACAAAGATTTATTAATTCATAGTAAAAGAAAAAAAATGAAAACACAACTTAAATAAAAGTCTGGAAAATAGCATTCTGAATAATAGGTTCCTGTATTCTGCACCTGTATTACTGTATCATACGCTTACTTCTGTTCATTTTATTTTTTTTTAATGTCATTATTTAAAAAACAAAAAAAAAACAAGAGGAAGAATGGGAAATACTAAGCCACCCTCATGTAGAACTGGTATGTTCTGGCCACAGGATTCCCCTGCCTTCTTGAGTTTGTTAAAATGAATATAGAAAGGGCAAGTTATCCAAACAGCCCAATTTTATTCTTTGGCTGAGGAATCTCTTATCTACATGTTAGGTTTATCATGAAATATACATCATTCCCCAAGTTTTCCTGAGGCTAATAGTCAGTAAATCAAGATTTGCCTTCTGGGCATAGAATAGGAGCATAAGATTGTTCAGCCTGTCATGGTTATTTAGTGTAAAGTTCTGTGTAAGCCAAAGGTGAAACATCTCTGGATCATTGACAATTGGTGAGTCAGGAGAAACACCAATGAATTTTAGCACCTGCTTCCAAACAATCTGTAAATTGTAGCACATGAAACCTTGTCCAAAAAATGGCAAGCATGAATTTTAGAACTTAATCCCACCAGGAATTCTAGCATCTGCTCCAGAACCTCTCCCACAAATACTCCTCTTGATGAATTGTGGCACCTTCCTCAGTCAAGTCTCCCACCGTCTTGGACCATCCAAGAATTTTAGCACTTGCCCTCAGAATCTCCCCATAAACCAAGAAGCTACTCCAGAACATTCTCATGAATTGTAGCACCTACTACCAGAACATCCCCATGACTTTTGGCACCAGCTACTTAAACCTCACAATAAATTTCTTGCACGTGCCCCCAGAATCTTATCATGTATTCTACCAGATGCCTGCAAAACCTTACTGTGAATTCTAGCATTTGCACCCAGAACCAACCAGTGAAATATAGCACCTGTTTCCAGAACCTTAACATGCATTCTAGCACCATTGCCCCAGAAACTCCCTTGAATTCTAGAACACTCCCTTGAATTCTAGCACCTACATCCAGAACCTTACCATGCAGTCTAGCACCTACCTCCCAGAACCTTAGCATGAATTTTAACACCCTTGCCCCAGAACCCACCTTGAGTTATAGAACACCCGTTGAATTATAGCTCCTGCATCATCACCTTATCATGCATTCTAGCATCTGCCCCCAGAACCTTACCATGAATTTTAGCATCCTTGCCCCAAAACCTACCTTGAATTCTAGAACACCCCCCTTGAATTCTAGCACCTACATTCAGAACCTTATCATGCATTCTAGCACTTGCCCCCCAGAACCTTACTATGAATTATAGCCTGCCCCAGAATCTTACTGTGAATTATGTGAAAAATTAATAGTAGGATAAGAATAAACTTGATTTAGATACAGATTACTGTTCTTCAGTGTAAAAAGATTGTATTAAAATAAAGACAGCTTTCCCTTCCCTAATGCATCTTGATCCAAATACTGGCCTAGGGGCTGGAAACAGAAAATAGGACACTATTTCCATATAGAATCTTCCAACCTTGTACTAATCAATTTAATTAAAATGGCACATGAAAAAGCTCAGTGAAAAAAAAACATCTTCTGTTTCCGTTATTCTTCCTAAAATATTCAATAAAGGCAGAGGCACAGCTCTACTTTGCATGTGAACCTACAGTATACAGTACAGAAACAACTGTATGTGCTCATATAGTACTATACTAGGAACCATATTTTATATTATACACAGGAACCAAAGGCATTATTAAACAGGTCTCCACTCCCACTATACAGTACCTGGTATGATAGGAACCTCTGCCAAATCCTAACCCCCATTCTTACCTACATCCACCCTTCTTGTATCACCCCATCTTACTGCCATGCTTCCAGCTATCCTCCCCTCCCAATTTGCATACCTTCCACCTACTCTTTGGTTCTCCTTACTGGTCTCCCTCCCCTCTGCCAAGCTCACCCTGGAGCATAATGAAAGATGACATTGTATCAAACATTGTAAAGACTCTAATTTGATAGAGATCATTCTCCAAAACACAAACCTATTAATCAGCAGGAAAAATACCCATCTGGGTCTGAGTGTGTGCAGTATGTTTGGGAGAGGGATGTAACTCCAGCCAATACGATGATTATAGGTAGGGATGCACCGAATCCACTATTTTGGATTCGGCGGGACCCCCTAATCCTTTGCAACAGATTCGGGCAAATACCTAACCGAATCTGAATCCTAATTTGCATATGCAAATTAGGGATGGGAAGTGGAAATCATTTTTAACATCCTTGTTTTGTGACAAAAAGTCATGTGATTTCCCTCCCCGTCCCTAATTTGCATATGCAAATTAGGATTCGGATTCAGTTTGGCAGAATCCAATTCCTGCTTTAAAAGGCAGAATCCTGGCCGAATCGAATCCTGGATTCGGTGCATCCATAATTATAGGTCATAATTACTAGGGATGCACCGAATCCAGGATTTGGTTCGGGATTCGGCCTTTTTCAGCAGGATTCGGATTCAGCCGAATCCTTCTGCCCGGCCAAACTGAATCTGAATCCTAATTTGCATATGCAAATTAGGGTTCGGATTCAGTATTCGGCCAAATCTTTCATGAGAGATTCAGGGGTTCGGCCGAATCCAAAAAAGTGGATTTGGTGCATCCCTAATAATTACACGCTGCTCTTTAGCTCTTAACCTGGGTGAATTTAGACCCAAGGTTAAGTCAAGGACAAATATGCAAAGCTAATGCACTTACCTTCTTCCCATACACCTTTCTGTGACAGAGGAGATAGAATATTCCCTTGATTCTACTTGGCTGTGGCTGTTCCTCTTATTTTATTTTTTTTTTAAATGAGGTCACCCAGAGCCCCTCAATACACATAATACAACCTGGCTGCTCAATGTCCTTCTGATCCCTGTATCAGTGGAATTCTATGCCTTCTAGATTTCGTTCTGCTATTTAAAAAGAGGATCAAGACTGAAAGTGAATAAAATAACATGGGTCAAGGGCTTTTCATTTAAAGTTGGCAAAAAAACGCCCATTAAAGTTGCATTAAGACAAAAAATCACCATAAGAAAAGAAAAAATGCCCATTGACTTTAATGTATTAGGACAAAAACATTTGCCATAAGAAAAAAATGGCCATTGACTTTAATGCATTTGGAGAAAAAAGTCACCATAAAAAAAAGACCATTAAAGTTAATGCATTATGACAAAAAAGTCACCATAAGAAAAAATGCCCATTGACTTTAATGCATTAGGACTAGGGATGGGCGAATGTTTTCGGGCTTGTTTTGCCGCAGAATTGACGCCCATAGACTTATATGGCATCGTACGAGGGAAAAAAAAAACGCGTATCAAAAAAAAATTCGCAGCGCGACAACATTTTTACACCCGTAGACTTTAATAGGCGTCGGCGACATTTCGCCAGTAGCAAATTTTTGGCAAAACAAAACGGGTCTAATTCGTCCATACCTAATTAGGACAAAAATGTTGCCATAAGAAAAAACGCCTATTGACTTTAATGCATTAGGACAAAAAAATTTGCCATAAGAAAAAACACCCATTGACATTAATGCATTTGGTGAAAAAAGTCACCATAAGGAAAAACACCCATTAACTTTAATGCATTAGGACAAAAAAGAACTGCCTATTAACTAATACATTAGGGCAAAAAAAGTCGCCATTAAAAAAAACGCCCATCACCTTTAATGCATTTGGAGCGAGAAAAATGGTTGCGCTTGAAAAAATTGTTGCACGTAAAAAAACAGCCATTGACATCAATGCGTTTTGCAAAATTTTGCTGTTTCATGAATACATAGAGATTACCCATTTTATGTCTTCTAATTGGGGGTAAGATATGAATTATAAAGAATTTGGAGAGACGTTCTTGAGCCATGTTAAAATATGACAGCCAACACCCATTAACAGTGGGAGACTTTGATGGGATGCAAAGAGTTCAGTAATTGCACTTTGTGCTCTAAATAAAGGCACTAAAGACAAGCCTGAAGGAATGGGAGCATTTAGAGTACAGCTAAATGTAAGAGGGTTCTGTCTCATCTAATATAAAAAAACAATCATGGCCACGTTAGTGAAGATGATAAATGAAAAGCCCTTGACCCATGTTATTTTATTCACTTTCAGTCTTGATTCTCTTTTTAAATAGCAGAACGAAATCTAGAAGGCATAGAATTCCACTGATACAGGGATCAGAAGGACATTGAGCAGCCAGGTTGTATTATGTGTATTGAGGGGCTCTGGGTGACCTCATTTAAAAAAAAAATAAAATAAGAGGAACAGCCACAGCCAAGTAGAATCAAGGGAATATTCTATCTCCTCTGTCACAGAAAGGTGTATGGGAAGAAGGTAAGTGCATTAGCTTTGCATATTTGTCCTTGACTTAACCTTGGGTCTAAATTCACCCAGGTTAAGAGCCAACTTTTTTCTCCAAATGCATTATTTTCATATGGCAATTTTTTTTCCCTAATGCATTAAAGTTAATGAGCGTTTCTTCTTATGGTGACTTTTTCTCCAACTGCATTAAAGTCAATGGGTGTTTTTTTGCAGCAAATTTTTCCGTGGCAAATTTTCATTGCAGTTTTGCGAAAACAGTTGCACCTGGCGAAATTTGGAATTTTGCCTCAAATCCATGGCTGGCGAATAAATTCGGTACCAAACAAACCTTGCAAACCATGCACCTAGACTAGGTTATTACATATAATAGTGCAAGACTATGCATCACTGCTGGAGAGTGACCAAATTGCCCAATACTGCTCTACAGGATCCAACTGTCCATAAAGCCTCACTAATGCCTCTCTCCGAACCCTAAATGTGCTATATATATATATATATATATATATATATATATATATATATATATATATATATATATATTATATGGAATGGTGAAAGAGACGAAAAAAAATGCATTCTATGTAACCAACAGTAATGTGATATGAAGTCTCCTACCTAGTGAAGTCTTGTTAAAGATATTAAGTGCAGCGTTTCCCTGTAGGCATAGTTTCCACTTAATTAACTTATTATAATTTATACTATCTCCTTTGACTATTGTTTTTGCTCTGCGTAATTGCAATCTTCTGGTTTGCATTATTTTTTTTTTTTCCAACTCCCATGAGAACCCTCATTATATGATGCAATGATGCAAAAGAGGTGTAAACACACAGAGGTAGTGCCTCAATTGAGCAATAAATCATTTAGAGAAAGAAGTGCTAATGCCGCCAAAGCATGAAGGTGCATTTGCAAGGTAAATATGCCTCATGCTGCAAATCAGTTCTCTGCGTTTTTTTGGGGGGGGGGGGCTGTTATAATAATGATGGGCCTGAGTTGTCACAAATTGCTGAGCAGCTCGCCCTGTACGAAACCACATTCATATAGGATTTCGGTAACTACCCATGAACCTGCATATTAAGCAGCAGCAGGTCCATTTTGAATTAGAATTTCTGAAGCAATGTAAGTGCTTCAGAAATAGTAATACAGGTATGGGACCTGTTATCTTGGGACCTTGGGTTTTCTGGTTTGATTTGAATAAAATGGAGTCTATTGGAGATAAACTTTCTGTAATTCAGAACTTTCTGGAAAATGGGTTTCCAGATAATGGGTCCCATATCTGTAATAATTTCTTGTGAATTTAGATGGAGATCTTTATCCAGTTGGGGGTTGATCAAATAGTGGCCTATAGAGCTCCATTTGGAGAGGAGCTCATCAACATGCCAATATAGTCTTCATCCAATGGGATTTTCAAGCCCGCCAATGAATATTTGGCTACATTTAGGTAAAATATTAGGTAAACCCCCCCCAAGGGCCCTATACAGGGGCTTACGTGTATAATGGAAAACAGCACAAAATATAGAATATTTTATCTACATTTCCAGGCATTTTGCATAAATATCTGATGCCCCTAATCCCCTAAAGGGAGTGGTGCTTTGAATAATTGCAATGGGGTAAATAGGCCTGGGTTGCAACGCTTCCCTTTAAATATTTAGGTTACGATTAAGATTCCATTTTGCCAAATCCTTTGGATTGGGCCATTCCTACAAAACTAACTAGTGTCTGCAATGGTAAGTCATGCTTATTGCAGCTCACACTAATTTGTGGGTGTCTAATATTATGCTGGTATTCTGGGGAAAATGCTGCAACCCCCCCCACCCCACACACACAGCAATTGCAGCATGCCCAAAGGGTTGCCAACCAACTGCTATTTCACCAGCCCAGTTCATATTTCTGTAGCCAAGGCTGGACGGCAATATATCCCTACAAAGATGGCAACCCACATGAACTTAGTACTCGCTTTAACAAATAAGCCCTATTGATTATTTTTTTATACACATTTATTGGTAAGAGGATATAATATCTTACCTGATTGTGTGAAAGTATGGGTTGTTGCCCCTTTAATTGTAGCCTGTATTGTATTTTTAGATAGCTCAAAAAACAAACTAATGTACAATTGCATAAGGATTTTAGCTGCCCAGAATAGTGATCCTGATACCACATGTGGTTTCACAAATAATTAACCTTGCCCTGTTATTCCCACTTGCAAAGCGAATTTGTGGCAATGTGACTAAATCAGAGTGTCTCTTTGTTCCTTGATGACATCAGACAATTTAAATAGTAAAAAAACGCATTCAGGGAATGGAGACTTCTGTTATTACGTAACATTACTGTTTGCGCTATAGCCAACATAACATTCATTTAAAGGACATTATCACACTAACTACATTCATATTGGGTAATGTATTAAAAGATACATTTATTTGGTTATGTGCTAGGAAGCAATCATCCAATTGTCTGCATTGAGGTACTAGACCCAAGCAAACTTTTTACCTATTGTATAGTTAAAAAAACTTTGTTTGGAATTCGGCATCATTTCTGGAAATACAATGTTTTTTAAATAAATGCATCTTGTTTGTAGGGCTTTTTGGCCCATGTCATGGATACAACAGGAACAAAATAAAAAGGGTAAATTAGCCAATGAGTGTGACCAAAAGGTAGTATGGGTGATAAAGTTGCTCACAGAATAGAAAGGAAACATTGGGAACAAGGAATAAAGAAAGGAGGGAAACCACTGGAACAAGACAAGGAAGTATTCAAGCTAAAAGAAGTGGAATGGAGTGGGTCAAAGAGGGAAGGGAAAAGTGAGACAGAATTAAGTACAAATATATGGAGAAATGTAGCAGATCAGAGGCAAGAGTGGGACAGTAAGGAGGTGTATTTTGGATTTATACAGGGGGATTTAAGATTTACGATCAGAGTAGACTAGTAGTGGTGCAGAAAGACAATGAAGTGAGCAGGTTAGTTGTATGGGATGAATCAGAGGAGAGTAGTTCCCTTTTACAGGAGGAATGGAGTTGGATAGAAATCTGTCAGAACTGTCTAGAGAATGGAGTGATCAGAAAGGAGATGGATCAGAAAGATAAGAGTGGGGCAGGAAGGACAGGTGTATATGATGAATAGAGAGAATTAGGAGGAGGAGGAGTAGGGGTGCAGAAAAAAGGCTAATGCAGTAAAACTAAATGGAGGGACTGGAACAAGAAGGAGGTGAGTAATAGAAACTGTACAGGTTAAATAGGGTAGAACAGAGGAGGTGGTGCTGGAGGTAGCAGGTGGTCACTGCAAATAGTTTATAAAGGAAAGGAACATCAGCCCTTAGTTTGGCAAGGAAAGGGTGATTACTACTAATAATGGTAATGAGTGAGTTGTCCTGTGGTTTCACCTGCTGGTCTTGCTAGTTAAGGTCAAGAAATTGAGTACCAGGTTCAGGTGCAGACAGTTGGTGGTTCAAAATTCATGCCGGGCCTCTCTTATATGGTGATGTAATAGTGCTGATCCCTCCAATTAGTGGGTCATTAAAAGGGAGTCAGGTTGTATGTAGAAGCTGTAGAAGAGAGAGCTTTGGGCTGGGTTGGGTGCAGGTTGTAAGTAGAGGGTCATGGGTTGCGTCTAATATGGATTTTACATCTGTAGCATTGGTTTACCCAACGACGGACCTCAGTGGTGCCCTATACCCAAACATAAACAAATACAAGAAGGCAGGAGTTCTATGCAATAAGTGTAAAGTGGAATACACCTTTACTGTACCTGTATATGCTATGCATAAACAGCATGCTAAACAACAAACTAGTCTGCCGTATCTTCTTCTCTAGCACCACAGGCCACCATTGAGAAATACAAAAGTCAAAAGCTAGCAAGCCCTTACCATTATGCACCCCTCCCTTACTGCAATGAGGTAAACAGAGTGATTAGGAGAAGCTAAGCAGGGGGCGCAATCAGTGGAAAGGGGACAGATGGGTGTGCAGTGAGTGTGAGGCTGTGAGCTATGTTGCAAGTCACACCTCTCGGCCATCTGTGCCGGGCAGTGAGGGAACATAACCAAAAAAAAAAAAAAAGCTGGCTGCATCCACTTTATAGCTTGAGAGGGTAAGCTGGACATCTGGATCCACTCACAATCATGTGGCAGCACAACCTGCATCCCAAAGGTACAGAATATGGGGCTACAGCAATGAGGCACCCAGGGCCTGAGTGGATAGAAGACCCCACAGAGAAGGATGGAGTGAGGATTGAAAAAAGGAAATAATAGGAGAAGAGCATTTTATGGAACAGAAAATTAGATGTTTATGGGACCATCCAACAAATGAGCCAAATATGTGACCGTCTAATGGGGGGAGAGAAGGGGGAACAAACATCAGCAACAGCTCTTGTACCTCTGCTTATTAATGGTCTTGTTACAGGTCTGTGCACCTAGGATGCAGGGGGAGAAACAATCTTATGTTTTGCATAGAACATCTGAAATTACCCCCCTACATGCACATACACGAATGCTCAGATATTAACTCTATCAATTCAGAATTTTCAACCACCCCACCTCAGGGCCAATCTTACAGCAGGGCAGGGAGTGGGACAAGGCCTCAAATCTAGGTCCCGTGGTCAGAAAAATATCTTCAAATAACGCTTTATTCTATAACATTGTTTGTCATTCATATTCATGTGAAATCTGCAGCCCTCTTGCAACTGTGTGACTGGTTCAGTAACAGCTTGATGGCCACAGGTTGGCCAAGGCCTTCCATGTTTACTTTTACTCCTATCTCTCTGCTCTAGACACTCATTCATCTCTCCCTCCCATCTCTCCGGCACACCTAAGCCATGCATGTCAAATTCAGCCAGTGAGGGGCTTGCGCTACTCAGTGCCCTTCACCTCCTGTTTGTTATTATGTCTGACATTGGGCAACTAAAAATGAGATGAAAATTACCTCATTCACTTTCATTAGGGTTGGCAGGAGCAAGGGAGAGGGAGAAATAGAGAGGGGGGATAAGATCTGACCGAGGGAGAGACAGCAAAAGAAAGATTAAGGATGGCGGGCACAATAGGTGAGGGAACGAAAAAGGCAAAGGGGTCTCTAATGGGCATGCAGGGCACAGGATAGCAGGAAGGGAAAGGAGAAGCAGATAAGACACAAAGATGGCAGAATATAAAGAAATTAACAGAACTGTAAAGAAAGAGAGCATACGAGATAGGATAGATACATAGATGGAGACGTGATAATACATACAGCAGGGCCAATAAAAATATTGACTAGTTTTGGGGACCTTCCCATAGAACCCCTATTCCATATATATGTAACAGGTGTAGGTTTCCTTGGTTACTGTCAGTTGGTATAGAAGACCTGGGCAAGGGGTCTAACTTTTGGCAACTCCCAGTAGGCACTAATATTATAAGACTCTGTACCTTCAGGTGGGCCCTCTACTGGTATAGGCACACAGCATTCACTCTTTCTCAATAACCTTGGGCGCCAATGGTTCTTAAAAACAGTGGAACGATTTATTGAACGTATTCAACCCTCTCAAGAGTGCCAATCATTTCAATTTGCAAGGAGTGTGCTCAGTCGGTACAGCCAAAAGGTACATCAAGTGGCAGGTCAATTTCATACAGAATACTCACAACTCTTGCTCTATTCCTTCACCAACTTTCTCAAGAGTAGGTTTCAATATTTTTTATCGAAATTTTTTAAAAATAGAACATACAGTCATAAATATGACATTTCTTATTAATAACAGTAAAATGTTTACATCACAAGATAAAAACAGATAAACGGACCAAGTCTGAACTTTAATGTATGAAGAATTGGTTAATAGATGTAATTATACATTGAAACATTCTTATGAAATATTGGCTTAATCTATAGGACCAATCACGCTACAACTTTATTTTTGTTGTTTTCCTATGTGAAGCAGAGCCTAATGGAAACTGGGGGACCAAGATCCTCCCTGCTAAGTTTCCAAGGGTCGCAGCCATCCCTTAAGGATATATGCAGTGCATTTGTGTCCTTTTAACTAATAAACTTTACATATTATTTTATTTGTAGATATGTCTACTATATTAAGGGATAATAGTGTGAAGTTCTATCGCTTACTAGTTTATATCGATAACCATAAGTAATCAAATAATAAACAAATGAACAGGGATTGTCTAACGGGACATGTCACTGAGTATATGGATAGGACAATTAGCTATAATGACCAGTTGTTTAAGTATTGCAGAATCAAAGTAAATTTAGCTAGTGAGAGATCTAAAATTCAGATAATTTGGATGCAGGATACACTGACAACCAAAGACTCGCCCTGTCGAGAAAGGTTTGTAGATTTCCACATTTAACAGCCCAACACTTCTCAGCTGTCAAGTTGAAATACTCTTTTTTCAGAATTTCAGTAATTTTTGGAACATATGGAGATTTCCAGTTATCAACAATTAGAAGTCTTGTGGATACAAATATATGATGGAATATGAGCCTCTCTCTCTCTTGGGCAGGTCCCTGATTCCCAAGTGTAACAAAGCCATACCTGGGGGGATATGAATAAGGTTAACTGGTAATTTTTGTAAGACTTTTTCTACTTCTTCCCATATTGGTGTAATTTTAGGGCAGTGCCAGAAAATATGGTCCAATGAGCCTGTTTGACCACAGTTCCTACAGCACAAAGGTGTTGTTCTGCTGTCAAATTTGGATATTTTTTCAGGCGTCATATACCATTGCCAAACCATTTTGATCCAATTCTCATGATGTGAAACACAATGGGATGCTTTCTTTAAGGATTTTAGGGCTAATTAACTTTCTCAAGAGTAGTATAGCCTGCCTCTTGGTCACCAACTTCCCATAACAAGTAAAAGCCCTCAGACGTGTCTTACTCCAGGATTAGCAGAATCTGCAGAGGTGCTGCAGGGTATTAACCCTCAATAATCTCCTCGTAGCAGCCTTAGTTGCTCAATAACTTTCCTGATCTTCTCTGTCACTCCTAGAGCCAACAATAACAATATTCTGACCTGACACTTTCTTCTCCTATACTGAGGTCTATCTCCACCGCAGGCCCTAAAAGCAACATTCCGCTTCCTCTAGCTCGTGGGTGCACCAGAAAGAGGCAAAACACATCTGGGCATCCCTTTTTATAACCTCTGGGGAACTATTCCCCCTTCCATCTACAGTATAAAGAAGGACCCAGCCTAGCTGGCTAACACAATCCCTGGGAATTAAGGACCTAAAAGTTAGCAAAACCTTTACCTTGCTACATATATTTGTGTAATAATTTTAGGGATGCACCAAATCTACTATTTTGGGATTCAGCGGACTCCCTAATATTTCATGAACTCTTCGGCTGAATGTCTAACCAAATCAGAACCCTAATTTGCATATGCAAAGTATCGCAAGAAAGGGATTTTTAAAAATGTGGAATTTCCTTTTCATTTAAAATAAAGTCACATGATTTTAAGGATTCATTTTGTCCAGGCACTGCTGGAAAAGGCTAGATTTGGCCGAATCAGAATTCTGCTTGAAAAGACTGGATTCTGTGCATTCCTACTTTTATATTTCTCTAAGGATTGTCCAGACTGTGATGCTCCATCTGTTACAAAACTACAGCTCCAAGTATCACACCAATGGCTGGAGTGCTAGCGAGATCTAGTGAATGGCATCATGATAGGCCTCCATCTCAGCACATTGCACAAGGTCACAGTCCCCTACCCCATGCCAAAGCCTTTTCCCTGCATTGCCAAGATTAAGTAATAAACCAGAATAGTTAGGCACATACCTTGATGTTATCCTGCCAGCGATGAGCCTTCTGGAACTTCTCTGCAGCTTCAGCCAGTCTCTGTGGGACAAAGAAAGGAATAATATGATTAGCTACAACAGGGTTAACATTCCATTAAGCATTTGCTGAAAGCAATAGCATGATATTACAGTACATCCTATATTAATAAATAAATGATGACAAAGATATTAGTATAGGCATCTCCCACTGCTGGCTCATGATCAGCTCCAGTGCCTGTCTCTGTGAGGGATGCTGGCAGTTAAAAAGTCACAGGCCGTCGATCTCACAGTCTTACAGTAGTGCTGACAAACCATTTCTGCCCGAGTTAAGTACTCACGATCCACAAACGTTCTGTTTAACCAGCCTCTTAGTCTAACCTCCCAGTGGTAATCTAAGTTCAGCTAACTGATTAATTAAATGCTCCCTGGAAAATGTCTGACAACTTTCCCTGCTGGTCGATTGCAAAAGCCTCAACTTAGGCACCTTTGTCCCCTCGTAACAGTGTTACAGACGGAACCCTGAGCAACACCACGCTTAATACATGACTCAGATTAATACAACGTTTAATACGCCCTGGGATTAATACTATTTCACACATAGCTATAGAAATCTATATATATATATATATATATATATATATATATATATATATAAATCACAGCACTGAAAATCTATTAGTTAGCCATCTACTGCAAGAGATCTCCCATAAATTAACCTAGAGTGCCAATGGACCGTACTGATTTATATAGAGCTATTGCTACAGATGAAAGATATGCAGCTCTACATATAACACCAACAATAATGCATAATTAAAGGGGATCTTAACCCCAAAATGAATTGATGTTGACTCACTCAGGGTGCTTCGCTGAGTATTTTACAGTTTTCATTCATTTTCTTTTTATAGCAGTTTCTGAGAAACAAGCAGTTTTAGACCAGGATTTTGGTTACACTGCTCTCTGAAAGAGATTTGGCAACCCTAGTTAACAGGAAGTTCATAGAAAATGTGGGAAAGTTATGGTTGCTGATACTGACCTTCAAAGAGAGTTGCTGAACTGAAGGTCTGAAGTCGATAGTCTAAATCTGATCATCTCAGAAACCAATAAAAATAGAAGATCATTGTAAATTGCAAACGGGCTCAGACTTTAATAACTTTACATTATTTATTTTTTGGAGTTCAGGTCCCCATTAAAGGGAAACCAGCTCTTTTATTGCTTAAGTGTATAGTGTTATAATACTGCCACTCACATCACCCCCCCATTAGGAGTGCTTCTCTTTTTTTCAATGCCGCATCCAAGATGGTGGCACCCATAGACGCCATGTGGGTCACGGCGCCGACGCTGTGATGTCAGTGTGCAGTGTGTGACACCATCATGCCGCGTTGATGTGAACATTCAAAATAAAGAGACACTTAAGACCTGAGTTCAATGCCCAAGAATAGGTCTTTCTATGTAAAGTGCTCTTAAATAGTTTTTGGTTCTTGACTTCCTGCTTTGATCCTGATGACGATTCCTGCTGCCTGCCCTGACTTTTCTGCCTGAATACGACTACGAATCTTGTTTAACTGTAAACTGGACTTGCATAGAAGCTTCCTCCTTGGTCCAAACTTCACCGATCAACATCGCCTTGACATCCTCTAACTGGAGGCAACAGTATCCTTTAGGGTAGCGAATATCTGAATGAATTCAAGCAGCAACTGCCCCACTAGGCATAACATGGTGCTACTGCTTCAACCCAAGGGTACAAGGCATAAAGCAAGCCAGGCAATGCAAACACTAAATTAAACTAGGGCAGTCCAAGGGGGTGGGGGTGGTGGTGCCATAAGTGAAACTGCATAGGGCTGCTGGAAATGTGAGGCAGTATGGCAGCTGTAGGAAGTGAAAAAGAGGCCATTAGATGTCACTCTTTTACTAGAGTGTAGTAAAAAAGAGTACAGTAACTGGTATGGCAGCGCACATTCATATTAACAAACACAAATACAGTATGGAAAAACGTCCAGACGAGTATGCACTTATATGTACTTATAAGAACTTGTCCCCTGCTCTTTACCCACTGTCATTAAAATGCGAGCACAGAAGACAGCATAGGTTATCAAAATACAGTTATATAAATTAATGAAAGTAAACCCTGCTTATAAACAGGAATATTATCCCTTTAATCAGCTAGAGTGCTTGATCCAGGGAGCCAAGTGTCATATATTCGGTATTGTTGCCTCTTTCATAATACAAATAAAAGCAGTACAAGACACCAAGACAGGCAGTGGGTGCTGAATAATGTAGAGCATTTCAATAAGTAGAGAGAAAGCCACAAAAGCTGTGATTTCTCCCTTATATACAATTAGATGCACATCAACAATATTGATAGCCCCAGCAAAGTCTGACTGTACTTCTAAGAAAAACAGATTAATAATATATCACTTCCACGGTGCTACATTTCTTATCCACAGAAGAATGGCAAATCACTGGAGCCAAAGCACAGATGAAGAGCGCACAGAATGGGGAAGGTGTGGCACACCAGATGATGCTGAACTACAACTCCCAGGACCCACCTTGACAGCCTCTGGTTGCTGGGATCACAATAAAAGAGAATGAGGTTGATGTTGTACAGAAAAAACAGGTCTCCAAAGACCAGATGACGTTACACCTCATTAAAGTGGACCTGTCACCCAGACACAACAATCTGTATAATAAAAGACCTTTTCAAATTAAACATGAAATCCCATTTCTATTTAAGCATTCATAGCTGTTGTAAACTCATTTAAAAGTCTCAGCTGTCAATCAAATATTGTCTGCCCCTCCTCTATGCCCGTGGCATAGAGGTGGGGCAGACAATTACTTTCACTTTCAATTCAGCACTTCCTAGATGTCACTGCTCCCCATACATTCCCCCACTTCTCTTTACCATTTAATTGTGTAGCCAGGACATGGGGATGGACATTGGGTCCCCCATTCTGGTGCACAAACAAGATTCTGAGATAATACAAGACTTGTCTTAATAACAGTGTCCACAAAATGGCTGCTGCCTGCTTGCTATAATTTTGAAATCCCAGACTGAAGAAAACAAGATTCAAATAATGTATATAGTGTAATTAAAGTTCATTTTCCTTAACTAATCTGATAAAATAGGATTTTGAATAATTTTTTTGGGTGACGGGTCCCCTTTAAGGACAGTGCTCCTTTGTGCCTGACAACTCTGTCCTCTCCGGTAGCCATGATTAAGTAGGCAGCAGCAAACAAATCAAGTTGGTTAGATGATTCTACTGCATAAAAACACCTTTCCTACCTATATCTGAAGTGTGCGGGCTTTTGTACAGAGAGGAGCGTGTAGGGCCCCGGAACCAGACCCAATTGCAGTGGTACTTTATTTTTAAATATACCCATAAAACCCATGGATTAGTACACTAGAAACACATTAAAGGAGCATTAAACTGATCATTTAAGGATACATGTGTCTAAGAGATGCTCCGTTCAAAGTTACAGCTCAGGAAAGTCAACAGGTAAATAAATTCTCTCATTTTCACAACAGTTTGGCCACAGGAGGGCACTGTTTCATTAGAGTCCATGAATAGTATTTCATACACTCTGACCTGTTCCCATGCAAGTGAACAGATAGAATAACCTATGTATTGCTAGTTTCATGCTTTACCAGAATATACTGGTAAGAGATATATCACAATATTTTGGCGCTGGACACCAATGTATATTATTACTGTAAGTGACATGACGTAAGTGGTTATTTATCAAAATCTGAATTTTTAAGTAAAAAAGTAGAATCCACAATTTGACCGAATTAATCATTGAAAAAAACTCGATAAAATTGGTTCCAAAAAAAAAAAAAAAAGAACTAGAAAAATGCAAGTTGTTACGGAAAAAAAAAACGCGAATTTTTCAGATTTTATTCCCGAAACTCTTAAATGTTTTGTGAAATCTATCAACACCCCCCCCCCGACTTTTTTCGGATTTTTGTCCAAAACTCAGCACAGACCATGTTATCTTCAAATTTGAAATGGGACCTTTGCCATTGACTTCTACAGGCTGCCAAAAGCTTGGAGATGGAGTATTTTCGGGTCTGGACTTTTAGCAGCCTCAGGGTATAATGAATCATGAAAAAAATCTAGGTTTTTTTGTACTAAAATTTTGGATTTTATAATTAAATAAACTAGAATTTTTCACGTTTTGGGCATTAAGACTTTAATAAATAACCCCCTAACAGTAGATGTGTATACAAACCAGGGGGGAAAGGTTATATAAATGCAGGCAAACACTGCATCCCATGCCCACAAATCCTTCAACAACTTGAATTCCTATGTCGTGTTTTTTTTTCTGTCCGCATGCATATTGAGTAATTGCAAAATGATGTAGTAAATCTTGGAAACATTTCTTTTATTGTAACTGTGTGATCATTTTTACTGGAGATGATTGGCTGTTATTGACATCCAGTACTGTTGCCATAAAACCCATTTAACTAATGGCAAGTCTACAGTATCAGGCCTAACTGAGCTTGTAGCAACATGGGAATAGGGAGATATCTCTTTCCTGCAAGTAGATATGGTGTGCAACCTCTGGCTTCTTCCTACAGTCAGTTTCTTACCCCAGCACTAGCAGAATATGCAGGGGGTCACCAGTGAATATACACAGACTGAGATTAGAACTCTCCAAAGAATGTTCATGTGCTATATTCTCAGCTATGACAAAATCAACTAGAAGCATAAAGCATGAGTAGCCCCTCTGTGGTGTCAAGGTCCTGGGGTTTATTTGACAACATGAGTCCTGCATTGCAGCAATAACCGAGAGCTCAATTCTTTGCTTTCTTTCTATACAAACCTTTATATCTGCTATGTCATGGGAAACAGCTACCTAGGGGCCCACTGTGGCAGGCAGGCATATTCCCAGGAAGGGTTATGTTTAAGCTTAAAGGGATACTGTCATGGGAAAAAATATTTTAAATGCATCCGTTAATAGTGCATAAGAGTAATAAGAGCAAACAGATTATATTATATTTAATTTTGAAATCTGACATGGGGCTAGACATATTGTCAGTTTCCCAGCTGCCCCCAGTCATGTGACTTGTTTACTGCTGCACTGCAAGTTGGAGTGATATCACCCCTCCGTTTCCCCCCAGCAGCCTAACAACAGAACAATGAGAAGGTAACCAGATACCAGTTCCCTAACACAAGATAACAGCTCCCTGGTAGATCTAAGAACAGCGCTCAATAGTAAAATCCAGGTCCCACTGTGACACATTCAGTTACGTTGAGTAGGAGAAACAACAGCCTGACAGAAAGCAGTTCCATCCTAAAGTACTGGCTCTTTCTGAAAGCACATGACCAGGCAAAATGACCTGAGATGGTGCCTACACACCAATATTACAACTAAAAAAATACACTTGCCGGTTCAGGAATTCAATTTTATATGGTAGAGTGAATTATTTGCAGTTTAGAAATAAAAACATCATAAAAATCATGACAGAATCCCTTTAAGTTTTCGGACAATGTCCCTTTAAGATCACAAAGGCACCAGGCAGTGCTTCCAAGCTGGAGAGGCAATGTGGCTATAATTCATATTGTGGATCGTTATCTTATTACTGTTCCTAACATAATATGAGTTCAGGTTTCGTGAACTCACAGCGCACCGTATTTCTTGAAGGTAAAATTAAGTCAATATCCCAGACGTATATTACTATTTACAGCGGTGTAGTAACACAACCTTCAAAAATTACACCATCTTAGACACAGCAGCAATTTAATAATCAAAATGAGTTGGCACTCGGACAAGTGGAATTCCATATAGATCAGGACCCAGCATGCTTCGCTGGCTAAGCTTTCTGGGAGGTATCACTCATACTAGCTAGAGGGTCACAGGCTTCTCCTGTTAGAAAGCAATATGTTTAAAGAACCAATTCTAGATTCAATGTCATGCTGAAGTTGTAGGATTACAGAGTTAGATTTGCACAACTCCAAATCAATACAGCTTTGTACACAAATTATCATTGTTGGCCATTATTTGTTTTTCCAAGCACAAATACCACCTATTAGTGGTTACTACACAATGGCCTCACTCACATGCAGCTATTTCTCTGAATATGTATAGCACTAATAGGTGCATGTAGCTCAATAATGCTATATACACAAGTACGGCACACTCACACACAGATACGGCTGCTCAGCGTGTGCAACACATGGGATTATTGTGCAGTAAAAGCTTTGCTGTACCTGAAAGGCGGATATTCTGTGGGCGTAATAAGTGGCGGCGCTCAGTAGAATCTGACAGTGAGTGATGGGAACACAGTGTATAACCCCTGTACTGCCAGGGCAGCCTGTTCACAGGTATTTTTTAAACAATCCCTGATGCCTACATAGATATGTAGGCAAGCTGAAGCTTTTATGAACTTGTTTTGCATGCATGGCTTTGTATATGTGAGTGCCTCATATCTATCTATCTATCTATCTATCTATCTATCTATCTATCTATCTATCTATCTATCTATCTATCTATCTATCTATATCTATCTACCTACCTATCATCTATATTTATTCATTCATTTATTTTAATTGGAGTTGCAAGTCAGTCAGTGTCCCCAGCTGAATGCCCATCAGCCACCCAGTTTCTTAGCTGTATTATAATGCCCTGGCAGCGTTGTATCACTGTGTATTGATACAAATCCAAAAATACTCTGTAAAACATACTGTACATCTTGCAGCACTGGGCCAGTCTAGGCTAATGGGAAATGCCCTTTGTGATTATATAAGCTAAAAGCATCTTCCAAGGCACTGTTTCACAACTGTGGGCCACAGATGTTTTTGAAGCATTATGGCATGCTGGTAGTTGTAGTTCTTCAACACTAAGGTTATAAAAAGAGGGTTCTAAGGCTAACAGACCCACATTACTGCAATATGCATACACACAGGTCTGCAATGTATGAGACCCACACAATTTGCTCTGCAGCATTGCAGGCGGAGAGCATTCTGCAGTATTCAGGGCACATACACATGCTCTGAAGCATTAGCTCACATCTCTGGCACTCTGCTGCTGAATTTAGAAAAGATCAGTAAGGGGGTTAGCAGACTTAACACAGTGAGGTATATACTCATGCTGCTCTGCACGGAACATCGCAGATAATATTCTTAATCCAAATAAAAAAAAACACAAAATCATACAAACAGCCCAAGGGAGAAACCATCAACTGAGCCGCATTTCTCCAACTACACAGAGCCTGACCTTTTCCTGCCCAATCTACTACATTCCGTCGTCCCGGCTGATGGAAAAAATTAATACAATAGAATTTTTTTTAAAGCGAAAAAGGTCAGGGTGTGTAACAGAAACAAAAATCGAATTTCAGGTTGTAGCAAGCAAGCTTTTCAGAAGCATAATTCTTCTCGCAACACTTGCCCAACACCCACCCCTGTCTGCAACCCAATGAGGCCCCCCCCTTCATTGCCATTCTGCTAGTTTTCCAATAAAAGGGTGTCCCAGGTAGGGTTGCCACCTTTTCTGGAAAAAAATACCGGCCTTCCTATATATTTATCTTTTTTCCCTATTAATAACATTGGGATCAACCATCATTTTTACCGGCCAGGCCGGTAAAATACTGGCCAGGTGGCAACCCTAGTCCCAGGTTGTAAATGGGAAGTGGTTCCAGAGAGGTAAAGAGCATAATGATGTTTGTGTTTTCCTAACACCTATTACTTATGTTTAAATAATCATACTGATATTGCTCCATAGATGTTAGAATTAGAAGGCAGGCCAATCCTTAATGGTAACAGAGTAAATATGATCTGTAAATCCCCATTGTTCATAATTAAATCTGCAGCTATCTAGTTGTTGCTGAACTACAACTTTTAGTAAGTCCTGCTACATTCGGGTGTATGTCAGTGATGTTGAGAGCTGTATTGTACAACAACTTCATGTTTGCAGGGGGCCCTAGTCATCTAGAGTAAGGGCAAAATACAAATAGAGGACCCCTATCTTTGGTTGTAGCAAGGCCTTAGGAAAATCAGACTTTGTTGGCTCGCCTGATTTATATAATTTTGGAAAAATACTGTAATTTACACACAGCTATTATTGAGGGGCACACAGAGAAGTAAGACTACTGCAGGGCTGTTCCTTGGAATCTATGAAAGCATGTCAGTTTCAGCACCATGGACAGCTCCCCCCTAAGGCATTTCCTTCTGCTGGTGCTGAAAGGAAACCCTTATCCCAGGAAAGCTGCTCTACTTCTGCTGCAGCAGCACAGTTCCCAGAATCCTTCACTCTGTCAAAATGGAGGAGGGGAGTAAGCCTGGCATCTCTCCATAGGATGCTAAAAGTTGTACTACTACTTGCCTGCAAGTTGTACATCTCCAACCTGATAAACAACAAAATACGGCCTTGAATTTTATCTACATAAACCTCCATGGGCCCAGGGAAAATGGGCTTTTCTGTCCTATACTAAAACTAGAACTCACAAGCAGATCCATAGATTTGCATTCATTAAAGCCCTCTGTATTCCTGCAGCGCCTGTGTGTCTTAGGTGGATATATATATAATATTCTATGTTATATTATTTGTATCATTGTTTATACTAATAAACAACTCAGAGACCCTCCAGTATTTCACTCCTACTATTAGCATGCAGGCCCATTTTAGTCTGTGCAATGGAATTGCATGTCATGTATTCACTTTCTCACAGTCCTTGTCTTCTCAGTGAGGATGCCTGAACAATTACGAGCAAAGCTTCACCCCCCCCCCCCGTGGGACTGTAGAACTGGTGTCCTGTGTCCTGTGCAGGATCCACAGGGAGCTACACTCCTAAAATATCCTATACAAGAGTCTCCTTGACTAGATTAAAATTAGGAGTCTAATCAGCAATCAGACATCTCATAATTTTCTGATTAGATTTGATTATACTCCAAGCTTTGCCAGAGCAAGAGGAAAAACTCAGGAACCAGAAAAACAAACAAGGAAATCTGCTCCCTAAACACATCGAAAAGCAGAGCCTAATTGGCGGAGATGGGGGTGAAGCCAACTGAATTTAGAAGAGCAAGAAAGAGTAGGACAATGGCAGGAAGAAGAGAAGAAAGAACAGAAGAGGGATATGAGGACTAGGAGAGAAACATCAGTGTAGGGATGCACCGAATCCTTCTGCCCAGCCGAACCGAATCCTAATTTGCATATGCAAATTAGGGGCGGAAGGGAAATTGCATGACTTTTTGTCAGAAAACAAGGAAGTAAAAAATGGTTTCCCCTTCCCAACCCTAATTTGCATATGCAAATTAGGGTTTGGATTCGGTTCGGTATTCGGCCGAATCTTTCACGAAGGATTCGGGGGTTCGGCCGAATCCAAAAAAGTGGATTCGGTGCATCCCTAAAAATAGTACATGCTTTCTGTATACCCCAAGAATGCCCAGCACAGAGCCTTACAGCTCCTAAATCTATTAATATGGCAGGTTTGCATAGGGCTGGGGCCCTAGAGCTCCAAAATCACTACATCAGCTTTGCATATCTTTGGATAAGACTTCGAGGCTGTATACAGAATTTGTCAGAATATGCCATATGCACAAGTAGATGTGCCCATTGGCACATGACTCAGGTGGTAAATCCTAGTCATTTATATTCAATGTTATATGAAACATGTAGGGGCAGATTTATTAAGGGTTGAATTGAAAATTCAAAACAATTTTAAAAACTGTCATATTCGACTAGCGAATGATCCAAATTCTAATTAGATTTTTGAGATCTATCATACTTTGGCCATTTAAGAATTCGAATTCGACTATTTGCCACCTAAAACCTACAGAATTCATGTATACCATATATACTCGAGTATAAGCCGAATATTTGCCACCTAAAACCTACAGAATTCATGTATACCGTATATACTCGAGTATAAGCCGAGTTTTTCAGCATTCAAAATGTGCTGAAAAAGTCTACCTCGGCTTATACTCGGGCTTATACTCGGGTTAGTGGGCAGTAGCTGAGATTGCAGTCACTTTTAATCATTCCTATACCAACAGTTCACTTGGGGAGAGACTGCAATATCACACAGCGCCCTCTGTTGGTTATATCAAAGAATAACAGTGCGCCCTCTGTTGGATATATCAAAGAATAACAGTGACTGCAATATCACACAGCGACCTCTGTTGGTTATACGAAAGAATAACAGTGACTGCAATATCACACAGTGCCCTCTGTTGGTTATATGAAGGATTAACAGTGATGGCAATATCACACAGCACCCTCTGTTGGTTATACGAAAGATTAACAGTGATGGCAATATCACACAGCACCCTCTGCACATGGCAGTGGGACAGTGGGACAATACACACAGTAATCCGTTTGGCAATTCTCTGTCACCATCAACTGTGCAAAGAAGTCCGGTTGATCGCTGGGGGGGTCGCTTTGGCGGAATGTGCGATGCTGGGAGACAAGGCTATAGTTGTGTCTAGGCTTATACTAGAGTCAATACGTTTTCCCAGTTTTCCTAGGTAAAATTAGGTACCTCGGCTTATACTCGGGCCAGCTTATACTCGAGTATATACGTTAAGTCAATGGGAGAGGCCCAGTGACGACTTTGGAGAGTTTGTAGCCTTCCTGACATTCGAGTTTTTTTTCAGAGAAAAAACTCGAATCGAGTTTGGTCGAATTCGAGTCGGTAAAATTAGTCCGAGTTTGAGATATTTGATTTTTTTTATAAATAACCCCCCAGTCGAATTTCGAGTGTATTCAAATTTAATAGAGTTTAAAAAAAAACTGCTGTGGTGTAGAAAATGAATCCAGACCAGCAGAGATGCAATGTGTTTATATCTATATCAACATATTATCTACCATTATAAGACTATTAATGTTGCACAGAGAACAGATGGATAGCACCCCAGGCTTATTTCTGACTGTAGAGAATATTTAGGTGGATCTGTTTACAATGATATCCCCTTCAATGACTAAATTCATCCCATGTATCATGCAGGGCTCAAACTAGAGGTAGGCGAAAGAGGCAGGTGCCTAGGTGCCATCCACTTAGTCAGGGCCCTCTTCAGCACACTATCTGCGCTTTCTAGCGCCCTCTCCTGATGTCATTGGGGATCATTTATACACACTGTGCAAAATTGCTTCTGGGCAGTAACCCATGGAAACCATCAGATGATTGCTTTCAGTATTCAACCTAAAGCTAATCACTGATTGGTTGCTATTGGTTACTGCCAAGCTGCAAATTTGCCCATTGTTTATAAATGACCCCCAGTGTGCGAAGGAAAGGGGAGGGGGCGAGGTGGCCGCTGGGTTGCCTAGGGTGCCCGACCCGATATCATGCACCACTGTTCTTATCTTCTTATTATTTTTACCCCAAACCACTGCATTTTTACAGGTATGAGAACTATAGCAGCGTGTGGTGTTCTAACTCTACTCCGGGAGCATGCACTCACAGTGCTCTACAGTCATGTATGATCTGCACAATGCTCATATGCAAATCTGATGCATGCCCAAACAACAAAAGAGACCAGATTTTGTCTTAGGGGGTTGCTGGGAGTTGTAGCTGAGGCACAGCTTAAGGAGACAGATGGCTGTGTTATGGCACAAAAGCAAGGTATTGAATTCTCAAGCACAATAAAGCTGCTGTGGCATTCCCACTGACATAAAAGAACACTAGGCAAAGATGCCAACACATTGAAGCTCGATCATCCAGTGCCAGTGTCACTCACAATGTGCTCACACAAGTGCAAGGGGTGCAATGGAATTTAGCCTTATAAAAGACTAAGTCCCCCCATAAAAACTCCAGATTATCCGGCCCAAAAGGCGCGCAGATAAAACAGGGTCTTCAGCCCCACCGTCGCCGTGGCTAAGGTGGAGCCCTTTATCCACGACCCCTCCCCATCCAAAAGGCACAGGCAGGGGGCAGGAGTCTTCAGATCCCCTTCGCCGCAAAGCTAGGGGGAACCCTTTCTCCGATCCCCGAAGGGAAAGGAACGATTGACCTCTGAAGAGGTCCGTGTGCGCCCATCATAGGTCAATGTTCAGGGGGAGAAGGAACCAGATGGCCACACATCTCCCCCCTAGACGAGTACAAACCCAGAGGTATTGCACCCATCCAAAAAAGTGCTAAAAGTGCTATAAAAAATAAATAGGGGTCCCAGCCAAAAGGCACGGGGCTAAAGAGCATAGTGTAAGCAACAAAGTGCAAGAGTGCACAAAGTGCCAGTGCCGCACTGTCCCTTCTCCACCGTGATTTTCTGGCACCCCAGGTTTGCAAGGCCTGGGGCGCATAGCTCGAGCTCCAAATTACAAGCCAGCCTTTGGCTAGAGGATCAAGCGTTTCTCTGCTTCACCAATGAGGGGCAACTCTATGGACATCCCATTGCTAGGATGCCTCCCCCCATGGTTAGGCAAGATGTTACACTTGATCTTAGCCAAAAGGCAGAGAAGCGATGCACAGGTACTACAGCACACTCCGTGGTGTACATACATTTCACACAGTCCTGTGGAAAGCATTGATATCTCGTTATGATTCTGGGTGTGTAATTAGCTGAGGTTGACCTCTAACAAAAACACTTCGAAGTTAGTGAGAAAATCTCCCCTAATGTTATGCAAATTGTCAGAGAGGCAATCAGACTGTGCAGCCCGTTAGTAAGGCTGGCTACTGCTGCTCTGTAGCAATTTGCATGCAATTACCCAGAGTGCCCTGAAAGCTCCTTCCCTGGACTCCATGGAGGGGACTCTGTAATCTCACACATTGCATAACCACCTTGTCTTTAGGTTTGGGCAAAAGTGATGTGAGTGTAGGGGTCTTTCCGTCATGGCATTTATGGGGTGTCATATTCATATTGCAGCCAGTAGCTCAAGTGCCAACCATACGGTCCCCAAACCATAAATACAAATAAAAAATCCTTCAGTTACTGTATCATCACATTGTTTATCCTCATGCCCCCATAAATGCCCAGAGTCCACATACTAAGCACATAAACAGTGTACACTCCCCACACACCTTGGCAAAGACCTTCTTTGACTTACTAGAACACTACTCCCAAATGAATCTGTCGGTTCACAGACTTTAGGATAAGGATTCATGTAGCGATTATAGTTATAGCTTTAACCAGCATCTTAATACTTATTGTTTTCTCATAAAATATAGTTTTGTTGATGCAGAACTCTTCTATAAAGAAATATAATATAAACAAAGTAATATTAGAAGCTACATGTGCCTTGAAGTTGAGTCATACAAAAAATGGTATCTATCTATCTATCATTTACATACATACACACACATATTTACATGCACCCATGCATGCAGTCAGTTGCATGTAAAATCCCTTTCATTAAAAATACTTTTAAAAAAAAAAAACTTTAACTTAACTTTTAGTATGTTATAGAATGACCAATTATAAGCAACTTTTCATTTGGTCTTCATTATTTATTTTTTATAGTATTTTAATTATTAGTTTCTTCTGACTCTTCCCATCTTTCAAATAGGTGTCTGACCCCTTCCAAAAACAAATGCTCTGTAAGGCTACAAATGTATTGGTATTGCTACTTTATTGCTCATCTTTCTATTCTATCCTATTCGTAGCCCGGTCTCTTATTAAAATCAATGTATGGTTGCTAGGGTAATTTGGACCCTAAAACTGCTGAATAAAAAGCTACATAACTCAAAACCTACAAATAATACAACATGAAAAGCAATTGCCAATTGTCTAAGAATACCACTCTCTACACCATACTAAAAGTTAACTCAAAGGTGAACAACCCCTTTAAAACGTGCTCCTTGAACTTCCGCATAGCTACTCTTGGTGCTGCTCAGTTCTTTATTCCGTTCTGTTCGAGCGCTTTTCCCTGAAACAGGGGATCCCTGGAGCTACAGCCACCTCCTGATCAGGTGCTTGCTCCAGGGTTACCTTTGTGCCCAACATCAATAGGCACAGCAAACGCAAACACCACTCACACGCAGATAACCGGAAATGATGCTAGCCGGATTTCCAACATAATATGTGTGCAGTTGTGTGGACATTTTGGTGAATTCTACACAACCGTGCCAAGCAAAAGCCTACGGTTTTTGTTTGACATGTCATGTTTGATTAAGTTTTTTTATCTTCCTTCAGCACTTCCATATTGCATTCCTCTCTAGATTTGAGAAAGCAATGGTTATGTTAATGTAAGTCACATGTTTAGAGTCAGGAGGAGCAGGGTAACAGAGCATGAATGATGGCACCTACTGTACATGCCCACTGTCTAGGACAGCAGCACCAAGGAGGAAACCAAGGAGAATGATGTCACTGTATTGGATAGTTGTTTCTGTAAGATATCTCAGGCAGAAGACAGCAAAGAATACAAACATTTTGGTGGAAGGTAAGACAAAAGTATCTATATACCTATTTATTCTATTCATTTTTATTATTTTCCTAAAGTTTCTATCTCCCATCAGTATGTATCTATGGTGTCTATCTACAGCAAGGATTCTTACCCTCTTATCTAAATATAAGTCCTCAGGCTGCTTGGGATGGCTCTCCATGGACCCCTGTAAATTTTTTTTACCTAAAATACAAATTTGTAATTAAATAAGGTGCTGAATTAGTTCTTTTGGGTCAGACTGCTAATTATCTGGCCTAATTGGGTCCCTTGAGAAAAACGTTTAAAACAAATCAATAACCTGTAGATCTATGTCTGACACTACGAATAATAAATACCCACCATACATGGGGGTACATTTACTAAAAAGCGAAGTGGCGAACGTTAGCGATTGCCAATTCCCAATTTACTAACAGGCGTAGGCGCCAATTCGCTAGCGGAACAGACCGGCGATAGCGCTAATTTGCACTCTATCACCAGGTGACTTTTTGCTCTGGCGAACGGTCGTTACTCCGCAAATTCACTAAAATGCTGATTTTACTGAACGTTACATCTTTCGCCAGAGTTTCCTTCCCCACCTCAGAGTAGGCGAAGTGCTATAAAGTAGTTCGATCTTTCTCAATCTTCTGTCACTTACATCATCATATCCTGTGAGCCGAAAATGCATCAAAGTCCAAAAAACGCTGGTGAATTTTACTTTTTTCAGCGTGATTGCCTGCAAAACTGCTAACTAGTTTTCCCCATACATATAGAACATGAATTTTACAGTGGGCTCATGTGTAGGGCATTCAAATAACTCTATTGTCTTTATTAAGGTTCCCTGGACATGTGTTTTAAAAAGTGTAATCTGTAAGTATGTGCACCAACATTTAACATAAAGACGTCCATAAAACTTTAAATCCCTATCAAAGTTTCGCTGGGCAGAAATGATCGCTAGCGTATCTTCAACTATCAAATGCTCGCATTACCGAAGTAACGCTAGCGAAAAGTCACCAGTGTTCGGCGCCCGTGATGCATTTTTGTGAATTAGCGTAGTCTGAGTGAATCTTCGCCTGCCGAAGTGTTGTGCTGGATGCGAAGTGGACACTGGCGAATTTTCGCCGGTTAGTAAATCTGCCCCTTAGTGGCTACTGATTTGTTATCCAAAACTGAGCACCCCACCAAAAAGCAAAAAGTATGTGGAAATAATATAAACTTCAATGCCACTTTCCTACAAGAGCCAACAACTAAACATGTTTCCACAGAACTGCAGGGGACCTTTTTACCCATAAAGTGGATCACCGTACCAGAGGCCATCCCTTTAAGTTGGCCATACACGGGCAGGTTTGTACCAATGTGACAGCTTATCTGCCCGTGTATGGGGGCTTCCGACAGGTCTTCCCGATCGATATCTGGCCACGATATCGATCGGGAAGGTTTGATTTTTAACCGACCGGCCCGTCGGAGCCCCTTGGCGTATCGTAATTTGATCGTTCGCCATACGGCCGAACGTTCGAATTACCCCCGATATAGCCATGCCGTTAGTGGCATATCGGGGAAAGATCCGCTCGTTTGGCGATGTCGCCCAACGAGTGGATCTTTGAGTCTATGGCCAGTCGCCAAACGAGTGGATCTTTGAGTCTATGGCCAGCTTTAGACTAGAAGAAAAGAACTTTCATTTGAAGCAACGTAGATGGTTCTTCACAGTGAGGACAGAGAGGTTGTGGAATACACTGCCGGGTGATGTTGTGATGCTGATTCAGTTAATGCCTTTAAGAATGGCTTGGATGATTTTTTGGACACATAATATCAAAGGCTATTGTGATACTAAGCTCTATAGTTAGTATAGGTATGGGTATATAGAATTTAAGTAAAAGTAGGGATGGGTGTATGTATGGATGCTGGGTTTTCATTTGGAGGGGTTGAACTTGATGGACTTTGTCTTTTTTCAACCCAATTTAACTATGTAACTATAGAGAGCAATAAGAGGACAAGTTATGTAACAATAGGAAGAGTACAGAGCACTATTCCTCTTGTGTATGTGGAAACTTTCGCTATGTGCCCTTCACCTTGAGACAGTGTAATGTGCTTCTATTCAGCAATGTTCCTCTGATCTTGTAATTATCTTCCTCTTCCAAAAGAGCAGCATAAATGACACAAATAACCCCGATCTAATCAATATCTCACTTTAGGTCCTCAGCTATTGTGCGAAGGGGTCGGAGTCTATTGATCCAGCCACCAGCAAAAAGAAAGGAGATCAGACATGCAGGAATGGGCGCTTTCTCCTCCTTCAAGGTTTACCGTTCCTCCCACGGCTTTCAGTTGTATCAAATTGTTACCTGTATAAAAGCAAACATGGCAGCCAGCTGTGACCTACCATTTCAATGCCAGCTGGATAACCCAGTGTCTTCTAGTGTCGTCAAACCCCTCCCCAAACCCCGTATGTACTTTCTCTGTGGCAGATGGTGTTTACCACAACTGCTGTTACCATTCCTTACCTGAAATGCCAAGTCATCCATGCAACTGCCAGCTGTTGAGTGCCACAGAACTGCTCAATTTATTGTGAATCACTGCCAACTGCTTTCTGTCACCTATGGTACTTTCTTTGGCACTATTGGCATCTGTCTCACCATTACTACTGCAAGATGTTGTCTTAACTGCTTGGTAATCCTTGTAAACAGAATGCTGCCTGCTACATCATTCCAGTACCAATCCAATTCCTTTTATTTATCTTCAGTGCCATGTGCTTAAAGGAGAACTAAAGCTTAACTGAAGAAGTAGAGAAACCACAGTCCTTTAGCAGTAAAGATCTGTGTCTCCAAAGATGCCCCAGTAGCTCCCCATCTTCTTTTTTAAGGTGTTCCAACGGAACTAAATTTTATGCCTTAAAGGAGAACTAAAGCTTAAGTAAAAATATAGGGTAGAAATGTTGTACATTGTGTTTTGGGCTTCTGTAACAGCCCAAGGCAAACACAGTCCTTTAGCAGTAAATATCTGAGTCTCCAAAGATGCCCCAGTAGCTCCCCATGTTCTTTTCTGCTGATTCACTGCACATGCTCTGTGCTGCTGTCACTTACTGAGCTTAGGGACCCACTCACAATATACAGTACATAGAATAGAAAGGCTGATTAGAAATTACTACATGGCAGCACATAAACCAGTGCACTTAGCATCAGAATTTTATTATCAGCCCTGTAGCATCAGCTTATATTACCGACCAACCTCGTTTTCTGCTTGATAATTAGTGACGACCCCTAAGCTTAGCTTCTCAACAGCCAATCAGAGCCCACTGAGCATGTGAGTGTCACAGACACTTTCCAAGATGGTGACCCCCTGTGACAAGTCTGAAGTCCTGGATCATTGCTGCTATTGACAAGCTGAAACTTTAGGCTGGTGCAATAAGTTCAGTATATTCAATATGCTATTTTTAGCTTTAATTAAAGGGTTTAGTTCTCCTTTAATTAAAGAACTAATACTGCCAGCACTGCGACTGTATTAACCATGATACATCAATTGTTTACACTATTGTTCTAGCCAGTCACTTCAGCCCAAATCAATCACAGCAATCCTGGGGGTTGTGCCATCCCTGTTCACTGCTTGTATCGTATGTCTTATCTAACAGAATTACTTGTCAACCATTGTCACTTCTGTCAACAAACATAACTTCTAGCCCAGGTCATCCAACATTATGTAACGTTTTCTGTCCTCTAGTCCTATCACTTATCTAAAGCGTTTCCAAACCTGGGTGTTGCAATATTAGGGAAATTTTTATCAGATAAACAAGAGCTTTTAGGGATATTTATTCCCATTTTTACATTTTAATAAACATGTTCCTGAGCATCCAGTATTGGACTAGTGGACTGTGGAGAGACAGGTAGGTCATCCAGCCCCAGTGAGTTCACTTTTTTGGCATATCACTGGGATATAAACTCTCCTTGTCCATACAAGATACACTGAGGGGCAGATTTACTTATGGTCGAATATTGAGGGTTAATTAGCCATCGATATTCGGCTGCCGAATTGAAATCCTTTGACTTTGAATATCGAAGTTGAAGGATTTACCGCAATTCGTTAGATCAAACGAAAAATTGTTCAATTAAACGATTAAATCCTTCGAATCGTTCGATTTGAAGGATATTAATCCATCGATCGAACGATTTTTCTTTGACCTAAAAATTATTCAAAAGCCTATGGGGACCTTCCCCATAGGCTAACATTGACTTTGGTAGGTTTCAGGTGGCGAACTAGGGGGTCGAAGTTTTTTTTTTAAAGAGACAGTACTTCGACTATCGAATGGGCGAATAGTCGAATGATTTTTAGTTCGGATCGTTCGATGCAGCCAATTCGATGATCAAAGTAGCCCAAAAAAATCATTCGAAATTCGAAGTTTTTTTTATTCTATTCCTTCACTCGAGCTAAGTAAATGGGCCCCTGATATTTGGTTTTTGTAATGGTTAAAATAGGGTATGCATAATAGGAAGCCCTCCAACTGAGAGTGCTAGTAATTATGTTTGATAACAGCGAGAGGGCTGCAGGTTGGAGATTCCTGATTTAAAATGTTTTCCTTTATTTGGGTCACAGCCTTCCTGCATTACCAGGGCCCCTCTGCTCTGTTTCTGCCAGCTGTTCCTACTGCTCAACACCAGCCACTAGCACTTGTGAATGGTCTCACTGTTTAAGTAACTGCCAGGATTCACCCTACATAAATTTGCACTCTATTCAAGCCTCATGCAAAATAAAATGCTGTTGTGCCAAGATCTAAAGAAGCTCTGGTATCCATTATGGAAGAATTCGAAGACTAGATCCGACACAAGCCTGACAAATGGCAGGTATCTGCAGCAGATAAAGCCCAGTATGATAGAGTCATCGCAAGGTGCGTGTCACTAAGTATTAAACGGCATTTAACAGAGGACATTCCTCATTACAGCACTAGGTGTGCCAAGGATTAAGCAGCCTTCAGGGACAGACAGTACCACTCAATAGAATCAATCATCCAGAGATAATGAGGCCAGGATCTATCACAGTCAAAACACAAAACATCAATATTGCCTTAAAATTTCCTCCAAAAAACATTCAATATTTTGTTGTCTGTCCACAAACCAAGAGTGTGCCGATATTTTGAGCATGAAGATTATATTGTGTTTGTATAGAAAAAGTAAAAATCAAACATGTTCTTTCCCTTGTCTGTACATGTATCAATATCAGAATGCCCCACAGCTTATCTCTAATAGAAAAACTAAATAAATGAATAAGTATTAATACAAATATAATAATAAAGGGTGATGATGCCAAAGGACACAGTGTCTTAAGTGCAAACTTTGTATCATCTAATAACATAGTATGAAGTCTATAGAACTTCATGGAATGAAAAGCCTTCCCAAGTTGCTCAAAGTTTCCCAATAAAAGGCAAACATTCACTTCTTACTTGGCCTCTTCTGAGTCTGCAGTGTTTTGGCCTCTTTATAGATCCAAAGCATTCCCCTCCACAAATATCACATTAATGCTCATTCAGATATAGATTAGACCATTCAGCAAGTAAAGAAATCTGCTGTGACATTAGACTGTTGGCCAGAGGGCCAAATGATCAGATCAGCCCTATCAGGACCATCATTTGGTAGCCAGCCATAGATCTACTTAAGTGTCAACCTGGTCAAATGACCATATTTTACTGTGTTATGGTCACTGTCTCTTTGTTCCCTAGGAAGATACCCAATTTAGAATTTAAAATATTCAAGAACTAATATATTTAATGTTAGTTATGACTGAGTGCCTGAGAACTCCTCTACTTCATATCCTTGAACCACAATACCACACAACCATCTGTATGTACATTTATGTTTCTTCAGCTGCTCAAATATGCTGGTTCTTCCCATATGTCACATGTCATTCTTTAGACAGTACATTAATGCAACTAACTGGCCAGTCAAGGACTTCCGTTTGTTCATTTAAGGGCTACTGGTTAGAAGAAGGGGCTTGAGCATGAGCAAGCATCTCAGTGTCCACCACACGGGTTACTAGCCTGAAGTAGAGGTTAGAACAACTGCCAACCATCAGTTAGTTCACCAACTTCAGCAGACTTGTTTCTGCTTCTCTTTAAACTCCCCTATTTTCTTCTGTGCATAGAAAGAAATGTTTGTTGTTTTAACTGGTTTTGTATTACACTTTAGGGCAATTTTATTACCCATTTTTATTGTTTAGACTTCATTATTGCCTATAATTACCTCCAATAAGCAATCACCTTCCTTTACTTGATTTCTAGCATTCTTATGTTGCGTTGTATTGCGTATCTCTAATGGATGGTGATTCACCAGATATACTACAAATCTCTAGATCTGCCTCTTTCTATCTCTGACGAGTAGCCTGGAATAAATAGCCTACCATCCAAGTTTTCATAATAAAGGCCCTAGCACCAACAAATGAAATTTTATTCTTCTGAAAATTAATCTTGCTTTGGTGTAATTAGAGTCACTGAATACCAGAAGTTGTTACAGATTTCCTTCCCACACTCATGAATTATGACATTGAGATTGGGTTCCAGGTTTGCATAAAGTTGTATTAATAAACGATAGTTCCTTATTCATACACGTCAAGTAATGAGATCAATGTGTGATTGATCTGGCTTAACATGACATTTAGCTATTGCAGGCCTATACTTATAACACCACCCATAAAATGGGCACTGACAATGAAGTGTGGAGGTCAACTAAAAACGAGATAAATTTGTCTCAGTGCAGTACCATATCAACCAGTATAAGATGTGTGCTCATTATTCTACCTGTAAAATACAGATAAAAGCAAATTAGATGGCTGATAGGATAGACTACTACACAGAGGACATCTGTTAGAAAATGAGCCATTATGTACCTAGCTGTATTTTACTTGACTTTCATAGCAAAAACAAGGTCTCGGCATCTCTGTTCATGATTACTGACAAGATTCCATTCCATTAGCACCTCATAATGGGAAGGACAGGGAGTTGCCAATTTCACCACATCAAGAGCTACTTAAAAAGGCTCCTCGTTTCACTAAATCGCAAGCCATGGAGGTAATACTTTTATTTGAATTATTGTTTGCTCCATGTTTGTTGAACATTTTGAACAATTGAACATTTCAGAAGGTCTTGACTGAGCATTGAACATCTAAAATGACTACTTCCAATTTAATTTCGTTGAGATTTTTACTAGTGTGGAGAGTTTTGTCATCGTTTAAAGCCCCAACTCATATGACATCTTTTCATTTTTGCCTTGGTAGGCCAAAACCATGCCAGAAAGTCCATCTGCTGATAGGCCATTGATTACTTTTATAGTGGCAAATAATTCAGCATTTCAAAGCCACTTAGTTAAAGTAATTGTTCCTGCCAGCTATTTGTCTGAAAAAGGAGTCAGCAAGAAGAAATGTTTATGGTGACCACACTTGATTAGAGGAATGCCTAGTGGGTCACGGACAAGTTATAACGTCCAAAGCAAAAAGAGTGGAGACATATTGAAGACAATTCTTCAATACATTGTATAGCTAGTGGTAAAGAGTAGTTAAGAACTTTCTAGATTGACAGAACTCATTATTCATCAAGATCCATTGTTCTGATAACAGAGCACAGAAAGTGCGCCAGGAAACGATAAACCAGTAGGAAAGAATGTTCCTTGATCTGCAGACATGGGGATTATTTTCTTGATTACTTGAAATATGAGTGTTATGAATAGAACAAGTCACATTCCTGTGTTTAGAGGAAATCTGGCGAAGGAAGTAACCTTCTGTGGGTCTACTGGTGTATAAGGATTATTTGTGAACACAATGATGTTGCAAAGGTGGTTCACCCATGGGACACAGTTATCTTAAATGCTGCAGATACCCAACTGTCCAAATCAGTAAAGCTCTTCCTCCTGCGGCTCTTCTAAACCAAAATGTAACGCTTGTGCCTTATTTTGACTGTGTCCCTACAAGTCTGGAGCTTGCCCTGCCTTGAGCAGAGGAAGAAGATGCTGACTGACGGTTGCCTCTGACACAAAATGGCCTGAAACTCTTTGAAGTAGAGGAGATCAAACCAGCTGCTTAGTTCCTTGTGATAGGAACACATTAGCTTGCTTGTGATTTCAAAACTAATGTGTGCAGAATGTAGCTGAAGTGTTACTAGAGAAAATATGTGTGTATATATATATATATATATACACACACACACAATATATATACAATATATATACACAATATATAAACCCTCAAAAAATGCATAATGAAAGAAAATGTAATTTTAAGCTTTCCAATATACATTTAAAACATGTAAATGGTGTTAATGTTATCCTCCAGTTATCTTGTCCGGTCAAGACTCCATATTCCATAATTCCTTGCATGCATTCTTCACGGCTGGCTTCTGCTATGAAGTCTCAATTGTCGAAAACCAACGCTGCAAAGAATCGCATGGAAAACTCTTATCCAGAATGGGGAAGGCCATCTCCCATAGATTCAATTTTACTCAAATAATTCAAATTTATTTTTAAAATGATTCCCTTTTCCTCTGTAATAAGGAAACAGTACCTTGTACTGGACCTTAAGATATACTGTAATTAATCCTTGTTAGAGGTAAAAAAAAAAAAAATCTAATTTATGTTTAAATGATTTTTTTTAGGAGCTTTAAGGAATGGTGATCCAAATTACGGAAACATCCCTCATCCAAAAAGCCCAAGTTCCAAGCATTACATACCTGTAATTGTCAAAACAAAAGTAAAGCAGGGCAATAAAATATACACCACATACAGGGCAGTAGACCTCAACTCGTCCCTACCCTTACTGCCTTAGACACAGGACCTTTGTTTACTATCCAAGAAATATAACTTTTGCAAGAAGGATGAGTACTGGAAAGGCTTGATTAAAGGAACAATTGGGAAGGCTGCAGTGTTTTACCAGGAACAATGGCAGAGGTAAAGCTGGCATGGGAGTTTAGAGATCAAAACAATCAGTTAGGGGCTGAGGTTGAACGTCACACCTCTCAACTTTACTGGTCCAATGTGCTAAATTAAACAGAAGACCAACTCTGAATCAATTAACTACATATATAAATCCATGGAATGGCAGTATCATCTAGAAGAGCTCTTCCTCACAGTAAGAACTGTACCATGGTCAGCTTCACTGACTGATCGTCTTAGCATCAACCGATGAATTTCTTCCTTGATGGGAGTGGTATGATCCAGGGTGACAGTTAGCATTCACTGAATGGTCTGATGAACAAGAAAGCAATGTAGTGTGTGCACAATATCGGCACTCCAGTCACTACATCAAAATGTATTTCAACAGTTAAAGAAGGAACTTGACGCAAATGAGAGATATGGCAGACCAATTTATGTAATGGAAAAAATGTTGCGACTGAGTGTGCCAGATGTTTCAATAAATGCAGTCCATCTGCATGGGAGATGAAGCAGAACTTGAGGCAATATTTAAAACCGCCATCAATAAAACATCAACCGGTGGAATTTCGGGAAGGACAGTGGTGAGTTTTCTCTATAGTTAGGTTTCAAATAACTGCTTATGATATCGCTCCAAAGGCCACTGTCTTTGCAGCCAATTACTTCCAAAAATGGAAATATTTAAAGAGGCTTACTCAAATACTAAGATCTCCTTTACTAGCCCCAACAGGCCAGGTACTTGACTCAGCAACTTGACTCAGGAACTTATCCTGATGGAAGCACCTGCTTATATTTGGTATTCCTCATTTGCACAAATATTCCTGTACGTTGGGAACAGCCTGTTCTCTCTGATTTTCTTCCGAAATGATAAGCACCAACAAGTTGCCAGTCCACTATGAAAGATCTAGACCATGGTTTCAACCTGCAAGTAATAATCGTGGCCAAACGCTTGTGGGAGGCATAAGATGGCAAACAGTGTCACTCCTTTATACTGTCTGTCATATGATCTTAAAAAAAATGCATCACATTATATACAGGGTTTGTTCAAAACAGGTTTGTTTAGTCTTGAGAAATCTATGGCTTCACATAGAGCAAACAGGTAAACTGAAACTACTCCATGTTTGGTTCTTGCTAGGTAGATGATTAGATTAGATAGATCAGTATACAAAATTTTCAGCTTTCAAATCAGCTTGAAGGGGCCCTAGCAATGGATTTTCAGCAGGCAGAGAATCTGCTGCCTGACGCTCCCATTCTCTTCTGTAGGAAAGATGTATTTTGGAGAGAAATGTTGAGTTTGGGAGCTGAAATCCTCAGAGTCTGCCTGCACCCGAGCAGAGACAATGCTTCTGGGGGCAGGCAGAGCAGGAGCAGAGGGTGAGTGGATTCTTAGCTTGTGTTTTTCTGCAGGCTGAGATCTGAAATCGTCTGACCCTAGCCTAAAAATGTAGGGTAAAACCAGGCATTCTCTGGCTTTTGGAAAAAATGCAAATTGCAAGTTATTTAAATTTTATTCTTTCAAAAATCTTCACTATCAAAAAGGATTCAATGCAATCAACCTGGAGTTTGCACAACATTACCCATTAGGTGGCAAGACTACTGCTCAGATTTAGAGGCCCATTTATCAAAGGTCTAGTTATATGGATTTTTGTTGCTCTAATTAATTCAATTTTATTCACAATTCAAAGGGTATATTAATTATGAAAACATGTGAACATCTACAGTTCGATAGACATTATACCCAAAGCTCCAAAATTCGGATTCCAATTCTAACCTTTTTAAACCTGCCCATTAATAAGCAGTGGTCTAAAATAAAAGCAAAAGGCAACAAAGGAGTCAATAAGACAGTGTTAGGGAACCAATCAGTTGGCATACTATCATATCTCCCATGGTCAACAAAACACACCAAACACCAGTATGAGTGCAAATACTGGGATGGAACCCTGGCTCTGTTATTTTTATTTGTTGTGTCCCTGTATGCAAGTCTTTCTCAGTGTACTTGTCTTTCTAAGGATCTACTACCATTTATTCCATAGGTTTTTTCTACCTGTCTCATTTATGCTGTTTAAAAGGGATATAAACCAAAAATTTTAATTTTGCCTTATGAAAGTACATTTTCCAACTTTTAAAGTTTAAAACAATACCATGTCTGTCTGTCCCTAGTATTTCAGTGCACTGCTGGTTCTGAGCCTTGAAACCGAAGCCAGCTAATTAACAGATCTGCAAAGAAGCATGCAAGCACTGTAATAAATGGAGGACTGGCTGCAGGAATACAAATAACAAATAATTTTAACTTTTACTGTAATTAAAGTATTTCAGGAAGTTGCTTAGAGCTACAATTTCTTTCATTAGGCAACATTTTATTTTTGGGCTTAAATCCTCTTTAACAGGGTTTTTGTTTTACCCACACAAATGGCTCAATTTTAAAGACTAAAACATAATGCAGTTAAGTGTATGTCTTGCTTTCAGAGCGTCGAATATACCGTTATTCCTTATTCCATTTCTGGGAATATTACCTGGCCTGGGAGGCTCTACATCGCTGTCATAACAGTGCAGAAAACAGAAGGAAATTGTGACATAATGATGACAGTTGTAATCACATAGCAGCAGAGGACAAACATGGACTGTCATTTAGTGAGCCAGGGATCGCCCTCTAAGTCTCAGGTCTGGCTGTCCTCGGATAACCTTCATTATAGCAGAGCAGCTGTAAGCTAAATGCAGCCCCATCAAAGCATCACATGAGGTATTCACTGAGTGTATCTCACCCCAAGGACTGTTATTGTCATGAACTCTTAAAGACTATCAATTACAGCTATAAACAAGTGATGGGTGCACTTATTCGCCAGGCATGGATCTGCGGCGAATTTCCGGTTTCCGCTGTTGGCGAATGTTTTCGTGAAAGTGCCATGAAATTTCACCATTGGAAAATTCGCTGCAACAATAAATTGACACTCGTCAAAATGCTTGCACGTCAAAGTTATTCAGACGCCCGTCGACTTTAATGCAAAAAGAGTCACACGTATAAAAATTGTCGCTCGTGTCAAAATTGTGGTGCGTCAAAATAATTTTGATGCCTATTAACTTCAATGCATTTTCGCAAATTTAACGCCGTTTCTCGAATTTCTCAGCGAAACAGGACAGATTCGCCCATCACTACTATAAGCATCGCATGCACTCTCCCCTAAAGACAAAGGCTTTCTCTGTCTGAAAAATACAATGCGTCATTTGAATTAAAGAAAAAAAAAATATGATTCATTTTCAAAAACAGGCAGAGCCTGATTTTTTCTGTTTGCAAAGGGGAGTTTGTTTCCTGGTCCTCTCGTACCTATGTACTTACTTCCAGCTCTACGGATTTCTATCTGAAAATTATCTATTGTGTTATACTGCAGCGTCCTGGGAATATGTTGAAACAAGGAAAGTGGAGGCGATAAGAACAGTTATTAACAGAAACAAAATCCGCTGTACTTTTAGAATGAATCTTTTCAGGATTACTTAAAGAATGGAAAATCCCAAGGGCCGGGACTGATAACAATACAGCACATAGGCCAAATAACCCGTAAACAGAGAGCTGTGCCCGTTTGGATTTTCAGGTCAGCCAATAGAACCTACGGGTGTAATCATCAGCATAGCAGCAAACTATTTATTCTTCATTTTGGATACCGTATATGTTCCCTGTGCCCGGCCAGGAAGGTGTAGAATGTGTCACCTACATGTGACTGTATTATTGGATTACATGATCCAAGAAAACTGGAATTCTAGGAGCAAAAGGAAATTGTAAAGGGAAATGACTAGCATAAAACACTTTCTCCTTGCAAGAAGGAAAATATCGCTTATCTAGATAAGTACAGCTCCAAATTACAGGAAAACCATCTCCAAATAAGTCAATTTTAAGCAAATAATGCTTTATGCTTAAAAACAACTTCCTTTTACTCTGTAATAATAAAATGACAGCTTGTACTTGATCCTAACTAAACTCCATATTGGAGGCAAAACAATCCTGTTGGGTTTATTTAAAAATTTAAGATACAATGATCCAAATTATGGGGAAAAAAACCCTTATTTGGAAAACAACAGCATTCTGAGTAATAGATCCTATACCGGTACTGTAAATCCTAAACATTTAACTGCTCATGACAGTATTGCCCTCTAGTTCAGCAAGGAGGTTGTGAAAATGTGTGAAAATGAAATATAATCAAACCTTGATACAGGTATGGGATCTGTTATGCAGAATACTCAAGTGGGGTTTCATATAAGGGATCTTTCTGTAATCTGGATCATAAATCTACTATAAAACCATTTAAACATTAATTCAATCCAATGGGATTGTTCTACTTCCAATTAGGATTAATTATAACTGGAATCATGTACAAGGTACTGTTTTATTATTACAGGGAAAAAGGAAATCATTTTTAAACATTTGAATTATTTGATTCTTTTGGTATACACTATATTCTACTAGCACCTACTAAATGCAATGCTCAGTGCTACATCTCTCATTTTTACTTCTTGTATGGGTTATATATTTTTTTATATCTAATCTGTATATACCATGTATACACCCACATATTGTACAGCACTGCAGAATATTTTGGCACTTTACAAAACCATTATAATAATATTAATTATTATTATCATCCCATTCATGTATTTTATAATATATATATATATATTATATATATATATATATATATATATATATATATATATATATATACACACACACACACACACATATATATATATATATATATATATATATATATATACACATTAATACCCCATACCTCCCAACTGTGCAGTTTTGACAGCTCAAGCCGCAGTCCTGGATTTATACTGATATTTCCTGAGTTTTTCTTTGATCTGCTGCAGCCAGAAAAAGATACAAAGTTTCTAACTTAATTGGCTCTTGGCAGAGAGCCCAAAACACATACTTAAGATACTTTTGTAACCATTTTAGATAAGAATGAAGACTCACAGCTTAAAGGGCAATTCCCCTTCATTAGCAAAACTGTAATAACATATAAAAACACTACAAATGTGTTCAAACTTTCATAACCTGACAAATTTTGTAAAATAGACATTGTAATTAGGGTGTGTGGCCACAAAAATGGGCATGGGCGCAGCAAATCTTTTTGTCCCTCTTTCTGTTTCCAAAATATTGGGAGGTATGACACTCTATGGAAAACAATCCCCAGCCAAGAGGTTGCAACTTCACAGGGGGAAAAGCTTTGCCTCTCAGTGTTTAGAGAGCACACTTGTGGATGCTGTGCAACTCCCAGCAGCAGAAAGCCAGTGGATTATGGGAGGCATGGCACAGGACTAACATATATAGTTTAGACAATTTGGATGGGAGATCACTGGTAGACCTTTCCTGCTTTAAAGGAGACATATTATGTAAAAAAAAAACAAAAAAACAAGAATGTGCCAGTGCATTAAACTCTTTTAGATATAGAAGGCTTGTGCTTTAAAATGTTTTGTTTCTGATAACTTTATTGAAAATTTACGCAAAAGCCCTACTAGTTCCTCCCTTTTCTTCCACTTCCTGCTGCCTCCTTTCCCAGGCTGTGCAGGGGAGCCGGCGGAACTCAGCATACTGCACTGTAGGATAGGAACTTATCAGCAGCTAGGCTGACCTGATAGGGGACTAAAGCCTTTCTTTGAATGTGTGACTGCAGGGCTGTGATTAGCTGTCCCCCTTCTACGGTGTTCTGGAGACTTTTAGGACACGCCCACCCCTCATTTGAAACAGGAACCAGAGAACATCTATAGGGAGCTCCAATAAAGGGGCCTTTTTAAAGAAAATGTAAATATTTGGCCAAAAGCAAAACCACCACCATATAGTATACATTATTGCCTACACAATTGGGGGGTATTCATCCTATATGTCTCCTTTAAGGTAACTACATTGGCCAATGCTGACTGTACAAATGCGCTGTGTGTAGGTCTGGCTAAATATGCGGATTTCTGCAGCCACACTGCTTTGTTGATTGAAAACCTGAATCCTCCACACTAGGAAGGAGTTAACGTGTGCTTTGGTGCATTTAATGTGTCTGTGGAAATTACTCACTGCCATATTAAACCCCTCTCTATTCTGAGCACAATAAATACAGTGATTTGCAGCACTCACCCTCCTCTTTCGCTCACTCAGCCCCCCACTGGTACTCTCCCTCCCTCAGTCTGCTCATATACATAAATCCCAGAGTCCTATGCATAAAGAAAATTAAGGAGAGGCTTTTAAAGGGCAGGGAGCACAGACAAAGACTGAAAGCAGAGGACAATGCAGTTGGAGGGAGAAATAGAGGAAATATGGGGACAGCAGAGATGAGACAGAAGAGAGGGAATAAACAGATGCTGGAATATGGTTAGACACTAAAGTTTTGGAGTAAAAGGGGGTGACTGTAGGGCATAGACCAGGGGTGTCCAAACTGCAGCCCAGGATGGATATGAATGCGGCCCAGCTTGAAACACTCGGTTCCTGAGGAAATGTCATAATAGTACAATAATACGTCTATTTACTGTAATATCCAGGTGTCCCGTATTCCAGTGTATAGCTCCAACTGGTTATCAACTGGTATTGTAGTTATTCTATGTGGATTTTCTTTACTTCTACAAGTAAAAGTTGAGTATCTCATGTGTGGCCCCAGACAATTTTTCTTTTTCCAATGTGGCCCAAGGCAGCCAAAAGTTTGGACACCCCTGGCATAGACAATGGAAAGCAAAGGGTAAGAGCGGAGCGAGTAAGAGTTGGGTTAAGGAACAGTGAGAGTGAGGGAGAGAGAGAAAGAGTGGACTGGTAAAGGGCTGGAGGAAAGGGGAGGATGGCCGGAGAAGTTAATGATTAGGGCTAAGAGCAAAATATATTATTAAAAATGGCAGAATGATGAACTGGGAGATGAGAAACAATTGACACAGATTGCACTAAACCCCCATCTAATTCCATTTAGGCATTGGATCTTTGGAAAAACAGATCTTTACTGCTAAAGGGCCGTGGTTGCCTTGGGCTAGTAGAGAAGCCCAAAACATTTTGTACAACATTTCTAGCCTCCTTTTTTAGTTAAGCTTTAGTTCACCTTTAACAACCCCCAGCAACCAAAAGAAATTTAAATCATTAGGCAGAATAAAAATACAAACAGTTTTAAAAACAAAAAGACCAACTGCAAACTATCTCAGAATATCCAATACACCCTGAAGGCACACTGCTTGCCAGTGGCTGGTTCAGGATACAGGTATAGGATCTCTTATCCGGAAACCCGATATCCAGAAAGCTCCGAATTACGGAATGTAGACTCCATAGACTCCATTTTATCCAAATAATCAAAATTTTTAAAAATGATTATCTTTTTCTCTGTAATAATAAAACAGTAGTTTGTACTTGATCCAAACTAAGATATAATGAATCCTTATTGGAAGCAAAACCAGCCTATTGGGTTTATCTAATGTTTAAATTAATTTCTAGTAGACTTAAGGCATGAAGACCCAAATTACGGAAAGATCCATTATCTGGAAAACCCCAGGTCCCGAGCATTCTGGATAACAGGTCCCATACCTGTACTGGGAAATGTAGTTAGAAGCAAGGGCCAGCTTTCACACGTCCATAATCCCTCAATCAGTCCCACAAAACAGCCTAAAAGCAGCCGTAAAGGTTAGGATCTGGATTGAGAGACAAACATGAGTGGGAGTATTTCAGTTTTTCACAAAATGCCAATTGTTTGTGCCATGTGGGTGCCAATGACAAGCGATGCCCTCACAACGCTTTTTGGAGACACTCCTGGCAAGCAAACATTACACATTTTTGGCTAATAACAGAGGACGCACAAAAGGCTCTGCTGTTATATTGTTTGGCGGCAGGTCGGCCTGGTATAGATAGAGTTAACCCCTGCAGATGCCAGTCCTGCCTGCATTGTGGAAATGTTTGGACAGCAATCACCATTATTATTTCACCCAATAGTTTATTTTTTTGTTGTTTATTTGTTCTTTTGCGGGTGATTATTTTTGCAACAGTACAAATTATGTGCCTGCGCCCCTTGCTAAAGCGGCTTCTCTGGTAATGGTGGAGGCGGCACATCAACATTTGAATATATTTCTTCTCATTTTTTCTCAAGCTGCTCATCAATTTACAGCTCCCAGTGTCCCTTAACAACACACAGTGTATGGCTAGATGGATGCTGGGAGATGTAGTTAAACAATACAAGGAGGACACTGGAAGGCCATTCTTCATCACTGCACTGATAAGATACCTTTCTATTCATCTATCGATATAATATACAGTAGCTATACTATGGCTATTACTAAAGCTACTGTATAGGCAGCATTTTCCCTAGGGAGTTAAAGGAACAGTAACATCAAAAAATGAAAGTGTTTTAAAATAATAAAAATATAATGTAGTGTTGCCCTGCACTGGTAAAACAGAAGTGATTGTTTCAGAAACACTACTATAGTTTATATAAATACAGGTAAGCTGCTGTGTAGCTATGGGGGCAGCCATTCAAGGGAGAAAAGGCTCAGGTTACACAGCAGATAAGCTCTGTAGAACATAATGGTGTTATCTGTTATCCACTATTTAACCTGTGCCATATAGACTTTATTCAATTTCTGCTATTGCTACACAGCAGCTTGTTTATATGAACTGTAGTTGTATTTCTGAAGCAAACAGATAAATTTTACCAGTGCAGGGCAACAGTACATGATATTTTCATTACTTTATATTTTTTACATTACCGTATATACTTGAGTATAAGCCGAGTTTTTCGGCACCCGAAATGTGCTGAAAACTGATACCTCGGCTTATACTCGAGTCAGTAGAAATGTTACCTAGCTAGGTACTTGGTCGCCTACAAAGGGTAGCAGTGCCCCTCCCTGGAAATGTCAATGTGCTGTCCACCACTCTGCGGGCCTGCTGGGAAAGCTATGACTTAACACAGCCAGCCCGGGCGGGTTCCGCTTCCACTTCCCCCCTTCCTGGCCGGATATTCCCCTAGTTGCCCCGCTCTCCCTCAGTGGCTGTGCGCCACTACCCGGTCCTGGACTGTCCGGACAGCTGCCACTGACTGAGCCAGCAGACCCCATAGCCTAGGAAGCACATTGCGAGCCGCATACTTATTATATAGAACAGGGAGGGTGAGGGGGAGCCAGGGTGGGAATGAAGTTGCAATGAGTGAGGCTGCAGGAAGAAGTTAATGGGTGAACGGGGGACTCCGACGATGAGTGGCTCCTTATTCTTCAGTTACTCGGGTACAGCTGCAGCTGTGGGGGGCATGCCCTGCCCTGAGAAGCTTGTCGCTTCATCTGCACAGTTTTATATAGCAAGTATATAGTATAGGTATGCAATGGAACAGGTTAATCTATCATTTTTCACCCTCGGCTTATACTCGGGTCGGCTTCTACTCGAGTATATACGGGTACTACAGTTATATTTACTTAATATTTTGATGTTACTGTTCCTTTAACATGGGTGGCATCCCTGGACTCTATACTCTGCAGGGCCCCACAGAGGTAGAATTCTGTGGAAGGTTTTTTTTGTGGGCTACTGAGTATAATAAGGTAAGGGGTAGGGTCCGCAAAAAAAGTGGGCATCATGGCATACCTCCCAACATTTTGGAAATAGAAAGAATGACAAAAAGATTTGACACGGCTATTTTGTGGCCACACCCCCTAATTATCATATTCCATTTTACAAAATTTGGCAGGTTATGAAAGCGTGAATACATTTCTGTGGTTTTTATGTGTTATTACAGTTTTGCTAATGAAGGTGAAACTATGAGTCTAAGTTCTATCTATTCTAGGCTCTCTGCCAAAAGCCAATTAAGTTAGAAACTTTGTATCTATTTCTGGCTGTTCAGTGCAGGAGATCAAAGGGAAATGGGTATGTTTATCAAGGGTTGAAGTTAGAGATCGCTACAGTCCTCTAAAGTTAAATTCTGCCACTCTCCATTCCTTTCTATGGGATTTTGAAAGGCGTATTAATCAAAGGATGAACTTTCACTTTCTCACACTCATTGTTAAACGCTCTTTTAAAAACTACATAGAAATGAATGGAGAGTGACGGAATTTCACTCTAGAGGACTGTGGCGATCTCTAACTTCACTCTTTGATAAATATATCCCAATGTCGGGGCATTTCAGTAACAATCCGGGACTGTGGGTTGAGCTGTCCAAACTGGGACTGTCCCGTGAAAAACAGGGTACAGTATGTCATGGGTTCCCACAGGGAGCTGAAGTGCCCCTCTTGCTTTAAACCACCCTGAGATCTTTCCCGTTCATGATTATGGTCTGCCTCATTGGGAGTCTCCTTTGGGCAGATTTACTAAATGGTAAATTGCCACCAGCGACCACTTCGCACACATCGCACCACTTTGCCAGGTGAAAATTCGCTATCACTATGCTAATTCACTAATATGCGAAGTTGCACCCTGGGCGCCGAATACTGGCGACTTCAGTAGTGCGAGCATTTAATAGCAAAAATGCGCTAGCGTTCGTTTGTGCCTTGCAAAAATTCGCTAGTGATCTTGCGCTTAGGTAAATTTGCATACGGCAAGTAATTTAAAGTTGTATGGAGGTTTTTATATAAATGTTGGTGCAAATGCTTGAAGTTACCACTTTTTCTTACAAATGTCCAGGGAACCTTAATAAAGACAAGAGAGTTAATATAATGCCCTACACATGAGCCCACTGTAAAATGAATGTTCCATATGTTATGAAATATCTGGAAAACCCGCTTACCCAAAAAAAAATTTAAGTCAGCCAAAAAAAGTTTAAGTCAGGGCTTTTGCAGGCAGTTCTGCTTCGAAAAAGGAAAAGCCGCCAGCGTTTTTGGAACTTTACTGCATTTTCGGCTCAGAGGATATGATGTAAGTGACAGAAGATTGAAGGAAGATCTAGCTGCTTTTTAGCACTTCGCCTGGTCTGAGGAGGCAAAGTCAACTCTGACAAAGTTCAGTAAAATCCGCACTTTGCTGATTTTGATCTTTCGCTAGAGTGAAAAGTTACCTGGCGATAGAGTGCGAATGAAGGTCTCTTTCGCTAGTGAATTGGCACCTGTGTCTGTTAGTGAATTGGCGATGTCGCTGCAGATGGTAACACTGGCGAAAAATCGCTAGCGTTAGCCACTTCGCACTTTAGTGAATCTGTCCCATGTGTTTCTATCTCCTGGAATCAATATAAATGTGCCCACACTAAGGAGCCATCCCCAGCTTTGCTTCCCATTGGGTGGTCTCCCTGGCACCTACAGTGTGAATTGCCTGTCACCCCTCCTGCACAAACACGAGTGCATCAAGATGCTATAGCAGATGGTGTTGACACATACACAGTCTCACGCACCGCTGCACCAGACGGTATTGTGGGTAAACCCTGGGAAAGGTGCCCTCCTCCCTCTACTGGCACGTGCAGCCCCCAAACTCCCAGAGAGAGAGTGAACATTTGGCAAAGAGATGATTTGGCAGTCAACAGGGAAATGTTATCAGCTTCATACCGGCTACCCTGTATTACAGTTAAGACCCAGCACGCAGCCTCCACCCTTTCTAAAAATGCCTGGTTGCAAAACTAGCTATTTTCTCCTTTATACTATAAAAAACAAAGGGAAATGGACACTTATAAAGGAGGTCAATCTGCAAAATTACAATTTTGCACCCAATTCTTTGTGACTATAAAAACTCCATTACTTTCCGCTTTTTAGAGCAGGGAAAATGGGCATAGACTGGAAGGGTTGGCGTCAGTTCACTCTCTTCGTAATATACATAAACAGACAATCACAGCCCAAGGTTTGATATGACTAAATATATGCCATTTTAACATAAATTACCTCCCCAATTAGAAACGGGTGCACATGGCTAAAATATCTCATATATTAAAAAGAAATTATTTCCAAATCAGAATGACCACTTAAATTCTGAATGCAACTGGAATGCTTGATGTATTCCACCTTCTGTTTTACAACACTGTGGAATATGTTGGTGTTTTAAATACTTTGTTTTGAATAACTAGAAATAAGAAGTGCAAAAAGGATGTCATACATATTTCTTTGCCTTATATGTCACTACATCGAGATCACTACTGTCTAGCTAAGGTGACTGCACTTGGGTGGGGGAGAACTATGGAGTGGGAGCTTGCGAGGATAAATAAATATACATATATATATATATATATATATATATATATATATATAAATACTCACACAATACAAGCTCTGTAGGCTTGCAACCATACCAGGATAAGCCCTAGGGATATAGATAGAATATCCGTTATTCAGAAACCCGTTATCCAGAAAGCTCCGAATTACAGAAAGGTCATCTCACATAGACGCCATTATATTCAAATAATCCAGATTTTGAAAATTGATTTCCCTTTTCACTGTAATAATAAAACAGTATGTTTTACTTTATCCAAAGTAAGATACTGTATAATGAATCCTTATTGGAGGCAAAACAAGCCTGCTGGGTTTATTTAATGTTAACATGATTTTCTAGTAGACTTAAGGTATGAAGATCCAAATTACTGAAAGATCCGATTCGGAAACCTCCAGGTCCCAAGCATTATGGATAACAGGTCCCATACTTGTACCATATCAAGGTTCAATACGTGACATAAAGAAGGCAGATACTGTATGGCTTTATCACAGCAGGCTTTGATAGTACCGTATAAGCCATCTTGAAATCAGGAAGATTACATTTGCCCTAAATATTGGGAAAAGACACTTTTGTGTAGTTTAGATATTATACAACCTTTTGCCCTTCTGTGTGAAAAGGGGGTAAAACAATGCTCATTGTACTAACCATTATACCACATACATTCTATCCACACAACAACAAATTGGAACTAGTAGGTAAGAAAATATCTACTGGTGACCAACAACACAACTTATCTACAAGCTTCATAAGTCTCCACATCCAACTGGTAGACCAAAAGGAGGTTTAAGGTCCATAACCTAATTTTCTCCATTCCAGTTTATTGTCAACCCACTTCAACCCACTTCATGTTTCATTGCACCAATCTATTACCCAGTAGATCTGTTAGGAGTCAGCAAGCTCAGCAGCATTAGTAGTAGAGCTCTACACTAGTGGAATAGTTTACTGAACACATTCCACCACCCACAACCTTAAACAGAGACAAGACCAACAGCTCCAAAGCCAGTGCATTAGCCACAAGCTGTTTAACTCAATCATTTAGACTCTACTGAACTAAAATACTGAATAACATGCAATTGCAGAGCTATTAATAATTCCTATTTCTATTACTCCTGCAACACACAGTACGTAGAAGAGGGGTTAATAAAAAGCCGGGAAAAATCCAATCCCTCATCAATGTAAGCGTGTCTTAATCTTATAATTTCACAGTGTCTGCTCAGAGGTCACACAGGTGTGATCAACACCCATTTAGATGCCTTTATAAAGAGCTGAAAGCTGAAGCCTTAGTTAACATAGTGGTTTAAAGTAAAGGAGTGAGGAAAGAGCTGGCACACTGTAATCAGCCTTAACTAGAAGCATTCAGAGTAGAAATGCCTTCATGATACATCCCGTCCTCAGGATTCACTCCTAATTGGCTTTCAAAGCATTGCTTTTCTCTCCAAGAAAGGAAAATAATCAGTCAAGATCTTCTAATGCACATAATGGATCTAATGTTCCCAAAACCACATTAACAAGCCAGAGTAAGGGGCACATTTACTAAGGGTCGAATATCGAGGGTTAATTAACCCTCGATATTCGACCATCATAGTAAAATCCTTCGACTTTGAATATAGAAGTCGAAGGATTTACCGCATTTAGTTCGATCGAATGATCAAAGGAAAAATCGTTTGATTGAATGATTGAATCCTTTGAATCAAACGATTCGAAGGATTTTAATCCATCGATCGAACGATTTTCCTTCGATCAGAAGTTGCTAGGAAAGCTTATGGGAAAGGTACCCATAGGCTAACATTGGTGCTCAGTAGGTTTTAAGTGGCGAAGTAGGTAATCAAAGTTTTTTTTAAAGAGACAGTACTTCGACTATTGAATGGTCGAATAGTCAAACGATTTTTACTTCGAATCGTTCGATTCGAAGTTGAAGTCGCAGTCGAAGGTCGAAGTAGCCAATTCGATGGTCGAAGAAACCAGAAAAAAACTTTGAAATTCGAAGTATTTTTCATTCTAATCCTTCACTTTAGCTAAGTAAATGTGCCCCTAGGACACCTTCTCTTCAATATACAGAGATGGAAAAGAGAAGCTTGCAACAGCAGGGCACAGAGAGAAAGAGAATCAGAGAGGTGCATGTCAGGGCCTTAGGAAAAGGAAGAAGGTGAATGGGAGACAAGGCTGAAGGGGCTCAGGTACTTAGTATAGACAAAAAAATTAAACATATGGAGATAGCACCAAGGGCATTCCTAGGCCAAAGTACGCAAGAAATAGCCACTGACCTTCTCTTTCTAAATAGAAGACCTAGAGCTATGCCACTAAACTGGTACTTTCACAGAACTCATTAGTGACTTCTAATATTCTTATATCTACTATATATACAGTATATATATAGGGGCACATTAACAAAAAGGTGGATTGTGGTTTTTTATCGAAAATCCACCAAAATGACTATTCGCAAAAACCTCGGCGATTTACTAAAAGGTGATCAAGACAATTCACTAGCGAAAAACCTCAGCGCTAGAGAAGTTTTGCGCAGGCGAATTTTTGCTCAAGCGAATGATTTAGGGATGCACCAAATCCAGGATTCGGTTCGGGATTCGGCCTTTTTCAGCAGGATTTGGATTCGGCCGAATCCTTCTGCCCAGCCGAACCAAATCCGAATCCTAATTTGCATATGCAAATTAGGGGTGGGGAGGGAAATTGCGTGACTTTTCGTCACAAAACAAGGAAGTTAAATGATTTTTCACTTCCCACCCCTAATTTGCATATGCAAATTAGGGTTCGGATTCGGTTCGGTATTCGGCTGAATCTTTCACAAAGGATTCGGGGGTTCGGCCGAATCCAAAATAGTGGATTCGGTGCATCCCTAGAATGATTGCTAATCCACAAATTTAGTGTAAGTAAGTTTAGTGTAAGTGTAACTTTTCCAATACATTTTACTTTTCGCCAAAGTCTACTTCACCTGGTGAATTGTTAACATGAAACGACATCCTCAACATTACTGTGTCAGTGACATCAAATCCTGTATTCCAAAAAAGTCATAAAAAAAAGAAAAAACACTTGTAATTTTTCTTATATTAATGTGGGATTATGTTTAAAAGTTTTAACTGTTAAATATATGTCATTTACACTTTTAACCATTCGAAGTTCATGCCACATTTGTTTTAGGGTGGGCTCATGTCTAAGACAATAGAGGTCTCTTGTCTTTATTTTGCTTCCTTGGGCATTTTTAATAAGTGGCCACTTCCAGCAATTTCACCGTCACTAATAAGGACATACATATGACCTTTATATACCTGCCATATTTAAGGTGGCGTATGCGCAAGTGTGTTAATGAAGTTTCAATAGGAAGAAAGTCACGCTAGAGAAAATTTGCTAAGAAAATTTTGCACTGACAAATTCCCGATCAAAAAGACGACAGCGTTCATTTGCCTAGACAAATTTTTGCATTTTGAGGAATAAGCGTTGTAGTGGTGAATTAACGTCTGAGGTAGTTGCGCAAAGTGTGGCAAAGCTTTCTGAAGTGAAAATTCGGACTTGAGTAAATTTGCCCCATAGAGAGAATTATAATATATATATTATAACCCCTCTTTTGAAATACTGTACGAGGATAGCCAACATGTCCAAAAATCCTCATGATGTACAATGGGGGTATACCCTTGTTTTTTTTTTACAATACACGAGACACAAATGACATCAAAAGCACTGATTATAACTGAAGACATCACTAAGCATCAGGATATAATTTATACTATATATATATAATACACAAAAGCCATGAATATCTTGTAAATTATATCCTTATAAACATGAGTTCTGATGTCATTTGTCACATGACTCACTGAAATGTATGTATTATAATAAATAAAATACCCCCAGTTGCAAAATATGAGGATATTAGAAGTTACCTCGGAGTTCCATGAATTGTATAAAAACGGCCTTCAGCCTCGTGTTTTTATATGGTCATGAAACTCCTCGGTAACTTATAATATCCCTATAATTTACAAAAGGGGGTACTTTATTCACTATATAAATTCTGAAGTTATAATCTCCTGTTCATTAAAAACTGTAAACAGTCTTTGTCACTATCGCATTTTTCTCGCTTCTCTTTGTTCTGGTCCGGGCAGGCGTATGAGAAGTAGAGTAAAAGTTGAACTTGGATGCAAAAAGCCGGCTTTTTCACTCTACTACACATACACCTGCCTGGGCCCAGCCAAAAGATGACAGTAGAGGACGAAGATGGTGGCTAATGAGATTCTACACAAATACCCTAGAGCGGTTTTCTGCTAACAGGCGCAGCACCCCGGGGTATCAGGGAAGCAATTTTATTTACTGGGATGGGGGAAGAGTACCTAATATTTAGTCACCACCCCAGTGATTATACCTTTCGTTCTCCTTTAATGAGTATTAACAAAAAAACATCTGAATGCTACTTTGGAGTCAGAATAGAAATATATTTGCCCCAGTATAGTTTAATTGGCAGTTGTATTGGTTGGGTTTTTTTCACCATGATTTCATATGTAACTAAGCCAGGCATGTCCAAAGTGCGGCCCTTTTTCAAATTTACACCGCCCCTCAGCCTCCATCATGAAATTAATAATAATGAGGCCCCCCAGCACAGTGCGATCAGGAATCCCATAGCAGTAATATTATGGCACATTAGTGAAATAGACACGTACTGGCACGTAGAGACAAGCTGTTTTCGCATACTTCATTAGGGCTAAAGGTGTCAATAGATGTACTGACGTTCCGGTACAGTAAACGAAAGAAGTATGGCGTCACTACGTGCTATTACGTGTCTATTGCGAACACCTTCAGCACACAGGCAGCAGTATAGACCAAATGGCAGATCATTTCACTAATGTGACCAAATATTACTGCTACGGTTACTCAATTCCTGTAATTTAATGTTAATGGTTCAAAGAATGTCAGGCTGAATGGTCGGACCCCACACATTTTCACCTCACCAAATCTGGCCCTCGTTGCAAAAAAATTGGGCACTAAGCAAACATAGCAGGCAAAGCCAAAATGTCTCAACCAATATCACTTAGAGGCATATTTATCAAGGGTTGAATTTTGAATTCATGTGAGTTTTTTTAAACTCTAATAAATTAGATTTTACTCGAAAACCGATTGGGTGGTTATTTATGAAAAAAACGGAATATCTTAAACTCGGACGAATTTTACCGTCTGAAAAATCGAATCGAATTCGACCAAACTCAAAGTGAGTTTTTTCTTCGAAAAAAAACTTGAATGTCAGGAAGCTACTTCAAAGGCATCTTCAGATTGGTCACTGTCTCTCTTCCATTGACTTATACATGAATTCGGCAGGTTTTAGGTGGCGAATAGTCTAATTGAATTCTTAAAGGGCCAGAGTTTCATAAATCTCAAAATCGAAGTTTTTAAATTAAAAATATAATATAGTATTAATTATATCCTGATCAGGGCTGTATTTAGGTCTGATGCTGCCTCAGGCATCAGACCCAAACACGCCCCTACGGCGTGCGTGTTGACATCACTCGCCGACGTGCTGACACCGCCGCTGATGTCACTTGACATATTCAGCGGAAGTGATGTCAGCCCCGTGCATTCTTGCTCGGCCCCCCTTTCCCTCACCCCCTCAGCTCTGTCACCGGATTTCCTATGGAAATCCATGGCGGAGGGTGGGAAGGGTTTAAAAAAAAAAACAAAAAACCCTCGGGGTCCTAAATATAAATACGGCCCTGATCCTGATGCTTAGTGATGTCTGCAGTTTTAATCAGTGCTTTGTGATGTCATTTGTGTCTTGTGTGTGAATTTTTAAAAAACTTCTAATCAAGTTTGGATAATGGACTAATCGATTTTGACAGTTTTGACCATAAAAACAATTCGAAAATTAGAATTTGAATTTATTTTCATATTATAAAATGTTCAGTAAAAAGACCTGTATGTATCTTTAGTTGATACATGTAAGTATGAATCTAGACGCACCTGCTGTCTGTAAAGCAGTAAATCTGAGAAAGAGTAAGCCTGACAGCAGCAGGGCAACTATTATAGACATGAAAATGCTGTCTCTCTACAGACATATCTATGTTTCATACAATAGGGAATCTCTGTCTATAAACTGTTGAAGATTCAGGGCTCCAATGGACTAGGAAAGGCTAGTAAGACAACAAACTCTAGTAGTGTGGCAAGTCCATGTCTCCATATTTAGCAAATATGTGAACTGGATGACCTTGGTTATGAGGGTGAAGGCCACTGAGGTACAAGACAGGGTGCAATGGGAACAGTAATGGTCAAGATATAAGAGGAAATATTTGGTCACACAGAAAAAAAGGCAAAATTAAGAAAAGTACTAAAAAAGAGAATGGGAAACCCCTAAAACAAATAATATAAATAGAGACAATCTGAAGCCAATATGTTCCATACTACTCTCATTTTCTATTTTCTTGGCACCCTTTCCGCGTATCTTGCCCCACTGGTCCCTCTTCCCTTACAGCAGACATGCAGCATTTTTACTGCACACAAAGCAAATAAATAAAACAAGCCTGGATTTGATTATAAAAGAATTAAAATTATAATGAAAACAAAGCTACTAACCAGTAATTAGCGAGGCAGGAAGAGAAGGGGCCGCATTGTCATTATTAATTAACATGCACAGAGATTAAACCTGTGAGGGATTTACTGAACTCTTCTCTTTGGAGTCTATTGTGGATTTGTGTAAGAGAAAGAACACCCCCAGCCTCAACACACAGCTGCAGGGTAATACAATGACAGTACCACAACACGCTGTGTGCGTGTAGATTAGATGGTGGCAAAACCTATGGAGGGGAGTAGACGGCAACTACAACAAACTGTGTATAAAGTAATGATACAGCCTCAGCCCACTGTGCATCAATTATCTGTACAACAACAGAACACTGTAAATAAAGTATGATACGACTATTGTGCCCTGTGTGTGTGGAGTAATGACAGAACCACAGTACAGGTATGGGATCCGTTATCCGGAAAACCTGGCATTACAGAAAGACTGTTGCCCATAGACTTTATTTAAATAATCCATTTTTGGATGAATGATTTTCTTTTTCTATGTAATAATAAAACCATATCTTGTACTTGATCCAAACTAAGATATAATTAATCCTTCCTGGAAAAACAGCTTATTGCATCTGTTTAGTAGGTTAAGGGCAGAGACACACATGGAGATTCTGCGAGATTTGTCGTCGGCAACAAATTGCCTCTTCTTCGGGCGACTTCAGAAAATGAATTGCTCCGAGTGCCACCCCGCCGGTGATTTCGATTCTAGCCGGCAGGAAGGGAGTACGGTGAGATTAGTCGCCCGAAGAAGAGGCGGTTTTTCGCTAGGCGACTAAATCTTCCCAAATCTCCATGTGTGTCTCTGCCCTTAAAGTATGAAGGTCCAAATTACAGAAAGATCTGTTATCTGGAAAACCCCAGGTCTATGCATTCTGGATAACAGGTCAAGCAAAATGAACGTTATTTACACAATATTAATTATTTGAATCTTGTTTCCTTCAGTCTAGGAATTCATAATAATAGCAAGCAGGCAGGAGCCATTTGTGGACACTGTTATTAAGACAAGCCTTGTATCATCTCAGAATCTTGTTTGTGCACCAGAATGGGGGACCTGATGTCCATCCCCATGCCCTGGTTACACAATTAAATGGTGACGAGAACGGGGGAATGTGGGGAGAGCAGTGAAATCTAGGAAGTGCTGAATGGAAAGTGAAAGTAATTGTCTGCCCCGTCTCTATGCCAAAAGCTGGCCATAGACGCAAAGATCTCATCGTACGAATCGAGGATTCGTACATTGATTCTTATGATCAGATCTTTGCGTCTGTGGCCAGCTTAAGACACAGAGGAGGTGCAGACAATATTTGATTGACAGCTCAGATTTTTAAATGAGCTTACAACAGCTATGAATGCTTTAATAAAAAACAGAAATTCGATTTCATGTTTAATTTGAAAAGGACTTTTATTATACAGATTTTTGTGTCTGGGTGACAGGCCCCTCTAATCAGAATGCCTGCACTTTTCTTTTGTGCAGCACTGGAATAGTTTAGAGCTTTATAAATGCTTGTTAAAGGAAAACTATACCCCCAAAATGAATACTTAAGCAACAGATAGTTTATATCAAATTGAATGACATATTAAAGAATCTTACCAAACTGGAATATATATTTACATAAATATTGCCCTTTTACATCCCTTGCCTTGAACCACCATTTCGTGACTCTATCTGTGCTGCCTCAGAGATCACCTGACCAGAAATACTACAACACTAACTGTAACAGGAAGAAGTGAGGAAGCAAAAGGCAGAACTCTGTCTGTTAATTGGCTCATGTGACCTTACATGTGGTTTGTATGTGTACACAGTGAATCTTACAATCTCAGGGGGCGGCCCTTATTTTTTAAAATGGCAATTTTCTATTTATGATTACCCAATGGCACATACTACTAAAAAAGTATATTATTATGATAATGGTTCATTTACATGAAGCAGGGTTTTACACATGAGCTGTTTTACTCAGTATCTTTTAATAGGGACCTACATTGTTTGGGGGGTATAGTTTTCCTTTAAAGGAAAATAGGAAATTGCCATTTTAAGAACTACGGGCCACCTTCTGGGGTGTTAAGTATTTCTTTTGGGGATATAGTTTTCCTTTAATAATAGCACTTATGGGGGCGTGGCCGGGATGCTTAGCTGAGCAGACGTGTGGTGCTGTAGCTCCGTGATCCTGACCTTATCCTGCCGACTGCCTTACTGAATTTTTCATACCCCATTGTCAGTTTGCTTCGCTACTACGGTGGGGGATCCACGGCGACCTTTTTTCATGGGGAAATCCGGCCAGAGACGCATTGATGGCTACACTAAACCACCCTCCACGCCGCGTGAGCCTAGACAAAATGGCGCCAAAACCCCAGGCCCAACTACACCGGTCCAGGGGGAACCGCCAGATCCGATGATGGAAGCTGCGGGTCCGGCCACTCAACTTCTCCTGCAAGCGATTGCGGACTCGAAGGAGGCACTTACCTTGAAACTGGCGGACGCTAGCACGACTCTCACGTCGAAGATTGATGAAGTGCGCATAGACTTATCCCTGCTGCGCCATGACTTACAGGCAGTGCGAGACCGCACCACCGAGGCGGAACGCCGGATCAGCGACTTGGAGGACGCTACCCGCCCTCTAGGGCACCAAATCCAGCAACTGCAAGGGGATTACCACCAGGTCATCTCCAGAATGGACGACCTTGAAAACCGCAACAGGCGGTCCAACCTCAGGGTGGTTGGTCTCCCTGAGAATTCTGAGGGGGCCCAAGTGGAAGATTTTATGGAAAGATGGCTCCGGGACTCTCTCACGCAGGCCAAGTTTACACCGCAATTTGTGGTAGAAAGGGCCCATCGGGTGCCTGCCAAGCGTCCACCACCGGGGGCCCCCCCGAGGCCTATTATCCTCAAGCTTCTCAACTTTAGAGACCGGGACATCGCCCTTCGCGCTGCAAGAGACCAGGGGGAAATCCTGTATCAGAACGCAAAGGTGTCGCTCTACCCTGACTACTCCTTGGCGCTGCAAAAGAAAAGAGGCACGTTCACGGAGGCCAGGCGCATGCTGCGTGAAAGGGGTCTGAAGTACGCCATGTTGTACCCTGCCAAGCTGCGAGTCCACGATGGGGACAGGGCGCTCTTCTTTGAGGCCCCCAAGGATGTCATTCGCTGGCTGGAGCGTCAACCGCCTGCGGCTAACCAGGCGTCTCCCCACCCTTGAAGCCTCCTCAGGTCGTATATTTGTATGTGTTTGCCACTTTCACCAGGCCCTCTTCATGGGGGGTACTGTGGCCGAGGTTTTTTCGGCTAATTTACTCTGTTGATTTGTTGCGGGACTCCTTCCGTGGATTACCTGGGACCAAGATTAGCTTAGGCGCACTCCTCCGTACAGTGGGCCCTATTGGTGATCAATTGGGGTGGATTTTCTCACTTTGCCCCTGGCCACATGTAAGGCAGTATCGATCTTTGCCTTTTCAGGAGCTAGACTTTTATGCCCAGCACTGTTTACTGCTTTTGGACTGTCTGCTGTGGACTGAGCTGCTGGTTCTACACTTGCCGCACATTGTTATTGTTATGGGTTTGATGTATCCCCAATATAGGGTAGGGATACCGGGAGGGGGGTGTTTTGCTTTACAGGGGTTTTTTTTATTTCAAGTTGATTATACTGTTTGCACTGTACAGTCTGATGTGTCTACGTTGTCACCATTGCCACCATATCTGTTTTTCCACTTAATATGGCTATACTTCAGCAGCCTCTCCGGGTAGTTTCCTGGAATGTTCGCGGCCTTAATGACCGCATTAAGAGATCAGTGGTCTTGGACTATCTGAAAAAATCGGGAGCTGACCTGATGCTGCTTCAGGAAACCCACCTAGTGGGTCAAAAAGTCAGGGCACTGAGACGTGCCTGGATTGGGAGTCTCTATCATGCGGACTACTCTACCCACTCTAGGGGGGTGGCAATATTGGCGAGGAAGTCACTACGACTTGAGGTAGAACAACTTGTTACTGATGGTAAAGGGCAATATATTCTGCTTAAATGTAAACTTTATGGGCAATGCTTTATTCTAATTAATGTGTATCTCCCTCCCCCGTTTGCCTTGGCCCTACTTTCTGAGATTCTAGCCAAAATTGTAGGCATGGGTCACTGGCCCACGTTGTGGGTGGGCGACTTCAACGCAGTCCCAGACCCCCTACTAGATAGGCTTCGCCCGCTTCCCCAGGATAATTTGGGTTTGGCTACCTGGATGGAGGGGGTGGGCCTTTTGGATGCGTGGCGGGCCAAGCACCCAGAGTTGAGACAATACTCCTGCTTCACAGTAGCGACCTCGGCCCTCTCCCGCATAGATCTGGCCTTAGTTAATCCGGAGGCCCTCCATTACATTCAGGCAGCAGAATTCCTACCTAGAGTCTGCTCTGACCATGCTCCCTTACAGGTTACCCTCACCTTCCCTGGCCCACAAGGCTCTCGAATGTGGCGTTTAGCTCCCAAATGGATCCACAACAATAATATCCGTGAGTCCTTTACTCCTCTGCTGACAGACTTCTGGTCCATAAACAAAGACTCTGCCTCTATAGCGACAGTGTGGGACACCTGCAAAGCCTGGACTAGGGGTCAATTTATCTCCCTTATAAAAAGGGAAAGAGTCCAGATTGAGGCGGGCATAGAGAAGGCGAAACTGGCTCTTTGCACGGCAGAAAATGTCCTTAGTCTTGCGGATGACCCACAGGCTAGGCTGGCTATGTCAGCGGCACAGAGGTCCATTGACCTCCTTCATGTAGACAAATACTCCCAGCTCGATATTGTTAGGCGGGCGGCCTGGTATGACAGGGGGGATAAAAATGGCCGGTTGTTGGCCCTACTTGCCAGAGACCCCCTTCAGGTGACCTCCATCCCCAGACTACTCACTGCCTCTGGTGAGGAGCTGCATAACCCGCAATCTATAGCCAATGCCTTTGGGGAATTTTACCATAGTTTATATCAGTCGAGATTACAGCCGGATCTCCCAACTTCAGAATATCTATCACCGCTACCCTTTCCCACTCTGACTGGCGAACAACTCTCCTCCTTGGAGGGTCCCATCTCAATTGACGAGGTCAAGGTAGCTATCAGCAGCTTCCCCAACAATAAATCCCCTGGGCCTGACGGCCTGCCCATAGAATGGTACAAAGCGAATGTTGACGCTTTAGCCCCCCCTCTAGCAACTCTGTTTAATACCTTCTCGCCCCAGACTGCCATCCCTCCCTCTTGTACTCAAGCCATCATATCGGTATTGCTTAAAGCGGGGAGGCCCAGTCATTGCTGTGATTCCTATAGGCCGATATCTCTACTAAATGCAGACATTAAGATTTTTGCCAAAATCCTGACTATCAGGCTCCAGGGGGTCATCGACCATCTCATCCACTCTGACCAGACGGGCTTCATCCCTGGCCGGGCCACTGACATTAACATTAGGCGTCTATATACGAATCTCCAAACCCGCCATGAGAATACTGGGTCTAGAGTGGTTGTCTCCTTAGACACCGCCAAGGCCTTCGATACAGTGGAATGGCCTTACCTTTGGGAGGTCCTGCGACGCTTTGGGATAGGTGATAGGTTTATAGGCTGGGTCCAGGCGCTATATCATTCTCCGACTGCAGCGGTTAGAGTCAACTCCTTCCTTTCGGACACCTTTCACTTGCACAGAGGTACTCGGCAAGGGTGCCCCCTGTCCCCCCTCCTTTTTGCCTTAGCAATAGAGCCCTTGGCTATACAGATCCGGGGGGCGGTGAATATCAGAGGGCTAAAATCGGGGCAGCTGGAGGAAAAAGTGTCCCTATATGCAGACGACATGCTGATCTACTTAGAGGACCCGGATGAGTCATTGCGTAATCTGTTGCAGCTAGTAGATACGTTTGGGGGGTACTCTGGCCTGAAGGTGAATTGGGACAAATCTGTCATCCTCCCAATAGATGACGTTCCCCCCCGCCCAACCCAAGCCCCTCTTCCACTTCAAAGAGTCCGCTCTTTTAAGTACCTAGGTATAGAAGTTCGCACCGAGTTGAGGGACTTTATGGCAGACAACCTTACCCCAGTGTTGCAAGACTACCGTAGAAAAACGACTGTCTGGGCGACTCTCCCGCTGTCCTTGGTGGGGAGGGCTAACCTTATAAAAATGATTTACCTGCCCAAGTTTTTGTATAAGCTCCATAACTCCCCTGTGTATATCCCACGAGCATGGTTCAAACAACTTGACAAAATCACCACTGCTTTTCTCTGGGCGGGGTTGAAACCCCGTATTAGTCTTACAACCCTTCAACTCCCGACAACGAAAGGGGGTCTGGCGCTCCCCAATTTTTTGCTATACTATCATGCTTCCCAACTGGTCTACGCGCATTGGTGGCTGACCCAAGACCTGTCTAACCCTGCTCTTTTGGCAGAGGCAGCCAGTGCCACCTCATTAGAAGCCCTTGCGAATCACTTATATAGGGGGGAACACTCTCTGTTTCCTTCTACTCCCTCCATGGTGTCAGTCGTCAGGGTTTTTGGGATCTACCTAAAGCGACTTTACCCTCATCCTAATACCTGGTCCCCGGGTACCCCGCTCTGGGGAAACAGAAACCTCCCACATCTGTGTAATTTTTCGCAGGCTGAACTTTGGGCCCAGAGGGGGATCAAATACCTGGCCCAAGTTATAGAGGGGGGGCAGCTCAAATCCTTTCAGGAACTCCGTGATTTGCACCAATTACCCTCTCATATGCTGTTCCGCTACATTCAGCTCCGACATGCCCTCAGGGCACAGTTCCCCTCCATGCCACTAGACATCTCACAGAGCCAGCTAGAACTCCACCTCAGGAGACCAACCCTGTTAAAACCAGTCACTGTGATATACTCGATTCTGGGCAGTTCCTATAAGTCTCACTTAAACGGGCTTCGATTGAAATGGGCGGTTGATATCCCTGAACTAGCAGAGGAAGCGTGGGAGGACGTTCTAGACCAGGTCCCGGATCTCACTATCTCCAATAGAGATAGGTGGATTCAGTTGAAATTTCTCCATAGAGTGTATCTGACCCCACAAAGGTTGGCGAGGATCTATCCGGGCACCCCGGACACCTGTTACAAGTGTGGGGCGGAGGCAGGGACCCTCATGCATGTGTTCTGGTCCTGTCCTCTTATTCAAAGATACTGGGTCCAAATCCTTCGGTTCCTGGAGACAAATTTTTCCCTTCCATTTATTAGATCCCCGGAGTTGTGTTTGCTAGGCTCCATGGGCCCCCTCGTGTTGCAGTCCTATCAGAGGCTTTTTTACCTACAGCTGTTGTACTATGCAAAAAAAACTATCCTTCTTACTTGGAAAGACGTCAGCCCCCCCACGCTTGCCCGTTGGAAGAAAGTCATTAACGACACCCTGCCACTGCACAAGGCAGTCTATCTAGCCAGAGGGTGTCCAGATAAATTTAGTGCGATCTGGGGTTCCTGGGTGGATCTACCTCCCACGGCTGCTCCCTAGTGTAATGTGGCTCCCAGTACATGATTGATGCAAGACTAGATGATCTGGTTCTGATGTGATCTAGGTGGTTTTTGATATGTTTCACCCATGTCGTTGTGTATGAGCCTCCTCCATTTTTGCAACTAGTGACTATGTAACCCTTTCACTATGCTCTGTCTCTTTGGTGCTCCAACCTCGGACTGTACTATGTATGTTTTTTTTTTTTCTTTTATGTTTTTCTTTGTATTGGTTGTAATTTTTTCTTTTTTGAAAATGCAAAAATAAAACCTTTTAAAAAAAATAATAGCACTTATGACCTCAGCCAACATTCACACCATTGGGGAATGGAAGTAGAACTCCAGCACAAATTATAGGAAAGGGTACAAAAAAAAACACGGCATGAAGCATATTTTTACAGACACATCTAGAGCACACTATGCTGGGAATACAGGCACAACAACAGAAGTGTATAGGGAGAATCAGCACAACCACATCACGCACTTTACACCAGAGTCTACAAGGAAAATACCAAGTTTTAGAGAATTAACTTCGCAGTGGTGAAATTTTTCTTGGCATTGGAGTAAATTTCTTTCTTTCGGTCGAATTCTAAAGCAAATCCTAGATTTGTTGTATCCCTACTTGCCAGATGCTTGTTGGTAGGGCCATATTCACACAGAAATGGGATAGACTTTTGCTAGAAAAAAAAAAAAAGCACCCATACTTGGCACGAAATGCGCCAGGCTTAAGCATGTCCTACATATCATCTGGGCTCCTTTTTCAAGCAACAATAAGTCTGTCTTGTTTTTGTTTGAATTCACTTAATCATATGGCCCTTGGACTGGGGGTCTTTCTGGGATTAGACTACTGTAAATGATTTTGATCTTATGGAATAAGAATTTTTGGAATTTACATTGATTTTTTCATTTTGTTTTATAAGCAGAGGTACACACCACAGCGATATAGGGCCATATTCACATAGTGTCTAAACTTGACAATTATAAATAAGCTGCATCTTTTTTACTGTGTGTAAATGAGACCGCATGGGAATTTTTTTAATGCAAAATATGGAAGAAGTTTGCCCAAATTTAGCTCAAATGAATCTAATCCATCACCTCCTTTCTCTAAAGACATTACTGTGCCCCTACCTGGGATATGCCTTGCATTTTTCAGCTTGCCTCCATCTGCATTACTTAGCTAATTTGTGCCTGTAATGTTAATCTAATTAAAACTGCCAGCCCAAGCTGATTAAGATCAGGAATTTATCAAATAGGAACAGACGTGAAAATGAACAATGCACTAAATCACAGCAAAGAAGATGCAGTTTACAAACCTTAAAAACGTTGAATTTTCACTTCAGTTCCTCAAATTGGTTTGATGGGCAAGCTTCACAAGCAAGGGTGCAACTGTGCACTGAAGCAGAAACCCATAGCAACTAATCAGAAGGGAACGTCAATTTGATTAGTGCAATAACAGCTAAGAAAACGATTTTGATTGGTTGTCTGGGAAGCTGTACTGGTGCACACTTGCATCACAGTTAGGATCATAGGGGTCATATACCAATAAGTTTTCTCATCCCCTCCTTTAGTTCTCTTACTGGGCCATGTGATGCAAAAATAAGGAATCCCTGGCCCCCTAGTTGGCATGCCATCATCTACAGATGAGCCAGGGGTCGTAAATAGATCTGTCCATGGTAAAGCTCTTGATTTCTCATACTATAGCTTGCACCAATAAATGTCATAAAACCCCACATAGCAGCAGTACTACTGGGCAGTTTGGTCATTTTATTGTTGGGGTGTGTTGCCCTCAATGTCACATGAATTGGCCATCAGTGAGAGTGAAGGAGATTAGCCTTAGCCTATGCTTCACCAACAATGAATTTCAATCCTGTACAATAATATAATTTGCATTTAGGGTAGAATATGGTCAGAAAGCATATATATTTTACCTCTGCACAGAAAATAACCCCATCTGTATGTGCTCATCATGCATTTCCCAGCACTTGAGCTATACAAGGTATTTAGTGAGCCGATAAAGTGTTAAAATAAGTACACCATTCCTGTAAGCTACTCGTTCTGAGCTACTCATTATTTTCTAGACTTGAAATGTTATTCCCCAGAAAGACAGTCATGCAAAAAAAAACACACAATTGTTCAATTACAGTATTTTCCTTCTTATTTTGAATGGGAATTTTCCGGTGCAGTTCAATAAACCCATAAAACAATTTCCAAGCACAGCATGCAAATTTTCCTGCATCCTACACACAAGGCAATAGTGGGGGCAACTTTCTTAAAATGGAGAGATATCCAGGGCTGTGTGATTAGCAATAATAGTAGGAATGATATCCATGATATATGGCTCTCAATGACAATGGTGTTTTGGAGCTGGGAATTGGAATAAACCTTACTTAACTCTCCCCTCTATGTTTAATGGCACATTAGCATTTTTAGCTAATAAAAATTAGCATTATTAATGTAGCTGCATGGAAACCAGTATGGTCTACAGCATGGGTCCATATTTATCGGTTGTTTGTTAAGCAGGATATGGGTTTTATATGTGTCCAGTTTGAAAGGCTGAAGCAGTGTGCTGCACATACAACACAAAAATGCAAGAGAGAAAATAGCACCCTGGTAAAACAAACGTATATAAGGTGTTCTATTGTCTATAAATAAATGAACCCCTTAAAAGAAAACCCTTAAAAATAATTATGGTGCCATGTTTTATATAATGAATTTATTGCACCAGCCTAAAGTTTCAGCTTGTCAATAGCAGCAATGATCCAGGACTTCAAACTTGTCACAGGGGGTCACCATCTTGGAAAGTGTCTGTGACACTCACATGCTCAGTGGGCTCTGAGCAGCTGTTGAGACGCTGAGCTTAGGGGTCGTCACTAATTACCAAGCAGAAAATAAGGTTGGTCTGTAATATAAGACGGTGTTACAAGGCTGATTATTACATTCTGATGCTAATTGCACTGGTTTCTGTACTGCCATGTAGTAATTATCTGTATTAATTACTAATCAGCCTTATATTGTGATATTTATATTTTATGTGTACTGTATATTGTGAGTCAGTCCCTAAGCAGCACAGAGCATGTGCAGTGAATCAGCAGAAAAGAAGATGGGGAGCTACTGGGGCATCTTTGGAGACACAGATATTTACTGCTAAAGGGCTGTGGTTGCCTTGGGCTGGTACAGAAGCCCAAAACATAATGTACAACATTTCTAGCTACTTCTTTAGTTAACCTTAAATTCTCCTTTAAGCTCTGCTAATGGATTGTACATGCAGTTTACTAGACTAAATGCCTGCTGTGTCCATCTCCAATCTCATACTTGCAGATTATCTACACTTACCTTCAGAGCACGCACTTTCTTGGCAAGGAGACTCTCAATGTCACCAGCCACCTTCTCCACCAGCTTCCGTGGCACATTTTCCTTTACCTCAAACAGGTTCCTTTTATCGTTATAGAGCTGCAGGGAAAGGAAAAAGAGACAAAAGGTGAGAAACATAATAAGTGAATAATAAGTTATTTAGCAGCTCTGCAGTTTGCAATTTTAGCAATTTATTTATCTGGTTGCTAGGGTCCAAATTAGCAACCATGCATTGATTTTAATAAGAGACTGGCACATGAATAGAAGGATGATAAAAGTAGCAAAAACAATAAATCTGTAGCCTTACAGAACATCTGTTTCTTAGATGGGGTCAGATTTGGCTGCTGGGGAGCCTGGATACAGCAAGGCCCAGAAAGCCATGTGCTCTTGAAAGAAGAAGTCGGGGACCAGGAAACCCTGTGAATGAGGTTTAGCTATAGTGGGGCAGACTTGTAAAAGTCTCTCTAGTAGAGAAAGGGAGATAGGGTAAAGAGAAAGAGCAGTTGAAGCTCCAACAAGGATTTGCAGCAGGGAATAGCTTCCCAGAGGCTCTGTGTGATTGCCTCCAGTGCAGGGACCTCAGTGAAGAGGGTGTTAGGTTAGCTGTCAACTCCCTGAACAGTGCAGATGGGAATGGCATACTGAATCTGCAAATGCCTAATGGAGTCCTTCCTCAGCTGAATGCCTATTACCTGATGTGCCTGTGTGTCATGTGATAACACCTCAATTGTAATCGTGGGTAAACCTGGGGATATTTTCATTCAGACTAATAAACAGTTTCTTGTTTGCATCATAAGAACCTCCTGGCACCCAATCATTTTGTATGTTTTATATGCACAGTAGCCTGAGTGTTGTAGTTGCACTACACCTTAGAGGGAATGCTTCCACTTAGGGAAGGCCCTGATCCTGAAGTGTGAGTCCAAACGTAACCATGCTCTGCTCACTAGCTGGAAAGTGACCTGTAGTGTGGATAGCCTGATTAGCGTTACAAATATTAGAAAGACAAAAATGAAGACCAACTCAAAAGTTGCTTAGAATTAGCCATTTTATAAAAGTATGTACAGATAAAAGCTGTGTTTTTGCTTCAAAAAAAACTATTATAGTTTATATAAATAAGCTGCTGTATAGCCATGGGGGCAGCAATTCAAGGCGGAAAAAAGGCACAAGTTACATAGCAGATAACAGATAAGCCCTTGTCCAATACAATGGTGTTTTATCTGTTATCTGCTATGGAACCTGTGCCTTTTTTCCAAATGGAGCAGCTTGTTTATGTAAACTATAGTAGTGTTTCTGAAGCAAACACATCAGTTTTGCCAGTGCAGGGCAATGCTAGATTATATTTTGATTACTTCGATACACTTTGGTGTTACTGTTCCTCTTGGTGAAATGTGTTCTTTTTGCTTAGTAAATTGGAGAATATTCAGTGGCAGATGTGAACTTACTTCAGTGCATAGAGAATTTTCACCAATGCAAAGTATCCAGAACATGGCTTGCTGAATATTTTGCTCCAGTACTTAATTACAGGTACTGTACTAATTTGGCTGTGATGTAGAGCAAGGTGCATGATAAAAGCACTGCTTCTTACAGCTTTATTTCAAATTACAGTACCAAGAGTTGGCAGGTACATATCTCTTTCCATCTATTACTGCCTCCACCTGACAACACTTCTCTCCCATTCCCTCTAATACCCAATCTCCCCCCCTTCTTCACACTTCTCTTATTTTCATGCCCTCTATCTCCCTTTGCTGCATTCAGCTCTTTGACAATGTGTCCCGCCGGACCCCTGAGCACTGCACGCACAGCTGAGACTGCAGTGATAACTAACAGAAGATTTACTGAAGAGGGCATTGCTTCACTGCAGTGCTGTTTTCTGCTGTCTCTGCAGCCATGTTGTTTTACTATTCAGGACAGCATATGAGAGCGCAAACTTTAAGGGAGGTTTGAATTTATTGGGACTATCAAGGGACATCACAAACCCAGTTTGGCATGGTATAAAATGTACTTGCACTTGGTAAGGTCTATACTCCCCTGGAAACAACTGGGAGGGGAAGCCAGCAACTGCAACTCCTTTACACAAGTGACAGCCCAGAGTGTGACAGGTGTGTATGTTGCAAAAGAGCTTTCTATTCTAGATCTCCCGACCTTCCCTTTGATGCCACCAGTAGTGTATGAGACCTCCCTGTGGAGAAACGGCTGCAGGAGCAAAATGGCATTTCCAAATCAAAAGCATTTCCGCCCGCTGCCCCTGTGCCGCTAATTAGCATCATTCAAAACGGCAGCACTACACTAGAGAAACCCCTACTGCTTAAAAGAGGAGAGAACTGGGGTCCTGTTTCATCTGCCATCTTAGATACTAAAAAGCACTAATCCCAGGAAGAAGGAGGCAGCCGCAGGACCCCCTGTTCCTCCATTTAGAGGCTCGCGCTCATTAGAGCTGTAAAAAAGAGCATTTGTCCATGCTGATAATGATGCCCGCAGAGAGAAGCATCCTAAAGCCAACGGGATTCAAGCAACCGAAAGGTTATGCCATCTTACTGCCTGCGTGTGTAATAGAGAGGCAGGCGTTACTATGGATCAGTGCAAAGGCTAAAATCTGTATGCATCTTCTTGGGGTATAACTGAACCCCAGCCTTTGAAGACCCATGGATGTAAATAATTAGATCCCTGCAGAGGCCAATCAATACAGGGGAGGTTAAGATATATATATATATATATATATATATATATATATATATATATATATATATATATATATATATATATATATATATATATATATATATATATATATATATATATATATGATAAAACTGCCTATATACCATTACATTTTAAAATGGCCTAATTGGGTCAAGCTTTAAAAGTGCTTTTATGAATAAAATGCACCACTTAGGTTAATATTATTACTATACATTATTTATCATCCTAATAGTTTGAACTGAGTTGTATTTGTGCCCCCCATAGCGCTCAAAAAAGCAGTGTATCAATCAATCCACTACATGCAAAAATCTGGACACCACCAAATTTAAATAGGGACATTTTTAAAGTAAAGCATTAAGATGGCAGAGGATGCTGGGAGTTGTAGTAGAGCAATCTACTTTTAACCTAAATTTGCTTTCACCGTCTCACATTCTCAAGCCTCTATTTTCTTCTGTCTCTTTATCTAGTTCTGCCTCTCTCTCTCTCTCTCTATCTTGCAGGCCCCATGTGTGCCGTGTTCCTGTGATCTCCAGCTGTCTGGGGTCAGTTATGAAGCAATTAATGCAGATGCAGAGTGGGGCAGATTGCAGATTCAAGCCTCTGCTCATTATGAGCCATGCTAGAAGCTGTAATTTGGCCCATTTTACAGCCTTATAATTTCTGTCTCTGTGCAGAGTTAGTGTTGGTGCACCCAGCAGTGCAGGCATCCGGGGTCCTCCCGCTTTATACTCTCTCTCTTTCTCTCGTTCCCTCCTTCTTGCTCGCACAGACGCTGAATTATTACCTTGCACTTAATAAAGATTGCATTTAAATAGGATAACTGAAATGGCTTTTACTGTGGCAATCCCTTCCCTGTAATCATACCGCAGGACGTGTATCACTCCTATGACACATTAAATTATGTATTGGTTGTTGTGGCTGACAATTTGCAAGCAATACACTTTATGAACACCAGATATAATTTTTCTGATTTCCTGGCTCTACAATAAGTAACATATGATATGGTCCCATAAGGGATGGTGTTTTAAAAAAACACTTTAAAACTAATATGAACTTAAATGAATGTGCTGATAAAGTGTCCCTGCACTAGACACAAAAAATCTTTCACACTGTATATCCAATCTTGCATCTCCAGGGGGCCCATGAGGGTGTGAACCCAGGAGCAAACATGCCCCCCCATAGTTACTGTATACCAATTAGGAGATAATGCTGAGTGGGGATAATAGTGGCTCATGGCTGTGGGATAACAGGTATAATAGAGAGAGATGGTGCCTATAGTAACAGTGGGATAATAGTCTCTGGGAAGGGAGTGTGACTGTGGGATAGCAGGTATAGTAGGGAGAGATAGCGCCTATAGTAACAGTGGGATAATAGTCTCTGGGAAGGGAGTGTGACTGTGGGATAGCAGGTATAGTAGGGAGAGATAGCCCCTATAGTAACAGTGGGATAATAGTCTCTGGTAAGGGATCGTGGCTGTGGGATAACAGGTATAGTAGGGAGAGATGGTGCCTATAGTAATAGTGAGATAATAGTCTCTGGGAAGGGAGTGTGGCTGTGGGATAGCAGGTATAGTAGGGAGAGATGGTGTCTATAGTAACAGTGGATAATAGACTCTGGGAAGGGAGTGTGACTGTGGGATAACAGGTATAGTAGGGAGAGATGGTGCCTATAGTAACAGAGGGATAATAGTCTCTGGGAAGGGACTGTGGCTGTGGGATAGCAGGTATAGTAGGGAGAGATGGTGCCTATAGTAACAGTGAGATAATAGTCTCTGGGAAGAGAGTGTGGCTGTGGGATAGCAGGTATAGTAGGGAGAGATGGTGCCTAACGTAGCAGTGGGAATAATAGTCTCTGAGAAGGACTGTGGCTGTGACAGCTGTTCACCCTCAGAATCCCCAGAATCCACCAATGGCAAAAGGGCTTCATGTTTTAAGAAGCATTTAACATATCCTGAAAATGTTACAGTTTACCTACCTGTATATTGTAAATAATATGTGGCTGAGGAATGAAATCAGCAGAAGAATACACATGAATACAGACATGACAGAGAAAGGTTTAAAATAAATGATAGAAACATAATAAATGGATTTGGAAGAGAAGTATAAGGAAAATAAAAGAGGAGAGACAGACTGACCCCAGCAGGAGATTTGAGAGTGAGAATAAAGTATGATTAGAAAGGAATGACAGAAATGCGTGAGGAGTTGTGGTTACAGCACAGAAATGAACTGTACTACAACCTTCAAATAACCTTCAGAATAAACAGGCGGCATGTGGAACATACTGAACGTCTCAGATACACATTCACGTCAGCCTCAGAAGGACTGGCCACCTGTATATATTTCAGCAGTGGGGTGGGAAATTGAATAGGTAAAGGGGGCAGCCACAACTGTGAAAAAGCAGAGATCACACAGATGAAATGTTATTAGAAGCCGAGTCGCAATCCCACTTAGGCCATACCATATTTATCTCTATTAGTCTGGCGCACGCCGCAGAAGGTGTTACAATGGGTGTGAAATAATAAGCAGTTATTGAAAAAGGCTTTATAGCAGGCAGAGCCAGTCAGGATTATAGGAAGCTACAGAGATATAGGTAGGATTTACTGGATCATTTGTATTAACAGCAGAAAGAACAGCTGATGTATAGACTACTTCTCTTATACAGACCCTGATAGAACACTAAGCATTCTGCCGGACCAATGGTCTGGGGTTGGCAGAGGCGACTAGGGCAACACAATTACATAAGCCAATCAAAAAAAGGGAGATAAAAATAGAGGTAAAATTCGTACAACTGTAGATGGTCACTCAAGAAATAGATTAGGATTAAACCCAAACAGTAGGAGATAACTGCCTTTCATAAATAAATTATTAAATAGTTCAAAATTCCATCAAATATCACTCTTTTCCTGCTGCAAACATCTCAGCCATATTCTTTGGAGGCTGGGAATTCCAGCTCATTGCACATTTCAGTGGTTTCCTTGTGCTAGTGGGATATTTTAAGGCTCCTTATCTGGTGCTCAAGCTGAGAAGTTGCTCTCACATACTTCAGAAGATCCAGCAGTCGTGGCCGATACCCAGAGGATTGGAAATCATTCACCTGATGCTGTAAGCAGCTCACAATTGTGCACAACGTCTCTGAAGATGTTGGCATTAGGCAATTATGATTTCGATTTGCGCGTGCCGCCCCCCTCCCCTTCCTTCCTCTCTGCTATTTCTGTAACATAATATACAGCTTTAATAGTCAAACCTCTACACTAAATTTAGCCATACAGAGTAAACGGGGTCATCCAAGAGTTTCAGTCCTGCATTGGAGCCTGGGATGGAAATGTCCATGGAAATATAAAAGGTTTTGTGGCCTCATGCAGTTCATAAAACAGGGAGGGGTCCCCTGAAAAGAGGGTATCATATTCCATAAAGTACAAGTAGCCTGCTGTTGTGAGGTGGTGAGAGTTGCAGTTCACAAACAGCTGGAGGGAGGCAGCTGCTTGTATTCAAATTAGAGGTCATGCTGGGCATATGACCTCTCTGCAGTATCCGTAAAGGAAAACTATACCCCTCAAACAATGTAGGTCTCTATAAAAATATATTGCATTAAACAGCTCATGAGTAAAACCCTGCTTCATGTAAATAAACCATTTTCATAATAATATACTTTTTAGTAGTATGTGCCATTGGGTAATCATAAATAGAAAACTTCCATTTTAAAAGATAAGGGCCGTCGCCTGGAATCGTACGATTCACGGTGCACACAAACAAACCAAACAAACCATACTTGTTAGGTCACATGAGCCAATTAACAGACAGAGTTGTGTCTTTTGCTTCCACACTTCTTCCTGTTACAGTTAGAGCTGCAGTATTTCTGGTCAGGTGATCTCTGAGGCAGCACACAGACCATCACAAAATGGTGGTTAAAGGCAAGAGATGTAAAAGGACAATAATTACTTAAATATATATTGCTGCCTTGGAACTACATCTCCCATCATCCCCTGAGAGCACTGCCACTTACCTTTAGGCAGATTTGTAGGGAATGATCTGTTGCAACAAATGGGCAATCAGCAAGCTGACTCTGTTGTATTCAGGTAATATAAATGCATAAACCAAGAATCTACAACTGGTGAATCTTTAGCATGGCTGAACTATACTTACCAGAATTGATTAACTGCTGCTATTTCATTGGAAAATGCAGGGGTCTTGCATCAGCATCTGAAAAATGGCAGCTTCCTAAAGTTCTGGCCTAGTTGTCCAACATGACATGCACAGCAGATAAATAACTCAGCTTCTCAATCTGCTTGGTTGTTCTGTAGATAATCATGAACATAGATCCTTGTACTGTCTCACCAAAGCCTAGCATGTTAAAACTTGTAGTTTTACAATATCTGGAAGGCAACAGGCCTTCAAGATCTAGCATGATGGAGAGCAAGGAATGTGTGCCTAGATACTGAGCCATTCTTATATACTAAAGTCATGCATGACACTGGTTACAATGGAACCAGAACTTCCACTTGTGATCATGCAAGGCCAAAAACAAGAAAGCCCAATCGCCCGACTGCCTTGTGCAGGAATATTAACTCTTTTAACTCTTTTAATCTGTTATCATGGCTTCATCTAAGAGGATTTGACTGTGTGGACGAGATTTGCACAAATTTGCTTTTATAGTTTGCATGTATGTCAGTGTATGTTATAAAACTGCGCAAACTATTCAACGAAACTGCAGAGCAGGTGTTAAAGGTTTGCAATGTGCAATTAAGATTCACAATGCAATAAAAGCCTAATGAAAAATATTACATTGCGACATGCAAAATTTTATCTGCAAAGTTCTGCTCTTTGCTCATTTATTACATTTCCTCCATTGTCCTCCATTGTCCGCAAACACACTCCAAGATAAACAAACTGTCTCTGCCTAACGAGGAATAGGGAATGAGCTGAAATTCCTTGCTAAGTGCAGAGACACACGCTCAGATTCGGGGAGATTAGTCGTCAAATCTCCTCTTCTTCAGGGCGACTAATCTCCCCGAACAGCATTCCGCTGGCTAGAATGTAAATTGCTCGCAGGATGGCAATCGGTGCGCTTCGTTTTCCAAATGTTTCCTCGTGAGGCAACTTCAGACGACTTCGGAAAACGTATTGCTCCGAGGGCCGTCCCACCGGCGATTTACATTCTAGCCGATGGGAAGGCAGGGGAAGCAGTTCTCTGAGGTGTGTCTCTGCCCTAAGAGGCTAGTAATGACACTAGGGAACAAATGCGCCTGAAAGAAATCTCAGACATGTAGATGGGGTCTCAGCAAAGGATCCCAAAACAATAGTCTCAGGCAACATACATGTGCATGTGTTTTTTCTTGCATGTTCTCGGTCATGCACAGATAGCGCAATGCGCACAGTATCACCAGCAAAAAGGATTTCCCTTGTGTCTCCAGGGGAAAGGCTATAATGAATCCACATTCCAGCATGTCCCCATATAATATATGTTCTTCATATATCATTAACCGCCCAATAACCAGCTCTAACTCACAGCTAATTGGATGGCAGATACTGCCACTTACTCAGCAACATCTAAATCAGTGAATTGCTCTCCCGGTTAAAGAAAAAGGCAGGAACAGCAATAGAAAGGTACAGCATGTATTTGCATCTATAAAATTCAGGCAGTATCAAATAAATAACAATATGATTTAGAAAAATAAGAATCTAATCTTTTACTTTGGTTTTTGGCAAAAATGAGCTTCTATAAGGGATCTAGACACAAATAGGCTCAATTTGCATAATGAATTCTAATGAGCAAGGCCCTCATCCTCCTTTCCCCTCAATATTTGTATGGGATTTGTTTGTTTGGTTTAAACACACTTCTGTTGTAATTCTGCCAAAATATGCTGGCGCTTCATAAATATGTTTCAATAATAATTTGAGGCACTGCATGCAAGGGGTAAATATCTTGTGCAATTCACTCTGGTGTGGTTTAACCACAACACAGCAATTTCTACCTAGCATTAAGCATAATTTCATGAATTTGTGTAATAACAATGTGTGCATTGCAAAGTGTGCAGGATTTGTTAATATGGGAGCAAAACGACTGGTAGATCTGGAGAATGCAGCAGGGACTGATGCTGTCAGATAACAAGCAGATCTGATAGGGAGAGATGGTGCCTATAGTAGTAGTGGGGATAATAGTCTCTGTCAGGGCCGGAACTAGGGGTAGGCAGAGTAGGTATGTGCCTAGGGTGCAAAAGCTAGGGGGGCACCAGGCACATGCCTTCTCTGGAAAGGGATGGTGGCTGTGGGATAGCAGGTATAGTAGGGAGAGATGGTGCCTATAGTAACAGTGGGATAATAGTCTCTGGGAAGGGAGTGTGACTGTGGGATAGCAGGTATAGTAGGGAGAGATGGTGCCTATAGTAACAGTGGGATAATAGTCTCTGGGAAGGGAGTTTGACTGTGGGATAGCAGGTATAGTAGGGAGAGATGGAGCCTGTAGTAGCAGTAGGATAATAGTTTTTGGGAAGGGACTGTAACTGTGGTATAACAGGTATAGTAGGGAGAGATGGTGGGTTTAGTAACAGTGGGATAATAGTCTCTGGGAAGGGAGTATGGCTGTGGGATAGCAGGTATAGTAGGGAGAGATGGTGCCTACAGTAACAGTGGGGATAAAAGTCTCTGGGAAGGGAGTCTGGCTGTGCAAGAAAATATATAATAGGGCAAGATGTTAATGGGAAAACTTATTGTTATTGTTGTCCATCTTGTTAGCCTTTAGCGATTATTGACAAGAAAAGTATGCAAGGGGATGCGAAGGGTTGCAGTTCAATCACAGCTAAAGGAAAAAGGTTTACACAGTTTTAATATTAAGACAGCCATGGCTAGAACAATTAAATATACTACCAAAGATATATACGTATTTACAAGTAAATATTTTAGCAAGACCTTTCTCTCTTCTTTTATAAACCATGGCTATTATATAATGATAACGTCATATTTTATGCACAGCACTCCTATCCAATACAGAAGGCCCTCCTTACATGAGCTGAATGTCTACAATTGAAATCTCTGCCACAGGCCCTTCAATGTTCATCGTTATTGTGTGAGTGCTTAAGGAAGATTATGTAACATGCCTGTAGTTACCAGGAGCTCTCAGATCAAATCAAATGCAGCATTTGGGGTCCTGCGTCACTAACTCACTACTTACTTTTCATATAGTGAAGGCCTACTTATAAATATGAATGTCTGACAAGCACCATCAGTATCAGATATAACTAGGGTGGTCAGCACAGGGGTGCTTCGCCAATGAGGCAAGTTGAGGCTGTCGCCTCAGGCGGCAGCGCCCCACTAGGTACCAGGGGCAGCAAAAATGCTGCTCCTGGTACGGGGAGGGGGGCAGCAGCAACTGCTGCTGCCTCAGGCGGCGGAGGGGCCAGGATCGCCCCTGGGTCAGCAGCAGAATAATATCACTTATTATTAGCGGCAGCATTTACATTGTATGTCAGCAGTCAGTTGCCCTAACAGTTTTTGCAAGACATTATAAGTGATGTCCCTCTGGGTATGAGCCCTGTGTGACCCCTTTTGCTCTACCACTGCACTGGGATCATTACAGACTCATCTGCTCACCAGACCTACAGCTGTTAAGGACATATTGGCCAACTATCACTGTCCCAAGAAATACAACCCATAGAAAAACCATTGCTCAAGTGCCTAAAAGTACTAATCCGTAAATCATTGCTGGGGTAATAAAATTGTATACAAATCAAGTCATGTATAGAAACCAATCAATAGGTGGCAGTTGCTTGTCTGCTAACAGCCGATTGGTTGCAATGGGTTACTACACTCAGGCAAACTTTGCATTCCCCTAGTGGGTACTGAATTCCATCAAATAGATCAAACATATGATGAATGTAGTGCGGGAAGTTGTGCAGTTTTGGAGTTGTAGGTCTACAACTGGGGGGACTGGATCAGTGGTGGAGAGTCAGGCCAATTTTCGACAGTGAATGCTCCGCCACACTTCACCAGGCGTAAATTCGTTACCACTACGATACTTCACTAAAATGTGGAGTTGCGTCTCTGTAGACAAACGCTGGCGAAGTTTCTCTAGTGTTAATTTGTCATTTTTGCCTAGCGATATTTCGTTAGTACACTATATTGGTCGTACATATGTCTTTATTAGAGATGTTGGTGCAAATGCTTGAAGTGGCCACTTATTATTACACATGTCCAAGGAAGCAAAATAAAGACAAAAGACATCCTCTAATGCCCTAGACATGAGCCCACCCTAAAACAAATGTGGCATGTCCCTCAAATAGTTGGGAAAAAAATCGTTAATAGTTAGGATAGTGAATTTGCAGAGTAATATGGCTGCTTTAAAGGGGTGGTTCGCCTTTAAGATAATTTTTAGTAGTTTTTTAGTTTTTATTTAGTTATAGAATGGCTAATTCTAAGCAACTTTTCAATTGGTCTTCATTCTCTTTTTTTTTTAATAGTTGAATTATTCTGACTCTTTTCAGCTTTCAAATTGGGATCACTGACCCCATCTAAAAAACAAATGCTCTGTAAGGCTACAGATGTATTGTCATTGCTACTTTTCATTACTCAGGCCCTCTACTATTTATGTTCCAGTCCCTTATTCAAATCAACACTTGGTCACTAGGGTAATTTGGACATTAGCATCCAGATTGCTGAAATTGCAAACTAGAGAGCTGCTGAATAAAAAGCTAAATAGCTCAAAAATTACAAATAATAAAAAAATGACAACAAATCGTCTCAGAAATACTGAACGTTAATTTAAAAGTGATCAACCCCTTTAAATGAAAAGAAAATCAATGAAATGCTTCAAGCTGAACTTTTTTTTTTTAAATTGTCTTTGGCTGAACGAATATATCTGACAGAAACCTACAATGTTCATCGTTGGGATTTATATTGACTGCAGTTGAATCATGGAACTTGGGTTGCCATCATTCAGCTTATATTATATTATAATTGATCTTAGACACTGCATTGGTTACTCATTTTGGTTACTCATTAGCAGCTATTGCTATTTCAGAACTCCCAGCATCCTCGCTCAACAATCCGGCTCAACAACACTGAGTGGGACATTACAGTAAAAGGACATTGCACTCGGAGATTGGTATTAAATCTCTTGAAGTTTCTACAATTCACATTAGTAAGCTGCTCATTTTAAAGATAATGATTGATTTAACCAAAGCAAATGTAAACAATAAGCATAAAAAATGTCCATTAAAACATTCTTTAATAGCAGAGATGTTATCACATTACACACTATGCCTACTGTATTATTATACTGACTTCAATAGAAACCAATTTCAAAAAGGCAATTTGTTGTCAAGATGAAAAACCTGCCCTTCCCACCACCCTTGACAATGATAGCGTTCACTAATGTCACTTCTGGCATGTGTATCTGGCACTAATGTTATATAAAGCTTCAAGCGCGACCTTGACTTGTGGGTGGCATTGCGATTTCATGGGGGATAGGCATGAGACGCTTGTTTGCCCCCCGAGTACGGGCACATAGACAAGGTCATTTTGTTTTTCTGCCACTGAACTGCCACTAAATGCAAGCCTGGCCTTACTGATCATTATGACTATGATCGTTGCATTGGTGGAAACAACTCCCCCTGCTATGCCTACCTTGAGGTAGGAGATATCTGGCTGATCCAATCATGGGCCCTAGGGCCCAAAAATCGGATCACAACACTGAAAATACAAGAAGTCAGATCGACAACCACTGTTTTCACCAAGATATTTCTCGGGCATGCTCTTCGAATGGTCCCCGACTTTGGGGTATATTTATGAAAGAGTGAAGTTAGAGATTGCCATAGTCCTCTAGAATGAAATTCCGCCACTCTCCATTCATTTCTATGGGATTTCGAAAGGCGTATTTATCAAAGGATGATCTTTCACCAATAGATAAAAACTCTTTTAAAAATCCAATAGGAATAAATGGAGTGTGGCGGAATTTCACTCTGGAGGACTGAGGCGACCTTTGATAAACATACCCCTTTGTCTTTCGACAACTTATATATCAGCCGATATATGGCCACCGTAAATCTCAAAATTCAACCTGCCCACTAAATCTGGTCATGGATAAGACAATATGATTGGGCAATTTGGTCAGTTGGGATCATCAGAAAAGCCTACCCAAACCCAAGATCACTTGTGACTTCTTTTTGTTTGAGCTGCAATATAATTGACCAATTTGTGGGGTAATTTTACATCATAGCCAACAGCCTCTATAGGAAACAGCAGCTGAATATTATTGAGGGGTACACAGGTTTCTCATCCCTTCCCTAAATAACAGTCACAAAACACCTGAGCCATGGTACTTTAAATTTAGGGGGAACTACAGGTATGGGAACTGTTATCCAGATTGCGTGAGACCTGGGGATTTCCAGATAAGGGATGTTTCTGTAATTTAGATCACATTCTTTAAATCATTTAAACATTAATTAAACCAAACAGGACTGTTTTATCTCCAATAAGGATTAGTTATATCTTAGTTAGGGTCAAGTACAAGGCACTGTTTTATTGTTTCAGAGAAAAACAACATTTTTATTTTAATTATTTGATTTATATGGCGTCTATGGGAAATGGTCTTCCTGTAATCCGTGGCATTTCGAATAACAGGTTTCTGGTTAACGGATCTCATATTTGTATTAACCAAGCTAGCCACAATATTGGCTTTCCTGAATATCCACATGCTAGAGTCCTGCACAGGTCCATTTTTTGGAACCCGTACCCGCAACCTGCAACCCGGAACCACAACCCGTATTCTTACCTGCTTGGACCCGCTACCCGACCTGACCCGCAAGTACCTTATCCACAACCCGGACCCGCATCAAGAATCAGGAAGTGCTGTCATTGTAAACCGGAAGTGACATCATCGGAAGTAGGCATGATCAGAAAAAAAGGATTAAAACAGGAAGTGCTGTCAATGTAAACCAGAAGTGACATCATCGGAAGTAGCTGTGATCAGAAAAAAGGAGTAAAAATCGCTACTGAGAAGACCTGCGGCCCGACCCGCGACCCCTGCAGAACCGTCGACCCGCGTCTATACCCGCACCCGAAACTTCAACCCGCTGGTACCCGACCACCTGCAGGACTCTACCACACACACTAGCATTTATTTTCAACTAACTTTCCTTCTGTCACCTGATAATTTCCATCCATTGTTCTGCCTTGTATTAAAACAGGACCCAGTCTGTCTTCTCCTTAATAGCTTTGTTCATCTTTCTCAGAAGAGCCGGCAGAAAATGTATCCATGTTCTTTCCTCACGTCTCAAAATGAGATGTGAAATCAATACTCAGCTTATAGGAAAGGAAATCACCACAACTCACTATTTATCTTCAAACCATTTATTCCCTCCAACTGATGGGGTCCAGGCCTCGCGGACATTAGATACAAACAGTGGCTGCAACAGACAATGTGGCCAAGGCTAAGGAGCTCAAATGAACGTTGGATAGATAAATTAACCCTATCTGTACTGGCGAGGAACTCAGTGGCTAACGCTATCGACTTTTCTCCAGAAATCACATCCACATGGACATCACCAATTCACTAACAGGCGCAGACGACAATTCGCTAGCGAAAAAGACTGTCAATATCGTTTGTTCGCACTCTATCGCCAGGTGACTTTTCGCTCAGGCAAATGGTCGTTACTCTGCAAATTTAGTAAAGTGCCGATTTTACTGAACGTTACCTCTTTTGCCAGAGTTGACTTCGCCACCTAAGACCAGGCAAACTGCTAAAATGAAGCTAGATCTTCTTAATCTTGTCTCAATGTCACTTACATCACATGCTGTCTGCCGAAAATGCATCAACGTTGTAAAAACACTGGCGACTTGTCCTTTTTTAAGCAGGATTGTCTGCAAAAGTCCTAACAAAGACATTTGAAGGCCATGGAACATTCATTTTTCAGTGGGCTCATGTCTAGGGAATTATATGATCTCTTTTATCTTTATCAAGGTTCCTTGGACATTTGTTATAAAAATTGGCCAATTCAAGCATTTGCATCAACATCTCTAATAAAGACGTCCATATTCAAATTGACCTAAGCATAAGATCACTAGTAACTTTTCCCTAGGCATAAAGGACACTAACGAATCTTCGCTATGAAATGCTCGCACTGAAGAAGTATCATTAGTAAAAAGTCGCCAATGCTCGGTGCCCAGGACGCAACTTTGCATTTTAGTGAATTAGCGTAGTGGTAACAAAATGGCAAAGTTTTGCGAAGCTGTCCCTGGCTACAATTCGCCCTTACAACCAGTACATCCGCTGAGTATATAGGGAATTGGTTTGTTTGAGGCAATCTTCCAGTCCTAAAACATTCCTTTCATGAATGGATCCCACGCACAGGTCTCACGTGCAAGCAATCCCATTAATAACAATTATGCTCTTGTACAGGCTTTTAATCACTTTAAACATCTACGTACACAGCATTTTCTAAAAATAAAATTTTTCATCAGGCATAGACTAATTAACTGAGCTGCTGCAGGTTGCTTAAACAGGCAGAAGCAACATGAGGTGCAGGGTCCTGTACTAATGCCCTGAAGGGGGTCAGGTACCAGCTGGTTACCCGCAAAAAATGGTGTTTTACAAGACTTGCAGAGATGGGTACAGATGGATCACAACATAGGCTTCTATTACAGCATGTTTACCTTTCACATCCCTTCTGGTCCACAGTGATGCCACTTCTGCTTTTATAGCAAGTTCGGATCCTGCACCCAGGCCCCCCACAGCCTCCACCACCCTTCAGAATATCGGCTGTGCACACTCCTACATATTCCATCCTCCATCCATGTTAATTTTTATGTCGCCATCCCATGAGGGAGGCAGGCCTGGGTGATCTCGCAACCCTGTACCACCCAGTATTCATTCAGGTGATTGTCTTTTTGGCTAAAATAGAGTCTTTGGGGCAAATTCAGTAACATGCGAATCGTCGCCAGCGACCGCTTCGCCATACCTCGCTCAACTTTGCCAGGCGAAAATTTTTTCCACTACGCTAATTCACTAAAATGTGAAGTTGCGTCCTAGGTGCTGAACGCTGGCAACTTTTCACTAGCATTACATCAGCAGTGCACGCAATTCAAAGTGAAATGACGCTAGCGGTCGCTTATGCCTAGCGAAACTTCGTTAGTCCTCCTCTTACTCTTAGGTCAATTTGAATGGGGCAGGTACATTTAGGGGCACATTTACCTAGGGTCGAATATCGAGGGTTAATCAACCCTCGATATTCGTAAAATCCTTCGACTTTGAATATCGAAGTCGAAGGAGTTTGCGCTATTCCTACAATCGAAGGAATAATCGTTCGATTGGACGATTAAATCCTTCGAATCGAACGATTTGAAGGATTTTAATTCATCGATTGAAGGATATTCCTTCGATCAGGAAATTGTTAGGAAGCCTATGGGGACCTTCCCCATAAGCTAACATTGGCCTCGGTAGGTTTTAGACAGTACTTCGACTATCGAATGGTCGAATAGTCGAACGATTTTTAATTTGAATCGTTCGATTCGAAGGTCGTAGTCTAAGGTAGAAGTAGCCCAATCGATGGTCTAAGTAGCCATATTCTAATTCGAATTTTTTTTCCTCTATTCCTTCACTCGAACTAAGTAAATGGGCCCCTTAAAGTTGTATTAGGGATGTTGGTGCAAATGATTGAAGTGGCCACTTTTTATTAAAATGTCCAATGAACCCAAATAAAGACAAAAGAGATGCTCTAATGCCCTACACGCGAGCCCATCCTAAAATGAATGTTTCATGCCCCTCAAATGTCTGGGGAAAAATATTAACCCAAAAAAATTTTAATAGTTGATGTCCCTGCTGATGGGATTTCTGGTGAATAGTGATGGGCGAATCTGTGGTGTTTCCTTTCGCCAAATAATTTGCGAATTTTCCGAAACGTTGAAAAATTTGCGAAACTGCGCCGGTGTCTTGCTTTTGACACAGGTTTCGCAAATGTATTCGCCGGTGCGAATTCGCCCATCGCAACTGGTGAAATGTTGCTAGCATTAACCACTGAGCCCTTTAGTGAACCTGCCCCTTTGTGTTTACTAGATGGGCAATCTTTCATTATTACTTTTTATTAGATAAGCACAGGATTTCTGGAAGCATCAGCACAATATCTTTCAGAATTATGGCCAGGAGGGGGGGGGGAAGAACTGTCTGGTTAGTAGACATCAGTCCCTTATGCACAGTGTGCACATTTTTTTGATCCTGACAGGATCAGCAACTGAAATGGAGAAAGAAAGATTTACTGAGCATGAGGAACCTGTCAGAGCTGAGAGATGGCGGTCAGGGCCCCCTGAGATCAGGCAATGGACATCCAGTTACTGGGCAAGAACTCAAAGTAATGAATCTTCTCTCAAATAGAGCAGCGGGCAGAGTCATCGAGGAGGAGACTCCTAAGGACACTCAGGGAAGGAAAAAAGTGAACCATCCTAAAACACAAGTGTTGTGCTTTCAAGGAATTCTGGGACTTGTAGTCCTTTATTAGCCAATCAACCACACAGGTTAAACAAACGGCAAAGGGTGCGAGTGTTAGATGCACAAAGATGAACTTCAGCTCCCAACATCCTCAGTCACCTGCTTCCAGAAGTAAAAGCTAATGAAACTGCAGAATACACTGTAGTAAATATAAATATAATTACACACACAGGAAAAGCAAGTCTGTAGATTTACAGCTGTTGCTGAACTTGCAGTGCCATATATGCGCTGAGCACAGCATTTTCAGAGTAAAGAGCTAGGAGCCAGAGCAAACATGTCGGGGACAGGCTAAACTGGGGGTGCATCATCAGATTGTATAACAGCAATGCACGGATGGAACATATGTGACACGGAGAAGGAACAAACTCCTTGTATGTGATATAATGCAAAGTGACATCACAAAGGCTGCTGATAGACATGTCTGCCCAGCTCAGCAATTATTAAAGGCACGGGCCTGCAGCCTGGCTCCCACGGAATCAAATGCAGCATCAGCAACACAGAAATACAGGCATATACTCATACTTGCTTATCATAATGAGCCCTGCGGAGAGATGGGGCCTATAAGTCGTTCTGCAAAATCAAGGGGTAGAATTAAACATGCTCCTGCTGTGCTTCCATGCCCACCAACCCGCACTAAAGGGCAACTGACATCATTAAATGTAGCTGACGTTTAAGAAATCTTTTTCAGAAATTATCATACGTTTCATTAGTGAGCTCATCAAGCTAACACTTTTCTGCTGCTGCAAACAGCTCCCTCATGCTGTGAGTCCCAGACTGATTGCCAGTTTTACAAGGTGAATATTGTTAGGCTGAAGGAGCATTTGTCAGTTACTAATTTCCATCATCTAACAAACCAATTCTGGCACTAAAGGCTGTCTGTGATTTGTAATACCCCCCTCTAGCTATACGGCATAATCTCATTGCAGCAGAAAAGTGAATTGTTTAACAAGGAGGAAGACTCACGCAAAAAACATATATATATATAAAACTGGTTCAATAAATATCCATAAGATTTTCAAGGAATATTTACAGCTATGGCTAGTCCCCCATAAGCACAGGAGCTTACTATCACTGCCAATATCCATCCATAATTTCTAGGCCCAAAGCTGCTGAATTGAGAAGGGCACAGCTATCCTTCTCTGTGACCGAGTGATGACTTCTTCAGCTCACACAGCATTACAAAGGAAGAAATGATAGTGAAGCTAAATGAATTATGGTTTGTAAATCAATACGTGTGGTACCGTAATCCTGGCTTCTCTTTAACAGATGTTCTTCCTAGATAGGAACTGCCTTTCCTAGAACGCTATTGTGTAAGCAAGTGCCACAGTAGACTCCAAGGCTCCCCTTGGTATTGCTAAACTAATAGCAAGGGCATTAGGTAATCCTTGGATTTGGGCAAAACATACATAAATACAATTCCGTGCCCCTTACTAACCACAGAGTTCCACCACAGCAACAGAAAGTGGCTCTCATAAAGTCAGTGGCGGAACTACCGGTGGAGCAGATGGTGCAATTGGGCCAGGGCCCGCACCCCCTCAGGGCCCCCCAGCAGCTCACGCACTGCCGATTTCCGGCCGCATCGGCCGATTTTGGGGCAGATAATCTGGTACAGAGGGGGACGGGGGCCCGGCTGCATGTCCCGCACCAGCGTCCGCCCCCCTCCAGTTACGTTACTGGATAAAGTCACTAATCTTTAAAGCATTATAGCATGTCACGCCGAGATCTGAGTATCCAAATATGTTCCAAAAGAAATGTATTTTACCAATCACTAAACTGGGCTGGATCCCTGCTGTTACCCCCTTGGCTTCCCCATGGTGAAAACTCATATGCTAAAGTTCTTTAATGTAAAGACAACTGCATACAGAGAGCAACTTTCATTTTCATTTTAAGCATTCATTTTTTTGTATGAACAGGAACAACGTACTGTTTTATTGTTACAGAGGAAATGGAAATGACTTTTAAAAACATAGTCTATGGGAGATGGCCTTCCTGTAATTCTGAGCTCTCTGGGTAATGGGTTTCTGCATAACAGATCCCATACCTGTATCTACAATCATAAGATCATACTCTGAATAGCTAATGCTAGGGCCAGGCGATTGCGGATCAGGCCGAGAATCCACTACCCTCTACTACTATGTGCCTACACTTGGGTGCTGCAAATTTCAGCACCGTAACTCAACATTTTGCATTTTGCTCCGAAATGCAACCTGACTGAGTACAGAAAAGAGAAGGGGAGCCGTCATTCTCCACCTTTGAAGAATACGTATAGACTGGTCCTAACCTAAAAGTGTGAACGTTACTATAAGCTATAAAAATTCATAGTTCCATAGTTAAATTGGGTTGAAAAAAAGACCAAAATCCATTAAGTTCCATGCCTCCAAATGAAACCCAGCATCCATACATACTAGGGATGCACCGAATCCACTTTTTTGGATTCGGCCGAACCCCCGAATCCTTTGTGAAAGATTCGGCCGAATACCGAACCGAATCCGAACCCTAATTTGCATATGCAAATTAGGGGTCGGAAGGGAAAACATTTTTTACTTCCTTGTTTTCTGGCAAAAAGTCACGTGATTTCCCTCCCCGTCCCTAATTTGCGTATGCAAATTAGGATTCGGATTCGGTTCGGCCAGGCAGAAGGATTCGGCCGAATCCGAATCCTGCTGAAAAAGGCCGAATCCTGGCCGAATCCCGAACCGAATCCTGGATTCGGTGCATCCCTAATACATACACACACTCACACGACCCCTCCATACACTCATATAAACTATATATACCTATACTGTATCTGTACTAACTATTGATTTTAGTATCACAATAGCCTTGGATATTATGCTTGTCCAAGAACTTTGGGCTATTTCAGAAATCAGGAAAAAAAACGCAGGCAAAACTCCTGCAAATTTTTTTCACGAATGCTAACTTAGTTAAGAAAAGAAGCATCATAATATTCACGTGCACATTTTGTGGAAAGAAAGTCGCATGCAGACGAGAATCTAGGGGGCAGATTTATCAAGGGTCGAAGTGAATTCAAGGGAATTTTTAAAGTAAAAAAATTCAAAGTAATTTTTGGATACTTCGACCATCGTATAGGATACTACGACTTCGAATTTACTTTGAATTTAATTCGAAGTAAAAATAGATTGAATATTCGACCATTCGATAATCAAAGTACTGTCTCTTTAAAAAAAACTTTGACTTCAATACTTTGCCAAATTAAACCTGCCAAAGTACTGTGTTAGCCTATGGGGACCTTCTACAGCATTTTTCTACGTATTTGAAGTCGAAGTAAAAATCGATTGATCGTACGATAAAATCGTTCGATTCCACGGATTTAATCATTCGATTTTACTTTGACCGCAGAATAGCCAAATTCGATGAAAAAACGTTTGAATTCGATATTCGAAGTATTTTAATTCGATGGTCGAATATCGAAGTATTTTTAACTTTGAAATTCGACGCTTGATAAATCTGCCCCGAATTGTCCCATTTATTTTCAATAATACTGAAAATCTTGAAAGTTATAATAAACTGGTAAAATAAATAAAGTTGTTAAGAGTATATTCCCAATGATTCCTAAACAACGCCGTCAGCTTTTATTTGCTGAGTTTTTTCTGGCGACTATTCTCGGTTTTTTTCCCTTTAATAAATTCCAACTATTCGAGGTCTCAGAATATACTTGCGCGTTTTTTTTTTCCCCGCATCTGTATTTTTTCTCTGCGGTTTTCTCAAATCAAGAAGAAACACCAACTCACTTTTTTGAAAGATCAGTATAATCAGTATAATAAACTGGTATATAGTTAAATTAGTTTCTTATTGCTGGTGACAAAAGCTCCTGTGTGCTATTGCCCTAAAGTTAGGGCCAGACTGCTTACTGAATCCTCTTCTCTGTCGTGTCTGGAAATTTTGTGTTGGCTCCGGCATGAACACACTCAATGGATGTTGGCAAAGAAAAGAGAAACTTTGCATTTAAAGATGAAATCCGCCGAATGTGTTCGCGCCGGAGACGTGAACAGAATAGGGGATTGCAATTACATTTACAAATGACTTAAAAACCACTGACATTTTGCATAATTGTTTATTGGAAAATTGTTTTGAATAATATTTGGTTTCAAAAGGCAACATTTTATTTTGTGATTTACATCTTTTCAAACAACAGCAACAAATGCCGAAATTCATTTTGTAAAAGAACATTTATACTTCTGCAACTGTATGACGGTGTAATATACAGGTATAGGATCCGTTATCCGGAAACCCATTATCCAGAAAGTTCCGAATTACGGAAAGACCGTCTCCCATAGACTCCATTTTATCCAAATAATCCAAAATTTTAAAAATATTTTCCTTTTTCTATGTAATAATAAAACAGTACCTTGTACTTGATCCAAATTAAGATATAATTAATCCTTATTGGAAGCAAAACCAGCCTATTGGGTTTATTTAATGTTTATATGATTTTCTAGTAGACTTAAGGTATGAAGATCCAAATTACGGAAAGATCCGTTATCGGGAAAGTCCCAGGTCCCGAGTATTCTGGATAACAGGTCCCATACCTGTACTAGTAGAAATCTAACTATAGTTATGTCATTGGTAACGGATTCTAGTTAAAACATGAAAAAAGGATTATGTATTATATTCTTAATGAAATAATGTAATTTTTCCGTTAAAGGGGTCTCTGTTCATGAAAGAGAAACAAGCTTCTGTAGACAAAGATGTTTGAGTTTCATACTATTTCACAGCTTTGCATTGTGTCATAAGTTTTTCACCCTCACTGCTCACATGGGCTGCCCATGTTGGTATCACTCTTATACCTTCTGCAATCTTAATCATAAAATCTTAGCCTTTTTTAAAGGCCACTTATGACATCTCACAAAGGACACAGGACATCCTATTAGCATAATTTTATAAAGGCCAAACATGTTACAGAATGAAAATAGCCACTTCACCATTAATCGTTCAGCAGCCTGTATATTCCAGATCTAAGAGTTTTTTGTTCCAAAGGCATTCATGGAATTGCATTGTGGCAAGTGTGGCCCAGTTTGTTTTTATGATGCAGGGATTAGCAACCTGAAACCTGCATAGAATTCCCAAAATCCTCCAAGAGCTAGAGTGTTACCACTTGGAGATTTTACACATTAATACTAGGGATGCACCGAATCCAGGATTCGGTTCGGGATTCGGCCAGGATTCGGCCTTTTTCAGCAGGATTCGGATTCGGCCGAATCCTTCTGCCCGGCCGAACCGAATCCGAATCCTAATTTGCATATGCAAATTAGGGGCAGGGAGGGAAATTGCGTGACTTTTTGTCAGAAAACAAGGAAGTAAAAAATGTTTTCCCCTTCCCACCCCTAATTTGCATATGCAAATTAGGGTTCGGATTCGGTTCGGTATTCGGCCGAATCCTTCGTGAAGGATTCGGGGGTTCGGCCGAATCCAAAAAAGTGGATTCGGTGCATCCCTAATTAATACCTATGGTGCATTGGTACTTTCATTCTTCTTTTAGTGATTGTTAAAATACTTCTGATTAACATGAATTCACAGGACCCAAGATAATCGTAATAATTATGACTCCAAACAGTGATTTCTTGCACCCTCCATGGCTGAAAAGCCGATATTGGGTGGCACTTCTCTAAAGCTGGCCATACACAGCCAGATATGCTTATTTGGCAAGGTCACTAAACAAGAGGATCCGTGCCCAATTTGTCCTCCAACTGAGTTGGACTGATCCATGACTTCCAGCAGAGCCTACAGAGACCCGTTGGACAAGAACCACATGGACACATTTATGTGGTCCTCAACCAATGGGTCTCTGTAAGCTTCACTGAAAGCCAATGATCAGGCCAATGTTCTGGGAAAAATCTTGCTAATTCGATTGCTTTGGCCCAGTTGTTGGCCTGGGGACTACAGAGACACATCCCATTAGGACCACATCAACGCACTGATGTGCTCTTCATCCGAAAGGATTTCAAACCGTAATATCTGGATGATTTTCAGCCACATATCAGTCAGGCAGGTCTATTGGTGGCCCCATACACTGGCCAATAAGTTGCTGACTCTAGAGGAAGCAAGTCAGCGTCTTTTATCTAGCAATTAGGGCACAGTCACATGTGGTGTACAATCTACTTCTCTCCTCCTGCGTTTTGTACAAGAGAAGAGGAGCATACGTGACATGTGACTGTGCCCTAAGGCAGATTTCCTTTAGACATAAAAGGCTGAACTTCATGTATGTGTCTGTTATATCTACAGAATGGATCATACTTGTGTTCCATGGCACAAACCATCATTTTCACCACAAAGAAAAAACAACCTGGGTGTGTTCAATCAAGCAAAAAAGGAGAGAGAATAAGATAAACAGAGGTGATTGGCACACATGTCTTTGGGGTAACTAGAACAGGGTCCTAATATTCTACATTTTGGACCAAAGGCCCTGAATCACTAGAAACACCCTTGATGAAAAATACGGCATGAATACACCAATGTGTCTTTTATCTCTCCTAGCTGGTTAAAACAAGGGCACATTTGTTATATAATGCATTTAGAAGTTATTGCCATGGAAAAATGTTGCTGGATGACATTTTTTATTTTTAAGTCAACTGACATTTTTTAGTTCTTCATTTAAGCCATTCTTGCATAAAATAGTATAACTGCTTAATGAATTGTCACTGTTCAGGACAGACTGTATTACAGTGCTCATCATAGGCTATTAACTATGGATAATGCAGCCTTTTGATTGCTAGATTCACGGCATAGTACTGGATCATGGATGTTTATCATTGTTGCCTACTTACCACTCATCTCTTTTCTCTCATTTGGAAGGAACTAATGACCAGCCACAAATGATTTGATTTCTCGTACCTGTTTTATACACAGTGTTTTTTTCTTGTGCGTTTGATGCATGCTTGGGAGGCTGGTTTGAGCACACCTAAGCACATAAGCTCACTGCACACTTTAAAACTTCATATCTAGTAACCAATAATACTCTTATGCAAAATAGCCTAGATACAGTCTCTTCCACCCAGAAACTAAGGAATATGGGGATCTTAAAGCCAAAGGGGGGCATTAACCCTGTGGGTCCCTACACCAGTTACCCAGGGCCGCCATCAGGGGGGTACAGGGGGTACCCGGGCCTGAAGGGGGGCCCGGCAGTGCTGCACTTTTTGAGCCGGGCCCCCTTGACAGCGCTAACGCTGGAGTTTGTAGGAAGTGCGTCAGTGGGAACCTGCTGCCTCTCCAGCACACCCCCTTTGCTACGCGCTTCCCTATAGGACAGCAGCTGGCTATTGATTTGTGTATGACCTCCCGCCCTCCCTTAGATGCTGCGCTCACTCCTACTCACTAACTCTCATCCGCAGCGCAGGGGGATCAGATCTTCTAACTCGGTGGGTTTTACTTGCAGTGTGCCAATAACTGGATCATGGCAGGCAGGACTTGATTTCTGTGGCACTTCAGTTAATTAGAGTTAGTCGAAGGCGCGTGTCAAACTAGCAAGTTCGACCTGAGATGCAGTTACAAGGTCAACCAAACCTACTAGAGTTACCTACTAGAGTTTAGTCTCAAAGGTCATATCCTCCCCTTTCTTACTGGGTCACATTAGCAGCCACTGCTTGCTGTTCTGCTGAAAGCTTGCTTCCCTGCAAAGTTTTGGCAAGTTCTGACTGCATATGTATATTTTGTAAAATGTATAAGTATTTAAGACCTATAGAATACTATTTCTGCTGGTAAATAAGTCATCAAAATCACCACTGACTGGGTTTAGTCACTTATACTCAAGTGGAGTATACACTCATGTGCCATCAGCCCTATATTTCTTTTGTATTTTTGTAGAAATTAAAGTTAGATAATGTCTGTATGGTCACAACTATATATACACTTACCAACATGAGTATTTCAAGGTCCATCTCCCCTGCCCTGTGGCCAGATGCTACCTCACCGATGAACAGACTACTTAACCCCCCCATAGGCAGGTCATGGTGCTAATATACCGGTAAACCTTTTGCATGTACCACATACATGGGAGTATGCTTTCCTTGATGTTTCTATAGTGTGTATAGTTATGTATATTGTTATACCTAAATATCACTGTTTTTCAGAATAGTTTTGGCTCTGGTGCACTTTTGAGGTTCAGTATTTGTACAGGATTCCCTTTTTTTTTTGCAGCCATCTTTTTATCACCTAAAACACTAGTGTTAGCGTGCCAAACCAACAGAAAAAATTAACCATAGAAGCGGGTTCTCACTGGATGGAGCTACCTGGATGCCCCCAAAATGAATCAACATAAACAAAAAGCAAGGCACTCCTTTAGTAAAATAACAATTCATCTTAAAAAACTTTTATGGGGGGCCCTGGCGCCAATGTTTTTTTTTAAACTTATAAGGGGGCCCTGACCATCAATAGCTTTTTATAACTTGTGTGTGGGGGGGTTACTTTTTTAGCGCTGATGTCTGTGTGGTCTTTTAACTGTGATGTGAAGTGGGCGGGGTCTGGGGCGGGACTTGGTAACCAGGGTGGGCATGGGCCCAGGGGGCCCCAAAAATATTGTTGTACCCTGCAGTTACCAATAGGTCATGTTGATCATTTTTTCACTGACAGGCCTGCTTTTGTAAGCAATTGTTACCTGAAGTTCCTAAACCGGTCTGACAGTTGTCTTAACCAGTCAGTGAAATTTACTAACACTAACGGACTATTGCAGCACAAATGTGGCCGCCCCCTCATACAAGAACATTGGCGATCAGATCGGTGATATAAAAGCATTGGGCAGATACTTTTAATGCTAAAGTATAAAGCACATGCAAATAAAATGTTATCACAGTAGTAAAAAAAAATTCTGGTGGGTCTCTTTAAAGGACACCTCTTGGGCGAAAATTTTTTCCCCAACCAAAGGTGCGGGTAAAAAGAGCCCACATTCTGGTTGGGGGTAACAGTGTTTTTTTTTTTTTTTTTTAAATTGCCCACCGCCAGCGATAGGACATCCACAGCAGGAAGGAGCTCACACTGCGAGCGGCCTTGTTGTGCAGAGCGCATGCTCATAAGCTTCTAGCGTCAGGCACATGCACAAAGCAAGTTGCAGCATTCGCTCATTATCCGCACGTGTGTGCCCCAACATGGGTGCTCGAATTAGGAGTTCCCTCCCAGTACGGGTGTCCTAGAGCTGGCAGGGAGGCAATTTTTTGTTTTTCAAACTACTGTTACCCTCAATCGGAGAGCAGGCTCTATGAGCCCGCACCTTTGGTTGGGGAAAATATTTTTGCCTAACAGGTGCCTTTTAACTATTAACTAAGTCCCAGTTACCAGCCATACTGGTGACAGACATGAAGACAGTAAAAGGTAATACAGCCCAGCAATTCGGGTTGCACAGTGTAGAAAAAGAAACAACCAGATGTTTTTTGTCATTATTGGATTTGAATTTGCTGCAAACAAATCGACTAGAAATTTTTCTACTACAACGTTCCTTGTTAAGAAATCAGATATTTTGATGCAAGTACTGAAGAAGCACACAAAGTACCGGGAGTTGCTGGGAGTTGTACAAGTGGGTCCAGTGGCACAATACAAGCAGCCTATCCTGTGCACACACTTCAATACACATAGCTTAAAGGGGTGGTTTGCCTTTAAGCTAACTTTTACTATGTTATAGCTAATTATAAGCAACTTTTCAATTGCTCTTCTTTATTCATTTTTTATAGTTTTGTAAATGTTTGCCTTTTTCTTCTGACTCTTTCCATCTCTTAAATGGGGGTCACCGACCTACAAATGTATTGTTATTGCTACTTTTATTCAAGTCAATACATGGTTGCAAGGCTAATTTGGACCCAAGCAATTATATTGCTGAAATTGCAAACTGGAGAGCTGTTTAATAAAAAGCTAAATAAATCAAACACCACAAATAATAAAAAATGAAAACTAATTACAAATTGTCTAAGAATATCACTTTCTACATCATATTAAAAGTTAATATAAAGGTGAACAACCCCTTTAAGCAACAAAATAATACAATAATTGCATTTCAAGTTTTGTATAATTCATTTTACAATAATTTGTAAATGTAAAGGTATCTTCCCATCTTTTGCTATTTCCTGCTTGTCCTGGCTACTTAAACCACTAATAAAAAGCAATAGTCAGCTCTTTTCCAAGACCACTGATTTATGTATGAAATAATAGGAACTCAGGGGCGTAATTACAGAGGAAGCAGACTCAGCGGCTGCAGGGGGGCCCATGAGATATAGAGGCCCCATGAGACCCTAATTCATATACAATTTCAATAAATACTGGTAAAACAGGTCAACCTCTACATATTTTGGGGGCCTGAAAAATAATTTGCTAGGGGACCCAGTAATATCTAGTAGTTACGACACTGTAGGAACTGGTTTGCTAAATTCAGCTTTGCAGCATAACAGACTGGCACACACTTAAGCTGGGTATGCACTTTAAGACACAATTTTGATTGAGGTTGCCAAACGAGCCACCAACATGTGGATGATCCAATCATTAGGCCTTGAGGTCTGTGGAGACCCATCAGGAGTAGACTACATCCATAAGTAGCAATGTACCCCACACAATGGCATTTTCAAATCTGCCCCAAAAGTATCTTGCCTTTTTTATGCCTACTGGAGGTGCTTAGTGATAAATGATATCAATATGTGTGAGTAACATAGAACACCTTCACTATACTAGGAGGGCATAAAAAGATGATGATGCAGGGCTCAGTGTTTTAAAGGGGTGGCTCACCTTGAAGTTATCTTTTACCTTTTTAGAATGGCTAACTTTTCAACTTCATTTTTCTTTTTTTATCATTTTTGTATTATACTTGCTTCTTCTTTTGAATGTTTCCAGCTTTCAAATGGGGGTCACTGACCCCATAGAAAAATAATGAAATGTATGGCTAAAAATGTAGTGTTATTGCTACTTTTTATTACTCATCTTACTATGTAGGCCCAGTCCAGAGACGGTTTTTAGGGTAATTTGAACACTTTCAATCAGACTGACAAAATTTCAAATTGCAGGGCTGCCAAATAAAAGGCTTAATAACACAAATAATAGCCCATGACTAAGCACCCTGAAACGCGTAGGGTGGATGGAGATGAAGCTATATTTTCTACCAATAAATGTATCTTAACTGAGCATCTTTGGTCTTGTGGATCCGTTTGAGTGCCGGTCAGCCCTGCTTCTTTATCTTCTGATAAAAAATGAAAACCAATTGCATATTGTCTCAGAATATCACTCTGTACATCATACTTAGGGGCACATTTACTATTGGTTGAATATCAAGGGTTAATTAACCCTCGATATTCGACCCTCAAGGTTAAATCCTTCCACTTCGAATATCGAAGTCGAAGGATTTAGCGCAATTTGTTTGATCGAACGAATAATCGTTCAATCGAACGAATAATCGTTCGATCGAACGATTAAATCGTTCGAATCAAGCGATTTTCCTTCAATCCCAAATTGGCTAGAAAGCCTATGGGGACCTTCGAAGTAGGTAGTCGAAGTTTTTTTTTAAAGAGACAGTACTTCGACTATCGAATGGTCGAATAGTCGAACAATTTTTAGTTCGAATCGTTCGTTTCGAAGTCGTAGTCAGAGGTCGAATTAGCCAAAATTCGAAGTATTTTTTATTCTAATCCTTCATTCGAGCTAAGTAAATGTGCCCCTTAAAGTTCATTTGAAGGAGAATAACCCCTTTAAGGATGCCACTAGGCCAGTAAAATCGGTGCTTATCCTATAGTAGGCAGAGGGCTGCCAGTAAAGTAAAAACTAGTGCCAACGATACAGTGAAAGTATGTTTCTTTTCATGGATATTCACAATGTATTTTCGATTATGCTGGGTATCCAGTTTACTATTCACTGCTAGACATGCGGACACAATTCAGTCTCCATCATGGGGCCAGCCGAAACTAATTGTCCATGTACATCCAATGAGTCTGTGCCATTGTGCTGCAAAGTCTCGCATGACTGAATGACAACAGCGAGTCCTGAATAATCTCAAGCTATGAAGTGAGATGTGGGCCAGCAGCCCTCTCTAAAGCAAGGAGCCCAGGCTGATGGGCACGTGTCTAATCACTGAAGAGTGCATAGAGAACTGTATTTAGAGAAGGGACTAATAAAATATTTGTATATATAAGGGTATTGAGTATACAAGGGCAGCAATTATAAATCAGCACATACAACTGGTCCTTTTTCTTTGCCTCTTCTCATTCTCCCTTTCCCTTCGTCCCCTTTCCCTTCGTCCCCTCTCCCTTCTTTCTTGCTCATCCCTTCCCCTCCTTATACACTCACATGAAGTCTATGCACACAGACAAGGAGGAGGTAATTTTACGCGGTTCCACACTGCGCTCAGCTCTCATGTCCCAGGATCCTTAGCTTGGACAGATTAGCGTTGACTAGTTTGGATATTAAGGAGGAAGCTGGGAGGGAGCGCTGTTTAAAATTCAGCTAGTGGATGTACTTCAGGAGTCAAGACGCCAACAAAACAAACACATAATGGAAAGGAAAGCTAGAGTTGGCATACAATGCAGAGCTGGAGGCAGACAGGCCCAACATGTGTTGTAGAACTACAGCTGCCTGAATACCTTGATAGGTTAGGGGGTTTGTAGTCTGCTGTAGACATGCCTAGTTTGGATATCCTTGTTGTAAGCTATTTAGAGAGAGCTAAAAATTGATAATACTGTATACCGTAAGTAGACTGAGAGGTAGACAGTGAGAGGAAGGGAGAGAAAGTCAGAGAGATAGATAGACAGATGATAGATCGATAAATAGATAGATAGATAGATAGATAGATAGATAGATAGATAGATAGATAGATAGATAGATAGATAGATAGATAGATAGATAATCCTGATTTGGATCCTACAAATGCTAGACAGTCAGATAAACAAAATTGAGAGAGAGTTAAAAATGGATATACAGGTATGGGACCTGTTATGCAGAATGCTCGGGAGTCGGGACCTGGGGTTTTCCGGATAAGGGAACTTTATAAATTTGGATCCCTATACCTTAAATCTACGAAAAATCATTTAAACATTAAATAAACCCAATAGGCTGGTTTTGCTTCCAATAAAAGATTAATCTATTAATCTATATCTTAGTTCGGAACAAGTACAAGGTACTGTTTTATAATTACAGAATAAAAGGAAATCATTTTTAAAAATCTGAATTATTTTGATAAAATGGAGTCTATGGGAGGCAGCCTTTCTGTAATTTGGAGCTTTCTGGATAACGGGTTTCCGGATAACTGATCCTATACCTGTATAAGTAGACTGAGAGCTAGACCATGAGAGGAAGGGAGAGAAATTCAGAGAGATAGATAGATAGACAGATAGATAGATAGATAGATAGATAGATAGATAGATAGATAGATAGATAGATAGATAGATAACCCTGATTTGGATAAAAAGTCAGATAAATGGATAGACTGTTTTTTTTTTAATAATTTCTTTATCCTTTCATTTTTCATTGCAAATAATATACATCACATAAAAAAAGTTACACCGTTTTCATGACAAATACATTTTCCGTACCATTTCTTTATTAGCTGCTTATTGGTGTATGAAAAGAAAGAAAGAAAGAAAGAAAGTATTGTTACTTTTATTAAAGAGAAAAAATGAAATCAGTGACGTAAATAAATGTTAAACGGGCCTCGCAGCAAATTTATTTTAGGGCCTCCAGAGGTTGCCTTTTTTACCAATATATATATTGAAACTGTTCATTAGTTAGGGCCTCATGGGGCCCACTATACCTCCTGGGCTCCCCTGCAGTCGCAGGTCTGCTTCCTCTGCAGGAACTCCCCTGAAGGAAATTATTTTTAAAAATTTGGATTATTTGATTAAAATGGAGTCTACGTAATTTGGAGGCCATACCGGCATATACTTTAGCATTCAGTACAGCTCAGGTCATGAATAATGAGTTATATATATATATATATATATATATACCTATAACAGTATATATACTCCCCACATTCAGAGAGGGACGGAGCATTTCTCCATTATTCCTATAATGGATGTGAGGGATTGCGGCCAGAGCTCCAGTGGGAGCAAAGAGCCCAGCGACATCTTAATGAAAAATAAATGTATTTACACAAAGACGTCAAAACAGCAGCCAAAGCAGCTCTTCCCCCCATCCATTTCTGTGCCACGGGCCTTGGGCAGACCAGGCACCGCAGAGATAAATATTTTAAATAGCGACACTCCGGTAACACACGGTTCTGCCAGACAAGGAGTAATTAGAAAATAAATTACATTTTTCTTTCTCAGCCCCGTTGGATGATTTAGATTAGTGGGAGAAGAGTGGGCTATTGCCTTCCCCTCCTTCATTTACAGAGAACCAGCAGATAACTGCACGTGTGTGTGTTTGTGGAGAAGGAGACGGCACACGCACCACTTGAAGCCACTTTCATATATCGGTGAGACGCATGGGCAAATATGTCAGGCTAAGAATAGATTAGCAACTTCAAAGGCAATGGAGAAGGGAGGCCCCAGAACACACAATCCTACACAAGGGCAGCCCCTGTAAATGTAAACCTGAGCACAAAAGGGGGCTCATCATACAGTCTGACTTTCATTTTACTGATGTAAAAAATAAATAAAAAGAATATCATGTTAAATAGGGAAATCTGTCTTTGGCTCTCCAGCTGATATGGTCACAGGTTGGGCAACATCTTTATCTGCTATACACTCCGTCCCACTGCTAAAAGCCTATTCCCATAGGTTGTTATAAATCTCTCAATACTATTCCTGCTATCCCACATACTCAGTCCCTTCCCAGAGACTATTATATCACTGTTACTATAGGCACTATCTCTCCCTACTATACCTGCTATCCCACAGCCACAGTCAGTGGCGGAACTACTGGGGGAGCAGGGGGTGCGATTGGGCCAGGGCCCGCACCCCCTCAGGGCCCCCTAGCAGCTCGCGCACTGCCGATTTCCAACCACAGCCATTGATTTTGGCGCAAATAATCTCGTGCGGAGGGGGGCCCGGCTGCACGTCTCACACCTGGGCCCACCCTCCTCCAGTTACGTTACTGGCCACACTCCCTTCCCAGAAACTATTATCCCACTGCTACTATAGACACCATCTCTCCCTACTATACCTGCTATGCTACAGTCACACTCCCTTCCCAGAGACTATTATCCCACTGTTACTATAGGCACCATCTCTCCCTACTATACCTGCTATCCCACAGTCACAGTCCCTTCCCAGAGACTATTATCCTACTGTTACTATAGGCCCCATCTCTCCCTACTATACCTGCTATCCCACAGCCACACTCCCTTCCCAGAGACTATTATCCCACTGCTACTATAGACACCATCTCTCCCTACTATACCTGCTATCCCACAGTCACAGTCCCTTCCCAGAGACTATTATCCTACTGTTACTATAGGCCCCATCTCTCCCTACTATACCTGCTATCCCACAGTCACACTCCCTTCCCAGAGACTATTATCCCACTGTTACTATAGGCACCATCTCTCCATACTATACCTGCTATCCCACATCCCCTTCCCAGAGACTATTATGGTTAGGACTGTTGTACCACTTTGATAAGTGCACCCCACTTTTACCAAGTAAGCAATGCTTCCCCATATGTATGTATGTAAAGACCGTTTTTAAATTAATCAGGCAGAAGAGGTAAAGTGCTAAGCAATTAACCCCTACACAGTTGGAGAGATGACAGATTTCAAACCAGGCTGGACAGCATGTATTAAGCTTCCAAGGTACAATCATATGGCCAAGAGTTCTCATTCCCTAATGCCCCCAGCCAGGCAAGCAGTAATACCTGTCATTCACTCAGCTTTGCTCCCACAGTTCTATTTAATCACTTTAGTCCCACCACAGTCCTAACATATATTTTTATTTTATTCAGCAACCTATATGTCGTCATGGATTTCTGACGAGTGCTACAGCACAAATGTGCAGTTAATGGCAATTCGTCAATGTTTTCCTCTGTGTCATTCTTCCTATTCTTCTGATTTGGACAGATGGGCTCATACTTTCCTCCCTCTGGTTTTGCACCTATGCTCTCCCTAAACATTTCCTCAGCGGCATAACTAAGAACTGCTGGTCCCCCTGCACTGCTGGGATCCAAACTATATTTGCTGAATGCTGCTTCTGTTGTTAGGTCCATACCCTAACTTTTGCAGTCTGTCTTTGCATGTTTTTTTTAACCGTTAACACAACACCCACCTCCTCTCTCAAACTTTCATTTCATTTTTCCTTTTCACCCATATCCATATAATTCAGTTCATAATAACTTCACATTGATGAACTGTCACCCATGCAATTCCACATTCCTCTTACATTCATTCACTTCAACAACAGTCTGCCCACATTCATCATCCTTCCAACTATCCACTACACTTTCATATATTCCATATACTTTCTTTCCCTTACTTCCACTTTATTCAATGTGCTCAATCCACTCAGCACAATCCTTAGTGAGCTCTTCCTCATCCTCTTAAGATCTTTCATAAGCCCTGTATCCCTCATCTCTGCCATGTTCCTTTTGTTCCCCTCTCTGTCCCCAGACAACTAGGAACTCCTTTCAATCCATCTTCTCTTACAGCTGCAGAGTGAAGCTCTAAATAATTGAAGCTGATCAATATTTCACATGCTGTGTCTGAAGCTCATTATCTTGCAGGAGGTGTGGGGCTGCGATAACCTGGAGCCACTCCTCAATGTCCATATGTCCAAAGTTTTACCATGTGTAGAGGACCAAAAGAGCCATTATCTACTCTTGGGAGAAACTTTATTGCACATCAAAGAAACTGTAGAAACAGTGTGAACGCACTCACTAGCCCTCCTCTGTTCGATTGCCTGGTGCACAGTCCTCTAGGGAGACGGCACTCCCCGAACTCCAAAGGAAAGAAACGCAAGGAGGAACCGGCACACAGGAGCATAAGCAAACGGGGTAAACCAAAACGTTGTGCATCATTTGACGTAATAAACACGTAAGGGGTTTACCCCGTTTGCTTATGCTCCTGTGTGCCGGTTCCTCCTTTCGTTTCTTTACATCAAAGAAACTGGACAGGTTTCAGATTTGATGCCAGGATTCCAAAGCAGAGTGTTAATAACTTAATTTGGTGTTATAAAAGTTTAGCATCCTCCGTGGAGACAAAAAGCTATCCAATATAAAAGTCACTGTATCCCTACGGCCAGACACAGCATTACAGAGTCAACCATCTTAAAGGTTAATAACGTGCCTTGCACAGCCGTATAATCTTCTTCTTCTACTTGTACTATATGTTCTTGTGTAAAAATATTATAACCAAAAGCTAAAATCTAAAGAGCTCTCTAAACAGGGCTGGATTTACATAGTGGGCGCCCCTAGGCCCACTGCCGTTCATCACCCCTGTCCCCTCCAGGGGGACAGGAGCAATGGGAATTGGCGCACATGAAATTTAAAAAATTATTGTATCTCCAGTGCATCCCTAGTGTTTTTGAACCAATGTGGCTGTGGTTGGGCAGCATGCCGCCCCCCTAAAATCCTGCCGCCCTAGGCCCAGGCCTAGGTGGCCTTTCCACAAATCCGGGCCTGTCTCTAAAGGGTTGTGGGACACGTGAAAATTTTTATGTACGCACCAAATTTGATGCGCAACAATTCTTTTGTTTGCAGCGAATTTTTGACACAGTATCGCAAAAAACATTAGTGGGCAGCGAAACATGGAAATTTGCCTTGAATCCATGCCTGGTGAATAAATTTGCCCATCACTAGTTAAGATCTGTCCCTCAAATGAGAATTTCTTAAAGCTTTACTTTGCCTCACCTTTGTGAATAACTCCCATTGTCCTTCCACTTTCAGCTAGGGCTCTTACACACAGCCGTTTTTACCTGCGCTGCTCTGCGTTGCGCTTTCTTCCATTCAGTCGCAGGGGAGCGCAGGAGTAGACGCAGTCAATTATTTTAAAGGGGGCTGTACTCACACAGACGCATGTAAGCTCCAAACCAGGTGAAATGCAACATGTTGCATCCCAACCTGCATTTGGAGCTTACATACGCAAGAGGAGAAACAACTGTTACATTTTTTTCAAATGTCAGACCCAGGGAACAGATACTGTTTTCAGTTGCAATATTTACAAACTTTAAAACCATTGAAAATACTTAATGAATAAATATGGAAAGATTCAAAGATGCATATTTTTGGATGGTGGACATCTTTAAAGGAGAAGTAAACCCAAAAATTAAAAAAAACCTTCCCCCCCTACCCTACATAGACCACCCTCCCTCCTCCACCCCAGCCTAAGTGCTACCTCGGGCTAATGCCCCCAAGTCTTTACTTACCCCTCTGTGCAGATTCTGTCCAGTGGAGTTCACAGGCGCCATCTTCTTCTTTTCTTTGGTAATCTTCGGATTGAGATCGGTGGAGCAGCGCAGTTGGAGCAATTTTCTGTTATGCAACTACTGCACATGCACCGAAACTTGTGAAAACTGCCGAAACGCCACTATCATTTCCTAAAGGTTACCGAAGCGGCTGAAGATGGCACCCGTTAACTCCGATGCCTGAATCTGCACCGAGGGGTTAGTAAACCGTTAGGGGCATTTGCCCAGGGTAACACTTAGGCTGGGGGGAGGAGGGACAGGGGTTTTTGTAGGGTAGCACATGATGCATGGCTGCACCTAAATCAGTTCAGTCTGTAGCATGCGTCTAAATGAATTGCTAATTAGCCATGCAGGCTGTGGATTCCATATGTGTTCGGTTTTAGGGCTCTTACACATGAGCGTTTGAAGCTGCGCTCCCCTGCATTCCGTTTTTATGTGTTCAGCTGCAGGGGAGCGCAGGAGTAGACACATTCATTTTTTTTCAATGGGGCTGTACCCACACAGGCGCATGTAGGTGGCGAACGCAGGTTGAGACGCAACATGCTGCATTTTTCCTGCGTTCGGCGCCTACATGCGCCGAATGTAGTCTACTCCTGCGCTCCCCTGTGGCTGAACACATAAAAACGGAACGCAGGGGATCGCAGCTTCAAACACTCATCTATAAGAGCCCTTAAAGGGGTGAGGTGGCAACCCTATGTATTAGTTATTGGTGGTTTTTGTGTGTTTTTCTGTATGTTTAAAGGTATACACCCACTTATTGTACAACACGGCAGAATATGCTCACATTTTATAATCACATTATTAATATTATTAATATTAATAATAATACTACAGTAGAACCCCAATTTTACATTTCCCAGGCACAAGGCCAAAACATGGCTTGCCTGAATGGGACCTCAACAAAACAGCATCAATTCCACGAAACTTTAAAAACCGGGGGTTTACAATTGGGGTTTTACTGTAATAATAAAGAGTTAAATCATTTCCCCCATCCTCGGCATATTCAATACACTGATCTATGAAGGCAGTACAACTTAATCCATAAAGACCACTGGCGCAACACAGCTCTGGTATGCCTGCCATTTATGTGTCAGTAATCACTGGGGGGGAAAACATTGTTTCATTGAAATATTTCCCAGAAAACAACCCTGTCTGTGATATTTGCAACTGCATTGTGGGTGCCATGAATGAATCACGCCAACCTGCTATAAATCTAATACAGGTATAGGATCTGTTATCTGTAAACCTGTTATCCAAAAAGTTCCAAATTACTGGAAGGTCATCTCCAATTTTAATCAAAAAATTCAAAATGTAAAAAAATGTCCCTTTTCTCTGAATTATAAAACAGTGCCCTGTACTTGATCCCAACTAAGATATAATTAATCCTTATTGGAGGCAAATAAAAACCCATGGGTTTATTTAATGTTTAAATAATTTTTTAAGAGGCTCCCTCAATAGGTCTGACATGGCAGATTCAGGCTTTTTGTAGCATTGGTGTATAATAACTACGAAAGATTGCAGTTTTTTCCCCCAAAAAGTCCAACCAGATAGATTTGTGGTTTAGTAAATAACCCTCTTTAAGTATGGTGATCTAAATTACAGAAAGATTCCAGAAAACCCTAGGTCCTGAGCATTCTTGAAAACGAGTCCCATACCTGTGCAGGTACATGATATATTATCCAGAAAAAAAATATACAGAAAAGCAAATAAATTACTTTTTTCTCTGTGATAATAAACCAGTACATTGATAGTAACTAAGCTGAATAAATATATTTAAGAAGCCTCAAGACACAGAGATCCAAATAATAAAACACATTATCCAGATAACCCCAGGTCCCAAGCATTCGGGTAGGACTTACACTCCGACTTCGGTGCGTTTCCGCGACAAAACGCACACGTCAAGTCGGATGTGACAGGAACAAGGCAAATAATATAAAATCGGATGCTGTCGCAACGACGATCCGACGCGACACGACTGTCGGATGCAAATGCTGCAAGCTGCGTGTTGCGTCAGATCACTGTTTCGACACCATCCGACTTTATATTAATTAACTTTAATATTAATTAACCCTTACACATAATAGATCCCAGACCCATGAATAAATTGAGCCAACCTGCTAAAATCTAGTATGTTTATTTAGCTAAGAACCAGTGGTGCAGCAAGAAGGGGATACAGCGACAACTCTTGTGACATAAAACTGAATTAGATTAATTAAAGTAACATTAGACTAGCCTGTGACCAATATATACCTCGTTACTCGCCCCATGAGTTTGGACATGTTAATCAATTGATGCATTTCTCATCCTTGGGGAGTCAATAAGTAACTTTCCGGCACAAGACAGATGTACACTGCATAATAGACTTATATATAAGAGTGGGATAGCACAACACAAAGTCTATTTAAGGGCTCTTATACACAGGCGTTTGTTTCTGCCGAGCACAAAAAACTCATATACTGCATTTAAACACTTTTTTTTTTAACACAAATGAACGTGTTTTTTTTCCATTCCAAATGCAACTCTCCATTCTACTGATAGCTGAACACGCGTCAAGCACAAGAAAATGCAGTGACTGAAGCGCAAATGGAGTAAAACGCAAATCAGAACACTTATGAGTACAGCCAGGCAGAATATAATGGATTCATTAGCAAATGTGTTTACTTGCGCTCAAATCTGCATTCAAATGCACGTTAAACACAGAAAAAAACGCCTGCGTGTTACAGACGAGCGTTTGAAGCTGCGCTCCCCTGCGTTCTGTTTTTATGCGTTCAGCCGCAGGGGAGCGCAGAAGTAGACGCATTCAGTTTTTTTCAATGGGGCTGCACTCACACAGGCACATGTAGGTGCCGAACACAGGTTGAGACGCAACATGCTGCATTTTTCCTGCGTTCGGTGCCTACATGTGCCTGTGTGAGTACAACCCCATTCAAAAAAACTGAATGCGTCTACTCCTGCGCCCCACTTCGGCTGAACACATAAAAACGGAACGCAGGGGAGCGCAGCTTCAAACACTCATCTGTAAGAGCCCTAGGGGTAGAACTTTCCGACGTGATGAGACAAATCGCAGGTGTCACGTCGGATGCGCCAAATCTAATATAAGTAATACAAATTTTGCATGTAGAAGCTGATTGCATCCGACACAACACGACTGTCGGACGAAGAAGCAACATGCAGCGTCCCCATCCAACAGTCATGTCGTGTTGGATGCAATCAGCTTCTACGTGCGACATTTGTATTACATTATATTTGGCACATCTTACATGACGCCTGCGATTAGTCTCATCACATTGGACTGGAAAGTATCGCAGGTAAAATCGCCCGTGGAGTTCTACCCTAAGAGGGAATTGCCATATTTAAAATTATTTTAAAGAATTATTTGAAGTCAAGGGTAACCTTAGGCACTTTGTGACTGGTCTTTACTTTTTATATATTTATTAAAAGAGTTTGTATTATTTGCGTTTCAATTTTGCCACTATCTGGAAAATGCAGACGATAAAAATATTTTATTAAAAAAAAAAGTTGTATTTCTGCATGCAGGGCAAGGCAAAATATTTGGTCAGAAAACAGGTGTTAAAATATGTATTAAATTTGCTGTCAGCGCAAATACCCATTTGCACTTTGTCAATCCTGACAAAGGCTCTAGGCGTGAGCCGAAACGTTGATCCCGTGTCATGTTGGAATAAAGAGTTTATTGTTTTAATCAAAGCCCAGGAGTGGGCTACTACATTTGTTCATATACAAGATATCCAGAAGCAGAACCCAGATATTATGTGAGAGCAATATGTATATACACTGTGTGTATATATATATATATATATATATATATATATATACATATATATATATATACAGTATATATATATATATGTATATACACTGTGTGTATATATATATATATATATATATATATATATATATTTGTTATTTTTTTTTTATTTCATTTTGACTCCCTATCTATCCTTAAACAGGCTTTTCTTAGAGGTGTATATCAACAACAACTGGAGAGCTACATATTTCAAATGTGAAGCAGAGAGGGCCAGAATATAGCGGTGCCTACAGTCCAGGCCCAGACTGGCAATCTGTTGGTTCTGGCAAATGCCAGAGGGACTGCTGTATGGTTCCATAGAAAGTCACCATATAGTGGGCTGGAAGGGGGCTGTTTGGCCCTCTGTGGACTTGGAATGGCAGGGCCTATTTTGACTTCCAGTCCAGGCCTGCTACAGTCCCAACAAATTCAGTCGCTAGGAAGCCAGTCATTTTGAAACACTAACCAGTTGAATAAGATGCTCCCTTCATCTTCCTTTTTTTTTTTTTTTTACATCTCTGGCTTCAGCACTTAAGTGGTCGTCTGGAATTTGCAAGCCTTGCACTAATCGGAGAGCTTCTATTTACGTGTCACAGATTAGAAAGTGTTGGATAAATTTAGCTGCCCACCTGCAAGTCACGTGAGCTATGAGAGTGCGGGTAATGGTGGCATATGCATCACCCAAACGCATGGCATGCCTTCATTGCCAGTCAGAGTGCCAGCCACAATGTGCTTGAAATCAGGGAGGTTTTCATTTCCCCCCACACAGCATAGTTAATTTTGGAACCACCAATCTATTTCCACTATAAAACTGATTTGAACTCCAAAGTCCACAAATAGCACCAAGTTCACAAAGCACTGCTCCTTTTAAGGCTCCAGCTCCCAGAGAGCACAGATCATACACTCCTTCCTTACCTTCCCATTCACTACCCTGTGCTACATACAGTATATTCCTATTGAATCACCGATCCCATTCATCTTCCTCAAGCAGATATTTACCCCTCACCCATTTCTTCTTCTGTCTTCTCCTGTTAAAGGGACATAATACATATGTGTGTTCCCTTTGTATTTGAGGGAAAAATTAAGAGGTGGGTTATGATTTTGTTGTGAAAAGCTGCAGTGTTACCTAAAATGCCACTATTTCAGGCTGTTTGGTCATAATGTTCTGTATTATACCCTTTATAGCCCCTTTATGGGTTACAGTTGTAACATACAGTATAGCCAAAAGTGAGGTAGTCTAATCTCAGATGAGGTTGTGTCTTGCCAAGGAGGGGTATAAATGGACAACGAGTGATGCACAAGTCAGAATTTTGTACCCTTCTCCTCCCAGGTTTAGCCTATCTCAATGCTGAGAGGAGACTTGGCTACACACACCCAATTCACCTTTTAGGGGAGTGATCCCTAACCAATGGCAACATATTAATCACCAACCCTTTGATGTTGCTCCCAGAGGCCTTAAAACAGGTGCTTATTTTTGAATTCTGGACTTGGAGGCAAGTTTTAGTTGCATAAAAACCGTGTACTGCCAAACAGAGCCTCCTGTAGGCTGTCAGTCAATGTAGGGGCTGCCAAATAGCCAATCACAGCTCATATTTGGCTCCCCCTGGAACTCTTTTCATGCTTATGTTGCTCCCCAACTCTTTTTTGCATTGAAATATTTCTCACAGTTAAAAGGTTGGGGTCCCTCATTCTAGGGTGACATCAAAGATACTATGAGAGAGAGGCAGAACACGATTCCACTATGTATTGGCAAGGTATAGGGAGACCTCTACAAGAGGTTCAGGTTGGGCATGGGATACTTTGGAGTAGCTGCAGAGCACAGTAACCAGAGTCACCAAAGTCATTATCTTAAATAAGAGTAATCTTCGCCATTCTTCCCAATTATTGCTGTGTTCCTTCACTCCAACCACACTAAATAGTGAATTCTAATTCAGTCCTGGATCCATCCATCACACATCTCTGAATTCACTTCATAACAAAGCTCATTAAATCCTTTACCACACATAGATCAGCCAGAGCATTAATATTCTGGAAGTTACCACATTGTTAGCTACCTAATGTTACTGATGAAATGCCATCACCTTGTACAATAGTTTCCAAGATACAGAACATCACTCGGCGAGGATCATTTACCAACAGGGTACAGCGCTAATAATCATCTTATCATATTTCTCACAGACACCAGGGTGCAGAAAAGGCCTGAGTGGGGAGAAACAACAGAGTGCCCACACTAATGCTGCTGTATAACATGGACGTATGCCATGTGACTGCTTATTAAGTGTACTGGGTGTCACTGGCCAACATTATCAGGGTAAGTTCGAAATCAGGGGCCCCCAATGTTTTTTACCCATGAGCCACATTCAAATGTAAAAAGAGTTGGGGAGCAACACAAACATAAAAAGATGCCAAATCAGGGCTGGGGTTGGGTACTTGGTAGCCCCTATGTGGACTAGAGTCATACAGTGTTGCTCTGTTTGGCAGTACACATGTTTTTTTATGGATCAAAAACTTGCCTCCAAGCCAGGAATTCAAAAATAAGCACCTGCTTTGAGGCCCCTGGGTGCAACATCCAAGGGGTTGTTAAGCAACATGTTGCTTGCAAGAGACACATTGGGGAACACAGCTCGTAATGTACATTAAAAATGTGAGCTGTTCTTTGGTGAAGAAGAGCTTACGTAAAGCTTGTGGGGTAGAAGAAATACTTGGACCACTTGGACATTCCAAGTGCAATCAATTGTCACAACTATGAAAGTCTAAGGAGAGGTAGAAAGGCAAAGATTTTGCATTTTGGCTGCCAAGCCACACAAATGGCAAAATGGCAAACTGCACACAGTTGACTCCCAGCACCATTGCACTTAGGACTTTGTAAAATCCTGGGCCCATTTGTGACCACTATCTCCTTTACAAAACCACACAATACACTAACGAAAGCTATAGTTTGTGCAAAGTCTAGTTACTCATAACAACCAATACTGATCACCTATTCAAAAGTAAATCTGACTGGCTGTTGTACCGTGGCCTCTATTAAGGGTTTAACCCAAACTTTTTAAGACACACACATTTGATCTGTCACAAAGGGTGATTTGATTATTTTATAAAATACTACACTATATGCACTTTATATTTTTTTTTTACTCCCCCGCCAGCCATGCAGCGCTGGCCATTTCGTTGGACATTTTGTACTAGACCCCATGAAAACCACACTGTAAGGAAAATAACTAACCCTGGTGGTCTAGTGGTGCGGCAGGGACGCCCGCCGCACCGCTCCTCTTCTCATGCGCCAGTTCTTCTTAGTGAGCGCGCGGCGCGCACTTCTGGGTTTAGTAGGCGCATGCGCTCTGGCGTGATGACCTTCCTGCTGTTTTTCATGGCCTGTGATAGGATTTGTTCATGGTGCTTCTGAGCTTTAAGCTATATCTTTCTGAACCTGTTTTTGATTCCTGTTGTGACCCCTGCCTGGCTTTTGACTATTCTGACTTCTGGATCCTGACCCTTGCCTGAATACCGACTACCTCTTCTGCTTAAACCTCTGATTGACTTCCTGGTTTGACCCTTGCCTGTCTGACTACGTTTATTCTCTGCCTGCCTCGACCCGGCCTGATCCGACTACTCTATTGCCTAATGCCTTGTAATACGACCTTCTGTCCAAAGACTTTGCTCTGCAGTCATGCCCCTCTGCCTATCCAGAACTCTCATCTTGCACCTCTCGTTTAAGTCCAGGTGGCACCAAGTAAGCCGAGGGCTCCTCCCGAGGCCCAAAGGCGGTCACACTACTGGTTACACACACAATACACCAACCAAAGCTATAGTTTGTACCCAGTCTAATTACCCATAGCAACCAATACTGATCAACTATTGGAAAGTAAATCTGACTGGCTGTTGTGGGCTACTAGACCCCATGCAAACTCTTGTGTTACTCTAGTCTTCCTATCACACAGGCCACACTGTTTATTCAGGGCCGGATTTACATAGCTGGTGCCCCTAAGCCCACTGTTGTTCGTCGCACCCGTCCCCTAACTTTTATTCACTCAAATATTCATCGGGACAGAGCAATGGGGATTGGCACACTGGAAATTTTAAAAACGATCATATCTCCTGTGCATCCCCAGTGTTTCTTAATCAATGTGAGTGTGGTTCAGTAGCATGCTGCCCCCTAAAATCCTGTCACCCTAGGCCCGAGCCTTGGTGGCATCTCCACAAATTCAGGTCTGTGTTTATTTGTTGTAATTCTGCACTGTTTTCACAACATGCATGGGTGCATAAGCAAGTCCAAGCACAAAGCACCCACTAAGTACCACTGTATGATGATACTTTTTTGGTCTAAGCAACATTGGCCTAAGAGCAAGATGACTTTGAAAGAGGCAGTATGAATATTTATAGCAACGGGCACCCTGTCGTTGGCAGCTAGCAGGCCTCCAGATGTGGCTGAAGTACAGCTGAAAGATGCAAGTAGCATGCTGGGAGTTGTAGTTTAAGTACACCTGGAGGGCTGCTGGTTATCCATGACCTAGTCTAAAGCTGGCCATAGATGTTGAGATTTTAAAAAGATCAGATCCTGATCGTGAGACCACGATCTTCTCAGAACGATCATACGATTGTACGAATTTACCATCAACTAAAAAGGCCAATTTGCCAGGAAAACAAAGTGGAGCTGCCTGCTTGGCCCTGCAAACATAGATAGATTGCACTGGGACCGACAAAGATTTTTTTGACCTGGCCGATCAATTTCCTGACAGATGTCGGCCGAAAAATCGTAAGATGTATGATCGTTCGAGTCCCACTAACGGCACGATAATTTGAAGGATTGGTCGGGCTTCCCTAAAATCGGTCGTTCGGCAACAAGAATCGTCGCGTCTATGGGGAGCTTTAGGCAGAACCCCCCAGTCCAGAGACTTTCCTCCTGCATCCCAAGGAACACTAAACCTAAAGGCTAAGCCAAACATACCATACATAAAAACAGGAGTCAAATTAAAAAATAAAACAATGTAAAGCTAAATAGGGGTGACAACACATTCATGACCCTTCATAAACGCTCCCCATTTATTTAATTCACTCCTGTCGGAAACACTAGGGACCATAGAAGATGAGCAAATTAATCGGTAAACTGGAGGGTAAAATCTTCCAGCCCTTGGCGCTTTATAACTGAGCAGGTGACTGATATTCAGCACATATGCCTGTACAAAGATGATATGCTTTTTTCCCCATTCATAACCAGCACGAGTGCATTAAATCACTATAATAGCCATGATGTATTTAACCCTATTAGACTTGGAAGGCGCTCAATGAGATGCTGATAGATATGCAGCCCAGGGACGAGCAGTTATCTCCGCGAGCACCTCAATCTGTCCAATAAGTGAACCTTATCAGCCAATCACAGCTTGCAGCTAGTCTGATTAATGGCATGTCCGCAAGGAGCCGCAGTCTCTGAACAAATCTGCCAAGGCTTGGACAGATTACACAGTCACAGACCAGCAACATGACAGTATAATACAATGCTGAGGAGGAGCAGGCGCTGCCCACAACCACTACGGATAAAGGACATAGCTAGGAGATTGGCATTGCACCCGGGATTGGCAATAGAAAAAAGCAGGGGACTCTAGATCCACCACACGCTGGGAATATGGGAGGCAGGATCTGAACTAAAATATGGCAGGAGAAAGAACGGTACTACCTGCAAATGTTGGAGGAACAGGAAACATATCCAAAATGGTATTGGCACAACAACAACAAAATCCCAAAAAGCCAAAGGTGCAGATCATTAAAGTGGACCTGTCACCCAGACACAAAAAGCTGTATAATAAAAGTCCTTTTCAAATTAAACATGAAATCCAATTTGTATTTTTTTATTAAAGCATTCAAAGGTGTTGTAAGCTCATTTAAAAATCTCAGCCTAAAGAGATCCGCTTGTTCGGCGATGTTCGGCCAAACGAGCGGATCTCTCCCCAATATGCCCACCTTGAGGTGGGCAATATCAGGCTGATCCGATCGTGGGCCCTGGGGCCCAACGATCGGATCCTAGCAGTGGCTTTACAGGCGGTCGGATCGCGGGACCGCATCAACGAACAGATGCGGCCGCGATCCAACGGGATTTTTAGTCCCATCCGATCGAGATCTGCCCAACTTTCGGCCAGATCTCCATCGGTGAAGCCCGTCAGGGGGCCCATACACGGGCCAATAAGCTGCCGACTCGGTCTGTCGGCAGCTTTTATCGGCCAGTGTATGGCCACCTTTAGGCATAGAGATGGGGCAGGCAATTAATTTCACTTTCCATTCAGCACTTCCTAGATGTCACTGCTCCCCACACATTCCCCCGTTCTCTTCACCATTTAATTGTGTAGCCAGGACATGGGGATGGGCATCGGGGTCCGCCATTCTGGTACACAAACAAGAATCTGAGATGATGCAAGACTTGTCTTAATAACAGTGTCCACAAAATGGCTCCTGCCTGCTTGCTATAATTATGAATTCCCAGACTGAAGGAAACAATATTCAAATAATTTATATCATACAATTAAAGTTCATTTTGCTTGACTAATGTGATAAAATAGGATTTTGAATAATATTTTTGACGGGTCCCCTTTAAGGAACTTGGACTGTAAGCTCTTATGAGCACGGCCACCTTTACCACTTGTATTGGTCAGTTTCTCTCTGTATGTTTGTACAGTGCATGTATGCACCCTTCTACTGCGCATACTGTATGCTGCATAGCTCTTCCGGCTGAATCAGAGGGTTCTGTCATTTCTATGAAATGTGCCACTGATACAACGCTTTAAAGGTTGCCAATGGCAAATCTATTTGCAGAAATGCACACATATTCTAGGTACAGACAGACTCCATTACAAAACATGTTACATCTTCCATATATCACCTATCAGCTGAATTGTTGGGAGTTATGGTTCTTAAGGCTGAAGCTATTGGCCTAGATCATGGATCCCCAACCTTTTTTACCCATAAGCCACATTCAAATGTAAAAGGAGTTGGAGAGCAACATAAAAAGTCCATGGTGGTGCCAAATAAGGGCTGTGATGTGAACTGGCAGCTTACAGGAGGGTCTGTCCAGAGAGCAATATGTTGCACGAGACACTGGTTGGGGATCACTGGTCTAGATAGAACATTAACATATAACTAAGTACACATATGGGATATGTAGAGGGTAGAGATGGCTCATGGTTGAATAGGCATGGGACTAATTACTACATGTGGTGCCTTGAAGACGTAGATTGAAAGAAACAGTTTGCCGAATTGTATCTATTTGAGAAAAGTCAATGAGACCAATCAAGGACAAATCTCAACATGTGACCTTCCCCTTTGGTCGGAGTACAGCATGGATGATATATTCTTCTCAAATTCGAAGATTTAACAGAGGATATGGAAGAATATGTCCTTTTGCAATTCAGGCAACTCCATCACATTAATCTTGCCTGCTTGATATCTGTGAGCAAACTGGGGCATCCACCTCTGGTCCAGGTGTTTAGTTATTGTTCTGACAACTTCACTGTATCCAAAACTAAAAGTCACTCCAAACTGGGGTCTGACAATGAGTTATGAAAGCCTATACTGATCTGGAATAACTTGGCATTCCAGGCACGCCACATTAGCATGTATATCAGCCCTGAAACCTAAATTATCCTGATGCTTATTGCAGCTGTCCTAAATAGCAGTGCCACAGCCAAGACTTTGGGTAATGCAAGCACTAATCCTTCTATTCTAAGGTGCATGCCATTGCGGAAAAAATATCTGACTGTATGTGTGAGGGCCAAAAATATATGGTGCGTTGCCTAAAAGCAAGAGCAACTCAACAAATCTAACAAATAACATGCCATGTTAAAAAAGAAAATATCAGTTGTGCAGCTCACAAATTGCTACTTGCTCTTTCCCAAACCATTTTATCTGCTCCAAATAGGTATCTAGAGATTGAGCAACAAAGACTCCAGTAAATGATATGGGCGAGGATATTCATGGTAAGGCCTTGGAGCAGAGGATAATCAGTGATCTTCAGTTTATGGATTGCTCTAAATTTATGGGATCCGTTGTTCAGAAACCAGCTATCCAGAGAGCTCCGCATTATGGAAAGGCTGTGTTCCATAGACTCCATTTTATCCAAATGATCCAAATTTTTTAAAAATGATTTGCTTTTTCTCTGTGATATTAAAACAGTACCTTGTACTCCAAACTAAGATATAATTTATCCTTATTGGAACTAAAACCAACTTATTGTTTTTTTTAATATCTACATGATTTTCTAGTAGAGGGTTATTTACTAAAACTCTAATTTATCAAATTTTTTAAATGAAAAAACCACGACCAAGATCTAATAACCGATTTGACCTTTCCCGAAAAGCCTGAATTTTTCAGATTTTTGACTGAAAATGTTTGATTTTCTGGCTAATTCCAGCGCAGACCACAGAAACGTCAAAATAGGATAGGGACCACTGCTACTGACTTATACTTTCTGTAATGAAGATCCAAATTACAGAAAGATCTGATATCCATAAAACCCCAGGTCCTGAGCATTCTGGATAACTGGTCCCATACCTTTACTACAGTTCCCAGTATCCTTTCACAGTCTGTGTTTGCTGTTGTTACCAGAGCAAGAAAGGTATTGTGGAGTCCCATGGTTAAAATAAAACTTATGCTCCTTCCATTTTTGCTAAACTTCAACTCCCAACAACCTCTGACAGCCGGTGGCTGGAATTAGCTTTTTACAATTGATGGATGATTAAAGATTGATCAACAAAAATAGAACATTTTACGTTCTCATTCTGCACTACTATACCTTCTAATATAATGTGCTCAAAAGGTGATCCACAGAGTCTCTGCATATTAAAAAAGCCTACTATACCTTCTGTTTCCTGCTCTGCTATTTGCTACTTTATTATGCCCTACTGCTACTATAGGGGCTGCTGTAATATTATCTCCACGGCCTCTATAGTCCAATGCTAACATTACCATCGTCACTATAAGTCCTTCTGTGATGCTATCCCATTTAAGGTGTTGCGCAACTACATTGCCACTATAGGTGAAGTTCCGGTATACTCATTGCTACTATAGTGCTAGTGTGCTATATCCCCAGTGTAATTACAAATGCAGCTGTGCCTTTATCCCCACTGTGACTACAGGCTCTGCAGTGGAATTCTACCTATTGCAACAATAGGTGCTGCTGTGCTAGTATCCCCACTGTGCCTATAAGTGTTGTTACAACTATAGGCAGCAATATTATTCCCACTGCCAACAGGGCTGACTGGGGGGCCCGGGCCCACCGGGGCTTCTGCATCTGGGCCCCCTGTACGGCAACCCCCCCCCCAAGCTAGCGCACATCATTTTTGACGAGACCGACCAACAGGAAGAAAAGCAGGGCAGGATCTGGCCTGGCAGGGCCCACTGGGTTGTTTCTTGGTGTCCCGCTGGCCCGGTCCGACCCTGACTGTCACTATAGGCAGTACTGTTATTCCCATTGCCACTATAGTTGCTGCTGCGGTATATCCCCACTGCTACTATAGATGCTGCTGTGCTACTATCCCCACTGCTACTATAGATGCTGCTGTTCTGCTTCCCCCACTGCTAATATAGATGCTGCTGTGCTACTAACTCAACTGCTACCATAGGTGTTGCTGAGCCATTATTTCTATTACTAGAATAGGTGCTGCTACTTTTGGCACTGCTGGCCTGATTTCCCCACTGCTACTACAGATGCTGCTTTGTGCTACTATTCCCACTGCTACTATAGATGCTGCTGTGCTACTATCCCCACTGCTACTATAGATGCTGCTGTTCTGCTTTCCCCACTGCTAATATAGGCGCTGCTGTGCTACTAACTCAACTGCTACCATAGGTGTTGCTGAGCCATTATTTCTATTACTAGAATAGGTGCTGCTACTTTTGGCACTGCTGGCCTGATTTCCTCAGTATTGCTATAGATGCTACTGTGTTATTATCCCCACTGCTACTATAGGTGCTGCTGTGCTACTATTCCCACTGCTACTAAAGATGCTGCAGTGCTAATATTCCCACTGCTACTATATATGCTGCTGTGCAACTATACCACTGCTACTATAGTTGTTGCTTGAGCCATTATTTCTATTACTATTATAGGTGCTGCTACTTTTGGCACTGCTGGCCTGGTATCTTCTGTATTGGTATAGATGCTACTGTGTTATTATCCCCACTGCTACTATAGATGCTGATGTGCTACTATCCCCACTGCTACTATAGATGCTGCTGTGCTACTTTACCCACTGCTACTATAGGTGCTGCTGTGCTGCTATCCCCACTGCTACTATAGATGCTGCTATGCTACTAACTCAGCTGCTACCATAGGTGTTGTTGAGCCATTATTTCTATTACTACTATAGGTGCTGCTACTTTTGTCACTGCTGGCCTGATTTCCCCACTGCTACTACAGATGCTGCTTTGTGCTACTATTCCCACTGCTACTATAGGTGCTGCTGTGCTACTATCCCCACTGCTACTATAGATGCTGCTGAGTACCCTGAATCAAAGGCTGAATATGTGGCAAATTACTTAGCTTTTATAACTGCTACTGGTCCAGCTTTGAGCCTGCTTTAGACAAATAGCTCTAGATGTCTGGTGGTGAAAAACACGTTTTGCTGTAAAGTAATCCAATAAGCCAGAAATAAAAAGTACAGTATTAAGAAACATGCTGAAAAGAGGTGAGCAGATTCATATTCCACCATCAAATTATAAGTCTTCTTTGCATCTGCTGGTCATCAGCTTGTCACAGCAGAGTGCTCTCCCCTAAGGACACTATTTTGCAGGAAGCTGGGCTGCAGAATGAGTGATTTAGTATTAATCGGTGGCTTAACCGAGGCGCCCCCCACCCTCTGTCACCCAGAAGAGGGACCTCCAGGGATAAGAAATCCAATCAAGATCCGTCGCTGTCCCGGTGAAGCTTGCAGCCCAACACTGGGCGCAGATTGCTGAGAAAGCCGCTGGCGCACATTAATCACCGCCTGGGGGGACAGGCCGCACCAGCTTCATTTGTCAGAAGCAGCTCTGCATAAGTTATTATAGGCACATTAGCATCTCATCTGCATGTTATTAGGGCACAGAACGTTGCAAGTTTGTGGGCTGTGTGAGCAGGATCAGTACACACGTCCTACCATCGCAGCGAGAAAGGTCAGCAGCTGCGCCAGACACACAACATCATTACACATCTGTCAGCTTTAAATAAAAACTCCTCAAAACTGCCATTGCATACGTTGCACAGGCACATTACACTTTACATGTATTGCCTCCTTCTGCTCCTGCACGCTCCTCTCTGTTTCGCTCCATGTAATCAGCTGGCAAATCCACTCTTGCATTTTATAATGAGTGATCATTATTACTCCTTTCCCTGAGTAGCTGAAGTCTTTATCCAACATAATACATTCATGGGGTATGTGACTGGAACAGCCCTTAAGAAAAGTCTAAATATACAAAAGTTCCCAAATGCTTCCATTTAAAGTGATACTGTCATGGGAATTTTTTTTTCAAAAAGCATCAGTTAATAGTGCTGCTCCAGCATAATTCTGCACTGAAATCTGTTTATCAAAAGAGCAAACAGATTTTTTTATATTTAATCTTGAAATCAGACATGGGGCAAGCCATATTTTCAGTTTACAAGCTGCTCACAGTCATGTGACTTGTGCTCTGATAAACTTCAGTCACTCGTTACTGCTGTACTGCAAGTTGGAGTGATATCACCCTCCTCCCTTTCCCACCAGCAGCCTAACAACAGAACAATGGGAAGATAACCAGATAGCAGCTCCCGAACACAAGATAACAGCTGCCAAGGCAAATCTAATAACAGAATTCAATAGTAAAAATCCAGGTCCCACTGTGATACATTCAGTTACATTGAGTAGGAGAAACAAGAGTCTGCCAGAAAGCAGTTTCACCCTAAAGTACTGGCTCTTTCTGAAAGCACATGACCTGGCAAAATGACCTGAGATGGCGCCTACATACCAATATTACAACTAAAAAAAAATACAATTGCTGTTTCTGGAATGAAATTTAAATATTGTAGAGTGAAGTATTTGCAGTGTAAACCGTGTAATTTAGTAATAAAAACGACATCATAAAATCATGACACAATCCCTTTAAGCTTCTGACAACTAAAGCCTACTGGATCTGGCTGGTAAAAATGATGTTGCCTGCTGCCAATGTTATTAAAAGTGAAAAAAGATAAAAGTATAAGAAGACCAGTATTATTTCTAGAGAAAGTGGCAACCCTAACTTTGTGTTCTGGGATGTGCAGGTCAACACCTATTGTACAACTGCTCCAACGTTGTGACCTATCTTCCAGGTTCTCCTTTCATACTTTCCTTAGCTGGAGAGTTTAACATGGACAGAGAAACATTGGAGCAGGTACCCTGTACACCTTTAGTGGGCTGGACTAACCCATTATGGCCCAGATATACAGCCAGCATACAGTGTTTGTGATCTATCACTTTATTGCATATGGCTGGCATGGGTCATGTCCAAACAACAAGCCAGTTTAACCATACCCAGATATATAATCCCCCATTAAATTTATCATGTTGATAATGGCCATCTAGCAAAAGTCTTTGGGGTATGGGTTGAACCTGGTGGGCAATTCCCATTTTCTACCTTAGTTGCTACTTAATTATATGTAACTCTGGAAGTTGCCGCTGTGTCAAATTTGTGCTTTGTACTGTTGTCCCCTAAATAACATATGCAATAATCATATTAATCTTGGGTCTCCAGATGATGCTGCAGTGCAACTCCCAGCATCACAAAATATTATTATGGGTTGAAGGATCTTGGGACCCAGGTAAAGGAATTAGTAATACATGGGAATGTTCCAAACATCGTCCCATAGTGTCATCAACACTTGTAGATATCCAGTGCAGGGCTCTAGTACAACATTAAGATGTTAATTAAAATAATAAACAATGTATCAGTGTTGTGGTTACATTATCCAGAGGAGCCCAGTGCAAGGCATGGAACTGATACATTATTAATGAGAGGCAGCCTTGTTATGCAAATCCAGTAAAAGAAGCAACATATGTTTTTCAGTGGTCGTGGAGTGGTAGGATCAGTCTGTCAGAAGGGAATAAAGGGATAAAGGGTGTAAAACGGAGAGACAGCCAATGATGATGATGATAGGTATGGGTACTCGGGCACATACCTAGGCTCCTGTAGCTAATGCCAAGGCCCAGAGTGGCAATCTGTGGATCCTGGCAAATGCACGAGGGGCTGCTGAAAAATACCATAGACAGTCCCAATTCCGTGGGCTGGTGGGGGAGCTGTTTAGACTTCTATGTCCATGAAATGCCAGGGCCTATTTTGAATCCCATTCCAGGCCTGCAAATGCCCCAAGTGGCATGGCAGTTGGGAGATGAGCCCTTTATTGTATATTTACCTCCCAAGTACCCACCACTTTGAAGTGCAATTTGTTTTAAACATATATGTCGCAAATACTTGTCTTTACCTTAAAGGATAAGTAAAGCAGACACCATGCAGCAGCTGAAGGGGACAGTGAAACTCCAACCAATCTATTCAATATTTACAAGGCTGAGTGAAATCTAAAGTTGGGAACAAAATGCTCTACTGGCGGGGGCAAAAAATGAGTGGATCTTTGCCCAGTTGGAATTCCATGCCCCGGGCCAATGCTCATACTGTAAGCCTATTGAGACATGATGTATTTGTGTGTCTACTGGCAGTGGAGAATGGGTATCACAGGTCCCTGACTTTGTTGGCAGAATGGAGGAAAGGTTCTGGGAAACTATGGCACAATAAACTGGACACCAGTGGATCTTAAACTAGACAGTTCATGTGTTGACTTTGTATATGATCTCACAGATTTTCAACCCACCCAAAGAGCATACCCACATTCTGCCACCCATATTAAGATATAACATTGCGCAAAGAAGAGCCACTTGGGTATTTTGCTGCTTCACAGGGCTACTCCACAACATCACTTAAAGGAGAACTAAATACTAAAAATGAATGTGGCTAGAAATGCCCTATTTCATATACTGAACATATTGCACCAGTCTAAAGTTTCAGCTTCTCAATAGCAGCAATGATCCAGGACTTCATACTTGTCACAGGGGGTCACCATCTTGGAAAATGTCTGCAACACTCACATGCTCAGTGGGCTAATGAGCCTTATATTGTGACATTTCTATTATATGTCTACTGTATATTGTGAGTGGGTCCCTAAGCTCAGTAAGTGACAGCAGCACAGAGCATGTGCAGTGAATCAGCAGGAAAGAAGATGGGGAGCTACTGGGGCATCTTTGGAGACACAGATCTTTACTGCTAAAGGGCTGTGGTTGCCTTGTGCTGATACACAACCCCAAAACATAATGTACAACATTTCTAGCAAACTTCTTTAGTTAGGCTTTAGTTCTCCTTTAAACAAACAACTACTGCAGCTGTTCATAATGTTCCATATACAGTTCCATATAAAGTCCTCATAAAAACTCCTTCTTCCCTGGCAATACACAGTAACTCAGTACAGCCCTCTGTTGCTGCTGTCACCCAGTATTTTTATATAAAGAAAAACAAAAACAAATGATACATAATAAAAAGCACAACTGCTATTTTTCAAAAACTCACCCCTCGCAGCTGTTGGCTTCCACCGAAAATTCGCATGACTCTGTCAAACTCTTGTTCCAACCTTTTGGCCCAAAACTGCATCCTGTTGAAGATAAACATGGGGGTGAGGTGCAAGAACACAAAAGGGCAGCAGAAAGGGAGAGATTATTAAAGTAACACCAAAAAAATTAAAGAGTTTTAAAATAATGAAAACATTGTGTACTGTTGGCCTGCACTTGTAAAACGGATGTATTTGCTTCAGAAACACTACTATAGTTCATATAAACAAGCTGCTAGCAATGGTGGAGATTTAAAAGACAATATGGCCCTGACGTTACTGCCACCATCTTGCCTTACTACACTTGCTATCCTCCATATCTGAGGGCCCAGGCTAGTCATCTCTATACAGACACCCCCTAAAGACAAGTCTGTTGTCAGTCAGCAGCAGTCACTTCAAGGTCTAAACATGTCTTGCAGCAAGTGAAAATATCTGTTTAAATCGTACTTCCTCCAGGTCAATGTCAAGGTAAGAGGGGGAAATAAACCGAAGTCAATATATAGGTTTAGTAACCACCGATAGCAGCTGTAGGAAAGATAAAAGACCCCCTGAAGCCTGGGTTTGATTTTTTTGCGACCTTCAGCAAATAACATTATTTCCATGTGCCTTAGGACATCTGTAATCTGAGAGAAACATAAAGTGCCTGAGTAATTCTCTATACTAGGCTGAATACAAGTACTACATATATACTGTATATTTATGCTTTTTCCTACACGTTACACATTTGCTGAATGTTAATAAAATTTTACAGTGATTTCTTTTGGGATGTGTCACTTTTTTTCTTTGCTACATCCGTGTGTCCTGTTTTCTGTTCTGATAATTGCTCCCATAGCCTCTGTTTTTTTTCACATTCTTAATCCATTCTGCCCCCCTTACAGGTATGGGACCTGTTATCCAGAATGCCCAGGACCTGGGGTTTTCCAGAAAATGGACCTTTGCGTCATTTGGATCTTCATGAAATAACTCTACTAGAAAATCATTTAAACATTAAATAAACCCAGAAGGCTGGTTTTGCTTCCAATAAGGGTTAATTATATATGAGTTTGGATGAAGTACAGGGTACTGTTTTATTACTACAGAGAAAAAGGAAACAGTTTGTTCGATTTGGATAAAATGGAGTCTATGGGAGACAGCCTTTCCGTAATTCAGAACTTTCTGGATAACATGTTTCCAGATAATGGATCCCAAACCTGTATCTTCCTTGTGTTCTTTGTTACTTTGCAGTATGTCTGCACCCATTACCTGTTATGTTCTGCTATCTTTCTTTCTGTTTTTCCATTCTTAAACACCTCCTTTCTCTTATGCTCATCTATTTGGCTACTTTCTGTTCTGCTCTTTAGTTTTCTGTTGTCTTTGACCTTTTTGCAATTACAGATATTTAGCCCACCATAGGTATGCACCAGGGATTGTTTGGAGGGGTTGAACTTGATGGATCCTTGTCTTCTTTTTTCAACGCAAATTGACTATGTAACTATATAGGACCCACAAGTATAGTTTATATCTGGCGCTATCCCAGCACTTGCTACGTATCCATTTATGTCGCCACTAGCAGAATTAGTTAACTCCTTTATTGTCCATTTGACCCCAACCTGACTGATCTAACCTAAAGAAAGCCAACTGCTGTGACTGCTATATTGGCTGCTATTTTTTTTATCATGTCAAACCCTGTCAACGTACTGTATAACCCTTGGCATCTACACTACAGATCATGTTTTGCTCAGTGTATGTGCTTGACATATGTGGAGCAGAACAAAATCCTGATAAGGATTAGTTTCAATCATGGATCCTGGCTCAGCACTTGCCCAGGTCATGGCACAAGACTGGCAATGCCAGGTAAGGCCTTGAATTCATTGTGGTTTTAGTCATATATATATATATATATATTGTATAATGAAATATGAGTCCCCTAGGCTACACTTTCCACAGGATCCCCCCACCATGCTACTCCCACTGCCAAAAGTTTAGAAATATACAATTAACTTCCAGATTATTAACACTAGAATAATTAATAACAATAAAAATGCAACCAGCTGCTGTTGGTGCTGCGCTGCCTGTACAAAGTAAAATTATTGTTTAAGGGAAGGACTACGAGGACGATTTTGAAGCGATCCGATGCCCTGTGCAAAAACACATGCGTCAAATCAGATGCAACGGAAATAAGGTAAGTGAATGCATTGTCGGACACGCAGCGAATTCATCCGATAATGCATTCACTTACCTTATTTCCGTAGCATCCGATTTGACGCCTGTGTTTTTGCACAGGGCATCGGATCACTCCAAAATCGTCCGTGTAGTCCTACCCTTAAAGAAAATAAAAACAATCACTGAAAAGGACCCATGGGCCTCTAAACATTG